>OY744541.1:85633046-85758046 GCA_963556195.1 Sepiola atlantica
TTATTTGTTTTGTTTTTCTTTGAAGGGCAGGGAGAGAGAGAGAGAGAGAGAGAGAGAGAGAGAGAGAGAGAGAGAGAGAGAGAGAGAGGGTATAAAATACAACAAAAGAGTGTAGGTGTTTTAATTTGAATGAAAATATACAATCTCAAATAGCAACAGAAAAAGTATGACACGACATAAAATTATATCTTGAATCTCGTATGTCATGACATATATACGCATGTATGTACATAAGATTGTATATCATGGCATACGTATGTATGTACGTACATAAGATTGTATCTACGTATGTGAACAAGCATGTGTATATACATTTGTATATGATAACAAATATGGAACTAATATTTCGACGTAATGGAAAATGAAAAAAAGAAAACCAAAAATATTATTTATGTATTCATCAACGTTTCGCCTTTATTTCAAGATTTCCTCAGGATGATTGGTCTGAAGAAAATAACACACACAAATATTTTGTACTTTGTGTGTTATTTTCTTCAGACAAATCATCCTGAGGAAGTCTTGAAATAAAGGCGAAACGTTGATGAATACATAAATAATATTTTTGGTTTTCATTTTTTCATTTCACATTCGTATATGAAAGAAAACATTCGTATGTCAATACGTACTATAGTATTGAAGAGACGTATTATCATTGCTCAGATTCCAGGGAAAACAACCGCCCGCTATCAAGGAGAAATCACCAGTAACAGGTGCCGCAAGAACACGAGTATTGAATGAAACGGATAGTACTGGCATATTACTAATATGGCATATTACTAATATGGCATATTACTAATATGGCATATTACTAATACTATTATGACATGTGTTCTTCGGAATTGCCCAATTTATTTCCTGATTTCTTTGTTCCAACACGTTTGAGTGCGAAAAGTACTGGGATCTTGGGGAGGCTTATTGTCACTCAAATTCCAGTGAAGACCAATGGTCGTTGCCAGCGAGAGAACTAGAAATCTGGGGAGACTTGTCACTCAGACTCCAGGGAAATCCAACGTTTAGTATCAGTGAGTAATCTCTGATGATGACCTGCGTGAGAACTCCTAGTGAGTACAAATAATAATAATAATAATAATAATAATAATAATAATAATAATAATAATAATAATGGTAAGTAACCTCTCTAATTCCAGGTACGACAAGGACACAGACCAAAGACAGGAAAACCAGAGCGAAAACAGCAAACTGAAAGGATATAGAAAGAAATGGACCACGAAAGAGAACAGACTGGTGATGGAGTGCTATTATAAAAGCCGCTACCCTACAGAAAGAGGCTACCGAAAACGAATGAAACATCTCTGGGACATTGCTAGTGACTACCATACAACGGAACAAAGGATAGCAGATCAAGCAAGACAGATCCTCAAGCGAGGATGGTTCTCGGAGATGGAACTGACGGAAATCAGACAGAAGGCTAATGGCGAAACGGAGCAAGAAACACCACCAAAGGAGAGACCACAGGAAGAGGACGGGCAAAACATACACACTGAAACTGAAGAGATTGAAGACTACGGAATCACAGAACCAGGGGAGACAGAAGACTGCGGAACCACAGAACCTGCTGAGATAGAACTCAACGAAAAAGAAGCAAGTGAAGTGGAGAACATTAGACGATACATGTGAGAAAACAAAACAAAACTCCCATCTCTCAGGAATGAAGTAGTGAAGAAGTTACAAGCAGAAACAGAAAGAGTAAACAGACTCCTCACACACATCCCAACAGAAACTATTACAGACCTAAACAACCTGATATATGCAGGGGCAAAATCGGTAAGTATGAAACTAAGAAACGAAGAGAATGGACAAAAGAGAGGACCGACAAAACCTGGATGGGAAATCAGACTGGAAACCCAGATCACCAAACTTCGGAAAGAAGCTAAAACCATGAACAGAAGGAAGGAGGACATGAAACGATTAAGAAGCAAAAATCAGAAACGCAAGGAAAAACTAAATGAGAAACATGAAGAAATAAAACAAAGGATAGCAGCAATAGAAGGAAGACTGAGACGATACAGGTACAAATCAGAACAGAGCAAACAGAACAGGACCTTTGAAAACAATGAAAACCAGTTCTACAAAAACGTAAATGAAGAAAAAACAACAACAGAGCAACCGAACCCAACAGAAACAAAACAATTCTGGAGCAAGATATGGGAAGTACCAAAAAAGCACAACAAGAATGCCCAATGGTTGAAAAACATGAAAGATGAACTGCAGGAAATCGAAGAAGGAACCGAAACAGAAATCAACAAAGAAACGATCAAGAAAACCCTAAAAAAAATGGCAAACTGGAGAGCACCAGGCCACGATGGAATACATGCATACTGGTTTAAAAAATTCACGACCCTGCATGAAAGAATAGCGCAGAAACTGAGCGGATGTATCCGCAAAACAGACGTACCAGAATGGATGACGGAAGGAAGAACAACACTAATACAAAAAGACCCCAAAAAGGGTACGACCCCCAGCAACTACAGACCGATAACATGTCTACCAATAATGTGGAAAATTCTCACAGCACAACTGAGAGAACAAATCTACCAATCCCTGGACAAACGTGGACTGTTCCCCGAGGAACAAAAAGGATGCCGGAAAGGACAAAGAGGGGCACATGATCTACTATACATTGATCAAAAGACCCTGAAGGAGGTAAAGAGCAGACAAAAGAACATAACCATGGCATGGATTGACTACAAGAAAGCCTACGACAGAATCCCCCAAACATGGATAATTGAATGCTTAAAAATATACAAGATACCAGACAGGATTATTAATCTCATCCAGAAAGCAATGGAAACATGGAGACTAAAACTGACAGCCGGAGGACAATACCTGTCTGAGATAAAAATACAGAGAGGCATTTTTCAAGGAGACTCTCTATCACCACTACTGTTTATAATAGGCATGATGCCACTCAACTACATACTCAGAAAGTGTGATGCCGGATACAGGTTTACGGATACAGAACAAAGAATAAACCACCTGATGTACATGGATGACCTTAAACTGTTTGCAAAAAAACAAAAAAGAACTGGAAAAGCTGATAAACACAACCAGGATATTCAGCCAGGATATCCAAATGGAGTTTGGAATAGAAAAATGTGCACTGCTAGAGATCAAAAGAGGAAAACTGGAGACGACAGAAGGTATAGAACTCCCCAACCAAGAGGAGATGAGGGCGCTAGGAGAACAAGATAGTTACAAATACCTGGGAGTTCTGGAAGCAGACACAACCAAATATACAGAAATGAAAGAGAAGATTGAAAAAGAATATCTACGAAGAACAAGGAAACTCTTAGAAACTAAACTATATAGCAGAAACCTAGTAAAAGGGATAAACACATGGGCTGTATCACTAATAAGGTACTCTGGACCATTCATAGGCTGGACCAAAGAAGAACTCAGGCACCTTGACCAAAGAACTAGAAAACTAATGACTATGCACAATGCATTGCACCCAAAAGACGACACGGACAGACCCTACGTGAAAAGAAATGAAAGAGGTAGAGGACTGGTAAGTATAGAAGACTGTGTGGAAGACACCAAAAAAGAGCTGGAGAAATATGTAACCCAGAACACGGAAAGACTGATCACCACAGCAAGAGACACCAGCCCAACAAACAACCCCGTAAGCACTGAACCCAGAAACAAAAAGACAAGAAAGGAAAAGTGGGAAGAAAAACAACTACATGGACGCTTTATAAGACTCACAAGCGATGAAGCCAATGAAAACAGCTGGGCATGGCTAAGAAAAGGACACCTGAACAGAGAAACGGAATCTCTGCTGACGGCTGCACAGAACAATGCGATTAGGACAAACTTTATTAAAGCAAAGATAGATAAAACCCAGGAAAACAGCAAATGCCGATTGTGTGGACAAAGAGACGAAACGATAAATCATATAATAAGTGAATGCAGCAAGCTAGCACAAAGGGAATACAAGAACAGACATGACAGCATGGGGAAAGAAGTACACCGGGAAATGTGCAAACAACTGAATTTCGAATATGCAAGAAAACGGTACAAACACAAACCAGAAACTGTACTAGAAAACGAAAAACACAAAATCATATGGGATATGAATGTACAAACAGACAAACCCATAACAGCAAGGAGACCGGATATGATAATAATCAACAAGAAAGAAAAATCCTGCAAAATCGTGGACTTTGTCGTTCCAGCAGACCACAGAGTGAAGATCAAAGAGACGGAAAAAAGAAGCAAATATACTGAACTTACCAGAGAATTGAAAGGAATATGGAACATGAAGAAAGTCAGTATAACACCAATAATCATAGGAGCACTAGGAACAGTCCCCAAAAACATGGAGAAAAGACTAGGAGAAATAGGAATCAAAGGGATAACTGAGACCATACAAAGGACAGTAATGATCAAAACAGCTACAATCCTGAGAAATGTCCTCGAATGCGGAAACCAATCCACATAAGCAACGAATGGAGAACAAACACATTGAAGCACAAAACAACAGAACTGGGGAAAATACAACCGCACGAGAGAGGCGCAAGCATAGGCTGACGCCACGAAAATTATGGACAGAGGGTCGAGGAGGGAAAGCGCAAACCAGACCTCCACTGGAAGAGCGCGGACAGCTCTGGGACCTTGGGAAGGCTTGTTGCCACTCGGGCCCCAGAGGGGACCAATGGCCCTTATCAGCGGGAAATCGTTGGTAGGTGGCTGTTGCGATTACCGCAAGGTCATCAGCGGTGATGAACGAAAAGAGGTGGAGCATACTGGAGGCCTGAGGAGACTTGTTGTCACTCGGACTCCAGGGAATACCACAGGTTGTCGGCAGTGGGCGATCACTGACGATGACCAGTGTGATAACTCCTAGTGAGTAAATAATAATAATAAAATATTTGCAAAGGGTCAAGGGGGATGATAAGATCGAGGAGGGACAGCACAAACCAGACCTCCACTGGAAAAGTGCGGAGAATGCTGGGACCTTGGGGAGGCTTATTGCCACCCAAATCCCAGAGAAGACCAATGGCCCTTACCAGCAAGAAATCAATGGTAAACGGCTGTTGTGATACGGCAAGTTTATTTGCGGTAGCTATCGAAAAGAGGTGGAGAATACTGGAAATCCGGGGCGACTTGTTGTCACTCAGACTCCAGGGAATACCACCGGTTGTCGGTGAGCAATTACTGATGACCTGTTCGAGAACTCCAAGTGAGTAAATAATAGTAATTATCCTCCTTTAATTGAAAACTCTTTCTTTTGGTCGACCCCCCATGAATGATGACAGCAAAGATTGTATAACAGTTATTTCAACAATTTCTCAAGTCATATTGCACGAGGAAAATTCCACGGGAAAATAGTTCTCACCCACACACAACACACATTCATGGTTTTTATCGTTTTGTGGGTGAAGACGACATAGAAGTGGGAAGTTCTATTTTAAGTACGTAGTTTCGTATTCATAACTTGAATTGCTTTAACATCGGCGGGAAAGAGGCTCGATATAGAAATTTAATTATAAATTTAATATAACTATAAAATTAGTTATACTAAGTTTATAATTAAAGTAAAATATATTTTACTTTAATACAAGGAAGTCTTGGGGGACCCCTGACAGGAATAATTCACGCTAGGAAGTAAGTGTAGTATCTGTTCCGATGGATACTACACCCTATAGACGGGTGTCGTCTTGTCCTTCGGGGCTTGATTCCACCTGTCTGTGGGTTTGTCCTGTGCAGTTCTAGGAGGTCCACCCTCCCAGGCTTCGCCTCCCCTCTTTGGGGAGGAGTAAGTTTATTGCTTACTGCCTGAGGCGCCCCTACCGGGGAATGCCGACGGGGCTGCCCAGGCAATTTTTTAATGGCCAGAGTGCTCACTTTCTCGAGCGCTGGCTTTTCAAACCCCACTTACTCGACCCGACCTGTGGTCACATCTTACTTGTGGGAGTAAGATAAAACTGGCCTTGTGCCTAACTCCTGCAGAGGAGTAAATAAACATATATATGCGTGTATAGAAATGCATATGGTCTCTTATATATGTAACTATGTATATACATATGTATGATGGTCGTGAACTGGTACACTATTAACAAAAGAGTAAAAAGGCTTGTTTCGTTACGAAGATACGGGAACACAATTGTAAAATAATAAAGTGTTCGGCATCGCATTTTGGAATTGGCTTAAAAAAAAAATGAAATATAAGAAAATAATTAAAAATGTTATAATCAGTATTGAGCGCTTTCGGTAATTCATATTTGTTTTCATTATTAACGAAAGAGAAAAATGGCTTACGTGTTTACGAAGAAACCGGAACGCATTTTAAAAAGGTAATAATTTGTTTAACGCCGTATACGAAATAAGCGTGACGTCACCTGATGTGACAGTAAATGTTCCAGATATTTATCTTTCTCCCACAAGGCAAGATGTGACACAAGGTCGGGAAAGTGAGATTTGAAAAACCAGCGCCCGAGAAGGTGAGCACACTGGCCTACTAAAAATGCCTGGGCAGCCCCGTCGGCATTCCCCGGTAGGGGCGCCTCAGACAGTAAGCAATAAACTTACTCCTCCCCAAAGCGGGGAGGAAAAGCTTGGGAGGGTGGACCACCTAGAACTGCACAGGGCAAACCTACAGACCGGCGGAATCAAGGCCCGAAGGCCAAGACGATACCGGTCTATAGGATGTAGTATCCATCGGAACAGATACTACACTTTTAATTATTTATTTGCAGAAAATACAGATTCATATTCAAAACAAATTAGGCACAAGGCCATCAAAAGTGTGGGAAAATGGGTGTCGTTTGTCATCCTTTGTCTACGGTAATAAAAATGTCTATCCTACTCTTAACTAGAATCATCTCAGTCACCACAATACCACATTTGCTCTAGGGGCCGTCCTAATTAGGCTATTATCAAATAAGTTGGCAATCTTAAAATTTTTCTAGAGTTTTTTTTAAATAAATAAATATGGTTGTATGTACAGAAATTCATTGGTGTATAATGGGGGGGGGGGGGGAGAAAAGCAAAACCCAGTTAGTAAGACCCTCCTAACCCTTTATAAATATTAGACTGCCCACTGTTTTCCGGTGTGTTCCGAACCGAAAACAAGCAGGCCCGTCTCTAAATGGGAGTGGGATCTTAGTGGGAGAAAAAAGAAAATGGGGGATGGAGTTTGGAGAGTGGGTGATGTCCTTCCAAGATAAGTGCAAGTTGGGGGAGGCCGAGGACAAAGAATTGAAAGTGGGGAATGGGCATCTTGGAGGGTTTCTATTACTAGGAGAGTAGGGTAACTCATTCATTCGACTAGATAAAAGGCTAAACTTACCCAAAGGGCTGTGGTCCGACCGGACGAGGAACCGTGCACGCCATGCTCAAGGCCGGGAACACGTACTCAGGATACTACACTTTGATTTTTTTATTTGCAGAAAATACAGATACTACACTTTGATCTTGGTTAAAAGACTAAGTCCAGAGAATTACTATATTTTTGCACTTCTGTTTCTAATTATAGTATGCTAGCGGGACCTGTGGAAATTCCATGGTTGTATCCTTCATCTATTCTATATTGCCGCTGTGCTTGTAATATTTCCATTTTATGGACATCCGGAGCAAATGCAGACCCCACAATATTATTGCAACACTTTTGTTCATATTCAAACCTACTAATCCAAGAAATATGGTAAATGTACAAATGTAATTTCAGAATATATCTGGTTTTGGGGAATGAGAATCCGACAGTGTGTGTTTCATTTTACTTCAGTCTAAGATCTCAGAAATCAAGGGGCCCCTTCTTGGGGCTAACACTTGATCTCTATATGAGACACATAGACATCCGAATGTTCCATTAAAGTTCTCTTTTATCTGCCAAACGTTGAGTTAGTAAAGTTAATGGGTGTGTGTGTGTGTGTTTCTCCCTTTTTAATAATTTTCTTATCTTTTCGTTTTTGCAGGGGATGGGGCATCCTACCAGATGCCAAACATTCACCCGCTATTTCAGACACTCCAGCCGAGAGATCTTTTTAAGATTCTAACCGTCCTTTTAAGTGCAATTGTTTGTATTTCTCTTGCACTCGGTTCACCGGGTATATTCGCCAGATAGCTTTTGATATTCTTTTTCATGAGTCCTGTTGCTCCTATAATTACTGGGATGATGGAGATGTGTGTGTGTATGTGTGTAGCCAGTAAATTCGGTCTTTGAATATATACGTTTTACATATCCGACAGGTAAAGTTACTAAGTTAACTTAATCAACTTAATTAATATCAAACGGTGTTTGTGCAGTTCTCGTGTTGCTTTTTCGACGGAAGCGAAAGTTGTAGGACTGCATCACCGTCAATCCTATTAACTTCATTTCTCCGTTATCTGACACTTCGGCCCCTGTGATGCCGGCACGTCAATCTCATCACACATCACTACAGTCGCCTTGTTAAGATAGTAATACTTCTTTTTTAGTGAAGTGAAGGGTTAGGGTTAGGGTTAGGGTTAGGTTTAGGGTTAGGGTTAGGGTTAGGGTTAGGTTTAGGGTTAGGGTTAGGGTTAGGTTTAGGGTTAGGGTTAGGGTTAGGGTTAGGTTTAGGGTTTATCAAATGCAACGGGTTATTAGGTATGATTGGTATGTTATGACCTTAGAGTCAGTTCAAGTTCCGTTATGTGTTCGAATCTCCAACGTACAATTTTCTTTGACTCTGTTTTTGCCCAATAACGTACGTGCACCCATTTAGGGTCACCGTATTAAGCTAGAGTCATTACCTTCATTTGTAGTCCTTCTTGGTTACAATAACGTACGTACATTTACTTTAATACGATGTATTCTACTACTACAACTACTAGTGATTATGTAACTGTCAAGCTAAAACTATACTACTATTGTACTTCTATTGTTAGATAATGGCCCTATGGGAATGGACGTATCTGTTGGAGATCGGGTTTGACTTGCGCGAATTAACGCGGGGCAGTCGAGTGCAGAACAGGGCTTGTTCTCATAGTCGGAGTCGTGACAAGGTTACGTGTGACGAGACTCCAGATCAAGGGTCAGTCTACACCTGCGAGCGGCTCTGTGACTTCGCGGGCCTTGCGTGGGAAACAAAGGGATCTGTGACGTCACTCGTTCTCGTGAGAAGCGAGTTTGTAGCAGTCTGTTTCGGAAAGCGAACTGAGAGTACGTGCGATTCACAATGTAAAGATACGGAATATTTCCCTTCAGGGAAGACAAGCGCGAGAATCCTTCCCCCCTCTCTATGAATAGTTAAGAAAACATTAATAGCTAACTACGATAACGTGGGATTTGCTCTCTTAGTCTTTCTCGGCGTGGTGAATTTCCACCAGATGAAATAACAACGCTTGAATAAAATGAATTAAATTCAAAAGCAGAGTTTGTCTTCGGGGCGACATGACTTTTATTGCAGACAACAGACGACGGCAGAGAAGAAAGAATTCATCGACTGGACGACACGACCAACCCTCTGCACGACGAGTATACGAAACGCGTACTGCCGCGGTCCAGGCAGGAGTAGTTTGCAACACTATTACTCATGGAAATCTGAACCCGAACCTATACTATTACTTTTAATAATTTAATGCTCAATTCAAGAGAGGTAGTGTAGTATATCTTCTGTTGTCATTACTTCATTTGGATGGGCTAGTGTAGTATCTTTTCCTTAGTTATGGGACCTTCCTCCATTTTTTTAGTGTAGTATATGTTCGTTCGTTATGATACTATTCTCTCAGACATTACCTACTCGTTTAGAGAGGGTAGTGTAGTATCTGTTTTGTCGTCATGAGACAATCCTCCTATGCATAGGTGTAAGTGGGGTAATGTGATGTATGTTCCTTCATCGTGAGACCATCCGTAGGCATTGCCTCCTCTTTATGAGAGTGGCGTAGTAGCGGTTATGTTGTCATGAGACAAGCCTCCCAGTCATTACCCTCTCCTTTTAGTGCAGTATATGTTCGTTCATCTTGCTACCATCCTTCCAGGTCTTACCTCCTCTTGTGAGGGGAGTAGCGTACGTCAACAAGAAATTGTCACAATCGGCTGTTTATGAGCAAAATCAACACTTTCATTATATATATACTAGCAAAAATATGCGACCAAAGGGAACTTATTGTTGCTACTACTACTACTACTACTACTACTACTACTACTACTACTGCTACTAAGAAAAAGAAGAAGAAGAACAACAACAACAAAGATTTGAGTGTCATGATCAGCAGGTGCTACCTCGTTGATCAATATGGGGGACTTCACAGGATGCCGACGAAGAAAATTTACAAACGATAAAGTTCCGTGACGTTCAATAACGCTTGCTTGGATTTGGAGATTATATATATATATATATATATTTGAAAAGTTCATACCTTCTTTAAAGGATCCAAATTAAATTTAAGAACAATGGGTTAGGTAAAATAAAATACCTTTTAAAGCAAGTTTAAAGATGCGATATTTTTTTTTATTAAAAAAAGAAAAAAGAAAAGAGAAATCGATACCGATTCGTTTTTTCTTTAAACGGTATTTTATTTTACCTAACCCCTTGTTCTTATATATATATATATGTATATATATACATACCTTTCTCTCCCTATATATATAGACCTATCTTTCTCTCCATATATACCTTTCTCTTTATATATACCTTTCTCTCTACATATATATATCTTTCTCTCTATATATATCTTTCTCTCTATATATCATGGACGGCGGCACCGGGTGAGGGGGAGGGGGTAGGAGGGTTCACCCCCCACACACCCACACTTTTTGACTTGCCCCCCCCCCCCACACACACTTTACGGTCATCAATAATGAAGTTATATATGCATGTGTTTAACCGGGCTCCCCATTTTTTAGGAGAGCCCCCCCCCTCACTTTTATAACTGTCCCGCCGGTCCTGTATATATATACACCTCTCTCTCTCTCAGGTATATATATATATATATATATATATATATATATATATATATATATACCTTATGGCCCTTTATCTACTTATGTTTCGGAAAATGCCCACAACGCCACTGACCTCTTTAGGTGGGAAGATTCAAGAGCAGTCCAGGGATATAGGAATGGACACATACGAGTGACATGAAAGCATTTCTTCATCTCATTGGCTAGACTTTTTTTCCCGTACTACCACCACCCACCGCACAAAAAACACCTCAAGACACTGAAGAAGGGCGAAGAAAACGACTGAAAATTATTTTCATAAAAAGAAATACCTTTTTTATACAGACATTTTGTATTCCTATACGTCCACAAATAAGAAATAAATAAAACATGTAAACTTAAACACACACACACATATATATATATATATATATATATATATATATATATATATATATATATATATATATATTAGGAAATTTTAAATTTATTGATTTATTATTTTCTGTGGGACTGGTTTGTTCCAACCCTACTCTCTGGCATCCATTTTGGCGAATTCTCCACACAGACGAACTTTTCCTTTGGTGTCTATTCTTCTGCATTACCCTCATCCTTCTTAACATATTTACTACAATTCCCAACAATGTTTCAAGCAAACTCCCATTCTCTCATTATATATATATATATATATATATATATATATATATATATATTATATATATATATATATATATATATAATAATGGTAATAATCCAGGTGAAAAATATCCACAGGGTGGTAATCCAGAGAATTTTAACCGGGTTTATAAAAAGTGCTCAATATCAAAATAGAGCTTTATATATGATAATTTAATTTACACAGACATGTACAAAATCTGCGACACTGGCATGTCGATGTTATCGATCAACAGTTACTATAAACTGAGATCTCATCAGGCAGAGTTAGAATCCGATCTTAACCTCAGATCATATTTGGAGAGAATGAAGTGGAGGGATAGAGAAAGAGAAGAAGGAAAGAAATTTAACATTTCAAAAATTAAAGCCGTTAAAAAATTAAAATTAAAAATTAAAAAATCAAAAAATCTAAAAATCTAAGAAACAAAAAACAGAAAACAAAAATCTAAAATCTAGAATCTGAAACAAACAGGGCAAATAAATAAATAAATAAATAAATAAAAATATAAGATGGAAAGAGGAACAAATAATGATGAGGGGAGAGGTGGTGGGGAGGTAGACACATAGAGGAAAAAGAAGGAGAGAGAGAGGGCGTCTGTTGATACATTATATATATATATATATATATATATATATATATATATATATATATAACCACAAGGTGCATTCAAAATGTATCCAATCGTTCGATATTACCAATTTAGTAAATCTAAGCCAATATATTTTCAGAGATGGAGCGCATGACTTCATCAGGTCCGGCTTTTATTGCGGTAGAATTAGTTTGCGAAAATTTCCCGTTCAGATTCGAGGGAACAGTTGCGAAAAATTAACCGCGTATTTTATGTGATAAAAAGAAGGGGGAAAAAAGGTAATAATTAATATCTTTAAAACGTGTCATTCGGTAATGATTTCCTGTTTAAGTAATAGTGAAAAACGCTTACGGCGTGGGCGAGCAAGGTGGGATGGCCAGAGGCGGGGGGGGGGGGTAAGGGGGCACGTGCCAACCTTAAAGTTTCTTCATTTTGCTTCTTCATAAAACATGCTTCGTCGCTGAAAAAGAAGTCAGAAACATCGCAATGAGCTTTTAACAAATCGTCTTGATAGTAATTTTTGGTAATGGTATTTTTCAACTGATCATAATTTTATTAGTGTTTCATTTGTGAAATTCTTCTATGAATTAAGCCTAAGCCTATTATCAAGAGAAATGTCTATTTATTTGTCAATGTATATCGGTCCAGTCACACTAACGCAGGGGCGGCCAACCTTTTCAGAGTGAGGGCCAGATGAGACTTTCGGAAGGAGATCGCGGGCCGGAGTGAAAAACGAAATCTCAGAATTACTATATTTTTTTTACATGAATAAATTGTACAAAAATTGCATTGAACGCTCTACAAATCTGATATTTTTTCTCAAGAGACTTCTGTATGTGATGTTATAAAAGGTGCCGACGAAGAGCCATTTTGGAATCATAAAAAAATAATGACGGGGGAAGTAGAAAGTTTATCCAGCATTCGTTTTGACACACCTCACATAAGTTCTATGTTTCATGCCCTTTCCTCGTCTCTCGTTTCCTCTTTGCTGCTCTCTTTCTCTTTTTCTATTTTTATCTCTTAATAGTTAAAGAAAAATGAAATATACATGCATCATCGCTCGCTGATATTTATACATTTTTATTCCAATGTAAATCTTAATTGAAACCTACTTTTACGCCTATGTCACAAAATGATATGAGTTTTACTGGGAGGTCCGCGGGCCGGATTGCAATAATAAAGCCTAGCAGGGTGGCGGGCCGGACGCTAAGCCTTCGCGGGCCGGATGTGTCCCGCGGGCCGGGGGTTGCCCGCCCCTGCACTAACGTCTGCCCGACGAATAAGGGAAGGGAGAACGCAACTCTATTACCAAAATCAAACGTTTTCTTTCTTTCTTTTTTCTTTTCTGGGCAAGGGGTTCTCTTTTACCCCTAACCCAAAACCCTTAAAACCGATCTTACCCATCTTTTTCTACACTTTTTTGCCTCCTATATTTCTAAACCCTGACCCAAATATCACGCTCCCCCCCCCCCCCCTGTACCGGTTATGATACAAAACGTGTGCCCTCTAAACGTAAAGCCACCCGACCAATCCGTCAAGCAATAAAAACCCACCCCATTCACTGTGGAGGTCCCAAGATGCCAGAAAACTTTCTACTCTAATAGCTTCTTTCCTCTGACCGCTTTCCTTTGGAATTCCCTCGCTGCTCATAGTTTCCCAGACTGTACCAGCATGAAGACATTTCAATGTAATGTGAACAAACATCTTGCTACACAACTCCCCACTTAGGGTGGCCCCTATAAATCTGGCCCCTAATCCACAGTAGCCCCTTACGTCTCAGTGGTAATGTGTCCCCTTGTTTGGGGTGAATAAAAGTTATTAAAAACAATAAATAAAAAAATGCATTTAATGGTGATCCGCCAATGTGGGAGCTTTGGAGAACGTGGAGTCATGCCTTAGTTACCACTACTTCCGGGTTCAATCTGAGCCAAAGTGGTAGTACTATGCAGTAGAAAATATCGTTTACGCCTACAAAACAAATAATGTTGCCAATGAAGAGAATAAAAACATAAAATGACCCAACGTTGGTTGACATGCCGTAAAACCAACAGCCAATATGTGCAAAATGATGTTCAGTTCAAATCATTGCGCATAAATTAATGTTCATGTTTTATGCAATTTTTTTCATTTAGTTCATTTTTAAGGGCTGAATTGGGAATTAAAAGAAGCATAGCAAACAATAACAATTTTGTAATACCGATAATTGTAAGAGCACCAGGAAGAGTTTCGAAACACCTGAAAAAAAAGTAATTGGAATTAAAGGGCGGATTGACACCATAAAACGCACGGCACTGATGAAAACGGCTAAAATATTACAGAAGATTCTTGAGTGCGGAAACCAAGTAAACAACCAGGCAACGCCGACCAGAGGTAAATTTAAATAAAGATAGAAATATATATATATATATATATATATATATATATATATATATATATATATATATATATATATATATATATATATATATATATATAAGAGAGAGAGAGAGAGAGAAAATTGCACGAATCCAAGGGAACTGAAACTGTCTCAGATATCCAATAATTTGTACCCTTCCCCCACCCTGTAAAATGATGCCAGTCTCAGTTGGTACCACACAAAATGATCGTGAAAGGTTAAAGGTGATGGAAAGGTCGAGGAGGGGGAACACTATTCAGATCTCCACATGGAAAGGCCAGGAAATCGGTGGAATCTTGAGGAGGCTTATTGTCACTCAAATCCCAGGGAAGACCAACGATTGTTTTTGAGCGAGAAATAAATTGTAAACGCAAAATGATTTGTAATGGTTCTTAAAAGACGTGGACATCTCAGATAATGACTCATTTGAGAACCCCAAGTGAGTAAAATAATAAAATCTATTACTAATGCAGATTTAGTATCTGTGTCTGAAGTCGAAGCTATACTATTACTTATATTACTAATAAAGATTTGATATGTGTCTAAGCAGTTCTCATTTCGTGGGGAGTGTAATATCTGTTCTGTTGTTATGATACCATCATCCCAAGCATTATCTCCTCCTTTGAGGAAAGGGGTAGTGTAATATCTGTTCTGTTGTTATGATACCATCATCCCAGGCATTATTATTTGGGGAGGGAGGTAGTGTAGTATCTGTTCTGTTGCGATGAGATCATCCTCTTAGGCATTATCACCTCCTTTTGGTGGGGCAGTGTAGTATATGTTCGTTCGTCATGATACCATCCTATCAGCCATTGAACCTCCCTTTTTAGGGGGTAGTGTAGTATCTGTTCTGTTTTCATAATACAGTTCTTCCAGGCATTACCTCTTCCTTTAGTGTACTATTTTATTTACCTCCTCCCCAGGAGGTTATACACAAGGTCAGGTGTGGGTTTTGATGAAAGAATATGTTTGTGGAACGAACTGGATTCGAACCCGGTACACCCAGGTCCTCGGTCCACGTCGTTAACCACTTAGCCACTGTGTAGTTTAGTATATGCTGATTCGGGTTATGTACTAGCTAGCATATGCGACCAGAATTTTGGCAGCCACCACCATCATCAATAATAATAATAATAATGTCCTTATCTCTGTCTCCGCCTATTAAGGCTAAACACAGCCAGCAGATCTGGCGTCATATACGGCACACGTGGGCGCGTTGAAAAACATCTGAAAATATCATCTTTCGGGGACACGAAATGAATCCGAAGTTTTGTAATTTTAGTAACTCGTTCTGGGAAATCGCTTTTATTAATCCGAAGTTTTTTTTTCTCAAAAGAATTAAATAGAAAAAAATATCAACATAACACCAAGGCTATCAGGTTACGTTTAACTTTCATAGCTAACTGACCAACCCTCCCAGCAAAGACGTCGGTTCAATATGCCATGAGTTGAGCTCTCTAGTAATGAAACTAATGGTTTCCAATTAGCATAAGATATAGCTATTCGTAAAAAGAAAAGAATTGTATAGATCTCAGCAGGGTGATCCAACGCGTTCCCTCCTTTTCGCCCACGGAGTCAACGATATTTTTATGTACTAACGTTTATCGATTATCAAGGTCCAAAAGCCACTCGAGAGTAAGTGATAGGTAACATTGGTAACAATGGTTGAAACTGGACAGAATTTGATTATTTAAGAGGATGGCTCAACGAAAATTTGTTAACATTGCACTTTAAAACGACCATGTTGTAGTCAGCTTGGAAGCAGTCTTGTGGTAGTGTGTTTAACAGTCGGTTAGTTATTGGAAAAAAAAACTGCTCATGGAAGTTCATGTTTAGTTTTAGGTACTCGTCCGTTCTCCGACTATGTTTTGGAACATCTCATATCTCAATGACACAACATTCGGAGACAATTGGTTTGAAGTTGTTGAAAACCTCTCTCGAATAGTCCCAGCCCTTATATTGCCATCGGGCTCGAGGTCAACCTTGCTAAGTTAGAAGCAACTAATACAATTTGCAGTAGAGTCCTTCATAGCAACCGTCTCGGAAATAAGTGCAGTTCTCGATAGGGTTTATATTACCGATTCTGATGAATTAACATTACCCTCTCCCAGTCTTCCAACCAGCGATCCGAGCTGACATGACCAAAAAGATTGCGAACTTGTCGAACATGTCATCTCAGCTTCAACTTATCGATAAGCATTCGGCACTCTCTCTTCCGTGCAACTGATTCTGTATTCTGAAATTCTTATTCTGCCCCCGTTGGGCGCCGGGTTACCAGTTTATTGAATACCTAGGCGGGTTGTGTGGCGCTATTTGGGACAAATCAACGGCAATTTGCAACATCGATTTAAAGTATGTGGGCTTGCACATTCCCCATTTCTTTCGATATAAATTTAATTATCTTATAACTAAGCAAACAATTTAGAAATCTCTTCAAAAGAATGGCCCAAATAATATTTTAAACAACCTAAAAGAAGCAAAAAGCACACCAAAATCTAAAGATCGAACAAAATAACTTCCACATTCTGAATAGTCAAATTCCACACTCTAAAAACCACCGTTATAAAGAAATTTTGTAAAAACTCTGATTCTGAGAGAAAAAAAAACATTTGACCTGGGATGACCTTATAAAAACAAACTAACAAACAAAAAAATGATGTAATTTGTTTTAAAATTTCTTTTGTGAAAGATTGATTGATTCTCCTCTCTCTTTCTCACTCTCTCTCTCTTCTATTTCCTTTGTTGTGACCCCTTTTCCGTTTACGACTCGGCACTCCTAACAAAACCGGATGTTTGATCTTTGAACAGCTTGGCTTGTGTGACAATCAGATCTAATAAAAGCGTCGTATCAGCATCAGTCGATCTGGTTGTATATAAAAGCTGCGTTTTCCTCCCTTAATGTGCTCTCGCGGCCCTGCGCCAGACTTGTCTGATGCTGTGCTGTCTCTGCCAACAACACTTTCCACATGAATCTCTGCATTATTTAACGACGACGATAGACTAGACCACATCGACAATAGCAGGGACAGTAGTTCCTAGTCTGCCTGCCCGTTCATCACTTTTGTCTACAGCTTGTCTCCTGTCAGCCATAGCAACCACAGCGGCCAGCGAAAAAAAACAGCAGCAGCATAAAAAATCAACAACTCTCAGTGATAAACCAGAGGACATTTCGACAAGGATAATAATCATCATAAAGTTACTTTATATTTTGTTGCACACGAGTTTGTTTTTCTTTCCCTTTGTTATTGTCACCTTCATCACACGCCTCTTTCATTTCATTGTTTTTTGTTAGCAGGAGGCGTGGTAATCGTCCATCTGTGCCCCCTCCCCTGCCACATATTTTTCCTGTTTTACGCGTCTCACACAATGACTCCCCATGAGGGTAAAGTTATACACAATGCCGGTTTTTAATGTGGGAAAAAATCAAGCTTCCAAAATAGAGAACTAAAATACCCCGACATTCTCTCACGAATAACGGCGCCTCAGGCGGCAGTCAATAAACACAGCCACCCCCTCCGAAAGGAGAAGGTAATGCTTGGGAAGATGGGCACCTGGTACCGAACAGATGATACACTTTGATTCTAGCATGGCAAAAGAGCACATGTCCCTGCTGCTTTAACAATTGACCCCTTTTTTTATTACTTTGATTCACCTCCAAACGAAGCATATTGCTACGAAGACGTAAGGGGTTACTGTGATATGGGGCCAGATTTATGGGGGGACTCTAAGTGGGGAGTTGTGCAGCAAGATGTTTGCATTACATTTTAATTTCTGCATGTTGGTACAGTCACGGAGCAGGGAGGGAATTCCAAAGGCAAGTGGTCGAGGAAAGAATCTATTAGAGTAGAAAGCTTTCCGGTATCTGGGGACCTCTACAGTGAAGGGGTGAGATTTTGCTGCTAGTCGTGTGGATCGGGGGTATTTACGTTGAGGGGGTACAGGTGTGGTAAGCTGGTCGGAGCACATTCTGTGGAAGTACTTGTAAAACAAGCACAAGGATGCAACATTGCGGCGATGGGACAGGGGCTGGAGCTTGGCAGACAGTGCAGGACCTATTAGATTTTTTATTCTCTATCTCTCTTAGTTACGCATGATTCCTCAATCATTCACTTACCCTCTCTCTCTCTCTCTCTCTCTCTTTTCATGCACCCTCTCTCTTACTCTTTCTACCCCCCCCCCCGACTTTCACGCACGTCTTCTCCTTCCTCTCATTCCTTTATCCCACTCGTCTCCCCCTCAATCTAACCCTCTCTCGCATAATCACCCTCTTACTCACGCCTGCTCCACTCTCACCCCCTCTCTCTTTCGTTCGCGTCTTCTACTCCCACCACCTCTATCTCTCTTATGACGACTTCTTTCACTCATCCTCTTCCTCCACTCCCCCTCTTTCTCTGTTCCTCCTCTCCCTTCTTCTCTCATGCACACCGACCGTTTAATTCACACACAGGCACTGGCATCAGATGCTCTAGCAAATATATCACGGAGTAAATCATCTTCCCAGGCATTACCCCCTCCTTGGGAGAGAGAGGATTGGTTAATCGCCGATTGCCTGAGGAGCCCATAACCAGGTAATTCCGATGGATCCAATCTAGGCAAATTTTATAACCATCTAGTGTGCCAGCCACACATCTTTTTCGGGGGCGGGGAGTGGGGGCTGGATCCCCTCACATTAAACTGACGTCATTTCTAACCTTGCTGCAGTTGAGGGGGGGCTGGGGTAAGTAAGTAAATAAACACAGAAACACATTTCTTTCTTTCTCTCTCTCGTACATTCTTCCTTTTATCTTTCCTTTTTTTGTTGTTCTTTATCTGCTTTCTTTCTTTTTATCTTATTCTCTTCCCCCTCAGTTTCCTTACTTTTTTCGCCCCCCCCCCCCTCCCCGCTTTCTCCCCCCCCCCTTTTTGGGGGGTTTCCCACGCCTTCCTCCCATACACCCCTTTCTATTCAAATATCGGTTTTCTAGTTCGTGCATCCATCTTGAAATCTGATCAGTCTAAATACAGCTTTCTAGTATAAAATTACTGATTATTCAAACCATTCCCTCCCCCTCTCAACCCCTCTTTCTTCCTCCCTCCCCCTCTCACCCCCTCTTTCTTCCTCCCTCCCCCTCTCACCTTCTCAACACCCTCTTTCTTCCACCCTCCCTCTTTCCACCCGAATGGCGAAGAAGGCAGCACAAATTCCCGGCGGACGATCTCCAGATTTTTTACGAATACAAATCTGACCAACCCAAGAATTCCAAAATCATTTTCCACTTTTCTCTCTCTCTCTCTCCCTTCTCTCTCTCTCTCTCTCTCTCTCTTCTCTCTCTCTCTCTTTTTAACAGAAAAAATATTCGCGAAACAATGAACGGTTTCTCATCGGGGGTGAATATGAGGAATTATTTATTGGTGAATCGTTCAAGAATTTAGTTTCAAAAACGAAAACAATCGAAGTGTCTTTCCCTAGTATTTTAAGTTTACGAGAATTGGCGAATAATGGGCAAGAGTTTGGAACACGGCGTTTGGGTGCAGTTTATTCTTTTGGACTTTTCATGCAAGAAATAGATAAACTGGTCCTTTTCGAGATCAGTAGCTCCTCCGACAAATACTGTCTGTATTTGGTTTACCAGCACAAATGAACCATAATACTCGACTTTGGCCTATAAATCTGAATTTATAAGAATCAGCAGCAGCAGCAGCGCCATCTTTAAAGTCTAACGCCACCTTACTGTGTTAGCGGCGGTGGCAACGTGATAGGGTCAGAGCTATGCCGTCTGGAACTCCGGATAGCGGACAGGTTTGGCACCAAGTTGTATTAGTGTTGCAACCCAGCTGACAGGGTTCTTGCGAAAATCCAGGCGGAGTTAGCATCAGGATCCGTCGTCCTCTGGTCGTCTCTGTCTCTGCGCGTGGCAAGTAAAGACGTTCCAGGTGCGTAACTGCAAATCAATGAAATGAAAATAGCACCGTTGCTTCTGCGCCATTCCCTTGTGTGTTCTGGGCCAAACCTTCTCCGACTTCGCATGCAACGTCTGAGTCTTGCTAATCTCGGTGTCCGGAATAAAAACCCTGCAATTCTGCCGGTTACTCAATAGCTATGATCAACGAGAAGAACTTCGTGCAGACCAAACAATCGCGAGACAGAGTCTTCGTGGGCTCTATGCAGAAGTGCGACTCGCTTAGCAAACAAACAAAACAAAGCAGCAGCAGTGAATGTTATTTTAAGTTATCGAATCTCAAATTGGACAATACACCAACTAGCATTTACTTTCAGCTAATCATAGGCGCAAAAGTATTCACCTCTGAATTTCGTGCGTAATATAAAAACCCAAACACCAGCTTTCTCTTCCTCTTTCCCAGTTGTTTATCAGGCTCGACACACATGAGAACATCCTTAAAAAAAAAAAAACAGCCTCGGCCGGTGGGCCGAATCCCGTGTCACAGGCAACAAGAAACATTCACAAACTCACTCGTGCACACGTCCCCGCACACACTATCTCACTGAAAAAAAAAACGGAGCCAAGCAAATATACACACACTCTCTACAATGCCTACTGAATTCACACATAGTCATGTGCAAAATAAATAACTACGTATTGGCGTTAAAAACAATTTAATATTTAATATGTAATATGTATTACAATTTGGAACCGTGTGGTCCATAATTCTAATGATATAAATAGAGGTATATGAATGAACGAGTGTGAGAAAGAGAGATAGAAGAGGAAAGAAGGATAGGCTAAACTAAATGAAGAATAGAAAGAGAGATAGGAAGAGTAATAAGAAGAAAGAGTGGTAGTAAATTAGGAGAGAGTAGGAAGGAAGAGTAGAGAGAAAGAGAGAGAAACGAGGAAGAAATAGATAGAGTAAGACATATATATAGAGAGAGTAATTAAATGAAAGAGAAATGATAAATGAAGATATCTATTGATCAATATATATATATATATATATATAAGGGGGTAGTGCAGTATTAATGCAGTTCCAACGAGAGAAAATTATATATGTAAAGGAGTAAGGCTACCAACATTTATAGAATGTTTTTTTCAACATTTATTTATTATTTTGTTATTTTATCATTTTATAATTTTATATAACGCGTTTCAAGCGGTGGTCCGCTCTCATCAGATATGTAAATCCATTTGAAGAAATGTCTTTCGATTTGAAAGAGTGTTCTTTCATTTGAGGCTCTTTCAAATCGAAAGACAAATGGATTTACATATCTGATGAGAGCGGACCACCGCTTGAAACGCGTTATATAAAATGATAAAATAACAAAATAATAAATAAATGTTGAAAAAAACTTTTTACAAATGTTGGTAGCCTTACTCCTTTACACATATATATATATATATATATATATATATATATATATATATATATATAGTCATCCACATACAGACTGTTTCGCTGTATCACAGCTCTTCAGTGCGGCTAGACCAATTAGGACCTCAAGCCGGGATTGAAACCCACACATATATATGTAAGGAAATGGTAGTTTGCTTGAAGCATTGCTGGTAAACAAGTTTCGACTTTTCAGATTGCTTTCTTCAAAAAATATCTTTTACATATAATACGTAATGAGCCACATTGACGGCACATCCACCGGCATAGCCACTATAAGTTCTTTTTGGTCAAAACCCTGGGTATTTCGTATGTTACATACATGCTAGAATTACTTATCAGACCCAGTGAATCTGCGAAGTGGACCTCGTTTTCCATGACTTTTTGAACCAATGAAGTAAAAGTCCAGTCGAAATCTGTAATTTCAACGGGAGTTATAGTAATCCGAGGACGTCCTAAATTGTGCATATCATTTTGATTTTAGATTTTAAAGTAATTAATGAAATCGACAAAATTTTAAATTCCAATAGACAATGTTTACCTAATTTAAATTTTTTAAAAAACTTAAACATTTTTGATGTAGTCGATAAAGAAATTTTAAATGAGATGATTTATTTGTTTAAATAGCAAAAAAGAATTCTTTTATATATATTTTTATATTTTTATATTTCTGCATATATTAAAAAATTAATCTTACTTCTGTCACCCCTCCTCGATTATTTTAACATTTACCTCCTTTTTACATAGACCAATCAAAAAAGTGAATTTATCTTTTTAAGACGATCAATTTCTCTCATTATTTGGTTTTTTTGACGTGGTTGTCTATACATCTGATGAGACCTAATTAAAGGGGTCGAAATAAGTTATTATGTGTACAACCTTAATGTGTGTATAGTTTTTCTTTTTATAATTCTGTTTTGCTCTGTTTAAATTACATTGAGCTCTGTTATTCAGATTCTCTACACAAAATTGAAATCTACACACTATATATATATATATGTATGTGTGTGTGTGTGTGTATATATATATATTATTTTCAACCCTGACCCAGTACTTCCTTCAAAAGGGACACGTCAACAATGCACCGTTTTAAACGATGAATTAAGACCCCCCTTGTTTTCATTTTATCGAGACGATCTTTAAAATACAAAACTACAAATAAATAAATAAGTAAATAAAACACCAAATAAAATACAACCTTTACAAAAAATACAACCTAGTTTTATTTTAAACTATAAATAAAATAAATAATAAATAAAATAAAACTCAATGAATCACATCCAATACATAAAATTGACCCCGGTACCTTCTTCAAATGGAAACTTTTGTAATACACCGTTTTAAACGATGAATTCAAACGCCGCCCCCGTTTGTTTTAATTTTTAAGACGCCGAAAATCTCCTACGGTCTAGAGACGATCTTCAAAGGACAACCCTTTAAAATAAAAATGCAAAACTAACAATTAAATAAAACACTTAAGAGAATAAAATAAAAAAAACTTTTTTAAATCACAAAACTATAAATAATAAAATAAAACTCAATGAAACCCCAACCAATGTGCGTGCCCTTTTATGGACCCAAAATCACGCGTGGTCAAGCTAGTCCATCGGTTGGCCATTGGCCGGAATCCTTTTACAAACGTGATTCTGCGTGACCTCGCGAGATTCTCCACTTCAGAGACGAAGAAGGACTAAAGAAAGAAAGAAAGAAAGAGGGTACCTAATTGTTGCGTTCGCCACAATACCTTTTCCAAACTGACACTTAAGTAGTGCACCGGTTTTTAACGATGAACCCAAACGCGATTTCTCATTGTGTGTTTTGATCTCATTTCAGTACGCTGACGATTCTTTTTGGGTATAGACTTTTTTTAAATTTAAAAAGTCAGCCAATCTGGATGAAACCGCGAAACGATTCTGAAATATGTGACGTATAGTTTTTAAATAAATTATTTGTATTTAGCCCTTACTCTGCTGCGATATATATATATATATATATATATATATATATATATATATATATATATATATATATATATATATATATATATCGTTAAGTCCACAACATCGACGTGACTTCTAGAAACCAGGAAGGATTATTACAAAAACAAAATAAGGTTAATACCTTTTATTTGTCTAAAGCTCTGACGAGGCTTGTTATATCAAGCGAAATATTAGATAAAAAAGTCAAGATGAAGAAGAAAAAATATTGTTTTGAATTTAATAAAAATATCTGCATCTAACACATGGTTTTTAAAGGCATTTTGCCTCTTTCCTTATGTTTAAAATTCTAAAGATGCTTAAAAATTAAAAAAAATGAACTTTCTCAAATTTATACCTACCAGCGACCATGCGCGATTTAAGTTCAATTTAAAAGACATTTGCACCGTTAAGTCCACACAACATCGGACGTGACTTCTAGAAGACCAGGAAGGATCATTGCGGGGGAAAAAATAAGGTTAATACCTTTTATTTGTCTAAAGCTCTGGCGAGGCTTGTTATATCAAGCGAAATATTAGATAAAAAAGTCAAGATGAAGAAAAAAATATTGTTTTGATTTTAATAAAAAATATCTGCGTCTAACACATGGTTTTTTGAAGCCATTTTGCCTCTTTCTTTGTTTATATATATATATATATATATATATATATATATAGAGAGAGAGAGAGAGAGAGAGAGAGAAAGAGAGAGAGAGATGGATATATATATGAAGAGGAAAAGGGGAGATAGAAGGGAGAAGAGAGAGAGAGAGAGAGAGAGAGAGAGAGGAGAGAGGGTGGGTGAAGAGATTCAGGTAAAATAGTTGTTCTTTTATCCAGATACGACGTTGAAAATATCTGTTACACGATTCTTGGGAAGTGTTAATAAGAATTGGGTGGATGAAGAGGGTGGAAAAGGAGACGGTGATGGGGAGGAGGTAAAGTAGTGGGCGGCAAAAAGAAGGGAGTGTGGGCGGGTAGACATTTGATGAATGAGGGGGGGGGGGTCGAGTGCGGCGGCCAAATGGACGAACATCTCCATTTTGACCGTTCCTTCGAAATAACTTTTGAGAAATAAACCCTCACCATTTGCGTTTATGTTCAAACATTTTATTAGTCTATCAAACTCGAAAACGCCTCGAATTACAAGATCCACACCGTCTCCTCGGTTATCTCCCCGTGGGGTGAGAATGGTAAAAGGTTGAATGTGTGAGAAATAAATTGAAAGCCAAGCGTAAAGTTCTGCTATCATTCAGTTCCGATTCGTTTTTCACATGAAAGTATTCCTCATTTTTATGTCTTAGACGGCGACTTTACTGGTCTTTTTTTAAGAATAGCGTAACAATATATATATATATACATATATATATATACACACATATATATATACACATACATATACACACATATATATACACACATACATATACACACATATATATACACACATACATATACACACATATATATACACACATACATATATATACACACATACATATATATATATACACACACATACATATATATATACACACATACATATATATATACACACATACATATATATATACACACATACATATACACACATACATGTATATATTTATATATATATATATATATACATATATAGTACATGCATTATATTTGCTTCTATAGATGTTAATCCATTGAAACTCCAGTGTGTATTAAAAAGTGCACAATACCAAGTAGAGCTGTTTTAGTATACATTTTTATTTATACAAACATTATTGGTTACATATGTGCATACATGTTTCAGTTGTCCTCTCCAATACCGAGTCAACTTCTTCATACCGAAAGAGGAATTCAAATGAGAGATTGCGAACTTCTTTATTCAGTATATTTCCTTGGATGGGATGGGTTCATAATTCAACGGCCAAGCTTCATATCAAATTACATTTTTACCCATTCACACAATCTTTTCGTTTCTATTTTTATTTGGTTTATCCAGCGTTTACGACCCAATTTATTTTATATTTTTTCATTTATTACCTACTTGAAACCTTTCTTGAATTCCCTGACCGCTAGAATATTTAGGTTTGATATGGGGGCCCCTTCTCAATACACCCGACAATCAGCTAAATCCATCCATTCACTGTTGAGGTCCCCAGATGCCGGAGGACTTTTTACTCTAATAGTTTCTTTCCTCAAACTGCTAGCCTTTGGAATTCCCTCCTTGCTTTCTGTTTCCCCTGACTGTACCAACATGCAGAAATTTAAATGTAATGTAAACAAACATCTCGCTGCTCAAATCCTCACTTAGGATGAACCCTGTAAATCTGACCCCTAATCCTCAGTAACCCCTTGCGTCTTAGTGGTAATGTGACTTGTTTGGGGGGTGAATCACAGAAAAAAACAAAACATGTCAGTGAAGTGTAGCTGAGAGCATTTGCAACATTCATTCAAACGAAAGACATTAGACTCCAAAATTGATGCTTTTCAAAGGAAGCTAATGAGAAAAGTCATTCAAATCAACTGGCCAAGGACAGTCTTGAACAAACACATCTACATCAGCACCGAACAAAATCATGGAGTGCTGTTATGCTTATAAAAAGACTGTCCTGGTTTGACCATTTATTGAGATTGCCGCCATTAAAAACCCCTGCACTTGACGCCTTTATAAAGCCTACAAAATGACTATCAGGGCGACCAAATATCGTTCGACCATAAAAGACGTAAAATCACCGTCAGATTCTGTCTACCTTGAAAATAACACGAACAAAACCATCAGTATTGTCGCTGTTCATGATGTTAATCTGTTGCAGTTTCACTTGTCAGGCGTGTATAAAACCTTTATACACTCGTGTTGTCGTATAAAACCTTTATACACTCGTGTTGTCGTATAAAACCTTTATACACTCGTGTTGTCGTATAAAACCTTTATACACTCGTGTTGTCGTATAAAACCTTTATACACTCGTGTTGTCGTATAAAACCTTTATACACTCGTGTTGTCGTATAAAACCTTTATACACTCGTGTTGTCGTATAAAACCTTTATACACTCGTGTTGTCGTATAAAACCTTTATACACTCGTGTTGTCGTATAAAACCTTTATACACTCGTGTTGTCGTATAAAACCTTTATACACTCGTGTTGTCGTATAAAACCTTTATACACTCGTGTTGTCGTATAAAACCTTTATACACTCGTGTTGTCGTATAAAACCTTTATACACTCGTGTTGTCGTATAAAACCTTTATACACTCGTGGTGTCGTATAAAACCTTTATACACTCGTGTTGTCGTATAAAACCTTTATACACTCGTGTTGTCGTATAAAACCTTTATACACTCGTGTTGTCGTATAAAACCTTTATACACTCGTGTTGTCGTATAAAACCTTTATACGCCGTGTTGTCGTATAAAACCTTTATACACTCGTGTTGTCGTATAAAACCTTTATACGCCCGTGTTGTCGTATAAAACCTTTATACGCCCGTGTTGTCGTATAAAACCTTTATACACTCGTGTTGTCGTATAAAACCTTTATACACTCGTGTTGTCGTATAAAACCTTTATACACTCGTGTTGTCGTATAAAACCTTTATACACTCGTGTTGTCGTATAAAACCTTTATACACTCGTGTTGTCGTATAAAACCTTTATACACTCGTGTTGTCGTTGTGAACCCACGTTGTTGATCGTCTGTTGACACAAAACAACTCGAACGCCAATCTTCAATAAGGTTTATTTAAAACAGAGAAGTAGTCACGGAGACAGGTTATTTTTGTATGCAATATATATATATTTCGTCTTTATGGTGAGACTTCCTCGGGATGAAGAAAAATGCAGAAAAATAATCAAAAATTGATTATTGTATGATTGTTTTTTCTGCATTTTTCTTCATCCTGAATAAATCTCACCATAAATACGAAACGTTGGTGAATACATAAATAACATAGTTTTTGTCAATTTTTATATATATATATATATATATATATATATATATATATATATATATATATATATTTAAATATTTTCTTTGTAGTACAAAACTTTATAATGGCATGAAAGAGACAATATTTATTAATCATGATGAATTAAGAATTAAAAAGATGAAAGGGCAGCTGACCGGTTTCGTACCTCGCTCAACAGAGCCAAATATCGAGGTATCCTGTAAAAAATATAATAAAGATGCTATGAGAATTATATATATAGTTATCCAGGAAGATAGGAATCCAAAGAATTTCAATCGGGCTTAAAAAATTAGTTAAAATGATTTCACTTTTCTCCCTCTTCTGCTCTTCTTTCCTTTCCCCGATCCTAAACAAGTATATTTTGTTCTATTTAAACGGTTTCAAGTCTGACCACGTGAGTTTTCAAATTTAAAATTTCTCTTTTCTTTCTCTCTTTTTATCCCCCGTTTCATTATTCCCAAATATTATCTGAGGGAAGGATCAAATTCTAATTCTGCCTGATGAGATCTCAGCTTTTAACTGCTGTAGATCGATAACATCGACATGCCAGTGTCGCAGATTTTGCACATGTCTGTTTAAATAAAAACATATATATAATTTTTTTATTATTATTTAAAATAAAAATAGTTTATGAACCGTTCTATTATGAATTTTAAAACATTCTCGGTTACCCGATGAGTAACATGTGCACATTATTTTATTTGTAAAGTTTACCATTCAGAGCCCCCCCCCCCCAAAAAAAAATCGCCTTTCCCCAAATGTTTTAAAATAAATTAGAAGTTTAACAGAGAAAATAATTTCTCTACATCAAATTGAGTCATCAAATAATACACTTTTATAACGTCAATAATATTTATGTTCTTGGTAACATCCTAAACTATTGAACTTTGGAATATGTATTCTAGGCGACAGGGTGAGTAACGTGGCACACATTTTTTTTTGTAAACTTTACCTTTTATTGGGATGCCATGGAAATTATACTAAGAAAGAACGAAAAAAAAACCCATTAAAATTCAAAACTAATGTTATATTTATTGCTTGTACCCGTTCTGGGGGCGGGTATTCTACTAGTGTGTATATAAGAAAGTGTATTTGAAAAATGCCGTTTAATATGTCATTAATTCTTGCAACATTTTCCCACAATCAAATAATGAAGGATAACGTGGGTGAGACAGGATTTAAGTTTCGTCTGCGATTTCACAAACATTACAAAAAAAACTATCGTATTCCACATTAACCAAATGAATCTGAGTAAAATCTCACTTTTCTTCAAATATCCGTAAAAACCAAATAAATGTCTCGAGAGCTGTAAATATTGGATGCCTAAAATTCTTCTTTTTTTCATTCGCACCTTCGGCGTGATACCTCTTTGTAAAGGTGGTCACTGAGTTTCGACTACGGGTATGATAAGACGTATTGCTGTTACATAGCGAAGGCCGTGTTTGGATGGAAGAGTTTGAGTAACGCCTTAAAGGTCAGAGGTGACCCCCGAAGCGGAAGTCGATGAAAGCACGTGACTTACGGTCCGGGTTTTTTTTTCTGTCGCTTTATGGATAACAACTTAAGCAAGCGGATGCGTTAAGCGACCGTTCCGCAAGGAGTCACAGTGAGGCTGGGGGCGGTCGCGTATAATGCATCTGGTTGTAACGAGACAATCGATCTGTTTATCTATCTGTCTGCTTTTCGCTCTCTCTGACGCGTGCACAAGTGTACTGTCGCTCTGATGTTTTATGTTATTGTCTCTTTTTTAATACATCTTTCTTAAAAACTATCATTAGCGCCAGAGTGATTTAAATCTACTGCATTAATTTCCGTAAATTTTGGTTAACGGTATTTTTTTTCCATCAGAAGTAAGTACTTCATAAAAATTACTTGCTATTTTCTTTTTAACAGCCATATTTCATCTAGGTGTACCACCGAAGAAGCATCTTTATTCAGAGGTTCGTAGGGATTACTTTTGTCGGGTATAATACAGTAGGGGTGGGGTCGTGAGAAGAGAAGGCATTTATTTTAAAGAGTTTTTTTTTTAAGTCTTCAGGGATGACATTGAAAGTTTTATAAAATAGTAATTTT
Organism: Sepiola atlantica; assembly: GCA_963556195.1. Lineage (NCBI taxonomy): Eukaryota > Metazoa > Mollusca > Cephalopoda > Sepiida > Sepiolidae > Sepiola > Sepiola atlantica. The sequence continues at coordinate 85,662,891 of OY744541.1, forward strand.
TACAGGAGAATATTTCAATGGAGGTTTTATTCTAGGCACACGTTCCGGTGCTTATGCAGTTTACGGACTGAGCTATTTTTTATATAGGATTTTCAAGTTAAATTCAATTTTTACGGTATATTTTGTTTATTAAATTGTTAGATGAAAGTACAGAATAGTTAACAACGCCTCCTTCCACCTCCCCATGTTTAGAATGGCTTTTAAAATTCAAAATATTCTCCTTATTATTGCCATTTCAGCAACGCTTCAATGTGTGACTTTTCAAACTACCCTATTCACGTAACCACGTGCTACACACAGCGGCATATCAACATTAATCGTCGATTACATCAAGACGAATTCTAACTTGACTGCGATAAATATGTCTCAATCAAGAAGGATTAAACGAAACAAGAGGAAAAAAAATATGCTTATACTTTTGACAAAGGTGTATATCACCGAAAGTGCTCGAGTTTTTAAGATAAATAAATAATTTATTTTAGAAAACAAAGAAATGAGTTGGCCAGGTTTTTCTAAATATTTTTTTTCAAAATATTCTCCTTATTATTGCCATTTCATCAAGGCTTCTAAGTGTGACTTTTCATTCTACAATAACGTTATTATTTCAGCCCGGTCCGTAAACTGCATAAGTACCCAAATTCCGGTTAGGTATCTAAAAATTTCAGTACTTACGTCATCAATTTCGAGTTTCACCGGCGACTTCTAAAACTGGCGAACGTTAACGAAGTTCTGCGAACACAAAACGAACATATTTTTTGCGGTTTTCTTTTAGCAACGTTCTTATTTCACGAAAAACTTGCTATTTTTTCTGTATTTAATTGTATTCTTTAATGATTTTTTGTACGTTTTTTGGTTTTTTGAATATAAAAGAAGTTTTTTTTTCAAGTTATTTAACGCAAAGTGTTTGCGCGTTTTCTTTCCTAACGCAAAGTGTTCGCGCGTTTTCTTTCCTAACGCAAAGTGTTCGCGCGTTTTCTTTCCTAACGCAAAGTGTTCGCGCGTTTTCTTTCCTAACGCAAAGTGTTCGCGCGTTTTCTTTCCTAACGCAAAGTGTTCGCGCGTTTTCTTTCCTAACGCAAAGTGTTTGAGCGGTTTCTTTTCTAACGCAAAGTGTGTTCTGAACATATTTGTGTGTTCTTTTTTATAAACGTATTTGAATGTGTATTTTATCACGTGAGCGCAGAAGCTAACATTTCATTTTTTGCAAGTTTTCTTTTTCTTTGCAATTTATTTCACGAAAATTGTGATAATGTTGTCTTTACACAGAAGAGGGTAATGGTTTTTCTGGCACTGTTTCGGGAAATACGACCAGAAATTTACAGGTGTGACGTATGTACAACGAATGCTACGAAAACGAACGGAAAAATACGAAAGAAGGTACACCGTTCCGAATGTTATCGAAGCCCTCCTCTCCATGTTAAGAATGACTTCTGAAACTTGCCTTTTTTAGAACCAGACGACTTTAATGAAATAAAATTTGAAACTTACCTGTTTTTTAAGCAGACAATTGAGAACAAAAGAAAGATCAATTTTATTTTATTTTTTTCCGAGTTTTTATTTTTTGAATACAAGAATTTTTTGAATTTTTTAAAATTTTTTTTTACTGTGTTTTTATTTTTTGAATACAAGAATTTTTTTTCTTTTTTTTTTCTTTTTTTTTTACTGTGTTTTTATTTTTTGAATACAAGAATTTTTTAATTTTTTTAATTTTTTATTTAAAAAAAATTTTTTTTTTTACTGTGTTTTTATTTTTTGAATACAAGAATTTTTTTTTTTTTTTAATTGTTTTTTTTACTGTGTTTTTTTTTGTCTTTAGGTTTAGGATTTTTGTGTGTGCGGGGGGGAGTCAGAGTTTTAGGATTAGGGATTTTTTGTGTGGGAGGAGGATTCAAATGTGTGAAGCCTTTTTCTTCCAAGTTATATGAAACAATTGTGATTCCTAGAAGAATATATATTTTTTTATTATGGGTAGCAGAGTTTCTGCTTTTCGGTTGGGTACTGCAACCAGAAACCCTAATTTGGCGCGTGGAGATTCCCTGTATGCAGGCAATTTATGTCCGTACGTAACGGCCCCTTTTTTTCAAAGGTTGATGTTAAAATTAGAGCAGATACCAACGTTTCTGTATTTGTGGTCCAACGAAAACGCCAGTTACAAAGTCATACGACGCGAGTGTCGCATTGCTTCACGGGAGTCGTACACCTAACTAATTGAACTTGACAAAAAAAAAAAAAAAATTGACAGGAAGAGGGGGGGGGGGTATTCGGTAACATTTGGAACGACGTACCTTCTTTCGTCTATTTCCGTTCGTTTTCGTAGCATTCGTTGTACATACGTAATGCTTACTCCACGCCTATAAATTTTTGGGTATCTTTTACGACGCTCAGCAGAGTAAAAACGCTAAAAAGAAACAAATATACAACAAATAAAATTAACTGTAGGCTGTAAAAGTTATTTTCAAACTTGCCTGTGGCATTTGTTTGTATTTTTAGATCGTTACAACCGCTATTTATTAGAAATCAATAGTTTTGTCACCGGAACTTGGGGGAAAAAAATGGCCGATTTTTTTTGGGGGGGACGGGGGGGGGGCGTTTGGTAAGAAAGCACGTGAATCGCCCATCTTGAATTTTGTGCAAACCTTTGGGAAAAAAAACAATTTTTTTTTTACATCTAATAAAAACCCATTTATAATACGTAAAAATAAAAACAAATTACATAGGTAAGTAGAAAAATATCTATTCTCGTCGCAGGTCAACTTCACTTGTTGCAAATTTATGTTTTTAAACTCTTTCTCGTTCTTTTTTTGGACCCCGTTCGCGCCTCTGCTGAGCGTCGTAAAAGATACCCAAATTTCTTGTCGTATTTCCCGAAACTGTACCGTTTTTCTTTCCTTTTTTTCTTTTACGCTAATAAAAGAAAGTTTTTTGGGGGGAGGGGGGGGGGTAGTAGTTTGAAAACCGCAAGGCATGGCCCGTAGAGGCTAGACACATTAAGGTGGAGGCGTTAACGAGCTTCGCTCGTTTCCAGTCTCCATTTCATGCGCAAACGAGCGTTAGGGATTCATTTGGGCATCCTTTCTGGCGGTACTCGAAGAATAGGGTGAAATCATGACCAGAGAAGGGGGGGGGGGCATTTTTTGTTAGGGGGAAGATTGCAAGAGCGAAAACATTCAGAAAGCAAAGAAAGGAAAATATTATTTTTGTTGGGGGAGGAGGGAGGCTTGCAAAGTATAGATGGTGGCCGAGAAATTGGAACCAGGCATATTTACGAAATATTAGAAGGCAAAGAAATATTAGAATGAAAAAAAAAGCGATGTTGCCGAAATGAAAGATATATTTTTTTTTATTTACTGAAGTTAACAGAACAAAACAGGGATAAAAACACACAGCTATGCAACACATAAATGTTACCAAAGGCAAGATAAGTTACTCTTCTACTAACCTGGATAAGTTTTGTGTTTTAACTTATTTTAAAAGCGTTTTTGTTTATAAAAACAAACAGTGTTGACTGTTCAGTAAGAACAAAAAACAAGATGGCGTCGATAACCCATGATAATCGCTCAAAAATCGAAAATTAAACAAAATACTGTCAGAAACATACCCAATAAATGTCACCAATCGTGCGATAATATAACATTCTACCAATATTTTATTTAATTTTCGATTTTTGAGCGATTATCAGGGGTCCTTGTGGACGCTTTTTTTTGTTTTTGTTGTTTACTGCAGTAAATAATACCCATTTTTTCTGAATCCGGGTACAACTCCAAAATTTGATGAACGTAATAAGTAATCTTAATAAACGTCTTTAAACAGAAATGAAAACGTAATACGCCTGAACTGATTCTATTTGACTGAAAAATTGTCGTCTGCCGAAAATGTAACTGCGACTCGGTACAAGTCGGAACTGCTTACGTCACGACTGCACATCTATGGATACCTATTTGGAATTAGCACCTAATTTTATTTTATTTTGACAACTGCACGACGGTGCCAATATAGTGTTTCGTATGCAAGTCATTTCGGTACAGTTTCGGGAAATACAACCAAACATTTACACGTGACGAGTGTACAACGAATGCTACGAAAACGAACGGAAAGACGGAAGAAGGTACGCCGTTCCGAATGTTACCGAAGCACCCCCCCCCCCCGTCAAAATTTAAAAAAATTATTTTATGTCAAGTTAAATTAGTTACCATACAACGTTAACACCGGAAGTTTCTCAGATTTGAAACGTTTGAACCTCATGCCTGTATTATTTTCTTGTTCCTCGTGCTTCTAAAATGAATCTGTCGATGTTACATGAAATGTCACAATCAGTAGAAGGGTGCATATTTTTTGCAAAGAAAAAGGCATTCAACGAAAGGTATTCTAACCCTAACCCTAATTCCCTAAAACTCCCTCCAAATTCCCTAACTCTAAAAAAGAGACAAACAAAACAAGACACAGTTAAAAAAAAAAAACTAAAAAAAAACTGCATTTCTTGTTGTAAAAAAAACAAAAAAACTCGGAGAAAATAAAATGGGCATCTTTTACGAGACTCAGCAGAGTAAAAACGCTAAAAAAACAAATTTACAACAAATAAAAGTAGCTGTAAGCTGTAAAAGTTAGTTTCAAACTTGCATGTGCTATTTGTTTGTATTTTAAACCCGTTTGAAGTGCTATTTATTAGAAATTTATGTTCGACAGACGGTTTTCGAAGAATTCAAAATGGCCGCTCTACGTAATAATATAGAGGGACTGGCCGCTATTTTTCTTTGAGAAACTAGATGTTTTAAAAAACAAGAAATTTTTTTTAAACATCTAATAAAAAGCCATTTATACTACGTAAAAATACAAACAAATTACATAGGTAAGTAGAAAAATGTCTATTCTAGACATAAGTCAACTTTACTTGTTGCAAATTTATGTTTTTAAACTCTTTCTCCTTCTTTTTTTGGACCCCGTTCGCGCCTCTGCTGAGCGTCGTAACATATACCCAATACAATTGCTCTTTCTTACGTTTTAAGTCGTCTGCTTAAACAAAGTTAAGTTTAAAATGTTATTTCATTAAAGTCGTCTGGTTCTTTAAAAAAAGGTTAAGTTTCAAAAGTCATTTTTATTATATACATAACATTCGGAACGGCGTGCCTTCTTTCGTATTTTTCCGTTCGTTTTCCTAGCATTCGTTGTACATACGTCACGCCTGAACATTTTTGGTTGTATTTTCCGAAACAGTGCCGTCATTTCATTAATTATACTAGCAAAAATATGCTACCTTCGGTAGCAATTTTTTGCTAGTGCTGCGAAGGTGGTATCATGACAAACGAACATATACTAAACAACTCCCAAAATGGAAGGGGGTAATGCCTGGAAGGATGGCCGCATAACAGAACATTCACTACCTCTCTGAATTGAGCATTAAAAGGAAGTACAATAGTACAATTAATTAAAATTAAAGTATAGTTTCGTGTTCAGACAGATATCAAATCTCTAGTAGTAATAGATATCATGGCTATGTTCAAGTTTCGTTACTGAAATTCAGTTCCAGTTGCTGCTTCGCAGACGGAAAGACGGTGACAAGGCAGAAAGTGTTCCCCATTATAATTCACATAAGAAAATCAAATGTTTTAATTGAATTGTTACGGTATCTTTTCTTTATTAAATTGTTAGGTGAAAGTACAGAATAGTTAATAAAGCCCCCCCCCCCTGTTAAGAATGGCTTTCTAAATAATAACGTTATTATTTCAGCATGGTCCGTAAACTGCAGAAGTACAGTTTTTGATTTTTACAAATACTCAAATGAATCGGAAATGTAGTTTTTTTCTTTTTACAAATTCTCTTTTCTTTTTTCTTTTTTTTTCAAAAAACAGTTTATAATATATAATTATAAAAAAATAGTTCACGAGTTTCACCATGACGTCACATTATCTGTAGAAGATAACAAATAATTAATGTTCAAGTTTCGTTGCTGAAATTCAGTCCCGGTTGCTGCTTCGCAGAAAATGTACCTTCTGATTAATTTCATTGAACCTCCCAATAGTTAATAAGTTAGTATTTCGATGCATATATTAGGTAAGATTTTAGTGGGATGCCTTGAACGATTAAGGGCTGTGTTATGGTTTTGACAACGAATTGTTTATTGGTTGGGTGTCGACGGTTGTATTGCGGAGGAATAAAAGCTTACCGTATGATGGCCGATCGAGGGTTATGGTCACAGAAAAACGGCTGCAATCAAACCAGATCCATCATGTCGGAGGCTTTTAATACAGGAAGTAGAATTACTGGAACGATTTTCATTGGCTGATGTTCAATTTACATTTCACACGTCGTCTGCAGTTTTTTTATTGTGAAAGGGGGGGGGGGGGGTTCTTATAATAACACGACTTTTTTTCATTTTTTTTTTCATTGTAAATATTGTTTTGGTACTGATATCGACTCTGAACCAGTTTTCGTGAGGTTCGACTCGGAAGCGTTCGGCTGTCCTACGCAAACGTCCGAGAGTTGACGAGCCGATTTGTACCAGACGACAATTTTGATACGGTGCTGCGTTCTATGATCATAATGTTTTGCTTGTTTTTTTTTTGTTGTTGTTGGGTTTAGGGTTAGGGTTTAGGGTTAGGGTTAAAAATATTTATTTGATAACAGTAATTTCGCTCTGTTTTGCTTGTTTTATTTGTTTTGTTGTTTAAAAAATTTCTTGCAACTATAACTAAAAATTATAGGACGCAGCAATGTATAAAAAAAAAAATATATATATATTTATTTGATAACAGTAACTTCGTTATGTTTTGATTTTTTTTTTTTTTGTTTCTTTTAGAAAATTTCTTTGAATAACTTACAATCACAGGACGCAGCACCGTATCAACATTGTCGTCTGGTACCATTCGGCTCGTCAACACTCGGGCGTTTGCGTAGGACAGCCGAACGCTTCCGAGTCGAACCTCACGAAAACTGGTTCAGGATCGATATCAGTACCATTGTTTTTGTTAATTTTGGAGCACTTTTACAGAATTTGAACAGAACAGACTTTTGCCGAAGCAAATTACCGGAATTAGCCGGAAGCCAACGAAACGTTTTATCGAATCGGAAGCCGCGAAAAAAGCTTCTGGCAGACGACAAATAAAGACAATGTCAAACGTAAAATGAGAAAATCGAAAATGGATGGTGAGACAACACCGTGATGACTGGTAACGATGGTTGAAACTGGCCAGAACCGGATTATCAAAGAGGACGGCTCAACAAGAATTCGTTAACATTGGACTTGAAAACAACCATGCTGTAGTCAGCTGGGAAGCAGTCCCGTGGTATTGTGTTCCACAGACGGGTAGTTCTTGGAAAGAAACTTAGCTCATGGAAGTTCTATTTAGATTCAGGTAGACAAAAGAGGAAAGGAAAAATTGCAGCCTGATCAGATAAATAGGCTTCCATTGCATAACTTCGGGAATACCTCAAACAATATGGAGAAGTAAGGTCTAGATAAATCTTAAGCTCATACTTACGTTGTCAGACAAAGATATGCAGTCACACGACTGACTTATGTTCTTGTTTTCATATGTAATTATTAAGTATCTTAGAATTTGCATGTTAAAATTACAAGTTTTATTATTATTATTATTGTTATTATTATTATTATTATTATTGTTATTATTATTATTATCATTATTATTATTATTAACAACAACAACCACCACCACCGCCACCTCCCCCCCCTTCTCCTCCCCCTCCTCCTCCAGAGAATCACCCATGAAGTTGTCGTCAGATCTAGATGTTATTCTATTTTTAAACAACAAGGAAAGAAGTTATGACGTAAACGCGTCTTTTCAAAATAAATGTATTCTTATCTGATTTACTCAGACCCTCCCATGCCTCCCCCCCCCGTCATTAATTTGATCCCTGCTGATCCCAAATGAATTCTGAGATAAATATAAATGCCGCTCTTAAATTACTGGAAACGTAGCTTGTCCCAGTTGCTGTAAACTTCTTCGTATTTGAATAATTCCTGTAGAAGCAAATACGGTCTTTAAATTACGTGAAAGGACGAGTTGAAAAACAACAACAACAAAAAACAAAACAAAACAAAAACCCAAACAACACCACGTGTGGTTCTTACAATTTTTATTGCTGGAACCGATAAGACAATATAATTCACATTTCGCGCTAAAAAATCCTGCTGCTGGTAATACAAACATTATTGACAATCTTACACACACACATATATATATATATATATATATATATATATATATATATATATATATAGATAGATAGAGAGAGAGAGAGAGAGAGAGAGAGAGAGAGAGAGAGAGAGAATTATTATAGTTTGGTTTTTAAACGTGGTTATTTATACATCTGAGGAGACCTAATTAAAAGGTTGAAATAATTTATAATGTATACAACCTTAATTTGCTCTGTTTCAAGGTTCTTTGAGCTCTGTTATTCGGATTCTCAACGCAATATTGAAATCTGCACACTATATAAATATATATATATATTTTTTTTCATCGGGGTGCTTTTCATCGGTGTGCCGCCCGACGAGAAGGTGTTACCTCGCTCATTGTTCCTGTTTCTTTTGAATGCATTTGGGACTAATTCTTTGCTGTTTTACTTAGTAGCAACAATACTGCGAAAATCTTACGAGCTACTTTTTTTAAAGACATTTTCTATTTTTTATTTTTATTTTCTTCTTCTGCCCGTTTCTTAAGTGACCTCAATTAAGGCAACACCACATTGTGTATTGTCAGTTGTTGAAACACTTACTCCAGTTACTTAATTCCCCTGATGATCTGCCAAGCAAGGACCTGCTTGGTAGTGAAACACGTGTAGGAAAAACACTTTAATTTGGATATATATGATAAATAAATAAACTTTGAAAGAAAAAGTCTTTTGTGGTGATGAATGATCTCCTGAATGGAATGTTTTGGTAAACCTTCAAAAAAAAAAAAAATCACTATATATATATATATATATATATATATTTAAAGAAGTGAGACTACCAACATTTATAAAAAAGCTTTTTTCAAACATTATGATTTTATAATTTTATAACGCGTTTCAAGCATCTAGGCTCTCTTCAGATATTCCTTCCATTTTAAAAAAATGTTTTTTATTTTATACAGTTTGGTGTTTTTGCATATATATATATATATATATATATATATATACAGTGACCAAGTGCAAGCATAATGGGCGAGCTGACCTATAATAAACCAAAATGGAATCTGGTCCGCCTTCTTATACCCTCTTTTTCCCTCTTAAAATCTGGCTTCAGTTTGGCCTTTTCTAATGCAAGGCTCTGAATTTCTCACTTTTGATTTTGAATTTATTTTCGTTCGGCCTTTGAAAAGATGCGGTAGCACGCATTGAAACGTTGGTTGATTGAGGTAAAGCTATAATATTGTTTATATAACTCGTGTTTCTGGTAGGAAAATGTTCCGTGAATAAGAAGACACGAGGGCTAATAATGTGTATGTCGATAATTTGTTTCTCTCTTTTTTTTAAATTTTTCTTTTCATTCATTTGCTGGGGACGGGGCATTCTTCCAAATGTCATACGATCACCCGCTATTTACAGACTCCAACCGAGAGCTCTTTTCAGGATTCTGGCTGTTCCCTTGAGTGCAGTTTGGATTTCTCTTGCACTTGGTTCACCAGGTATACTTGCTAAATACTTTTTCAAGTTCTTCTTCATGAGTCCAGTGGCTCCTATGATAACTGGAATGATGGAGATCTCTTTGAGGTTCCAGTTTCTTTTCATATCGTACATTAGACCCTGATATTTTGTTATTTTCTCCCTTTCAGCTCTGTTTAGGCCCCCATCATTAGGGACACTGACCTCAACCAAAGTTGCCACTCTCTCTTTCTTGTTCCATATTACAATGTCAGGTTTGACAGCTGCGTTTTCCAGTTAGTGTGAATATGCGTGTGGGGGTAACAGGCAACGTATGTGAGTAAGTGGCAATGTGAGTATTAGACAATGTGGCACTGTGTAAATATACGTTCTGTTAGCGCGCGTAAGTGGCTTCTGTTCGTAGATGTGCGCGAGCTGAGGAAAGCTTGTACGTGAGTTTTGAAGTGTTCTTTTCGCCTCTCAGGCCAAAGGTGGGTGGGGTAGGGGGTAGACGTTCTTGGGGTTCTTTCGAGTGCGTCTGTGTGGAGAACTCTATTTATTTCACCGTCTCAGTTCGCATCAGCTTATTAATCAATGGAGGCGCGAGAGCGCTCTATCCCTTAATAGACTCTATGAATGGCCTATGCTGGAAATCTCATTTCTTTGATCAATCATAACTCAAAAACCAATGAACCAAATTAGTTAAAACTTTGCACAAAATTTTCATTTGATAGGTTCTATAAGTGTGTAGAATTTCAGCATCATTAGTCAAGGCAACCCAGAGATCCAGAAAGTTCAATCATGAAATCATGTTATCTGTGTGTACGTACGTACGTACGTGCCACCCTGTATCTCATCAACTATTTGATGGATTCAGCTGATTTTTGGCAGAGATAGAGGTTCTAGGGTCTAGTTGATGGCATTTTAATTTCAGTTTACCATATACCTTAGTTTTCCAGAAAATTCCAAAAAACCTTAAAAATGACCAGGCATAGCCTTTACAAAAGTAGTGACATTCCATGATAAATGCCAGTATACTGAAATCATATGCCCTTAATAGGGTTAAGATGAAAATTCATATACACTAAATGTACAAAAGCAAGGAAATTCACAAATGTTTACACTTTTATTGTCATTAAGGGTATGACTACATATCAACCAAACCATTTCATTATCACATCACTACAGTATAAATATCTATGCATGAGTGGTTGAAGTGTGTGAGGTGCGCTGAAGAAAAATTCCTACCAGTAAAATACATAGCCCTGTTGTGCTCGCATACCCTTAATGACAATAAAAGTGTAAAAATATACTGGTGTGTAAAGTATACTGGCAATTTTTCATGGAATTTGACAGACTTGTTAAATTTTGATTTTGAAACGATATTCATTGGTCGGAAAATATTGAGTTAATACGTTCCTGTGAAAACTCACTTTTTAGAAGTGAAGAGAAGAGCGTATCCCAACGCAGCAGAGAAAGAGAGGGTAACTATTGAAGCCATTTGTTTTTGGGCGTTCATTCGAATCGCATCTCGGTCCACCACACTGGTACATGACTTTGTTTTCAATAACATCACCAGATTTTTTTCCCCAATTAAAAATATTCTACTTAATTTATTATGTAAATTTATGCAAATAGATTTTCAACTTTTCTAACGATCTATTCTCTATTCTAATAAAGACAGTCAAGTAAATGTTTATATCATCGTTTTGTTCAATCTACCCAATCTATGAATGCTACAAGTATGTCGACGATAACATGCAAGTTTATTCAAATCTGAAAATGTTTTTTCAACCTGCGCAGAAATTTCCTTAAAAATTGTCAGTCAGAGAACTTTGTCGCCCACACTGCACCTGACAGCCCAGCTCGTCTGACTGCCATCCCTCAACTTCTTTGTGTTGGACATGATCGAACGAGACAACAGATCGAACTACAACACGAAAGACGAGCCAAATGTCAGGATCACAAAATCCTTTAGGGACGTCAATCGGGAGACAGTGATGAAGGCATGTGGCCCGTTTTTGGGCTATCATCAAAGCGAAAGTTGGGTTCATTCATCAAGCGAAATCTACAGAACAAGTCACGGTTAGGGTTAGGGTTAGGTTAGGGTTAAGGTCACAAAGACAAAATGGCCCAAATTTGATGAATAAATCTAAAAATAATAAAACCGTTTTATTTCCTGGACAGAAATTTTTGTTAACAAATGTCGTCTGCACCTTGTAAATAAGTATACGAAGATTAAATAAATAATAATAATTTAAATCAGATTTAAATATTTTTTACACTAATAAGTCAACACTTATCAAGGCCAAAATCTATTTGAGGATAAGGATTACTGAGATTGTCAGTTTAATGATGAAGAATATTAAGAGAGGATTGAAAATGATTAATGGATGAAAAAAAGTTTGTTTACTTATGGGGACGGTTAATGACAAGTATTTGCTGACATTGGATTTGAAGACGACTATGTTGTAGTCAGCAGGGAAGCAGTTCCATTGTAACATGTTCGACAGCCGAGAAATTCTTGAAAAGAAACTGCCTTTCACTAATGTTTGCTGAATTGAATTCTTCGATTTGTTGACGACTTGTTAAAATGACTTCAAAAAAAAAAAAAAAAAAAAAAATAAAACGCCTTTTACAACCATTGGTGTTTTGTTACATTAGGACTCGATCTAACTTTGACCCCATCGTTAGGGTTAAGGTCACAAAGTACCCAACAATTTTATATGTTGCATCCAAATAATTTATATTATGATTTTCTGACAATTCATGGACCTGTATGGAATAAAACACGATGACACACCGATTCTCGTTAAATCACCGAAGTTAAGCGACATTGAGCCTGGTCAGTACCAGATGGGTGACCATTTGTGAATACCAGGCTTCACCTTTGCCTTACTTTCGGGACGATATACCGAAGTAGTTGTCTGTCGTATATTTAACGCACCTAACGTTTTCTTTGTGATCGGATTCACGTTTTGGGGTCTGTTGTCGGTGACTAGTTGTGAATTTGACATTCCTTTGAAATTTCATCCTTTGGGGGGGGGGGGGGGAAGCTGGCTCAACCCACTTGAGGTGAATACCAAGTACGTACTTATATATTTATTTATATACTTTTATTGTATGCTTACCTTTTACTTGCCTGACCAATTTTTAACTGGTGCTACCAGATCAGGCTGTCTGAAGATACCGGTTTCCTAACTTAAAATGCACCAAATATTGATTTTATTCTTTTTTTTCCCCCCTTTCCCTTTGCAAGACTCAATCATGTTCTGTAAAGCCAAAAACAAAAACAATTTTCCTCTACAAAACACCGAAACCAAACACCATGAATAAATATTTGAAGATATAAAGAACTTGAAGCATAAAAACTTTTATCATACCAAAATGACCGGATTCAACATTAAATAACCCGAAAAGGGTTGATATGCAGTTAAACAAAACAAGTAAACTAGACCATGTTTTTATCTTTCTCATTCTCAAACAGTTTGGATATTTGAATTCATCGCATTAGAATTGTTAAAAAATAATTACGAAAAACAGCAGCAAAAACAACAACAACCTACTCACATTCACAAGGTAAAAAAAAAATAGAGTAAAAAAAAAAAATCGTCACAGTAGAAAAAAAACAAAACATCAAAGCATAAATAAAAACGTCACAGAATAACAATAAAACATCATAGAAGAAAAAAAAACAAAATCAGTCCAGAGTAAAATAAGTCACAAAGTAAAAACTGTTACAAGGAAAAAAACGTCACACAAAAAAGTCACAAAATAAAATTGTTTAAAAATATTTTATTTTAATCAATTTAGAATTTTTTTATTACTTTTTTTTTATTACTTTTTTTTTCATCTTCTGTTGATCGTCAATTTTTACGAGGACAACAAAAAAAAAAAAAGCTTCAAGAAACCTAGAATAGATAAAATTTTTGTGCCTATTTATTTTTCTTTAGTGTTCTTTGTTTTTCTGCATGTTCCACAATCTTCTCGTCCACTTTGAGACCTTTCCGCTTACGTACAGTATTCATGTATTTCCGTGCCAGGTTATCAGAGTCGGCTTTCTCGCCATAGTGCAGGTACTCTTCGTCTGTAACCGGTTCCCAGAACGGATCCACATCTAACACCTGTCGATGAAGCAAAGGAGGAAAAAATACAAACATTAAGAAACTGAAAGATTCTTCCAAAGCGAAACAGTCAACAAACAAAAATTTAAATAACACTAAATTTCTGGATAATGTTGCTTGATTTCTTGTTTCAAATGGTGAGAGGAAAAACGACATAAATAAAGAAGAAAAGGAAAAGAGAAGAGCAAGAGCAGTAAAAACTGCACAATGTAACAATGTTTATTCAACATGTCACAGGTCGTTTACTATTATTTATTTTTCACTAGTAGGGTTATCAGGCATTGCTCCGGGGCATGGATAATAAAATAGAAGAGTTAAAAAAAATGAATAACATCTTTTTATTGTAAACTTGTCTATTTCTCTCACCCTACAAACTTCTCTTCAGGACTAGAAAATATGATTTCCTTGGATTATCATATACATGGCAAATTGCATCAAAAATATACTTGGACAGCAACCATTTTTCAAAGTGAATGAACATTCTGTTACATCTTCAAGGACATATACTGTTATACTAAGTTCATGCATGTATCACCAAAGATAAGTAATATCTTATTCCACCTTTGATTCTAATTTGTTTTCTAAATAACATTAAGTACCAACTCTTTCCAAATTAATATTTATAATATTTGTGTTTTTTTTTTGCATAATTGTACATTTACAATTCGTGTAAATAAATATTAGATTTTTATATAATCTAATGTGTTGGCTGTTTTTATTGTTTGTTCTTTGAATTCAAACGAATCAGGGTAAGGATACCACTTTTATTTTCATTGAATCCAGTTATCCATATCTTTTATATTGTGGAAATATGTCACCTTTGGAGACTCAAACGATATATTGTGGTGTTCCAAACTCAAGCTGAAGCACTTTTATTTTAGAATACAACCCCAGAGGGAAAAAATTTGAACTACTCACCTCCCAATGGCTGAACTTTAATTGTGGACTCGCAAGGCCACTGGTTTTCTTCCTCATGTCTTCTGCAAACCCAAAACTGTCAATAATGGGAAGAACTGCTTGAATGATGAACACCTGAGTGCCTTCACGCATGTCTTCATACAAGACACGGCCATTACGTTTACCAAGCACGGCATACAGTTTACCTGCAGAAAAAAAAACACAAATTAACATTTTACATTAGGAAATATTTGAAAACAGTTGTCATCAGATTCAGTTTAACGTCTGTTTTACATGCTGGCATGTGTCGTCGGACAACAAATATTTAAATAAATCTTGTCTGGTACAAAATGTACAAAATGTCTATATTAATAAAGTTATCGGACAATTTTATGTCTGACTGTTTTTCACGCACAAATGTTTTATAATTACATCAAATTATTTTTTTTTTTTAATTTAATTAACTATTTACTGATATCACACATGTATTGTCAGAAAATAAAATAATTCTTAAAAAATCTATTTTTAAAACACTTGAAACAACAGCAATGCATTTTGTAAGAAGTAAATCCCTTTTCATCGCCAAACGTGTACACCGATGAGATTAGCCAATCATAAAAAAAGCTGAAATCGAAATAAATTTCCCAATGTGTGTGTGTGTGTGTGTGTGAGGGAAAACACAACTTTTGTGTGTGTGTGTCTGTGAAGGGGGTACAGCTCCCTGTGTGTGTGTGTGGGTGGATGGGGAGGGGGCACAGCTTCCTCTGTGTGTGTGTGTGTGTGTGTGTGGATGGGGAGGGGGCACAGCTTCCTGTGTGTGTGTGTGTGTGTGTGCGTGTTGAGGGGCACAACTCCTTGTGTGTGTTGGTGTTGAGGGGGCACAGCTCCCTGTGTGTGTGTGGGGGGGGGGAAGCACAATTCCCTGTGTGTGTGAGTGTGTGTGTTGAGGGGGCACAACTCCTTGTGTGTGTGTGCACAGCTCCCTGTGTGTGAGGATGGGGTGGGGGGGGGGGCGCACAACTCCTTTTGTGTGTGTGTGTGTTGAGGGGGGCACAGCTCCCTGTGTATGTGTGTGTTGAGGGGGCACAGCTCCCTGTGTGTGCGTGTGTATGTGGGGGGAAGCACAACTCCTTGTGTGTGCGTGTGTGTGTTGAGGGGGCACAGCTCCCTGTGTGTGTGTGTGTGTGTGTGTGTGTATATGGAAGCACAACTCCTTGTGTGTGCGTTGAGGGGGCACAGCTCCCTGTGTGTGGGGGGATGGGTGGAAGCACAGCTCCCTGTGTGTGTGTGTGGGAGAGATCTATTTGTCCGCAATTTAGCTTCATTTGCAGCTGAATCAATTATTTTCTGCATTTTCCTAAACAACTACAATCAGTTTGAACTAAGTCAAAATCAGGAGAAAGAAGTGCTGGGAAAGAGACCGGAAGTAATTCTTTGATGAAACGAAGGTCATCGAACTCCCCTACTCTCATCATGAATCATTTGAAATTTTAGTCTTCACAACAAAATTAACATTTTCAGTTTTCAAAAACACAAACAAAAAAAAAGCAGTCATAACAGGGAAAATGGAGGCAAAGCAAGAAGGCAGGAAGAGGAAGAGAAAAAAAACAGGAAAAGATAAAGCAAGAGAGAGATAAAAAGAGAAAGAGAAAGAAAAAGAAAAAACAGCCAAAATAGCAATGAAAAAAATAAGGAGGTAAGGCTCTAGCAATTCGGCAGAAATCGGCTTTTTCTTATTTAAAAAGAAAAACAGATTTTGACCAAAAAGTGGAGAATTTACATCCCTTGGAGACTTAAGCGATTTAAGTAGAAATCGTTTTTTTTTTTATTAAAAAAGTGGAATTTCGTTAAAAAGCGAGAACTCACATCTCTGCATATATAAACTTTCTTTTATGAGAAAAATTCTTCAAGAAAATCAAGTATTTCACATAAGTTTCTTATTAAAATATGTCTATTTTATTGATTAAACAGTAAACAAAAATTGGTTGAAGTGTTCAATATTAAGCTAAGACATATTTTGATAGCGAGGGTATGAGGGAAGGGGGCGTATAGGTAGCACCCTACATGACTCACCATCTATATTCTGAGGGTATCAGGATAGGTGGTCATGCCTGCTCCTCACAAATTTCCTAAAGCTTTCATATGTGCCTCCCAGCGCCTGATAAACCATCTCAGTCGGCAGGCTAACCCTAACCTTCTGCCGTGTACGTTTTCTCTTTAAAAGCCAAGGCTAAGCTTACCACTAATACGGCACAATCACGTTGACACACCGGTTCCCGTTAGATCACCGAAGTTAAGCAACGTTGAGCCCGGCCAGTACTAAATGGGTGACGATGAGGAAACACCAGGTGCTGCATGTGTTGTCTGCTTATTTCCGCATTGTTTCTGGTCGTCCTGGACTTCTCATGGCCATTGGAATCGAGAAATGCCGACTCAGGAGATGTGACTGGAATCAAGCAGTGCTGATTCAAGAGAGATGTGGTTGGAGATTGCGCAACCCTTGCTTCATAATTACATGTGTAGGCACCCTTACAGAGGGTATCCATTGTCCCACAAGACTGAACTATGTTGATGATAGGAAGGGCATTCAACCATAAACACAATTGTTCCTTGTAAAAGACAGCAAACAATCAATCAGTCGCAGGACTTTTGACAAAAGTATCAATGGAATTGTGGAAAGTTAAACACATGTGAAACACATGTGAAACACATGTTAAACATGATGATCACTAGATTACGGGATCAGTCCAGCAATTAATTTATGTTATTTCAACCTTTTAACTGGGCGACAGTCGCAGGCCTGACGGGATGACTGTGTTTGCTTTCCGAGCCGGAAAGCCGCTGATCTGGGACGCCACCTGTTCTGACTCTTTTTCACCAGCAAGGATTGCGGAATCCGCGGTGAAGCCCAGCACGGCGGCTCTGCTCGCCGAAACAAGCAAGAAAATATAGCTCGCTCACTGACCGTTTCGTCTTCCAACCAATTTCAGTGGAAACATCGGGTGTGCTTGGCCCCGAGACTGTTAAATTTTTTCAGGACATTGGACGGAGGATTTCAACGTCTAGGCACGAGCCCCGTGAGTCAGCCTGGTTGTTCCAACGCATCTCCCTGGCTATCGTTCGTGGCAACGCTATGTCAGTAACGGCGGCGTCACTTCCGTTCTAATCGTCATCTGTTGACTCTTTCTTTCTTTCTCTCCCCCTCTCTACCTACCTATGTCTGTATCTGTCTCTTTGATTCTCTTTCTTTCTCTCCCCCTCTCTATCTACCTATGTCTGTATCTGTCTCTTTGATTCTCTTTCTTTCTCTCCCTCTCTCTACCTACCTATGTCTGTATCTGTCTCTTTGCTTCTCTTTCTTTCTCTCCCCTCTCTATCTACCTATGTCTGTATCTGTCTCTTTGATTCTCTTTCTTTCTCTCCCTCTCTCTACCTACCTATGTCTGTATCTGTCTCTTTGCTTCTCTTTCTTTCTCTCCCCTCTCTATCTACCTATGTCTGTATCTGTCTCTTCCCCTCTCTTTCTTTCTCTGACATAGAAAAACAAAGTTTGACGTGGTCAGCTACTGGATATTTACAGAAACTACCTTTCAACCTGTTTTACTGGATTTGCCTGATTTCTTCAAACTTCATTTAGTGGCATCATCCATTGTGCATGGAGACAAACAAACATACAAGATAAAAAACAATGTCCACAGTCGTTTAGTTGTAGTAGTATATATATATATATATATATATATATATATATACTTTGTATGCGCCACATGTTTATCCGTCGGTCGATTTCTTAAAAAAATAAAGAATGATGATATCTGTGCCTCTTATTCTGTAAATAATGGGTTATAACATAGAGATACATGCAATTTGAGTACAGAATCAGAAAGAACATTCAATTTTACATAAGAATACAAAATTCTATCAAAATTGCTCCAAAATTAGAGAAACGGTGAAGAAATTAATGAATTTCTTGTAAATTGCTCCATGATTTCAAGTATTTTTTGTATTTTTTTGTATATTTTTTGTATATTTTCTATAGTTTTTTTCTATATTTTTTCGTTTTTTCTATATTTTTGTCTATATTTTTTGTCTATATTTTTGTCTATATTTTTTTCTATATAATGATATCAAAGTCCGTTATTTCAAGTATTTTTTCCATATAATGATATCAATTTTTTCCATATAATGATATCAATTTTGAAACCTGACTTTCTGAGTTTTAAAGTCTTATAACTTTTGAACCACTCTAGGGACATTTGCACAATTTTGAACTTCATTTTCTGAGCTTTTTCTACTTTGATTAAATAACAAAAATCTAAAACAAAAAAAATCAACTGTTATTTATTTTCATCTTTACGTTTTGACCAATGTCAAACTTGGGAACGTATACGCAATTTCAAACTGAACCCTTTTATTTAATCCACGGGGGTAGATTGTTCTTGTTCTGTCAGTCATGACTGGGTAGAATTGTTAATTATTGTTAGTTAATTATTGTTAGTTAATTATTGTTAGTTAATTATTGTTAGTTAATTATTGTTAGTTAATTATTGTTAGTTAATTATTGTTAGTTAATTATTGTTAGTTAATTATTGTTAGTTAATTATTGTTAGTTAATTATTGTTTGTTAATTATTGTTTGTTAATTATTGTTTGTTAATTATTGTTTGTTAATTATTGTTTGTTAATTATTGTTTGTTAATTATTGTTTGTTAATTATTGTTAGTTAATTATTGTTTGTTAATTATTGTTTGTTAATTATTGTTTGTTAATTTTTGTTTGTTAATTTTTGTTTGTTAATTATTGTTTGTTAATTATTGTTTGTTAATTATTGTTAGTTAATTATTGTTTGTTAATTTTTGTTTGTTAATTATTGTTTGTTAATTATTGTTTGTTAATTATTGTTTGTTAATTATTGTTTGTTAATTTTTGTTTGTTAATTTTTGTTTGTTAATTATTGTAATTCTTCGTCTTGTAGTGAGGATTGAACCTGTAACCTCGAGAAGACTGACACTTAAAACTGATTGCTAATCAACGCGATTATCCGTTATGCCATGGGTCCAAGTTTGACATAACGATTCCCAAATTCGAAAAGCTGCATCAGAAGAAGGTCTGAGGTTACATTGGCCAAAACGTTGCGAAAATAATGACCAAGATGAAAATAATAATTCGAATAATCCCAATTATCAATCGTCATCTAAAAAAATTCGGAAACAGAAGATGAAGTGGAACTCACCTAACACATCCGCAGTCGCCTGAATGTTACACTTGTACATCGCAGCCATTAACCTCTGCGGTTGCGTCTGGAACACTTTCCGGCATCCTTCCTTCATGGTGGACATAAGCTGCCCTGAAAACGGGCCATAGGCCAACTCTTTACCGACGACGCGGTTCGTTTCTGACGTACCATTTCTCTCTAGGATCAATGTGTCACCATTAACCGCTGGATGCGGAACATCCGCAGGCCCATTACCGTTGACCACATCGGTCTCGTAGTCCCATTGCTCGACACAGAAGCAGACACCGTGCAGCGGTTCTTCACATAACGGGCCCGCAAGAGATGCCATTTGGAATCCACTGATGATGCTGTGGTCGTAATTACGCAAGTCACCTGCTTTACCCTCGATGTAATTCCAAATTGACGGACGCTTGTAATCAGGTATATGGTTAATGAGTATGTTACAGCCGACATAACGCGGACCAAACGACCAGATATGATCGACAAAGTCGTTCCATTCTTTGCCCGCCTTGGTGAAGGCGTCTTTCAGTTCATTGTGCAGGTTCTTCACGTTTTCTGCCAAAGTTTTGTTGACCGCAACCAGTTCTTGTTCACTACTCTTGCTAGAGATTTCCTTTTTGATGTAGGCTTGGAGGCCCTTCAAAATGTCCATACTGTCTTCTAAGATCTTGATGACAGATTCTGGAAGGGCTTTTGCCCGAATGCGAAGCAAACATTTCTGGTTCGGGGTGCGCAGTTCAACAAGTCCGGGCTCAATCACTTCTTCGTCTTCCTCCATATCACGCATCCGGGAAGTTTTTATGATATTGGTCTCCAAGATCACCTCGTTCACCATGTCTGTCTTTGGCGGTTCCACGATTGTTTCCCGGAATGGCACAATTGGTAAAGAAGCGTTGATACCACATTTGGCGTATCTGAGGAGAAAAGAAAGGCAAAGTTCAACATAGCAACTCAAAAAGTGATATAAGCTTGCTTTCCAAATTTCTGATTAAAACATTTCCGAGAGAACACGCAACATTATCGTGCACCCCCAAAATAAATATCGGCGTTTTTTTCGGAGAGGGTAATTAATTACAGTGACACGTTGACAGAGCATGTCAAGAATATAATGACATGCCTCACAAAAAAGAGGAAATTAGCAAAATTAATTTAGAAGTACGTATGTAATTGTTGGAAATAGAAAATAGTTAAGAAAAGCATCGTTAAAACAAGAAAAAACAAGTTTTCTTTCGTATTCTTCTTCTAGTTGTCCTACCGAAGTTATAGAGTCGAGTCTAATGTGCTATGTTATCCATAGTTAAGGTAGGTGCCAGTTGGATCCACATAACTTAACCTTTCGCATGCTTAGTGTCGTCTGCCGTTCATCCATTTCCGGAATTGACTCAGGATTGTCCTTCAGAGTACTGAAATCCACTGGATACCCATTCATTACATGTACCCATTTATCTTTATGGAAGAATCATGGGTAAAATTCAAACCTTTGCCCCTGTGCTGTCAATGGAAAAATAAAAAGGAGATCCTATTTTATTCATAAAATTATACGTCAACACCGGAAAAATAATTATAATTATATATATATATATATATATATATATATTAGACTTTCGAGTGGCGTTCACGTGAATATATAAATGTAGCACAAAATGATCACCTAGTTCATGATAACATAGCATAGGCAGAAATACTAACCATTCCTTTATATTTTTAAAACAACTCATATTGTCACCCCATTTCTTTCCTTTTTTTTTTCTTGTTACCACCCTCGACCTAGGGTTAGTGTTGGGGTTAATGAAGGACATTTTTTTCTTAAAAAAGAGAGGATTGCTGAAAAAAATGTATCAGTAGTTTGAATCTCATTGGTATTTTTCCATTGAAAACATGGGGCCAAAATATTAACAAGGTTTTATATAAGAAAAGCAAAGTTGACCTTTTTCTCGCGAGATAGACTGACGCATCCTTACCTATCTGTGAGGTCATCTATACACCGTCGTAAATGTACTTCTCCTGCTGCAACAATCACATGTTCACCCGTTTCTTGCACAAGAACTTCTACGCAAGGGTCAGCTTGGTTCAGTAACCGTAAACCCTTCACCAAGAGCGGCATGTTCACTGACAAAAAGAAATAATATAATTAGAATAGATTCAATGTGAATCTAGAGATATTCATTGGAGGACACCACACAATCCATGACCTGAATCCCATCCAGCTTTTCTCTTTTATATACCCCCCCCCCCCCCCCATAATCCCCCTTTTTTTCTTCCCATTTCGAAACTGTCTTGCTTCTTTTCAGTTCTTGAGACAACCAAGGAAACAGTGAGCAGTTCACACCTAGATAGATTTGGGGAGGGTCCTACTAACCACCACACTTAGCATTTTATTTTTCAGCAATTTGTTGTTTTTTGTTTACATCTGGGTACTGATATTTATTTCAGCATCTAATCGTTTTCGTAACAGTTAGAAAAGAATTTTGAAATATATTTAAAACTTCCCAATGGAAGGGAAATAATTCTTACCAGTCCTTGTAAAACTTACATCCGGGTACTGATATTCATTTCAGCATCTAATCGTTTTTGTAACAGTTAGAAAAGAATTTCCAACAAAATGTCTACTTTTGGCTATAATTCAAATAATTTGTTTGATGACAATATTATTTATTTTAGTTCAAATGACGTCATATTAAAAAACGAGTCTTTCCAGCAAAACTTAAGTTTCATAACAATCTCTCCAAAAGTCAAAACATTATAAACATATTAAAAAAATTTTTATTTTTTTAATTAAAAAATTCTTTTAGCCATTTTTTGAACAGTAGTCCAAGCAATACAAATTATCAATCCTCATGTAAAAAATTTTGAAACAAAAATGTTTTCCTCACCGATATTTTTTGGCTCCAAAGCCACCCGTACGATTGGTGATGCCTCAAAGTACATGTCCGTAAATGCCGGGCAAGCCACCGTTTCTGAAAGAGTGGCAGTTTTTAAAATGTGTTCCTCTAAACCTCCAAGACCTGTGAAAAAGATAGAAAGAATATCATCATCGGGAATGTCTTGAAAATTGTTTATAGCAATCGGTGCGGGGAGGGGGGGGGATCTTAAAAAATAAATTGTAATTGCACGATGAGAGGAATGGAATGATGTAAATAGCAGAGAGAGAGAGAGAGAGAGAAAGAGAGAGAGAGAAAGAGAGAGAGAGAGAGAAAGAGAGAGAGAGAGAGAAAAAGAGAAAGAAAGAGAGAGAGAGAAAGAGAGAAAGAAAGAGAGAGAGATAGAAAGAGAGAGAGAAAAAGAGATAGAAAGAGAGAAAGAAAGAGAGATAGAAAAAGAAAGAGAGAGAGAGAGAGAGAGAGAGAGAGGGGGGGGGGGTCGGTGAAGTGAAAGAAATGTGGTTTGATGTAGATACCTAGAACATTCCCAGCTGGTACCTCCTCCATCAGCTCAAGTTCCCTCCCCATGAACATATAAAGATCTTCCACTTGAAATGATGTGATGTGCTGACCAGTGGGAAGTTCACTCACTGTCAGATTGCTCGACTCGTCACAACTCATCTCCTCACAATCCTGAAATAGAAAATAAATACAAAAACAAAATGATATAATTTTACAAAATAAAATAATTTTTAAACGTACATACGATACCTCGTTTTCATTAGCTGGTAACATGTTTCGGTGGCTAAGGCGGTACGGCCATCCCTGACGTCATTATTAACTTTTGTCACTCAACAAAATAACAAGTAGAGTAGAAAGTGACTAACTTGGCTTTACTTTCGGCAGTCTTGTAACTCTCGCTTCCCTTATTTAGTCCGTTAGTCCTCACCTTCCATGAGCAATGTTTCTGACAAAGGGGGAAGAATTGCTGTTTTCTGGGTCGGAATCTATCCATCTAACACTAATCCTTGGCTAGTTATTGACCTTGAAGTAGTATTCTTTTTAGCTCCTTACATCAAGTGGCTTCATGCCTAGTCTGGAGCGATTTCCATAAAAAAAAAACAACAAATAACGAAACAATGTATGTTCATGTTTACAATTTCATAATGTCTTATTGAAACACGTTTATCTTGTCTGTTGTTTATATTACATGTTAAAATGATCATCACTTGATGTCATGTAAACATGAGATGGTATTCCGTTGTACAGGTTTTCCTCTTGGGCCACTAAATTCTTGGCTTGCTTAGAATTTCTGCAGGGCACTGCTGATCAGCAATGGTATCCTGAATACTGTGGGTTTAATCCCGATTGATAATCCCATCATTCGATTTACATTCTCTGAGGAGAACTACATTTTTTGCATCAATGTGTATACGGTGCAATCTGTTAAATTTTCTGATCCCTATGCCGGATAAGCGTAAATCAACTAGTATGAATTTTGACAAGGGTCGAACTTAGTGCGGGTTAGAACGACAAACTTTGAGAAATTAATGATTGAATAATCAGAGAGGATGATCCGCAAGTCAAATCACAAAGAGGTTAAAAAACAAACGGATGTCAGGCGATATGACGATGACGTCACTTCTTTATCGTTGATAAAGAAACAAAGCAAAGGAAAACGTACAAATAATACGCTGTGAGACTCTGAAAATGCTAAAATAGCTGTAAGGCGAATATATGACCACCCAAGATGTCTGTTCGTCGTGCTCACTCATTTATCTTCGAATATACACTTTTAATTCATACACTTTTGCAAAGGTATAAATTAATGTTTCTCTCCAGAAAAAGAAAAATGCCAACAACAACAAAGTTGTACGATGACGATTCATACAAATTTACTATTTTTTAACAGGAAAAGATGTTACACTTAATAAAACAAAAATTTTGTTTCATTTCTTTTCACCCTCTTTTCTCTCACCCAAACAAATTCTGTTTTACCTACAACTTCTGGGGATGGCACAGTGGCTAAGTGATTAACGACACGGACTTGGGTGTTCCGGGTTCGAATCGAGTTCGCTCCACAGAAACACTTTCATCAAAACCCACACCTGACCTTGTGCCTAACCCCTTGGAGAGGAGGTAAATAAAATATTTAAATTCCCTTGGAAAAAAACAATTTACATCGCAAAACTACAAATACTCAGTCGGCTGCTGCTGTTGTTAAGCAACTCGCACTTCTGCATTTGAGCTCACGAAGATCGTGCGTCAGGATTGTCTGGTCTGCGTGAAGTCCTCCACATTAGTTTCAGCTATTCGTTAAGATTGCAAGTTTTCACCGTATTTACCGTATTACACATACACATCTGAATTATTTACTAGACACCACCCTCTAGTGTTTTCGGTCTCTCCGTACAAGGGTTTGTCAGGACAACCTGACATAACGATAATTAACCTACAAGTAAACCCTGATCAAATATTCTAAATAACATAGTATTCAAACACGGCTATACACTGGCTCATACGAGGAATGGTGCACCTCAAGTAACCACACTTAGCTATATACTCCACTAGACTAGATGAATTCTTGTCCATAGTATTTGAAGCCCAAATAAGATCCATTCCGTATTGTTACCCCACACTGGCTTATACAAGGAATCGTGAATCTTGTCTAAGTGATACTGCCTCTAAGCTGGATACTCCACCAGACCAGACGAATTCTTGTCCTGGAATCCGGTAAAATCAAGAAACCACAAGAAAGATAAACTATTACATAATAAAGTGGTCAATTGGGGAGAAGAAAATTAATGTTCTTCACTTCTTTACTAACTCAACGTTTGAGAGGTAAAAGAGAACTTTAACGGAACATTCGGATGTCTATGTATCTCATGTAGAGATCAAGTGTTAGCCCCAGGAAGGGACCCCTTGATTTCTGAGAACTTCAACTGAAGTAAAATTAAACAAAAGAGAGAAGGGTTTAAGAGGTAAAGAAAGCCTTTAATTGAATATTCAAATATCTATGTATCTCATATAGAGATCAAGTGTTAGCCCCAGGAAGGGGCCCCTTGATTTCTGAGAACTTCGACTGAAGTAAAATAAAACAAAGATATATGCATGCACACAAAAACAACACAAAATTAAAAAAATTCAATTAAAAAATGAAAAGAAAGTTCAAACTCACATTTAAAACTTTAGCAGGGTCATGTTTTGGTCCCAGGACGTACAACTTGCATCCTTTCCTGACAGTTCCACTAAAGATTCGAGCAAAAGCTACAAAAACATGTTCAGATTCTTTGTTTTCATCTTCGGAACCGTTGTTCACTTCTGCAATGAAACGAATAACTAAATAGAACGGTCTATTTCATTCTTGATGGATACACTTTGCAAGAAAACCCAAAAATAATTGAAATAAGCTTTTTTTAGTAAAAATTTGGTTTCATTTGAAAAAGATATCAGCCTAAAGCTAAACTATAAAAAAAAAAATGTAATTATTAAATTTTAATAAAAACAAAACAATTTTAATTATTAAATTTAATAAAAAAAAACAATTTTAATTATTAAATTTTAATAAAAAACAAAACAATTTTAATTATTAAATTTTAATAAAAAAAAACAATTTTAATTATTAAATTTTAATGATTTTTGTTGATTATTATACTAAAGCTGAGTTAATCAACATTTTTTTCCCTAAGACTTTTTTAATCTCACAAAATGTTAAGAAATTTCTTGGAATTGAGGTATGGTAGTTTTGTTTTACGGCATATCAACCCTTTTTGGGTTATTTAATGCCGAATCTGGTCATTATAGTAAAAGTTTTTATGCTTCAAGTTCTTTATATCTTCAAATGTTTAATCATCGTTTTTGGTTTGGTAGTTTTGTTTTACGGCATATCAACCCTTTTTGGGTTATTTAATGCCGAATCTGGTCATTATAGTAAAAGTTTTTATGCTTCAAGTTCTTTATATCTTCAAATGTTTAATCAGGGTTTTTGGTTTGGTAGTTTTGTTTTACGGCATATCAACCCTTTTTGGATTATTTAATGCCGAATCTGGTCATTATAGTAAAAGTTTTTATGCTTCAAGTTCTAAAAATAAAATAAAAAAGGGGAGGGAGAAAGGGAGAGGGGCTGTTGTTTTGGGTTTTGTAGAACATAATTAAGTTTTACAAAAAAAAAAAAAAAAAAAAACGTCAATGTAGGTGAATTTCGTCTCAGGGAGCCACAGGGCAGCCTGATCTGGTATCACCAGTCTTGGAATTGAGTTATGTTTTTCAACAAATTCGATTTTAAATCTAATTAGCTGTAATTTGCAATTTACTCATCAAATCACCCATCTCCTACTAAGATTCTGTCTATTATTTTCACTGAATGGTGTTTGATTCCCCGCTCTTATTTTATACAGTGTCTATCTCTCTCACTTCTGTCACTCTCTCTCTGTTTATTAACAGTCAAAGGTAATAAAAATAACTGCAAAACTGAAGATTTGCAATAGTCCATTATAAACAATAATGGATGTAAGCAAACGTTTTAGAACTATTAGACCCATAGCTGGAGAGAAAAAGAGATAAAAAGAGAGAGAAGGAGGGAGAGAGAGAAGGAGGGAGAGAGAGAGAGAGGGAGAGAGAGAGAGGGAGAGAGAGAGAGGGAGAGAGAGAGAGAGGGAGAGAGAGAGAGAGGGAGAGAGAGAGAGAGGGAGAGAGAGAGAGAGGGAGAGAGAGAGAGAGGGAGAGAGAGAGGGAGGGAGAGAGAGAGGGAGGGAGAGAGAGAGAGAGGGAGAGAGAGAGGGAGAGAGAGAGAGAGGGAGAGAGAGAGAGAGGGAGAGAGAGAGAGAGAGAGGGAGAGAGAGAGAGAGGGAGAGAGAGAGAGAGAGAGAGAGAAGGAGGGAGAGAGAGAGAAGGAGGGAGAGAGAGAGAAGGAGGGAGAGAGAGAGAAGGAGGGAGAGAGAGAGAAGGAGGGAGAGAGAGAGAAGGAGGGAGAGAGAGAAGGAGGGAGAGAGAGAAGGAGGGAGAGAGAGAGAGAGGGAGAGAGAGAGAGAGGGAGAGAGAGAGAGAGAGGGAGAGAGAGGGAGGGAGAGAGAGAGAGAGAGAGAGGGAGAGAGAGAGAGAGAGGGAGAGAGAGAGAGAGAGGGAGAGAGAGGAAGGGAGGGAGAGAGAAAGAAGTTGAGTGAGAGAGAGAGAGAGAGAGAGATGAATATTTGTCATTTTCAAAGAAAAAGCGAAATAAAAATAACAAAACACAAACCATTTTTTTCTTTTGATTTTTCTTCAAGTTTTACACCGTTTGATTCTTCAGCGTTCAATCTCTCTGCGCGACGTTCCAACAATAGGCGTCTTTTCTCTTGTAATTCAGCTTCCGTCAAAGGACTTCAAGAAAAAAATGAAAAATAAAATTTCCATGGCATTCCATTTGTCACAATTTTGGCATAATATCAGGAAACCATAAAAATTGAAACTGACTTTAAATACCGCGTTCAGATAATCGTAGAGTTTGAATGCACAACAGAATAAACGCCATTTTCAGCCCCATCATCTTTTACGTAATGTTGAATATTGGCCTAATTTTTTTGTTGCTTTCCATTAAAATACGCTTTTAGTCAGTCTAGCTTTGATACGTTCGACCGTTTATTGTTTTTATTTCCCTCCCACGGCGACGTTAGGGTTAGACACAAGGTCAGGAAAATGGGATTTGAAAGAGGAAGAGCACTCTGGCCTCGCCAGCCTCATCGGCATTCTCTGGTAGGAACGCCTTAGCAATAGACTAACTCCTTCTCAAAGGACGAGAACGTTAAGCCCGAGAAGATGGACCTCCTAAAACTGACCAGGACCTTAAACCGACCGACAGAGAACAAGCCATCCTCAAAAATGGCCTAGACTGTCAGTGTGATTTTGATTGGTTGGTTGGTTTTGTTTTACGGCACATCAACCCTTTTTCGGGTTATTTAATGCAGAATCAGTTCTTAAATTCATGGTGTTTCGTTTGGTTGTTTTGTTTTGGAAAAATGTTGTTTTTGTTTTTAGCTTTGCAGAACATGATTGAGTTTTGCAAAGGGAAACGAAAAAACAATAACATCAATGCTTGATGCATTTTTGGTCAGGAAGCCGGTATCTTCAGACAGCCTGATCTGGTAGCATCTCTGATTTTTGTATAAACTAACCCCAAATTGTTTTATTGTTTAATTTCTCAATTTAAAGAAATGGAATTTATCGCGTTTCGCATTTGAACTCGTTAATCATGAAAACAGTAAAAGTGTATTTTTCCTTGCTTATCTGTTTGTTTATGAAGTTGAGCGGAATTTTGGTTTATGCATCGAACATAATCTGAAACATAATTTGCATTATTTTATACTACGTACACGTCGAAAAAGATGCATCAAGTCACTTCCCATTCATCATTAGGATTTCGTTCATCTCTATTTAGATAAAGATCGATATGTTTATATATTTGGATGTACAGGATTCACTCCTAAACTAATAAACCGATCATTATAAATTTTGAATAAAAAAAGGCTTGAAAATTGAGATACCTCCGATTTTTATGAAATTTTAACAATACGTACGAGACATAAATTAATAAATATTCCCCAAATTCCAGTTTCCTTTGAGTATTTTAAAGGGTTTTAAGGGGGCTTAATATAAACACAACCTCCCATTTGAAAATTCTAATATCGCAAATATTTCAGATTTACATTGAATTTGATCCATAGTCATTAGACACCAATTAAGCAAGATTCCCTGAATTTCAATTTCTTCTTGAAACTCCTTAAGCTTAAATTTTATGTATTTTCTAGAATAAAAAAAATCATGTAAAGGATTTTGATAAAAATTGGAATTAGGATTCTAGACATAAGTTTTAATAGCATATTTTTATTTTAATCTTCGTGAAGGGACATAAGTGAAGCACAACTGTTTGAGGAATCAATTTTACTCATCCTGGGATGTGTATTCTTCTAATATATATATATATATATATATATAAATAAATATAATATTACATTTATTTAATATTTTACCTACATATGAAGTCGTTTTGAGCTTACGGCTCTCATTAGCGCAGGGCGCGAACCCGGTTCACAGAAACACCTTGAATCTGTAAGCGTTCACAGTCTCATAGGTCACGGGAGATTGTCACGTGATAACAAAGAAATTAAGTTATATTTAACACTGAAAGCGGCGAGTGTAAACATAAAGACATTCGATAGGACTCAACGGCAGAGCCGGAGTCATATATATACACACACACTATATATATATATATATATATATATATATATATATATATTTAAGACTTAAGAGATCAGTTAGGAAAGAGGCTCATAAATTCCAAATGAAATGGTTGGGATTTCCCGTGATTGGATCTGTCGTAAAATATGCTTGTGTAAAGCCCATCTTAGAAGTCACAGTCGTGTTCATCTAAAGAAAAGAATCTTCTTCAAGAGGTAGCTACCTGCAACTTATGCTGTAAAGAGTGTCAAGCAACAACTTACATAGAACACATCTCCAATTACTGTGCCAGACTTGAAAAGTCATATTCAATATGCTCACTTGTGAATTAAATGAGCAAGCGATGACAATACTCAATATCAAGTTTGCTGTCACTATACCAATATATATATATATATATATATATATATACATATTGTGTGTATTTAGGCATTTTCTCATTTATGCAAACAGTGTTAAAAATAACATAATTCGTCTGTTTAATTATACCTTTTTTATTTAAAAAAAATTTTCTGCTGGTCTTTTTTGTATTAAAATCAAAAAACTTAATAAATGTTCCATAGGTTTCACAAACGTTTTCGATTCTTCGTCGAATAATACTCAGGTGTCAAAAGCAAATGAACATAACATCTGGAGAAAGAAGAGAAAGTTTAAAAAGACGGCAGAGAAACGCGCAGAGAACGTTTTTCGCATTGTTGCAAAAAGTCGTTGACGATTTAAATTCAGCAACGCTGGATGGCATCACAAAACAAAATCGCATTACGTTAAGCATTTGAAAATGTTACAACTGGTTACATATGTGATGTTGTTAATTTTAGGTTGTTGTGTTTTTATGTAGATAGCTTTCAGTATTTTTAATTTTTTTAAATTGGTTTCGGAATGTATAATTTTAGTGTCATTAACTAGAATTTGTTTTAAATCAGATTTAAGACAAATTCTATAGATATGAGAAAGCAACATTTCAGACAAAATGTGAAAATGGTTACGGAAAAATGGACAGTGAAAATAGAGACACAAAGTAGAACCAAGATATTTCGGCCATATTCATTTCGTGATATGGCTTTATTAAAAACAAAACTCAACATTTTATACAGTGAAGAAAGAAAAATCCGAAAGGTAAGAAGCAAACTACACTCAGCATCGTTTATCTTCCCGCTTAAAAAAAGGTAGAATTTCATGAGACGATTTTAAAATCGGAATCAGTAATTGTAACAGAATCAGGAATTTAGAACAGAATCGGTAATTGTATCAGAACCAGGAAAAATATTGGAATCGTCCCATCACTAATATATATATATATATATATATATATATATTAATTGAATATATATATTAATTGAACAAGTAAAAATTTATGGATAAAATGAATTTAAAACAAATATTTTTTTCAAAAAGTGTTCAATAAAAGCGCTTTATAAATATACTTTATATAAACATTTAAAATGGTATGAACTTGTCGTCCCGATGAGGTACACGGTAGTATCGAAACATGAATTGATTCATGTAGACCATCTTAAATGTTTATATATATAAAAACACACACAGTATTCGGAAAATTGATTGCATAACTTCGGGATTATGTTCTATGTGAATAAATAACAAAAACTTTTTTGATAAATGTAGGTCAGAAATTATTTCAAATTTATTCGAAAGAAAGGGAGATTACTTTAGTATGCAGAAGTTTTTTTTTTTTTTTTACCTTTGTAGGTCAGAAATTATTTCAAATTTATTCGAAAGAAAGGGAGATAACTTTAGTATGCAGAAGGTTTTTTTTTTTTTTTTTTACCTTTGTCGGTTTTGTGGAAGCACTTTCCGTTCTACTGGCACCATTTTTGACACAAATATTATCACAGGGACTTCATTGGCTGAACTGCACATCAGGAAATCTTGAAAAACAAAATTTAAAGGATTTATAAATAATAAAATATGATTTGTTAGAAATCAAAGTCACTACGTATTAATATAGTTTGAAAACCTTATCAATCCACATAGATGACTTGTAACTAATTTTTTTTAATGGGAATCGCTACAGACAAAGCATGAAGCCACTTGATGTAAGGAGCTAACAAGAATGAAAGATGACTATTGCAAAAACAGGAGATGCCTTTTGGCCTTAGTCTTGAAAAGACCAAGATTATAGATAGGAGGAAAACAGTCAGCAGGAAGAGAGTTCCACAAGCCTGCAGTTCTTGGAAATAAGCTACTGGAATAGGAAGCTGTATTACAATGAGGTATCAAAACATCGAATTGATGGAGACCACTAGACCAACAAGTCAAACGAGCTGGAAAAAAAGTAACGGAATAGATCACATAATTCTGAAGAACACATGCCATAATAGTGTTTGCAGAAAAGACTGAGACTAGCAACATCATGTCTGTGAGAGAGAGGGTGCAGAGAAGAAGAAAGGGTGGGGCCAATCAAATTACAGATACATTTCTGCACCTAATCAAGAACCCTCAAACGGGAGAGATTCACCAGCCCAAATATGACACATGGGTCACAGGTCAATGTTCTGTTTTAATTGATGACATAATCCTTTGGTTACTTTAATATTTATTATATCATAAAGATGTCGTCCCAATGGCTTTAACGAGTCAGCCCTTTGTGACGTTATAAAGGATTTGCCCGATGTCTTCCAATTACGCGTGATCCTTCTGATTAAAAAAAAAAAAACTGCTGTTGAAAGATTATACGGACTTTACTTTCCTAGTGACACCATGCCACGAGGATGGAAAAAGAAAATGTCTTTATGCTCGAAGATGTTATATCATCGAAACTAAGTTGATTTTAGATTTATTTTAAAAATATATATATTTAAATAAATTTTTAGTGGTACAAAATTTTATTAAGACAAGGAATATAGACGTTTGTGACATTTTGGGGGATGAATGAAATTGAAAAGTGTTAAAAACGAGAGAAAAGGTATAATGACATACATTTACTAAGCCGGCTTTTGTCGAAACTCATCAGAATAAATACGTGGAAGTAGAATTAATGCAATATGATCAAAACTTAATATATCCAGTGACAGTTTGGGGTGAAGAAAAGAATATGGGGGAGGGGGGGGGGAAGAGGTCACAGTAGAGTAGAAAGTGACTAACTTAGGTTTACTTTCACCAGCCACGTAACTTGCTTCACTTATTTTGTCATTTAGTTTTCACATTCCATGAGCGATGTTTCTGACAAAAGGGGAACAATTGCTGTTTTCTGGATCGGAATCTATCCATTTAACACTTATCGTTGGCTAGTTTTTGACCTTGAAGTAGTATTTTTTTGTTTTTTAGCTCCTTACATCAAGTGGCTTCATGCCTTGTCTGGAGCGAGTTCCATAAAAATAAATTAAAAAAAAAAAATGAATTTATATTCAATTAAAATAACTATTTGGAAAATATTCTTACCTTTCTTCAAATCTTGGCTTTTCTGAGGTAAGGAATCAAAACTGCGGGAATTACTGCACATCAGCTTTTCAATTCTTTCTTTCGACATATTTATAGGAGGCGGTAATTTCTCTGCTATCATTCCTGCAATGAAAGACATGAAAAGGAATTACAATTCTTCATCATTTATCAAATGTATATCAAAAGTTTTCCCTCATACATCTACTTTAAAGCTTCCGATGTGAGAAATTATTTGGTGCAAGTTTAGAATTGGGACAACATAAAAAAAAAGAAAGAAATATCTTTATGATGGAACACATATATCGTAAAAAAAAAAAGAACAAAAAAAATAATGGTCGACATTAGGTGTTCAGATTTAACATACTTTTTTTTCAACTAAAAAACGCTTTAAAATAAGTTAAAACACAACAAGACTTATCCAGGTAGGTAGAAGAGTAACTTATCTTGCCTTTGGTAACATTTATTTGTTTTGTTCACCTCTTTTTTGTATTGTTTGCTAGTGTTAAAACTGCCATTTCTTTTCTCCCAAGTCTGCTTATAAAATTTAACTTTTGCGTCAAGAGTTATCTCCCTTGTCTGGCAAACAATATGGTGTCGCTATATCGACAATTCTCGGTTACCTATAAATTTTTTTTTTTTTTTTTTTTTTTTGTAAAAAAACAAAAAAACTACTTGATCAATTTACATGATTTTTTTTGTACGATATATGCTTTCCGTCATGGGTACGTAAATCATAAAGATATTTCTTAATTTCTTGTTTTTCATGTCGTCCGAATTCTAAACTTGCACCAATTATTTAATTAAAATATTTCTAGGCTTACTGAAAATATAGCTTGCATAGAACTTACCGTAACAAACAAATTGGCGTTCGTTTAAAAGTGCACAGATATGCATATACACATGTGCATATACACCGTGTACATATGTGTATATACACCCTTTACACATGTGCATATATACACAAGGTGAATAACAACCCTTTAAAATTGAAGTTATGTAATGTCAAATTGCGATACTATGAAGTGGATGGTGCACCAGCCCAGATGTGACAACCATAGCACATGCATGGGCGGATGGTGGCTTGGTAGAAATATTGGATAATGTCAGGTGTGAGAAGTTTTAGCTTTTATGGTATTTTTTTCTTTGTTTATTATCAATTCAACTTTCAGTTTTTTTAAAAAACTTTTATTTATTTTCTTATTCATTTAATTCGTTTTTATGTATTTCTTTACTTTTTTCTTTATTTTCTTTTTTTTATATTTTCAATTTTTTCTGTCTTGTTTCGTACACATTTTTTTTAAGGAAAGGAAATCCTTACTTAAAAAAAGCGCCAATCAGCGTATAAACATGACAGGACTAAAAACATAACGTTGTAAAAACCTGATGTATTTTCGACCCCTCAGGGTTAATACCACCAATATGAGGAGGAAGAAAATTCGCAAAAAACAAAAACACTATAAGACAGTCTCGCTTGACAAGGTTGTTTTTACAACGAAAATTCGCAAAAAAAAAATATTAAATAAATGAATTTTTCATTTAAAATTGCACGATTGTTTGATTTTCAAAATATTTCACTTTTTTTTATTTCGTGCTTATCTTCAGCTTTTTTTAACATGTACTTTTCTTTCTTTCTTTCTCTCATTTTCTCTGATATACTTATTGCACATCACTGAAGTTGTGGTCCTCCACTTCAGCCAGGCTGCATTCATGCGTACTATGACCTCGGCCTTCAGGCTTCCATCAGCAGCGATTCTTGACTCCGAATACTTCAAGAGCGGGTCAAGAATAAACAATAAAAAAGTAATGTAAAATCTTTTGTGTTTGGAGTCTTCATTTGTGAACAAATCTGTGGGAGAGAACTTCTTGGAATGTTTGACAATGAAACTGAAGTAAATTGTTAGAGCTAAGTGCATTTTATATTTATACATGTGTGTGTGTATGTATGTTAGTACATGCGTGTGTGTGTGTATTGATACATGTGTGTGTGCATGTATATTTATACATGTGTGTATATTAGTACATGTGTGTGTGTATGTATTGATACGTGTGTATATATATATATATATATATATATATATATATTGATACCTATGTGTGTGTGTATTGATACCTGTGTAAGTATTGATACATGTGTGTGTGTATTGGTGTATGTGTGTATATTGATGCGTGTGTGTGTATATATTGATACATGTATGTGTATATATTGATACATGTATGTATATAGATACAGGTGTGTGTATATATTGATACAGGTGTGTGTGTTTATAGATACAGGTGTGTGTGTTTATAGATACAGGTGTGTATATATTGATACATTTGTGTATGTGTATATTGAAACGTGTGTATGTGTATATTGAAACGTGTGTATGTGTATATTGAAACGTGTGTATGTGTATATTGATACATGTGCGTGTATATTGAAGCGCGCGTGTGTGTATTGATACATGTGTGTGTGTGTGTATATGTATATTGATACATGTGTGTGTGTGTGTGTATATAGATACATGTGTGTGTATTGATATATGTGTATGTGTATATAAACTGATGCATCTGGCCTAGCTCTCATGATGAAAAAAGAAAGTTACTTACCCAAAACTGCTTTTGATAGAGGAAGCCACTGGCTACAAATGGCCTGTAAGTGGACCTTAGGATCCGATCGTGAATCACGAGCAGATATTTTCAAATTTAAGGATTTAACAATTTTTTCAGTCATTTCTTTGTCCCTTAAATAAAAAATTAAAAAAAAATTAAAATTAAAAACTCTACTTTTCAATACTTTAAAGTTAAATATAAATTGAATAAATGATTTCATTTAAAAATTCAAATTTGGTTCTGAAACATGCTTATAATTGCATATTATTATTATTACTCGTTAATAGGCAGCTATTTGCAATTGAGACTTAGTGTAACACGCTGAGAAAATCCCACGGTTCTCAGTAACAAACATAAACTGGTTTTATAAAAAAAACAAAGTCTTTCTTTATTCACTGTATTTGCACGCATATAGAATAAATTTTTTTTTTTATATTTTAGAATTTTTTGAGATGAGGATTGATGCTTTGTATTAACTTGATTATTCAGACTACTAGTCTCATCTTCTTACGTTTCGGACGATATAACGTCTGACTTTTAAGCTTGGACATGTGGCGTAACAGTTAAAGTTATCGGTCAACAATCAGTTCTAAGTGACTGGAATCTGGAAGTTGAAAGTTCAACCGTTCTGTAGGTCATAATAACGAGGAATAATATAATAATTAATACAAGAACCATCTATCATCATGGATATAGGGTTTGATTTGAAATTCCGTATAGGTTTCCCGGATTTCCAGTAATTTTAAATACTAGTTAGACTGACAGCATTTTCTAAGGTGTTCGGAAACATTTCTCCTTTAAGCAATGAGCGAACAGCTTTGTAAGAATGGTTGCAGCTTTGTTTTGTGATACATATGCCACATTCATTAATCTTTTTGAGTTTCAAACAGAAAAGATTATCAGAAAAATTGAAAAAATAAAAAAAGTATACCTAAATAGAACAATTCTGTTGTGTTTAACAATGTTTGCATAAATGAAAGAATCCTGCCTTAATACACGCATAATATCTATATATCTATATATATATATAGTAATCCAGGTAGGGTAGACACCCTAACTCCCTCCCGCCCACAACTCTCAAATGGCTATAGACACCCACCCCTGACACCCCCTCTCTCTTTCTTTCCTCTTCCCCTTTCTCTCACCCCCCCCTCCTGCCCCAGCTCAGCATTGAATAAAAATAAAAATATGAATTATTGTAAATTAAACTTTTTTAACGGCCAATCTTTTTAAAAAATTGGTCACATGACTTATTCTTTCTTTTTCTTTTTGCTTAACTCCATTCTTTCTGGATTCCACCGACCGGGTTGGATCACAAAAAAAATTTCTGCCTGATGAGACCTCAGCTCTTGATAGCTGTAGATCGATAACATCGACATGCCAGTGTAGCAGACTTTGTACATGTTTGAATAAAAAATCATTCATATATATATATATATATATATATATATATATACACATTTAAAATGGCCTATTGGAATGTGTTCAGGGCCAGTTGCTTTGCTGGCATCCAGAGTCTTGATAAGTTTGGCAACATTCCGGACAGATATATCGATGTCGATAAGAGTATTTTTAGCCATAGGGGAAAATTCAGGAGGTAGGCGGTCCAGATTACAAAGGGTGGAATTTGATGCAAAGTTGTTTGCAAAAAGTTTGGCTTTATCGGATGCCAACGAAATCACCTCTGGTCTATTGACGATGGTAGGGATAGAGGTCATACATCTGTTCAGGATGCTGTTTGTTATTCGCGAAAACTCATGGGAACTAAGCCTCTGCTCAGCCACTCTAGACTTAACAGATTGCGCGCATGATTCTCTCGCATGTTCTATAACCCATTTTGCAATGGGTGTTCACAATCCTAAAGGTGGTTTTGCTTTCAGAACATCTATTTCGTTGAAATAAAATTGAAATAGTGGTTTCTGTGAGCAATGGCGGCGGCACATTCTCTGGTGTACCATGGTTGGCAGTTTGATTCCTGTTGGAATTTATTGGAGGGTATAAAGCTTCTATACCAACGATTAGCCAATCAATTATATCGGATACGATACAGGACATGTTCTTTTCGAGCACAGAATGCAGAGGAATTTCTGATATGAAAAATATGAGGCTGTCCCAGTCAGCCCTCGAGTATCGATACACTGTGCGATGGAGACGGACATCAAAGATCTTGATGCACTTTATTTTGATCTGAATTGAGACAACTGAGTGATCGGAAGATCGCAGCAGAGATAAAACAGTGGATGAGCACAGTTCAGGGAAAGTTGTCAGAAAAAGATCCAGAAAACTTACAAAATGTCCGTCAGTATCGAGTATGCGAGTAGGTTTGTCAACAATCTGTGTTAGATCATAAAGCAAGGGAGAAATCATGACAAAACCTCCTTTCATCATCTGTCTTGTTTGAGTGGACTAACGATTCAACATTGGGAACATTAAAATCTCCACAGACGTGAATGTTGGCAGAAGGATGAGCAGACAGGATATGATGAATTTTATCAGAGATGTTCTCAAAAATAGAAACTCCATCATTTTGGAGAGAGCAAATATGAATGTTGTGTTTTGAGTAAGTGCTACCCGAAAACAGATATTGGGCAATTTAGGGGTCTTCTTTGAAGATGTCCCTAATGTCCACACAAATTCCATGACGATCTTGAGGGTCAAGTTTTGATGTCATCTACTGCCCCAGAAAGTATCTCACTCCCGATTCAATCCTCTACCCGTATAAGTGTCAAAGACGGAATACTGTTGCCACATCTGGGGAGGTGCCACTCAAAGAACTCATCACTGCTTTGACAGAGTACAAAACCGACTTCGAAATCTAGTGAAGGATGTTCTCTTCTCTTCCCTACAGCCTCTTTCTTGCAAAAAAATAGGTTGCTAGTCTTTCTCTGCTTTATCATTATTTTCATAATAGGTGCTCGACTGAGCTCCAATCTATGGTTCGCCCATGTAAAACATTCATAGAAAGAAATTGTCTAGCTACTGAAAATAATTTTCCTTTCTTCCTGTATACCCAAAACTAAACGGAACTTCAATGAGAACTGCGTGTTTGATGTACACAATACCATAGGGCTGCTTCTCAGCTGACTACAACATGGTCTTTTTCAAGTCCAATGTTAACAAATTCTTGTTGAGTCATCCCCCTAAATAATTAAACTCTGCCCTGTCTCAACTATCATTACCAATCCTCCGGACAACTCATTAACCCTCATCTTCGAGTGACCTTTGGGGTGACTCACTAGTGCTAAAAAAAAAAAGATGAGAAAAGATGAGAAAAGATGAAAAAAGATGAGAAAAGATGAAAAAAGATGAGAAAAGATGAGAAAAGATGAAAAAAGATGAGAAAAGATGAAAAAAGATGAGAAAAGATGAGAATAGTAAGGATTGAACCTTTAACTTCCAGAAGGGACTGTCACTTAGAACTGACTGTTAATCAACACCCCAGGTCCATGGCGTTGATTAACAATCAATTCTGATGGTTATCTCCCATGAGAAGAAATTATTTTTTCAGAACAGAGTTATTTCCCTTTGGCAACAATACCCCATATTTTGTTGCCAAAAATTTCAGTGCAACTCTCATACGAACACGTGACCGAGAATTAAACCCCTAATTCTTCCTTATTTTCTTGCTGGATGCAGAACAAACAAGACCTGCTTTGGTCATGTCCCCTAAAAAAAAAAAAAATGTAAGGTTCTGCAGCAGTTTAGTGATGCTCAGGGTAAACTCTGATTGTATGCTCAAAAGACCCAAGTATAAGTCCTAGTACCAAGAAATATTAAGAGAAAGGGAAATAGTTTGAATATGATTGGATGCCTTCCTAAGGTAGATGTCTGAAGCCACCACCCTGTTGCCTGCACACCACTGCGCCTAGCACATACATTCTTAGTCTTTTTATGAATAAATTGAGCATTCATATCTGTATGGGAACAATGTATTTACTTGTATGTTTAATCATGTATAACATACCTCATATAGTGTCTTTGGAATTTGTTGTAGACAAACTATTAATAAATGAAATGTCTTTGTCTTCCACGGCTTTTTTAACTGCATTTTATTTTCCCACATGGTGCATTACTGCCAAAGTAATACAATCATTTTTAGCAACACTATGTGCTGAGAGAATTAAGTTACATTTTCTACCCACATATTCTAATTCATCCAGATTAGCAACATCAAATATTCCAAGCATTCGGTGCCAATATAAGGGAATATTATTTGCACGTTTCTGACGGCTGTACTCAACTGTGATTTTTCAAAAATATTTTCTTTAAAAATAATACAGTATCTTGAAAATATTCATTTTTTAAATGACGTAAACCCGTGAACCCATGTCCATGTGTGTTCACTGCACAGGATGTGATTGTCCACTTATTGTCTTTGTCTTCGTCTGAATTTGATTCTGGTCGCAGTGCCAATAATGTGGCTGTTGTCACTACTGTAACAAAAGGATTTTCCCTCCAAACAAAACCACAACTCGAGTTTAAACACAAGAAAGAATATTTTATTTTGAGAAGTCATAATGATGCTTGGTTTCGTCTTTTGAACGACGACAGACCTGCAAATCAAAACAAACATATCTTTCAATCAATCACAAACCCTAACACAAACAGTCCATTAGCTAAAGGTCCAAAGGCCCATTATTCTTTGAGACACACAGAAACACAACTGACCACCACGCCTGCTGTGCTGGAATGTATATATATATATATATATATATATATATATATAGATACTGATGTCATTTAGAGTAGACCACAGTCAGCACACTTGAAAAGTCTAAGCTGCTTATCTATGGACAGAAAAAAACTTACTGCCTAGAGTGCCCCATATCTGGAGGGACATTAATTTTTCCAAGACTCAAACCGATTGATTTCTCAGCATGAACTCCCATTTAATATTTTGAAATAATTTTTAAATAACTTTTTTAAAATAGTAAGATAAAATTTGGGGTGGTCAAACCCCGATCCAGATATATTTCCCATCAACAACCTGTTGTCGACATGCATTGCAACTATGCATCCCACTAAACATGCAGTATTGCACATGTTTACAGACTTACTTTTTTATCACGACAGCATTGTAGACAGCCCAAAGGTTTTCCAGCACAAACTGTACAAATAATGGCCTTTTACCTTTCGCCTGGAGAAGAAGAAAAAGAAAAAAAAAACATTATCTTTATCATATTTAGCAGAATTTTAATTTTTTTGTTTGTTAAATCATAAATGTTAGGTAGAAACAAAGAAAAATGAAGATCCATCTAATATTAAATTCTACAATTTCCGTTCGTCACAGACGTTTATAAAAGATACGGTATAAAGATCTCCAACATGGATGAAAAAAAAAAAAAAAATCCAACTATCTAGAAAAAACTGATTTATTTCCAAATTATTTTATTTACCTCCTCTCTAGGGGGTTAGACACAAGGTCAGGTGTGGGTTTTGATGAAAATGTTTCTGTGGAATGAACTGGATTTGAACCCGTCACACCCAGGTCCTGAGTCAGCGTCATTTATTTCCGAAGTATATAAAATGTATATACAGCGTGCTGACGATATTTGTTCGCAATATGCAACTGTTAATTTGATGCATATCGTTTAAAACTTTTGTTTTCAGTCTTTTCTTAGTGACTATATTTCTCTCTCTTTCTCT
The DNA here is from genome assembly GCA_963556195.1 of Sepiola atlantica. Lineage (NCBI taxonomy): Eukaryota > Metazoa > Mollusca > Cephalopoda > Sepiida > Sepiolidae > Sepiola > Sepiola atlantica. The sequence continues at coordinate 85,704,439 of OY744541.1, forward strand.
CATATATATATATTTTATTTTTTTTATTGTATTTACTTACTATTATATATTTTATTTTTTTATAAATTTTCCAACGAATGTTAAGTCTGCACTATTTTGGATTTAGTTAGTTTCTGTGGGAATTTAAACTGCATTTTCCTTCTTTTCTTTTGTCTTTTTGTTTAAAATAACTCAAAGCTTCTTTAGACTATATATTGGGTATTTAGATCTGTATGGCTAGGTTTCCTTCCTCTTATCTATTTGCCTTTCTGGTACCTAAGGTACTAAAGCTTTTTTTTATTTTTTTTATTTTTTTTAATGCAACTTTAATTCCTATATAATTTTATTTCTAGCTTCCATATCGCAGAATGGTTCTTGCGTGTAGTGTTTAGATAGCATTTTATTATTATTATTACTAGTATTACTATTGTTATAAAGAATTTTATTTAATATGCAAATTACCATATCGCACGGTAGTCTTAAGGGTAGTATATTATTATTATTATTATTATTTTGATTATTATTATTATTTATTTATATATAAGTAACATTTTAAGCTGAATTATTTCGACACTTGATTGGGGAAATGGTAGTTTGATCTGTACCATTGGAGAGCCATGCATATAACTGTCCTGTTTTTAAATCTCCAAAACAGTTTCATGGTAAACAGCTGATGATCCCCGTGTTAATATTAGATGCTTACGTTAAGGTCTCCTGTTTTTGTTTCACTGTTAGATACTTAATCCCCCTTTTTATTTTATTTACTTACTATTATATATTTTATTTATTTATGAATTTTCCAACGAATGTTAAGTCTGCACTATTTTGGATTTAGTTTCTGTGGGAATTTAAACTGCATTTTCCTTCTTTTTTTTGTCTTTTTGTTTAAAATAACTCAAAGTTTCTTTAGACTATATATATATATATATATATATATATATATATATATATATATATATAAAAACTTTGAAATTTTAGAATCAGTTAACATGACGCGAGATTTTGTTAAACAAATGAAATATTTATTAAATCATATTTTTTTTTTTTTTTAATCCAAATTTTCGGTTTTAAAAACCTTATTTATAGTACAGACAATATTTTCCCTTTTTTTCTTTTCTTTTCTTCTTTTTTTCCATAGTCGAATCTTACGGCTTGGCCGAAGATCGATCTCCATGTATTATGAAGATACTGTTTGTTTTTTTATATGTCCGATCTGTAGTATAGCGCACTGAAACGCATGTGTACAATAATGAGATTTAAATTTTACTACAGCTTAGAAGCGCCGATGGAACGATAACTTTGAAATTTCAAAGTTATCGTTCCAACGGCGCTTCTAAGCTGTAGTAAAATTTAAATCTCATTATATATATATATTTTAGAATAATTGATTATGGAGAATTTTGAACCTCCATATTTGTGGAAGAGATAGAGAGTTCTCCTTGGAATCCGCGTTGGAAAGACAAATAAGGAGATTTCAGACTTCCTCAGCGTCCGCAGGAGAACGGTAGAAAAAGTCAGAAAAGAATTGAAATATTCAGGATTCGACTACGAGGTAATATCAGAGAAAAAAAACCCACATCATCGCTGATCTGATGCCGTCAGGATGCTGGAGTTTATCGCTGAAGGTGATGTCATGCCATCCAACTTCTCTGATGACCGTGAGCTGAACCCAAATTCAGCAAATTCTAAATGCAAAGATAAACTTACATCGGGTGGACGGTTGACTCAAAAAGTTGGATCGGCATTAAACAAGGAAAAACGAAATAGGTTATAGCTAAAGTTAAAGGGAAACAACTCTTTCAGCGTCATTTTAATTTGATCACAGATTTATTTCCCCCTCATTTTAATTTGATCACAGATTTATTTCACCCTCATTTTAATTTGATCACAGATTTATTTCACCCTCATTTTAATTTGATCACAGATTTATTTCACCCTCATTTTAATTTGATCACAGATTTATTTCACCCTCATTTTAATTTGATCACAGATTTATTTCACCCTCATTTTAATTTGATCACAGATTTATTTCACCCTCATTTTAATTTGATCACAGATTTATTTCACCCTCATTTTAATTTGATCACAGATTTATTTCACCCTCATTTTAATTTGATCACAGATTTATTTCACCCTCATTTTAATTTGATCACAGATTTATTTCCCCCTCATTTTAATTTGATCACAGATTTATTTCACCCTCATTTTAATTTGATCACAGATTTATTTCACCCTCATTTTAATTTGATCACAGATTTATTTCACCCTCATTTTAATTTGATCACAGATTTATTTCACCCTCATTTTAATTTGATCACAGATTTATTTCACCCTCATTTTAATTTGATCACAGATTTATTTCACCCTCATTTTAATTTGATCACAGATTTATTTCACCCTCTCAGATTTAGAAATTTCTTTCATTACGGATAATTTTTCCGATAATTGCTCTTAACTAATGTTTGTATTATCGATTCAATTTAACAATTCGGCTCTTTTTCGTAATACTCCACCACCCCTTTTTTTCTCATTTTTTTTCTTTTTTCAGTGTACAATTACCTAGCATGTTGCTAGAGAATTCCGGGTTTTGGGAAATCTTTTGAAAAATTTGTGATGGTCAAAAAGTGGGGGTCAGTTTACGTTAAATTTATATGAGAAACTGACCCCCGCCACATAATATATTTGAAAAAAATTTCCCGTGGGAGTTAATAGTTTGCTTACCTGAGCACCTTTCATGATTCTTTTTGCTTTGGTATTCAGGTAATAATTACCCCAAAGGGTTTTGTTGAGCACTGAACAACTGATACCCAATTTCGCACTATAAAGTTGAGCAAAATGGCTGATGCTAGATGAATGGAAAGACAAAAAACATATTTATATAAAAAAAAAAAAAAAAAAAGAACATTTTTAACTGGGTTTATTTTTACTTAATGAAGGTTTTTTTTTTGGGTTTTTTTTCTGAAAAGAAAACTTTTCAGACTTTCCAAAACAAATCTGCCCAAACACTAAACCTAAGTTCGGGGTGACAATACAAACAAAAAATATATAAATAAAAAAAATAAATGTAAAACATAACATAAAAAATACAAGTTCTGAAAAAAAAAAAAAAAAAAATTCATCACACTTCATTCTTAGTAAAGTTAAAAAATATATAAAAAATATAAAAATGATGGTACACAACATTAACTAATAGAGTTATCATTTCAAAATTTGAAACTGGATTAGCCAATTCCATAGTCTGTGTTAGTATCCATTACATCAATCATCAACTGGTGAAGAAAATACATAAATAAAGAGAAATGTGAACGGAGCTGTGCTCACTCGAACTCGAACGTAAGTAAAAAACGAGAGGTCTGCAGAAGGAGAAGGAAAAACGCAGATGTACCGTTTGATTTTTCAAGGTGTAGTAAAATAAATGGTGCTTCTGCTGTTTCACAATGGCATGAAAATATTTACAGAAATGTATTTCGCTGTAAATAATAAACGACTATACATCAGGAGGTGCTTCTTCAGTTTCGCAACGACATGAAAATATTTTTAAAATGTATGAACTTCGTTATCTACTTACGTGTTTGCTGAAAATAAAATTGTATCAAAAAAAAAAAAATTCATTCAGTATTTATTAAATTATAAGAAAAAGAAAAAAAAAACGATTTTATGTATCATTAGACATTTTGTAACCAGTTTAGGCAAGGGAGATAACTCGATTTTTTTTTTTACAAATTTAACCAGAAAACACCCCCAAAAATCAGTTATCTCTCCTCTCCCTTGGCGACTCATGATAAAATCGGGTGATTAAAAGATAGCAACAACCGATAAAAATCGTTTTTTATTTTTAATTCAATAAATACTGGATGAATTCGCGTAATTTTTTGTGTACAGTCTTCTTTTAAGCTACCACGTAAGTACATAAGAAAGTTTATACATTTCTTTAGCTATTTTTTTTTTTAAGAGAGGCCTAACATGTCATTGTGAAACAGCAGAAGCACCAAATAAATTGTTTCTTTCGTTCTACTCACCTGAAACCCCATCCATCAAGAGCACTGCTGAATATCACGTTGCCCTGATCTGGCGAAAAGTAGATATGGGAATCATCACTTTCTTCTTCAAAGCCAATACTCCAGTCACGGGATAGCGCCTGCAAAACGAAAACACACGTGCGTGACAGTTTTTGAGGTGACAATTGATAATTGCTACTATTTGGACTGCTATTCTCATCTTGGTCATAATTTGGTCGATATAACCTCTGACCTTCTCCATCTTTTTGAACTTGGAAATCGCCACGGATAAAGACACTGATTTACAATCACTTCTAAGTGACAGTCTTCTGAAGATTGAAGGTTCGATCCTTACTACGGACGATAATAACTTCATAATTAACATGCGCATTGGTTAGCAATCAGTTCTAAGTGAGTTTTCTGGTTCAATCCTTACTACAGGCGATACGTAAAGATAATATAAAGATTAACACTGTTACCATGTCATGGCTTATAGAACAAGACCAATCTACTCTCGTGAATTAAATAGAGTTCAGTTTGAAATACAATATAGGTTTCCGAGTTCGATAAGATGCACCTGAAGAAGGTCAGAGGTTATATCGGCTAAAACGTGAAAATATAAACCAAGATGAGAATAGTAGTTCGAATAATAGTCTTTTTTTTTAAATATTATTGTTAGATTAAAATGTGAAAGCATTTGTAACACGTATATTTTTATTCTTATTTTTTATGGAAATCGCTCCAGACAAGGCATGAAGCCACTTGATGTAAGGAGCTAAAAAAAGAAAAATACTACTTAATGTTAAAAAACTAGCCAACGATAAGGACAAGATAAGGGAAGCGAGAGTTACGAGGCTACTGAAAGTAAGCCGAAAGTTAATCACTTTCTACCCTCCTTGGTGATGACGTTCCTTGACTAACCGTTAAAAAGATACATAAAAAAGAATTTGTATTATTTGAACGACTATTCTTGTCTTCGTTGTTATATTCACAACATTTCAGTTGATGTGACCTCCGACCTTCTTCAGTTATATTCCCATTTCAGTTGATGTGACCTCCGACCTTCTTCAGTTATATTCCCATTTCAGTTGATGTGACCTCCGACCGTCTTCAGTTGCTTCTTTGCAGGCTTGGACATCTTCACTGGAACCTATATGAGGAATTATGAACTGAAGTCTTTATTTAATCCAAAGGGGTAGATTGTTCTCATTCCATCAGCCATAACAGGGTAGAAATGGTAATTATTAAATTATTCTTAGTTTTTATAACTTGTAGTAAGGATTGAACCATTGATCTTCAGAAGACGGTCACTTATAATTGATTGTTAATCAACACCTTTATCCGTGGCGATTCCCAAGTTCGAAAAGATGCACCCGGAGAAGGTTAGTGGTTAAATTGGCCAAAACGTAAAAATATAAACCAGGATGAAAATAATCCAAATAACAGTTTTAGTTTTTGGTACGTTACTGTCAGTTAATATGTGAACGCATTTGTAAAGTTTACATAACGTATGTATGTGTATGTGTGTATGTATGTATGTGTCTGTATGTATGTGTCTGTATGTGTCTGTGTGTATGTGTCTGTGTGTATGTGTCTGTATGTGTCTGTGTGTATGTGTCTGTGTGTATGTGTCTGTGTGTATGTGTCTGTGTGTGTATGTATGTATGTGTCTGTGTGTATGTATGTATGTGTCTGTGTGTATGTATGTATGTGTCTGTGTGTATGTATGTATGTGTGTGTGTGTGTATGTGTGTCCAGCTAAAACTAAAAAACGACAAAACAAACACCCACAAAGTTGGTATTTTCTTGATCGGCGTTTCATAAAAAAGAATCCGATTCATTGTTATTGTGGCAATATTGCAAGTTTTTAAATGGATATCGTTCAGAAAAAATTTGGAAATGGTTCAGGAATTTAACACAAGAAAATAGGCAAACCTCAATGTCTGCAGGATTTTTTTCATCTGTGGAATTGGGAATCTAAAATAAAAAATAAAAAAAGTTTGTTTTATAATTGTAATTTATAAACAGAGACAGAAAATGATATTTTCAAACAGAAATGACAAATTAATCCACACATTTTTTAGCAAATCAGCTGAACCAGACAATGTAATTTAAAGAATTTTGGTACAATTATTTAAAAAAAAAATTTCAAAATCGTATTTTAAACAGTGATTTTTATTTCCATTTTTCCTGGCTGAATAATAACAAAAAAAAATATAAAATAATCAATAAATGAAAATATTTGTAGCCATCAAAAAATATTTGTAGCCATCATCAAAATATTTGTAGCCATCAAAAAAACATTCTGATTTACTATTATATATAGTTTTGATTAAATATTCGGATGACAAGTATTAGGGTTATCATTTCTAAACCCTTTATACATCCAGGTCGTCGTCGTCGTGAACCGAGGCTGTTGATCGTCTGCAGACAAAACACTGACACTGATGTTAAAAGATAGAGAGAGAAAAAAGAGAAAGAGAGAAAAAAGAGAAAGAGAGAGAAAAAAGAGAGAGAAAAAAAAGAAAGAGAAAAGAGAAAGAGAGAGAGAAAAAAAAGAGAGAGAAAAAGAAAAAGAGAGAAAGAAAGAGAAAAAGAAAGAAAAAAGAGAGAAAGAAAAAAAAGAGAGAAAGAAAGAAAAATAAAGAAAAAGAGAGAGAAGAGAGAGGGAGAAGAGAGAGCGAGAGAGAGAGAAAAAGAAAAGAGAGAGAAAGAGAAAAAGAGAGTGAAAGAGAAAGAGAAAAAGAGAGTGATATTGCCAGTCTCGCTACACCCAACCACACCATATGTGACCGATGGGGCTTCTCGGGGGGGGGGGGGGGGGACCACATTTTGCATGCTTAAATTAAAAAGAGACCCCCCCCCCCGGCCAGCAGTCACGTGGTTTCATTGACTCCTCCTTTTAGGTCACCCTTCATCTTTAAAGTGTCACTCAACCCCTTCCATCCAAACATGGCCTTCGCTATGTAACATTAAATATTTGAATTTAATTTAAATAAATTAAAACACTTTTTACTTAAGTACTAAAAAAATAAAGGAAATTTCATAAATTTGTAGCCTTTAACCCCCCCCCCCCCCACACACACACACACGATTTTAATGTTTGGATGGAAGGGGTTGAGTGACACTTTAAAGATGAAGGGTGACCTAAAAGCAGAAGTCAATGAATCACGCGACTTCCGGTCGGATGGGGGAGGGGGTCTCTTTTTTAATTTACGGTTTTTTTTTTTAACTACTAATATTTAAAACGTCTCTTTAAAAAAAAAAATTAATTATTTTCTACAACAGAAAAGACCTTGACATTTTAGTGATTATTTTTAATTTGAGACATTTTTAATATGAGTAGTTCTAAAAAAAAAAAAAAAAAAAAAAAAAAAGACCGGGGTCCGGAATAAGTCCGGGGTTGGAATAAAAAAAATAAATAATTTTTTTTGGAAATTTTTTTTAACTAAACCTTTTCGCATGGCCGTCATGTTGGATATAAAGAAAATTAATTACGTGTTCCTTCATAATCTATTTGGTCAGGAAACGGGTGATTATTAATGCTTGAAGTAGGTAATCATTTTATGTTAAATCTATATATATAGGAAAGCGATCCCACAATCTAAAACGTTTTTTCTTTTCGCATACTTACTTCTGATGATTTCTCCATCAAACTGCTAGTAAATAGCTCGCTTGTCAGGACATTAACCTATGTGAGAAAAACAAAAAAAAACAATTAAAACAGTTTTTAAATGAAGATCCGATAAAAATATAGACATCAATATAGGCATATGTCAGCATCCATTGTTTTGTAATAATCTATATCGGTGGTTCCCAATGTAGGGAGTATGGCCCACAAGGAAAGGGGGGGGGTAATTTGATTTTTTAAGAGAGGAGTTGAGCGCGTCTGAGGAGGTGTGATATTTTTATGATTTTGGTTTTCTAATATTTCAATATTCTAATCTAGAAATGTTTTTTTTATTATCTCCGAATATTTATTGTTATTTTAATAGCACTAAATGTTTCGTTTGGGACGACCAGGTGCTGAATGTGGGAGGACACAACACCTTTACTAGGCTCTCAAGGCAAAAAAACTAACGTTGTCAAAGCGGATTCATAACTGCAAATAGGTTATCCTCTGCATAATGTCTATCTTTCTCAGGTGGCGGAAAAGGCTGACGATGAGAGAAAATGTTAATTCATGACCTTAATTGACATTTTTTTTTTCTTTGCTAGTTTAAAAAATTTTTTTTTTTTTTTCATTTTGCTAGTGTTATTTTTTCATTTTTATTTTTCATTTTTTTGTTTGTGCTTTTTTATTTTTTTCATTTTGCTAGTGTTATGTTTTAATTTTTTTTGTTTGTGTTTTTTGGGGATTTTTTTTCATTTTGCTAGTTATTTTTTCATTTTTTTTGTGTTTTTTTATTTTTTTCATTTTGCTAGTTATTTTTTCATTTTTATTTTTCATTTTTTAGTTTTAGTGTTTTTTGTTGATTTTTTTTTCATTTTGCTAGTGTTATTTTTTCATTCTTCATTTTTTTTTGTTCGTGTTTTTTAAAAAAAATTTTCATTTTGCTACTGTTATTTCTTCATTTTTTTTAAAAGAAATTTCTTGCTCAGAACTTTGACTATTTTGTTTGCTTCAAAAACCAAGGTATCAGCGTTTTCGTCAAAATGGAGGTTACTTTTTAAATGATAAAATTTAACTATTCCGCACTTTCACAAAGTGAGTAAAACTAAAGGTGAGAAAACCAAAACCCAAAACATTTTTTTTAGAAACCTCGATTTTAGTTGCTTTTAAAAAAACAGAGCAAATACTTATTTAAAAATATCAATTTTAAAATATTGGGGGGGGGGGGGGGATTTTCTGTTATCAAATTGTTCTTGCTTTGTGCCATATTTACCCCAGGCAACACCGGGGCACAGGTCCTGCTAGTTGATCTATATAACAAAATTGTCATACAAGTGTCTCCGTGGTAATTTACGTTCACATGTAGCTTTTTAAATTAACTTTTTTTAGAAGTTGTATCAGACATTATTAATAGTTTAGAGTTTAAAAAAAAAGTTTAAATATTGGAAATCCACGTTTTCTTTTTTTTAATTCTTGGCTTACTTACCTGTTCGAGAATTTGTTGCAGATGTAGGTATGCTTGGAATGGTTCCATGTGCATCTCTGTGATAAGACGGTCAATCTTATTAAGCATCAAAACGGGCTTAATACCTTCTAGCCAGGCTTGCCGCAGGACAGCGTGCGTCTGAAAAACGATTAGAAAACATTAGATTATGCATAAAAAGAGAACGCTTCTATGCACTTCTGGAAAAAATATTTTAATTTAAAAAAAAAAATTTTTTTTTTCACTTTTTAAAACAGACTTGGGACAGTCTACCATTTTTGGGGTGTGGTGGATTCTACCTTTTTTTAGGCAATTACGTGTGGTTTTACAGCCTAGAACTTGGCGGAGAAGGGAATAGGGTATTCTCTTGTATTAGTACAAAAATAAAAACCTGATGAAGGTCGGAGGTTACACCGGCCGAAACGCTGTGAAAATTATAACTGAGATGAGAACAGTAGTCTAAATAATCTAAATCCGAAATAAAAAATAAAATTAACGAACGAAAGTCATACCTGCGGGCTGACTCCTTCAACAACATCAACCAATATAATCGCGCCATCACAAAGACGAACAGCAGTCGATACTTCGCTGGAAAAGTCGACATGACCAGGGGAATCAATCACGTTGATCAGGAAGTCTTCCTCACCTGAGAAAAAACAAAACAAAATTAAAATGTTAAAAACAACAAAAATTAAAAAAAAAAAAATAATCAGCTGAATGAAAACCTCAAAGTATAACTGAAAGTTTTCAATCTACACAGACATGACAACAGTAAATAGACAGCCTTATTGGCGTTGCCCGGGAGCATGGATAACAAACCAGAAGAGTTACAGTGTGTAGCATGTTTTTTTAAATTTTTTTTTTTTTTTTACTTTTTTAACGCTCAATGTGTTTTCTGGAGACAACAATTCGGTGCATGTTCGGTGCTTCGGCCATACGGAAAACTTGATTTTTTATGAAAACAAATTATTTATTTATGAAAACAATATTATGTACTTACTCAGTGGTATTTTATTGTTCAATGTTGAAAAAAGTAGGAAAAATTATCTGCTAGAACTTTAATTACAAGTATTTTAATATTTTACGTATCGCTTCGATGAGTATGCTTACATCTTGTTTCGTTGGACACAAATCAAGGGCAGATAACTTGCAAGGGCAGATAATAACGCGAAATGCCCTTGAATTGTGTCCAATGAAACAAGATGGAGGTATACTCATCGAAGCGATTGCTATAATACGTAAAATGGGAAAAATTTTCACAAATAAATAATTTTTCCGTATGGCCGAAGCACTGAACATGCACCAACAATTATCCTCAAATATCCAGCACTCTTAGCTTCTTTCAGTAACCATTGTAAATCATTTTGCCTTCTCGTAACAGCTGTTTACCATCATCGCCTCGCTGATATCAGCAGTTGCTGAGCGTCAATAAGCCGCTTCAGGATTCCAGTATTCTCCATGCCCTTGCAATAAAGTTCAGGTTTGCGTTCTGCGTCTTCGGCCTTTCCATCTTCCCTGATCCTTCATGAATATTTTCTGTGGCAATGACCGATGTTGATGCCACCACGGAGGAAGTTTCAGTTCCTTTGGTTAGGATATTCCTCAGTGAAACTATTAAACAAAGCCTTTGTATCAAGAGTTCGAACGGAACCCATTATTTAATCTATGCGGGTAGATTGTTCTTGTTCTGTCAGCTATGGGGGTAGATTGTTAATTATACTCTTAGCATCGCCTGTACTGGGGATTGAACCCTCAACCCCAGAAGACTGTCACTTAGAACTGATTATACTTAGCACTTTATCCATTGCGCCACGGGTCCATAGTTAAATCATTCCGTGTTGAATTTAGTAATTTCATAATTAATGTGATAAGCACGAGATGGTTTTGAGTTCAGCTAACAAATTATCCTCAGGAAGAAAACAAGACGCATATGTATGGTATCGTCAGAGACAAGAAAGTATGATTTTAAATGAAGTTGCGTTGAAGTATTGATTTGTTATAAGAAAATGATTAGGCTACGTGACCTCATGACAACTGAAAATGACGCTATAAATAAATATAAGTGGTTGTAACGCGTCACTCACCGTGCGTGTAGTGTAAAGAGATGGCGCTCGATTTCATTGTGATCCCACGGGATTGTTCATCTTCACGGCTGTCCATGTAACGGACCTACAAGAAAAAAGTCATAGAAAACTCACAATTATACAAGGTTTAAAATATAGTAAGCATTTAATACTAGCAGCTGTTGACTTAGAATGAATAACAAACAAGTCAGTGCTTATCAAGGCCTACAGACGACTTAAGGATAAAGGGTTATTGTATTTGACAGACAGTGAAATGCTGACGGGATTAGTAACGATGGTTGGTACTTGTCAGAACTTGACTATATAAGAGGACGGCGCAACAAGAATTTGTTTACATTGGACTTGAAAATGGCAATGTTATAATCGGCCGGGAAGCAGCCCCGTGATACTGTGTTCCACAGATGAGCAGTTCTAGGAAAGAGCCTTTGCTCATGAAAGTTCCACTTAGTTCTAGGCACACACAGTGAGAGAAATGGAATTTATTGACTGTGGTTGTAACTAGACGAATTTTTGTTGTGAATGTTTTACAGGGGGGAGGGGAACCATAGATTAAAGCTCAGCCGAGCACCTACCATGAAAATAATGATAGAGCAGAGAAAGACTAACAACCTCCTGTCTGTGAGAGAGACGAAGAGCAAAGTGTAGTATCTGTTCTGATACTACACTTCATCTTTTCTGTCCTCGGTCAGTGAAGGACGGCTCTGAGTGCTGGCCGTCGACAAAGAAAGCAGAAAGAACACCATCAGTTATGAATCTCTAAAATGTATGAATCTCTAAAATGTATGAATCTCTAAAATGTATGAATCTCTAAAATGGATGAATCTCTAAAATGGATGAATCTCTAAAATGTATGAATCTCTAAAATGTATGAATCTCTAAAATGTATGAATCTCTAAAATGTATGAATCTCTAAAATGTATGAATCTCTAAAATGTATGAATCTCTAAAATGTATGAATCTCTAAAATGTATGAATCTCTAAAATGTATGAATCTCTAAAATGGATGAATCTCTAAAATGTATGAATCTCTAAACACCCATGAATTACGTTTTGTGCGGCGTCTATTTACTTCTGCGATGTATGCGTACAAAACGAATGAACAAACCTTGCCGGACAGCCGTTGGGAAATGATCCCATTACTAGCGACCAACGAATCAGCCAAAGTAGTTTTCCCTGGGGAGAAAGAAAGAAAAATTGTTTCAATGAAATAATCAGACAAATGTCACATACATCGAAGTTTGAGTCATACTAAGTAATGCAGTTTTAAAAGGATCGGTGTGCACACGTGAGCGTAAATAACCTGCATGTGTTTGCTAAAAACTTGAACTATTGAACTTACGATTATGAATTATGTTTGGTTGTTTGGTTTGGTTGTTTTGTTTTACGGCACATCAACCCTTTTCAGGTTATTTAATGCCGAATGCAGTCATTTTGGTGAAAGTTTTTATGCTTCAAGTTCTTTATATGTTCAAATATTTATTGATGGTGTTTGGTTTGGTTGTTAAATCTGTTTCGATTTAACCCATAGTTGGGACCTTAACAGGTACTACCACTCCGGGTCAGGGTGGACCTGGGAGCAATGGTAATTAAGAGGAGGCTCCACATTCCCCAAAGTCCGTAAGCCGGATCTCACCATCGGATGTAGTATAAGGTCATATCCAGGACCGGGAGTAGGGTAGGAAAAATAAAATAAAAAAGGGGAGGGAGAAAGGGAGAGGGGCTGTTGTTTTTGTTTTTGGTTTTGTAGAACATAATTAAGTTTTACAAAAAAAAAAAAAAAAAAAAAAAACGTCAATGTAGGTGAATTTCGTCTCAGGGAGCCACAGGGCAGCCTGATCTGGTATCACCAGTTATGAATCATGGAATATGTATTCTAGGCAACAGGGTGAGTAACGTGGGCACATTATTTTTTTTGTAAACTTTACCATTTAGGGGAGTGCCACCGAAACCGTATCTTATCCTCTCCTCCCCAGAAAAAGAAAAACATTAAAATTTTAAATTCATTCTATATTGATTGCTTATACTCATCCTGGGACGGGTATTGTCCAAGTTTATATATTATATACAATAATATATTTAAGTTTATATATTATATACAATAATATATTTAAGTTTATATATTATATACAATAATATATTTAAGTTTATATATTATATACAATAATATATTTAAGTTTATATATTATATACAATAATATATTTAAGTTTATATATTATATACAATAATATATTTAAGTTTATATATTATATACAATAATATATTTAAGTTTATATATTATATACAATAATATATTTAAGTTTATATATTATATACAATAATATATTTAAGTTTATATATTATATACAATAATATATTTAAGTTTATATATTATATACAATAATATATTTAAGTTTATATATTATATACAATAATATATTTAAGTTTATATATTATATACAATAATATATTTAAGTTTATATATTATATACAATAATATATTTAAGTTTATATATTATATACAATAATATATTTAAGTTTATATATTATATACAATAATATATTTAAGTTTATATATTATATACAATAATATATTTAAGTTTATATATTATATACAATAATATATTTAAGTTTATATATTATATACAATAATATATTTAAGTTTATATATTATATACAATAATATGTTTAAGTTTATATATTGTATACAATAATATATTTAAGTTTATATATTATATACAATAATATATTTAACCAAAGGAAAAAGTTAATTTTATGATGTCGACACAGGAATAAATTCAAGATAATAAATCAGTACGCACACTAAGGAGATCCTCATAAAACTTCCAACAATACAAAGCGTAATTATACATTTATTCAATTAAAAAAAACAAACAAACAAACCTACATATGATATACGAAAAAACTTGATTGGTCTGTTGTTACAAGGGTGGACATATGTGTTTACTTACATGGATGTGTGTGTGTGTGTGTGTGTGTGTGTGACCTATGCTTTTAGCTTGGAGAAAAGTGCAGTATCTGTTCTGTGTTAGATCAGTGAAGGAAAAATCCTTCTAGACTGAGGCAATTTAAATTTTTGTCCCAATTCAGAGTGCCCCTTTTTGGGGAGCTGTATTTTCCCAGATTAAAAACCAACCTTGTGTCTAACTCTGCCCTTGTGGGGAGGCAACTAATTTTCGTTTATTAGTTTCTACTCAGTGGTTTCATTTCAAACAATCCAAAATGAAATATTTTCCTCAGTAATAATTAACGTAGGAGGGGAATTAATCCCTTTAATGAATTTTTCCTTCGACGTCTAGATGAAATGTCAAGAAATATTGATATTATTCTATGTGGAAAAAAACAAAAAACAAAAACAAAAAAATGTTTGATTAAAAATAAAAATCTCTTGAAATTTGACGGATAAAAAAGGTAAAGAGACTTTTCAGAAGTTTCATATTTTATTTTATCCGTCATTTCTCAGACAATTTTAGCACTCTATGGCATTCGGACTATGCTCAAAGTGTAGTATCTGTTCTGTTTTTGACCAGGAGAAAGATCCGTCTCGACTGTGGCAATTTTTATCACATCCAGGGTAATCCTTCTTTGGAGGAGCTGGATATCCCCCCCCTCCAAACATACGCACACATTAAAAACCGACCTTCCCTTTCTCTGTGTCTAAATATGTCCTTATGGGGAGGTAAGTAAATAGGGACAATTGTAAAGGCATCAACAAGAATTATCTGTTATTTCTTTACTACAGTGTAATTGTTTACAGGAAGAGGACTTAATACTGTGAGAGGATTAGCTCCTCCAACTCTCTCTCTAATATTCGTAAGATGAACAAAAATTGTAGATTGGATGAAATATAAAATCCGATAAATTTGAATAAAAATTAAACGTAAGAAAACATTTTGATTTTTAACAAAGTTAAAAGTATAGTTTCTTTGAAGATAAACAATTTGATACAATGAAACGTGAAAATTAAATTTGATACAATGAAACGTGAAAATTAAATGTGATACAATGAAACGTGAAAATTAAATGTGATACAATGAAACGTGAAAATTAAATTTGATACAATGAAACGTGAAAATTAAATTTGATCATTGTATCAAATTTAATTTTCACGTTTCATTGTATCAAATTTAATTTTCACGTTTCATTGTATCACATTTAATTTTTCAAACGTGAAAATTAAATTTGATACAATGAAACGTGAAAATTAAATTTGATACAATGAAACGTGAAAATTAAATTTGATACAATGAAACGTGAAAATTAAATTTGATACAATGAAACGTGAAAATTAAATTTGATACAATGAAACGTGAAAATTAAATGTGATACAATGAAACGTGAAAATTAAATTTGATACAATGAAACGTGAAAATTAAATTTGATACAATGAAACGTGAAAATTAAATTTGATACAATGAAACGTGAAAATTAAATTTGATACAATGAAACGTGAAAATTAAAACATTGCAAAAAATATGTCAAACAACTTACCATGGTCTACATGTGCCAAAATGCAAAGGTTTCGGATATTTTGCGGATTTTTCTGAAGTTGTACAAGTTTCTCAGATGTTGTCCTCATTTTAGAATAACTGAAATGAAACAAAAAAGTTAATTACATTATGAGAAGGATTTGTACAAAAGTTTCGTAAGTTGTCATTAAACAAAACAAACATTGAATGAATAAATGGCTGAAGATAAAAGCTAACCAATTAGTCGACTCATCGTTTGAAGAATTAAAACAAAACAATTCCAAAGAATTAAACAATACCAAAGATTACCAAGAAAAATACAAGAAAGAAGGGTTAAAGTGAAAAAGTCTAATTGATGACGGATTCCCGTTTTGAAATCGGAAAATGACAAGCAGTGTTTATCAAAAAAAAAGAAAAAAAAAAGAAAAAAAAAAGAAAAAAAAAGAAAAAAGAAAAAAAAAAAAAAAAAAAAAAAAAGTCTTTCATAATTTTATGCCGCTTAGATTTTGGCAGGATTTTTACTTTCACTAGTTTGTAAACATTTCGTTAAGAGAGTTAACCCAATTTCTTTTACCACTAACCCTAAGTTCGAGTTGTAAATCACCGAAAAAAAGTAGACCCCCCCTCAGTTTGATTTGATTATTTGTAATAAATAAAAATTTCCAATTATAAAAATCAGTTCGATTTTCTTATGTGTTAATAAAAAATAAAATAGTTAAAAAATATTAATTAAATTTAAAAAAATTAATAATTAATAATTAATGTACATAAAGAAAGAAAAAGTAAGAGACTATTTTTCGATTGTGTAGATTTTTGTATTCCAAATTCACTTTTCAATTTGGTACCGTAATGCTACCAGAGCACCTTATTTTTTCTCCTAAATCATTCAATACGATGGTCTTATGGAATAAGGTGTTTTGAAATAGTGCCGAGTGAATTTGTTTTAGGCTTCCCTCAACGTAAATGTTAAGGTGTTTTGAAATAGTGCTGAGTGAATTTGTTTTGGGCTTCCCCCAACGTTAATGTTCAGGTGTTTTGAAATAGTGTCGAGTGAATTTGTTTTGGGCTTCCCCCAACGTTAATATTAAGGTGTTTTGAAATAGTGCCGAGTGAATTTGTTTTAGGCTTCCCCAAACGTTAATATTAAGGGGTTTTGAAATAGTGCCGAGTGAATTTGTTTTAGGCTTCCCTCAACGTAAATGTTAAGGTGTTTTGAAATAGTGCTGAGTGAATTTGTTTTAGGCTTCCCCCAACGTTAATGTTAAGGTGTTTTGAAATAGTGCCGAGTGAATTTGTTTTGGGCTTCCTCAACGTTAAGGTGTTTTGAAATAGTGCCGAGTGAATTTATCGTAGGCTTCCACCAACGTTAATGTTACACAATTTTTACAAATTAAAACGGTTGTACCTTTTAGCAGTTTCGTCCATTACGTCTGCGAAGTAAAAGTGAAGTGACAACTGGAAACTTGAACGGTTTTAATGAACCACAAACGTCGTTTCACATGATGGTGCAATATTGCAATCCAGTGTTGGAGGCTCACAGATAAAAAGACAACACAACAATGATTTTCACAACCTTGTGTCTTTAAAAATCAGATTTAATTTGAACTTTTTGAATTGGTAAATACGAGCAAGGTTACCCCGCGTTACCCGGGAGGCAGGTTAGAAAAATAGAAGAGTTAAAAATGTGTAGAATTTTTTTGTTAAACCTTACCCCCCCCTCTCTTCTCTCATTTTTTGACTTGTACATTAGTATTATTAATTGGTTTTTATAAATCGGGGGGGGGGGGGATTTATGTTTTGAGGCATGTCCGTCCGTCCGTCAGTCCGTCCGGATTTTTCTCCGCAACCATCCATTGAATTTCCCTGAAATTTTGCATGAAGTTGTAACTTTGGTCAGGTTAGAAAGTGACATTCTCCGATTTTTGAAAAAAAATCTGGTTAGCCCCCCCCCCCCCCCCCCAGGGGTCAAAAGACCCCGAAATGGCAAAAAAAAAAAAATGACATTTTTTGCCCCATAACTTTTCATCCATCCATTCAATTTATCTGAAACTTGGCCAAAATGTGGAGGCAATTGTTTCTAATAGAAAATAAGTATAGCTGATCTTGGAAAAATCTGGTTAGCGCCCCCAGGGGGTCAAAAGCCCCCAAAATGGCAAAAAAAATGAACCTGTTCTCCCATAACGTTTGATCCATCAATTCAATTTTTCTGAAACTTGGCCAAAATGTAGAGGCAATTGTTCTGGATATAAAATGAGCATCCTTGACCTCAGAAAAATTCTGGTTCACGTCCCCATGGGGTCAAAATGCCCCAAATTTCCCAAATTTATTGCATTTTACACTCGCCACATCGAGTCACATACAGAGGGAGACCACGCACGTGCGGCTTGTTATTATTATCCATTGATTATATTTATTGAAATAAATAAAAAAACGCAATGGCGTAAAAGTATTAAAATATTTTTAAAATCCAATTAAAACAAAAGAATTACGAAATTAAATACATTTCGTCTTCTTGAACAAGTGTTATGGATTGATCCAGATTCACCCATAGTGACAGGATGAATTCGTCAGGTCACTATGAAGTCGACGCCTTTTCTGTTACCAAACATAACTGCTTAGCGAACCGCTTAGCACGTCTGCCTAGAGCCGGTAATGGCAACCAACTTATTGTAATTAAGTATTCTTAATACAATTCCTATTCCTTTCAATTTTCCTGTCTGTGGTTTCTTATTTACTTATTTTTATTCTTACGATATAACAGCAAGTCAGCCGGGTATTTTTTTTTTTACTAAAGTCAACAAGAAAAGGGGTAAAAAAAACAAAAACAAATGAATGCAACAAATAAATGTTACCAAAGGCAAGATAAGTTACTCTTCTACCTACCTGAGTAAGTTTATTTGTCTTTTAACTTATTTTAAAGCGTTTTTTACGGTTAAAAACAAACCAGGTTTCACCTTTGTTTGGTTAAAACAACAACAAAAACAACAACAAAAAAGGATGGCGCCGATAAGGCCTGCACGAGGATCCTGATAATCGCTAAAAAATCGAGAATTAAACAAAATACTGGTAGAAAATTACATTTTCGCACGATTGGTAACATCGGATGTGTTTCTACCAGTATTTTGTTTGATTTTCCATTCTTGAGCGATTATCAGGGGTCCTCGTGCAAGCATTATCGGCGCCATCTCATTTTTTCTTTTCGTCCTAACTGAACAGAGTCGACACTAGGCTTGTTGTTAACAAACAAACAAAACGCTTTAAAATATATTAAAACACAAATAAACTTACCCAGGTAGATAGAATAGTAACTTATCTTGCCTTTGGTAACATTTATTTGTTGCATATTTGTGTTTTTTTTAATACCTTTTTTGTTCTGTTGACTTCAGTAAAAAATACCCTGAATTTGGAAGCCTTTAAACTGTCAAATAGAAAGTGATTTAAACTGGCAAATCTTCATTTAATTCGAAAACTATTTACAACCAATAAATTTACAAACAGATTAAAAACAACATTGCCTTAAAATGAGTTCTAGTTTTATAACAATTTGGTTCATAAAAGTGGTGAAAAACTGTTCAATTCGGGGAATTAATTTTACTTTTACTGGGACGGGTATTCTTCTAGCAGTTTTATAACAATTAATAATTTAATGACCAAAACGATGCCGTAATAATAAAATTTAACTTTCAAAATCCTATTTAAAAAAAAATATAATAATATTGTTAAACGAACGAAAAAGCGAAAGAAAATAATAAGACCCCTGGGAGCGGGCAACATCAGTTGATAATTGGCATAAAAATTCTCGCTAAAAAAAATGCCAAGGGAAGATAACTCGATCAGACTAAATCACGGGGTTGTCTTCAAAATGGCTGTTCGACTCTTTCGATTCGAAAGAGCAATTGATTATCATAATCATGTATGGAGTACGGTTTTCATATTTAGACTGGTGAATCTCTGTCCCATTTGAGGGTTGTTGATAAGGTGCAGAAACGTATCTGTAATTTGATTGGCCCCACCCCTTTCTTCTTCTCTACACACTCTCTCTCACAGACGTTATATTGCTAGTCTCAGTCTTTTCTATAAATACTATTATGCCATGTGTTCTTCAGAATTATGTGATCTATTCCCTGCTTCTTTTGTTCCAGCTCGTTTGACTCGTTGGTCTAGTGGTCTTCATCAATTCGCTGTTTTGATACCTCATTGTAATACAACTTCCTATTCCAGTAGCTTATTTCCAAGAACTGCAGGCTTGTGGAACTCTCTTCCTGCTGACTGTTTTCCTTTTACCTATAGCCCTGGTCTTTTCAAGACTAAGGCCAATAGGTATCTCCCGTCTTTGCGATAATCATCTTTCATTCTTGTTAGCTTCATGCCTTGTCTGGAGCGATTTCCATATAATAAAAAATAAATAAATAAACAAGAAAAAAGAAAGTACTTGTTTATTTTCACTAAAACTTGACTTTTCTATTCCATAACAAATGGGTTAATTCCTATTTCTGTCACGTAAATTATTTAGAGTGAAATGGATTTCGGCATTGCTTTCAAACAACTTTTTTATTATTAGCTAAAACCCATGTTTTAGTAAAAAAAACAAAAACATAAAAGTTATAGCAAGTTTCATCGTACACGTGAAACGCAGAAATGAAAACTAGGCCGAGAAAATATAGTGGCCATCGTTATAAACAAGTCGAGAAAGAGGCCAGGCTAAGGAAGAACGATAATTCAAATTCATAACTCTGTTCTTTAAGTAGAAAATTATGAACTTGGGTTATCGCTCTTCAGTCGCTTGTCTCTTTCACGACTTGGTTATTATAAAGATGGCGACTATATTTTTCCGGTGGATATTTTATTTTGGCGTTTACCATTTTTTAATATATATTTTTTTTATAACTAAAAAAAGTTTAAACAAAAATAAGGCGTTTGGGAGTAATGCCGAAATACCATTTAACTCAAAAAATAATTTGCGTGATGAATTTTTGTTTTATTTCGAAATTTTTAAGATGAGGATTACTAATTTGGGTACTTCTGCAGTTTACGGACCGGGCTATTTAAATTTTTTTTTTTTTTTTTTTTTACATAGGATTTTCAAATTAAATTCAATTTTTACGGCATCTTTTGTTAGGTAAAAGTACAGAATAGTTAACAAAGCCTCCCCATGTGAAGAATGGCTTTTTAAATAATAACGTTATTTCAGCATGGTTCGTAAACTGCAGAAGTACCATAATTTGTATTATTCGAACTTAACTACTATTCTCATCTTTCGGCCAGTGTAACCTCCTACGGGTGCATCTTTTCGAACTACCCTTTATTTAACCCGGAGGGGTATATTGTTCTTGTTCCGACAGCCATGACTGGGTTGAAGTGTTAATTTTGATATTCTTATTTATCACCTGTAGTAAGAATTGAACTTTCAACCCCCAGATAACTGTCATTTAGAACCTCCACGTGATTGTCCACATGGACATGTGGCGCCATAGGTAAAAGCGTTGATTACCACTCAATTCTCCTTACACCTGACATTATCCTGTATCTCTACAAAGCCACCATTCGCCCATGCATGGAGTATTGTTGCCACATCTGGGCTGGTGCATCATCTACTAGTCTCTCCCTTCTTGACAAAGTCCAAAAAAGAGTAGTCAACCTAATAGGTCCCTCACTGTCAGCTAAGCTCCAGCCCCTGTCCCATCGCCGCAATGTAGCATCCTTGTGTTTGTTTTACAAATACTTCAATGGATTATGCTCCGATGAGTGTGCTGCTCTGGTGCCCCCTCGACGTAAATTCACTAGACTAACTCGACATTCTACTAAATCTCATTCATTCACTGTGGAGGTCCCCAGATGCCGGAGAGCATTCTACTCAAATAGCTTCTTTCCTCGTGCTGCTGGCCTCTGGAACTCCCTCCCTGCCCCCTGTTTCCCCGACAGTACTGACATGCAGAAATTTAAAACTAATGTAAACAGACATCTCGCTGCTCAGATCCCAATTTAAGCTGAACCACCAATCCCCCCCCCCCTTTTCCTTTTTTCTCAGTAGCCCCTTACGTTTACAGTGGCGTCCTGCCTTGTTTGGGGTGAACCATGTAAAAAAAAAAAAAAAAAAATTCTAAGAGATTGTCTTCTGGAGGTTGAAGGTTCAATCCTTACTATAGGCGATAATAACTGAGAATAACACTTCTACTTACCTGGCTGACAGAACGAGAACAATATACCTCGTGGATTAAACAAAGAGGGCAGATGGGAAGGACATGGAGGACCGCTTGCTTCCGGTGGAAAAAGCTTGAAGAAAGTGTGTACGGATGCCTGAACGTGATACGACAATTTTTATTTTTTCATATTAATTTCAGACTTTTCTTTCATCATATTCTAATAATTAACATGATACAGACTATTTGAAAAAGAATTTATTTGATTGTTTTCAAAACGTTAAAAAAATTTCAATGAAGAAAATAAACAAAATAGAATAATCTTTTTTTTTTTTCAAGAAATAATGTTTTTGAGCAACGAAATGTGTTGTTTTTTTATTTAATGTTTTTCTTTTTTAATATTTAGTGAAAATAATGTTTTTTGGGAGGTTTAGGGTTAGGGTTAGGGCATTTCCATTTCTAAGAAAAAAAGTTTGATTCCGGAAGTTACTCCATTTCCAAGAAAAAAGGTTTTCACTATTATTACAAAAAAAATGTTTTGAAAACAATCAAATAAAAACAAATAAATTATTTTTCAAATAGTCTGTATTATGTTAATTATTAGATTATGATGAAAGAAAAGTCTGAAATTAATATGACAAAAAGGAAATTCTGAAATTAATATGAATAAAAAAATTGTATCACTTTCACCCGTAGACACTTTCTTCAAGCTTTTTCCACCGGAAGCCAGCGTTCCTCCTTGTTATTCGCATCTGCCAAGAAATGTGTAAACTTTGTCATGTACTGACGTGTTAGCTGAAAATAAGATTTACAGAAAAAATTACGCAAATTCATCCCGTATTCATTAAATTATAAGAAGAAAAAAAAACAGCTTACGTATCGGTAGACATTTTAGCTTCCTGATTAGGCAAGGGAGATAACTTTCGGAAAAAGTCAAAATATAAGAAAAATGGCGATATATAGATAAAATCGTTTTTTATTTAATAAATACTGGATTTACGTAATTTTTTGGTGTAGTCTTCTTTTCAGCTACCACGTAAGTACATAACAAAGTTTATACATTTCTTTAGTTATTTTTTTTGTGAAACTACAGTTCGACTATTATTAAGGTCTCATACTCGAAAAAATGCACCTGAAGAAGGTCGGAGGTTAAATCGGCCGAAACGTTGTGAAAATAACAACCAAGATGAGAATAGTAGTCCAAATAATACAATAATAAATAAATAAAATGTTGATTTTTAGGAAACCAGCCATATATATATTTTTAAATGTCGACATCAAAATCTGTGATTTCGTCAAATGTTGCAATCGTAGTAGGATCGGTATAATTATCATGGTAATTTTTTTTAACAATCTGATTCATTTTGCAGACACCTGTATCCCAAAAAGAATGGTATTGTTAAATTGATTGATTTATTTGTGATTGCGTATGCGAAACAAAAAGCGATACTTCACCGCCCATATGGCATTTTTGGGTTTGGTTTATTTTCTTTTATTCAAAACGGGACAAAGTCATTTTCGGGTTAAAAAGTAGGGTACTGTTTCGTAATCGTCAACCATAGATTTTACTAGCGGAGTTTTAGAATCAATTGTTAACATGGGAAGGGGGGGGGTGCTTCGGTAACATTCGGAACGGCGTACTTGCTTCGTCTTTCTCGATTTCGTAGTACATACGTCACGCCTACGTTACGCCAGTAAAATCTATGGTTGACGTTTCCGAAACAGAACCATGATTTTCTGTACAATCTTCTTTTCAGCTAACACGTAAGTACATAACAAAGTGTATACATTTCTTTAAATATTGTTATGTCGTCGTGAAAGTAAAGAAGCACCAAATAAAGTTTATTTTCAATAAAGTAACATTTTGGCCAAAACATTGAAATAAAATATAGTTTTATTATCATTATGTTCGTTTTCAATTTCAGCAACTATTTTTTATTACAATGTTTTGGTCAAAATGTTGCTTTATTAAAAATAAACTTTTTATTACAATGTTTTTCTTTCAGAAACTATATTTTATTAAATAAATACAATTATAAAAATGTTTTAATCTATTGGTCGTTACTTCCTGTGGATTATCTGCCGCTGTTTACTAAACTACACAAGTGCCATAACTTCCAATACTTTCAATCTTTTAATTAAATGAGGATTTGCTATGAATTTTAAAAACAGATTTTCTATTCGACAGTTTAAATACTTTCGTAATTCATACCTTTTTCAACTATTAACAAAAGATTAAAACGGCTGACTTGTTTACAAAGAAACCGAAATGCATTATGATGGATTTAACATCGTAATTAAATGATCTTTTTAAACCGGATTTAAAAAAAATCGTTTTATTTTATCATAAAATGCTATGGCATTTTTAGTTTCAATAAATATTCAATTGTATAAAATAATGAGTCGTTGTGTAATCATCTAAGTTACTTTGGCACGAGAAATACACAGACACGAGAAGTGGTCACACAATTTAATTAATATGAAGATATTTTGTCACACTATAAAATCCCCTCAAAACGCAAAATATGAGATTTCTCTTCCACGGAAATAAGTTTAAAATGGAGATTTAAGAAATCTCCGAGATTTCTAATGATTATTTTAATTTCATTTTTTTATGGCGATTTCCGTTGTGAAATTTATAAAATAATGGAATTGTTTTTTAAAGTCGAAAATAACAAATGATCGTTTTTGTAGACGTAAAAATGTTGTGATTTGTTTTCAAAATAAAAAAATCCACATTTCACAATAAACAAATGAATTATGATCGACTGTGAAAGTGTAGTTTGACAAATTCTTTCTCTTCCTGTGACAAGTTTTATTGGGTCGGATCAATCAAATTAGGTCCGGCTTACCTTTCGGGGGAAATGAATAAATACTTCAAATGTATATGGTTGTCGGAAACTCGTTCTTTATCCAATGATTCACAAAAACCGAGGAAAAAGATTCCAACATGGTACAACATGTGTTAGTTGTTCGGCCATGTTTGTAGAAATTCCGCAGCGACATCTGGCGACGCAAGTTTAACAAAATTATCTCCCTTTCTTGACAGGATTATCTCCCTTGCTTTTTATAACGCTAATTTAATAATTTTATAAGTTTAATTTTCTCTAGGAAAATATTTAGATATTGGGAAATATAATTCAATGAATGGATAAATTATTAAAAAAAAAAAAAAGGTACGGCACTTGTGCATTTTAACATTTTCTGTTTTCATTTTAGGAGAGTTCTGTCTACAGCAAGGGAAGAGTTAACAAAGCCCCCCCCCCCCATGTTAAGAATGGCTTTCTAAATTTGCACGGGGACGTTACAACGAACAAGTGCCAAAGATACTTCTACAGAATTTGAACTGAACTCTTTTTAAATGTATTTAACCTTAACCCTAAACTAACCCCAATCTAAGTTTTTGCGTGCTTCTGCAGTTTCACAATGACATGTTAGACCTCTCTTTAAAAAAAAAAAATAGCTAAAGGAATGTATAAATACTGCATGAATTTGCGTAATTTTTTCTGTACAATCTTATTTTCAGCTACCACGTAAGTACATAACAAAGTTTATACATTTCTTTTAATATTTTAATACCAGTGTGAACCTGCAGTAGCACCGTTTTTTTTTAGCTCGGCAAAAGTCAGTTTGGTTCGATTCCAATTCTGTAGACCCCCCCCCCCCCCCACACACATCCCCCCCCCCACACACACACAAAATAAATCCAATTATCAATAAAATCGATTGGACGCCTTAAATTCGACCCCATAAGTTCCTGGGCAGACAATGATGGTAATAATAAAAATAATAATGATGGGTGATGATGATTGTAATAATAATAATGAAAGTAGTGATGATGATGATGTGTTAAAGAACTTATGCCACAGAAAACGGTCGATTGAGAATGAAAAGGACGGAAAAAAGAGAAAAAAGGGGTCATTTACAAATTTCAACAGTTCATTAATAAAGGCCCAGGATGTAATATTCGTTTACGCATGCATCATTTTTTTTTTAATTATTGCCTTTTCCATTTGTCTACAGTGGTTCACTTTCCTTTCTCGATTTTTTAAAGAATATGGTTCATTCTCTCTCTTTTTTTTTGTACCGATTTTTTCCAGTCCCCTTCTCTAGCTTTTAATTCACTTTAGTTGTATCGTGGTTTTTCATTGTTCATGCGGGCAGTCAACGTTTTCCGACAACTGGGAAGGTCCAGTTCATCTTCAGCATCCCGCCACCGTCTCAAAATCATGTATCGTTGGGATCTCAATTGGTTCTAGGCCGTTCCTCTTTACTTAATTGGTCCCCCGATTTATAAAAATCTTTATGAGAAGATCTTTATGCCAAACCTTGTCAAAGGCCTTGGATATATCAAGCGTTACTGTCCTAACTTCACCTGCCTTGCCTTGTATGGTATATGCGTTCAGAGATAGATGCCCGTTGGGATATCTGCAGTAGACCATGCTTGCCTAAATCTATACTGATGGTCAGAAAGAAGTTTAGCATAGATTGATTAAGGATTCAAAGATTTTAGCGAAGAGCGGAAGTCGACTGATGGGGGCGATAAAACTCTGAAATAACACTAGAAATCTGTAACAGTTACACGACCGAGATCTATTTTTATCTGTATGCACACGCAATCTCTTGCGTAATTATTAGTTGTAATTCGGTTGGCTGAAACAGGCGTGTTAAAACTCACGTAGAAATACATCAGCAATTCATACACTTCTGCGCATGCGTGAGACTTTCACCCATTTCCATTTCCGCCGAACCTATTTGGGCGAGCAAATTCAGTTTCAGTCAAGATACGAATGGGACTTCGGTGGGAGGCAAAAAGTTAAAAAACCTGGACTCAATTTACATTTCAACTTTAATACATGCCTGCCGAACCAACTTGCCTTACATTATTATTTTCCTACGTTTCTCTTCTGTTTTCCGACACTGTTAAATAAAGTTTGATTTGATTGTAGAGAACATGTTGGCATTTTAGTTGAAACCTGGGGACCCTATTTTTCTTATTCATTTCAAGTCCGCTCAGTCAAATAAATACAGATACGGCCGACTCAAAAAAATGGTATCTCCCGTCTCGACATTCAACTCACACCAACTTCCCCACTCGACAAGTTATCCCAGCACTGTTTTACTCGTCCTAAACTTAAAATTTTTTTTTTCTTTAACATAGTTCACCCCAAACAAGGCAGGCCGCCACTGTAGACGTAAGGGGCTACTGAGAAAACAAAGGGTGAAGGTTTTGGGGGGGGGGGGGCCAACCTAATTTGGTAGCTGCGCAGCGAGATATCTGTTTACATTAGTTTTAAATTTTTGCGTGTCAGTAACGTCAGGAAAGCAGGGAGCAGGGAGGGAGTTCCAGAGTCCAGCAGCACGAGGAAAGAAGCTTTTGGAGTAGAAAGCTCTTCGGCATCTGGGGACCTCCACAATGAATGGATGGGATTTGGCAGATTGTCGTGTTGGTCTAGTGAATCTACGTCGTGGGGGCACCAGAGCAGCAAGTTCATCGGAGCACATTCCATTGAAGTACTTGTAAAACAGACACAAGGATGCAACATTGCAGCGATGGGACAGGGGCTGGAGCTTGGTGGATAATGAAGGACCTATCAAGTTGACGACTCTTTTTATGGACCTTGTCTAAGAGGGAGAGACTAGCGGATGATGCACCAGCCCAGATGTGGCAACAAAACTCCATGCATGGGGGATGGACTCAAGCAAAACAGGTCCAGGAGATTGTGCAACCCTTGCTTCACAATAGACATCTTGTACAGGAACCCTTACAGGGGGTATCCATTGTGTCTTGAGAGTAAAAGGAGGTCTAAGGTTACATTAGCATCGCCATCCCCAATGATACACCCGGTATCCCAAAGATACTTCATACTGTCAAATAGTTTTCGAGCCTATAAGTGATGAACAGATAATAAAAAAAGTGACCAATCATGATAGAGATAATTTCCCCAATATTTATTTTGCTGAAAATCAGTAAATTAATTAATAAATTGACCACAATGTATAACATTCCGAAGTTGAAGAATAGGTTAATTTCCTTTGGTCAGAGACTTTGTAAAAAATACATTTGTTCGTCCTTTTTGTTAAATTCTTAATTTACACATTATTAAAAAAAAAAAAAAATGTTTGATAAATTTCGCAAAACTAACCAACAATTTTAAGATAATGACGAGTTGCCTCCCCTGACACAATTCATATTCATAAATTCAACTGTCGTAGTTGCCTCCCTTGACAAGTCGGTTAACCAAACAAAACCGGTGCTTGTGTAGTTTCACAATGACATGTGAGGCTTCTCTAAAATAAACAAAAATAAAGAAATGTATGAACTTTGTTATGTACTGTGCCGATTTCCAGTGGGAAGTACCGGCACGAGAGGGGGGGGGTGCTAACCTTAACAGGAAAACATGAAAACGACTTAATCCAACAACGGCAACTGACGAAGCAGAGAAAAAGAAGGAAAACGCCTTACCTTGATATGGTTGCAACAGATTGCCGATGTTGCGACCTCGCACTGTGTATTCCTGTGCTAGGTCAGGTAGTTGTAGAAGTAAATTTCGGGAAATTATAGATCGTTAAAGATCTGAATAAGAGAGATCTTAGCCAAGGAAAACAACACTTGCCTAAGAAAAAAGCCGGCAAAGAAGGGAAGAAAAAGTAGAAAAAAATTAACCCCGTAACGTGTGCACCAGCCTGTATTTATGGCAGACAAGTGACACGTGACGTTGATCATGGAATAAAAACAACTGCAAGCAAGGCACTCGCTTCTTGGTCTCAAGTCACTCCGTCAGTGGCCGTTGAAAGGTGAGTGCCCCTAACTTTTTCTGACACACTCCCATCTCAAAAAAAAAAAAAAAAAAATAAATAAATAAATAAATAAATAAATAAATAAATATTAATCACTATAATCAGGCCAGAGAGGTTGACTAGTTAGTCGTCTCTCTGGTCCAGGCAATTCGGACAATACCAACCTTCCTCGACTGGTGGAGGTTGACACATATCCACGCAATGAAAATGGTACCAATAATCACATTGGTCACAACACACCATGGCACTACCATCGTCTGGTTGGTTACAACCAGGACAAATCCAAATGCGACAGCTGTCGTCAGCTGGAAAATCATCTCCTAAATGAGTGGATGGATGGTCATCAGGTTCAACAGAGCCATCCTGATTCCGCGGCAGTGAAGCAGGACAATTAACATGCTCCTCGATAGATAATTCCAAGGGATGGAGGTGTTTTAGAGAATGAGTCTGCAAAGATCCATCTCCTCGCTTGATTTGAGCCGATCTAATCAGTCCATCATCTCCTGGGTAAAGACATGTGACTCTACCCAAGACCCAAAATGGTCTAGACTTATTGGGCACCTTAACTATTACAATCTCCCCAACACTGACTCCAGATGCAGCTTTGCTCGGTTGCTTTTGAGCATGTTCCCTTAGACTCAACAAGTAGTCCTGGTACCAAATCCTTCTGAACCTCTCTAATGTTTCATCTCTTGCAGTCAAGGAGTCCAACAGTTGTCTTCTGGAGGGAGGTTCAACCTGGTAGATGCTCCAATTGTTCAGTCTTAATATTATTCTGGGGTTGACTGTCGGGTGCAAAAAATGGTTAGGCGTTATGATCTCCAAACCTGGATCCGCCGAGCCTCTGTAGGTCAACGGTCGGTCATTGATAGCATTCTGTACATCAGAGAGGATGGTCAAGAGATTGAAATAAGTGTAGCTGGCGCGACCAATCAATTTATATAGACAGGATTTTATAGTCTTAATCAGTCGCTCCCAAACACCTCCACACCAGGGAGAGTGTAGAGGTATTTTAATGTGCTGAATTACACAATTCCCCAAACTCTCCTTAAATTCACTGGATGAGAATGCGTCATGAATTATGTTACATCCTGCAACAAAGGACTTGGCATTGTCACTGTACACATGTGACGGTATGCCATAAGTGTTGGTGAATCTGATGAACGCCATCAAAAAGGAGCGGGCCGTCATGTCCTCGACCAGTTCCAAATGTACTGCCCGCACCTCCAAACATGTGAACACGAGAATGTACATCTTCGTCCTTTCTCCACCGCTCAGAACCCACAGATGACCTGTAAAATCCATTCCTGTATGTAAGAAAGGTTTCACCATATTGACTCGATGCTTGGGTAAATCGGTCATTCTTGGGTAGGTGAAGGGTACAGTGTTAAATTTTTGGCACAGGGCACAACCCGATAAAACCCTTTTTACAGCCTGTCTGCCTTGGGGTATCCAATACCCACACATTCTTACCTTATTTAATGTTGTTGAAACACCAAGGTGTTTACAATGCTTGTGACAGTCCAATATGATGAGGCTGGTCAACGGGTGGTCCTTGGCTATCAGGATAGGATTGATAACTTCATACTCATACACTGACACTTTACCAATCCTTCCCCCTGAACGAATCACTCCATCCTTGTCCAAAAACAGATCCAATTTGCCCACCCTCAGTGGAACTGCCCTTCCAGAAGGTTTCTTCAAGTACTCCAATTCTTCCAAGAAGGACTGCTTCTGCATTATCTTTATTAGGTGGGTTCGAGCCGCCGTTATAGGATCCACTTCATTCTCCCTCAAATTATTAACGAACCTAAACACATAGGCCGTAACATTCACAAGTTTTGACAATTCTGAATACCTTCCAAACGGGACAATAGGTTCGTTCAGATCACTCGCTGCCGTGCAATATACGGAGGAGACAATTCTTCTACTTGCAGGACTTAAGCAGTTTAAGGCATTCTCAGGCCAAACAGTCGGTTCTTC
Organism: Sepiola atlantica; assembly: GCA_963556195.1. Classification (NCBI taxonomy): domain Eukaryota; kingdom Metazoa; phylum Mollusca; class Cephalopoda; order Sepiida; family Sepiolidae; genus Sepiola; species Sepiola atlantica. The sequence continues at coordinate 85,734,987 of OY744541.1, forward strand.
CTTCACCCAAGACGGTCCTGAAGTCCAGAATTCTAATTTTGCCGTCAGTTTAGCAGTGGACAATCCTCTGGTTATCAAATCAGCAGGATTCTGTCCTGTAGGTACGTATTTGTATTGAATGGATATCTTAAATTCGGATGTCAATTCAGCCTCTAATTGAGCAATGTCCTTTAATCGGTTTTTGGCAAAGGTATTTTTGTTGTTGGTTTGCTTGGTTAATAACCAAGACAGAACAACCTGTGCATCCCCAGCAACATACACATTTTTAATAGGCACTCCAGAATATGCCTTCAACAAGGTTGGAAGACACTTGATAGCCAAAAACACTGCCAATAGCTCCAGGGTAGGCAAGGTCTTCGATTTAAGTGGTGCTACCTTGGCCTTGGAAAAAATTAAAGAAGAAAGACCCTTCTGAGTGGCATAGGCTGCAAATCCATATGTCCCCTTAGAGGCATCGCAGAATAAAAATAAATTGGTCTCCACACCCTCGCGTAAGGTTTGTCTTTTAAAATTAATGGAGCCAAGGTCAGACAATTCCTTGGAAAGGGATGCCCATCGAGACTGTAATTCCTTGGGTATAATCTCATCCCAACCCACCCCCATCTTCCACAACTCGCTGATGAAAATCCGAGCTTGTATCGTGACTGGTAGGCATAAGGAAAGAGGATCAAACACTTTGGAGGCATCAGACAATATACGTCTCTTGGTTTCCCTTCCAGGGTCACATTTATGGTAGGCGATGCTGATAGTATCGGCTTGGGGGTTATAACGATACCCCAAGACCTTTTCCCAAGGGCACCTGTGATCTGCAAGCCTGCCTTTTTCTTCCATCAATTTTTGTAATTTAGCATTATTAGAGTTGCATGACTGAAGTTCGAAACCTCCTCTCTGGAGTCTCTCCACCGCCTGTGAATACAGGGTTATTAACTCATTTGTAGAGTTGCTAGTTTTTATAAGGTTGTCCACATAAAAGTGCGATAGCAGCATCTCGGAGCAACTATCCAATGGAAAGCGGCTAGCATGATACTTTAGTACACAATTCAGGATAAATGGACTAGCATTAAATCCGAATAAAATTGTTGTGTACCGGTAGCACTTTAATTGGTCACCCTTTTTCAGAAAAAAGCAAAATTTGTTTTTGTCCGAATCACATGCCAAGCGAATCATCAGAAATGCCTTTCTGATGTCCGCCAGAAGGACATACTTATTTGTCCTGAAACGTAGTGTCAGATTTAGCATGTCTTCTGTCAAATTAACCCCAGGATAGGCTGCGTCATTGAGGGAAACAAAACTCCCAGTCTTGAAAGAACAGTTGAAGACCGGTCGGATTTTGGTCGTGCTGGTGTCCTCGTTTTTAAAAACTGGTCTATGAGGGACCCACACATAGTCCTTATATCTTTCAGGTGGGCATTCTAAGGGTTCAATTATTCCCTCATTCTCCTGGTCCTCAAACACCTTTACATATTCCTGGTAGAGGTTTCTCTTCTCTAAATTTCCCACTACCCTGTCCAAAACCTTGAGGGCTACATGATGATTTGATTGGACACGCCGTATTTTGTCTTCATGCCATGGCAGTTTCACCAGGTAATGACCATCCTGGAACACAATATTACGCATGAATTCCTCCACCTTCTGATGATCATAATCTGAGATCGTTTCCGTGTCAGGGAGGCCTAGAGACTCCAAGCTGAACATCCACTCCAATCCCCTATCCACTGAACTCTCCTCAAACACATCCGCAAAAGGATCCAAATAGGAAGGTGCAGGATTCATAATGCTGTGCACGAGGGAATTGGGGCATGAATGACCCCTGATCGTCCGATCATAGTCCCGAACATGGACAATTGTGTTGATGGGACTGATCTGTTCATCATATAGGAAATGATTAGTGTTTCCAATAGGGATAATTCCTGCAGGAGTCTGCCATGCAATGCCGTTCATACATCTTACGACCCTGACAGGGTGCATATATTGAATCAAATCCACTCCCATGAGACCCCACAACTGAACACAGCCACCTCCCGTCTCTGCTGCCAATTCATACCTTTCTTTGAGGTTTTGCCAGACCAATGCTAAGTCAGACACCTTATGGGAAAGATTTAATTTCTCATCAATGAGAATGGGCAGCTGGGGGGAAATTCCCGGGAACAACTCCACTATGGCCGTCACCTGCTTGAACTTCCGGCGTCTCCTCTCCACAAAGGTCACAACCTCCATAGCCACCTCCTCCGTGCTCTTGGGGTCACACTTCAGATGATCCAATACCTCCCTTGAGAAATATGATCTTTGACTGCCAGAATCGACTAGGCAATTAAAAGACACAGAGTATTTACCCCTTTTGATAGTGATCTTTACCATGGGGAGAATATTCTGTGCGTCTCCCATCCCAGTGCTGACACTGGTGCTTGTTTGGGTTTTCTCTGGTTTAACACGAGGACACATAGAGGAGTGGTGCCTCCGAGATCTGCAAACCTCGCAAGGATATCTGAATCCTTTAACACCAGGACAGGATTCACCATCATGGCCTGTGACTGTGCAAAATTCGCATATCCCGAGTTGTCCGCAACGCATCAGGCGCTCATCATAAGAAGGATAAATCCCGCAATTGAGGCTGTTATGCCCATTTCTAGCACAAAAATTGCAATACTGTATGTCTGCAACGTCAAGATCTGCATGAAAAGTTTCCAAGCCTGATCCCTTGGTCACATCCTTTGTCCAATTAGGAACCCTACCCTTAATTCGTACACTAGAGTTCATTCGAGGTTTCAAAGCTGGACGAACCCGAAGTAATGCTTTTATGACATCCTTACTACCTTGTAAAATACAACCTAAGCTAGGATAGGGACTGTTTGATACCCTAACAAGCTCAGCCCTTATCTCCCCAGGAATTCCCTCAAACAAAATATGTGCCACCAAGGCTCCACTTCCCGATCCCTCAAACAAAAAATCATATCCGTAATCATTATCCAGTTCCCCCAGCTCATAATGAACCTGGGCAAGATATTCTTTTATCTGTTGGTAGGACTCATCAACTTTGGGCGTGAAATTTAAGATTCTCTTGAAGATCTCTTCTCGAATCGCTTCCTTGTCCCAATATTCCCCTTTTAAAATGTTGACAGCCACATGGTAGTTCCGGTCACTTTCCGATAGATGATGGATCAAATGGAAAGGCCGACCCACAACATAAGCCTTGAGGCATATTAATCGTTCCTTGTCTGTAGTTAGTCCAGCCGTACAAAATTCAAACCGCGTCAAAAAGTCACGGAGGGCAAATTTATTGGCCTTATCGAGTCCATTAAAGGTCGGACATGTTATCTTAGGCCTAGCCAACTCGATCCCAGCTGGTGGCACAGCATCAGATGGAGTTGACGTCATTACAGGGGTGATGACATCAAGACAAGGCAATGAGGCATCCAGTTCTGACAATGCTTTATTTATATTCGTTCTATATAAAAAGCTGTCTTTCAATCGCTCTCTCACTTCTAATTGTGAGGAACTCTCAGTTATAGCCTTATCCAGTCGTAAAAGTTCCTGTAACCACTGGAGAATGTCACATTTGTGGAGCTCAAACACACTTCTCTCAAGAGGTTGAAGAGAACTGAGATTCTCAAGCGTCAGATCTACCAAAGTTCTCGTTACTCTCTGTTCATCCAATAGTGAAGGATGTTGTTTAGACTCCATGTGGTAAAGAGCAGTTATTCAGGGATAAAAGAGATTCACTAGTACATTAAACACTAATCTGTTGCAAAGTGTGCCGATTTCCAGTGGGAAGTACCGGCACGAGAGGGGGGGGGGGTGCTAACCTTAACAGGAAAACATGAAAACGACTTAATCCAACAACGGCAACTGACGAAGCAGAGAAAAAGAAGGAAAACGCCTTACCTTGATATGGTTGCAACAGATTGCCGATGTTGCGACCTCGCACTGTGTATTCCTGTGCTAGGTCAGGTAGTTGTAGAAGTAAATTTCGGGAAATTATAGATCGTTAAAGATCTGAATAAGAGAGATCTTAGCCAAGGAAAACAGCACTTGCCTAAGAAAAAAGCCGGCAAAGAAGGGAAGAAAAAGTAGAAAAAAATTAACCCCGTAACGTGTGCACCAGCCTGTATTTATGGCAGACAAGTGACACGTGACGTTGATCATGGAATAAAAACAACTGCAAGCAAGGCACTCGCTTCTTGGTCTCAAGTCACTCCGTCAGTGGCCGTTGAAAGGTGAGTGCCCCTAACTTTTTCTGACAGTACTTACGTGGTAGCTGAAAAGAAGACTGTACACCCCAAAATTACGCAAATCCAACAAGTATTTATTAAATCAAAAAGAAAAAAAACATTTTATCTATCGGTCGCCATTTTTGTATTTAAAAAAAAGAAGTTTTTCCGAAAGTTATCTCTCTTGCCCAATCATTAAGCTGAAATGTCTACCAATACGTAAGATCTTTTTTCTTCTTTTTCTTATAATTAAATAAATACTGGATGAATTTGCGTAATTTTTGGTGCATTGTTATTTTCAGCTAACACGTAAGTAAATACCAAAGTTTATACATTCTTTAAATATTTTAATGGCATTGTGAAACTACAGAAGTACCACAAAACCTCGCAAACAATGGTTTCATTTAACGAAAAATGGACAACATACGTAAGTTGTTCGCTTTTATGTAAACCATTAATGCTTTTTTTTTTTTTTTTTCTTTTAGATATTTACGGTTATCTTGAACTTTCCGGCTTTAGCATGGCTGCCATTGAAATAACGGCAAAAGTGTATTATAGTTAACAACAAAAAAGAGGTGAAAAAACAAACAAACAAAAAACGAATATACAACAAATAACTGTTACCAAACGTAAGAAAATTTACTTTTATATCTACTAATATAAGTTTCACATGTGGATACTTATAATAAGATTTATCATCTGTGAATTATTATTTTAACTTTTAATCTATCGTTAGATTCATCTTCCATCATGCCTCTCGATTTATTTGGTGAGTATTTGTTAATTTCAGGCTTGAAAGATATTATTATTATTATTATTATTATTATTATTATTATTATTATTATTATTATTATTATTATTATTATTATTATTTGTACTCACTAGGGATTCTCACACAGATCATCGTCAGTGATTGCTCACCGACAACAACCAGTGGTATTTCCTGGAGTCTGAGTGACAACAAGCCTCCCCAGATTACCAGTATTCTTCACCTCTTTTCGATAACGATGCGGTATCGCAACAGCCTCTTACCATTGATTTCTCGCTGGTAAGGACAATTAGTCTTCTCTGGGATTTGAGTGGCAATAAGCCTCCTCAAGGTCCCAGCATTGACCGCACTTTTCAGTGGAGGTCTGGTTTGTGCTGTCCCTCCTCGGTCTTCTCATCCTCCTCGACCTTCTACAAATATTTTGTCTGGTGTCAGCCTAGGCCGGCACCATTAAAAAAGGAAAAAAATTAATTAATTATTTTATTTTTAAATTTAAAATTTTTTTAAAATTTATTATTATTATTATTATTATTATTATTATTATTATTATTATTATTATTATTATTATTATTAATAATATTATTATTAATAATATTATTATTATTATTAATAATATTATTATTATTATTAATATTAATAATATTATTATTATTATTATTAATAATAATAATATTATTATTATTATTAATAATAATAATATTAATATTATTATTAATAATAATAATATTAATATTATTATTATTATTAATAATAATAAATATATTAATGTTATTATTAATAATAATAATAATAATAGCTTACCTTAAAATGACTGGCAACCACACCCGGACATAGGCTTACGATTCCACTACCCCCTTTTTCTATCTTTTAAGTCTGAAATTAGCAAAAAGTTGGTTATTCGGAAAAGTAACCCAGCCCTGATTTATACGTTTAGCTTTTGTAAGTATGGATGTCCGAAAAGACAATAATCTCGGTAATAATGACGCTCTGCGCACGAATGAAATGTAATATCTTATACTACATTCGTTTGTATTATGAAGTTTAAAGAAATAAATTATTTGTAAACAGAGAAAAAAAATACATAAATTTTGGACAAAAACAAATTATTTAAAAATCCCATGACATTAATTTTATTAACTTATTTTTTTAGGATTAATAAATAAAAAAAAAATATTTTTGACACATACAAAGTTTTTTCAAGAAAAAATGAAAAAATTCCAAGACTTTTTAATTTATTTTATTTGCATTTTATTCCATTATGTTTATTAGATGCAATTCCTTAAAAAAAAAGTCATTGACCTAAGTTTTTGATTTTTAACGAGATTTCCAGACATCCATACTTACAAAGCTAAACGTATAAATCAGGGCTGGGTTACTTTTCCGAATAACGAAAAAGTTTCTCCCCAAAAAGCAACCGCCAATTTGGAAAGTGACTCTAACAATAGATAAAAAGTGACGATGATAAATTCATAGATCTACTTTTGTGAGTCCTATCTAGACGTGCATTGAGTTAGGGTTAGAATTAGGGTTAGACTGTAGTAAATTCAGAATCCAAACAACATTTCAATGTGGATGTACCCCACAGAGATCATTGGACCTTAATTATTTGTGATCTTCATAAACGATTTCCCTGATGCAATTGTGTCCGAGATGGGTATATTTGACGATGATACCACACTTTTTTCAAGGCATGTGGGTAAAACGAACGTATCTAAGGCAATGGCTAAAGCCTTAAAAAATGACCTCCAGTCTGTAGTTGAATGGGGACGTAAATGGATGGTGACATTTAATGCTACTAAGACAAAGCTTCTTTTCTTTAAAAATTGCAAGAAACCTTTTGAACCACCAATTGCCATGGCTGATGACACCCTACCTGAGAGTCAAGCTCCTCGGTCTAACATTCACTTTTAATATGAATTGGAACAAATACACAGACGATACTGCCAAGGCTGCTGCAAGGAAAGTGGGCTCCCTCTACCAGGCTAGAAAACTTCTCAGACCTTACATTATCCTATATCTCTACAAAGCCACCATTCGCCCATGCATGGAGTATTGTTGACAACAATACTGGGCTGGTGCACCAACCACTAGTCTCTCCTTCTTAGACAGGGTTAAAAAATAATCTCTAATCGAATAGGCCCCACACTGTCTGCCAAGCTCCTGCCCCTGTCCCATCGCCGCAATGTTGCATTCATGTGCTTGTTTGACAAGTACTTCAATGGAATGTGTTCAGATGAACCTGTTACCTTGGTTCCCCCCTCGACGTAAATACCCCTGACCAACCCGACAGTTAGCTAGATCCCAGCCCTTCACTGTTGAGGTCCCAAGAGGCAGAGGGCTTTCTACTTTAATAGCTTCTTTCCTCGAACTGTTAGCCTTTGGAATTCCCTTGCTGCTCCCTGTTTCCCTGACTGTACCAAAATGAAGAAATTTAAATGTAATTTGAACACACATCTCACTGCACAACTCCCCATGGATATGGCTCCAAATTCGCAGTGGCAATGTGCCTTGTTTGGGGTGAATTACAGTAAAAAATAAAAGAAGAAAGAAACGCTACTGTTAAACGCATCGCAAAATGGTGGACAAATATCTTTGTGAGCTTATATGGAGGCAGAAATGTAAGGGAAACGATATTTTTATGCAAATACTCAATGACATTAATAGAGTAAATAATCAAACGTTTTTTTAAAAATTAAAAAGTCGCATTTTGTTTGTTTTTTTGTGGGGTGGGTGAGGGTATTTTCTGGCGGCTTTCTTCTACAAACGATCCGTGAAATATAATAAATCCCCCCCCCCCCCCACTCAAAAAGGAAGAGGCAATACCCGGGAGGATGGTCCCCTGAAATGAAAAGTATAGATACCTTTGCTGTACCAGCTTGATTTCCCTGTCTTTGAAAAATGGAAGTAAGTGTGTTTGTAAAGAAATGGGCACCCAGAAGATTTCAGTTCTCATGGAGTCAGCTCCGAGTATTGACGGAGAATCCCGAGTTAGTCCCGGAAATGATTGACTCATGTGAAGTGTTACGGTAGGGCTACAAAAATTTAGCCCGTCAAAAAAAAAATAAAAATTTCTAAAAACAAAAGAAGGTGGTTTTCAAATCGTAAACGGCTTCGGTAATTTTCGGGACTGACTCGGGATTTTCTGTCATTACTCGGAACCGACTCTATAAGAACCGAAATCCTCTCTGGGTACTCATTCTTTACAGTAATTACTGCCCTCCAGAAAGGAAGAGGTAATACCCAGAAGGATGGTCTCCGGAAATGAAAAGTATAAATACCTGTGCTGTGCCAGTTCTTTGTTCCTTAGATATTGGACAAGCTTTATTTTTCTTGTCTTTTAAGAAAGAATGTGCTCACCAATAGAAGCAAGGGTGCTTGTAAGGAATAGGCATCCAGAGAATTTCAGTTCTCATGAAGTCAGTTCCGAGTATTGACGGAGAATCCCGAGTTAGTCCCAGAAATAACTGAAACATGTGAAGTGTTAGGTTCGAGCTAGGATTAAAAATATTTTAGTCCGTAAAAAAAAAAAGTTAGAATTTTTTTTCTAAAAAAGAAAACAAAAACAAAACGAAAGAAGGTGGTTTCAAATCGTAAACGGCTTTGATAATTTCCGGGACTGACTCGGGATTCTACGTCAATACTCGGAACTGACTCTATAAGAACTGAAATCCTCTGGGTCCTTATTTAAAAAAAAATACCAGATGCAAGTAATGTTATTTTGCTGCGCCGTGTGGAGCGTGAAATATCTTTGATGAATTAAATATGAAGTTGTCGGATTATCGAATGAGAGGAAATACTGCACGAACACCAAAGATATCGATGAGAGAAATTCAATCAGTGCGAACGAATGTTGGGAAAATTCAAATCTGTCCAATTAAAAATGCATTTCTATTCTCGACGGATTTACAAAACAAAAAGGAAACCATAAAAAATGCCATCATTCCCATAAAAAAAGAAAATGTAAGACAAGAGCAGCCGGAGAGTGTATACCTCCACCAAGGCTCACAGCCAATTTTCAAGAATTAATAGTTAATCATTTCATGCAGAATTTTCACGTGATGCTGATCGACTAACCAACCACAGATCATCTCTCATTTTTCAACTATCTTACTACAATTGGTCAGTCAATGAAAGTCTTAATTTGAGAAAGATGTAAATTTGAAATCTCTGCAATACCTGAACACAAGAGTTGTTGTGGGATCTCCTCTCCAAACCTTCGGTTACATTGCAGAGGTTTGTAGATTGATTTCATTTTTTTTAAATACCTTCTTTCCAAATTTTAACGTTAACATTTTTTTAAAAATAATTTTACTTTCTACTTAGTAAATTGACGTAACAACACCAAAACAGGGTCTGGCCCCAGCTGCCAGCAAAAGATTGAGAGTAAAACGTTTTCGTGATTTGTCACAACACGAATGTGAATTATTCTGAAATCCAAACTCATTGATTATACTTATCAACTCCCAATGAAAAATAAAATATTTCCAAAAAAGTCTTGGAAACGATCGTACACCTTATAATAGTTGATTTTGAATTCTTGGAACAATGTTCAAATCTTACTGATCTCAACTAACTTCATATATATATATATATATATATATATATATATATATATATATATATATATATATATATATATATATATATTATATATACGGCGGCCCCTATTACAATAGAATCTTTAGACACACATACTCATTTAAAACTAAACTACTCTCTAAATTCACGTCTCACGCTAGCCATATTTAGTATCTCAAGAATAATAACACCCCTTATGTCTTTAATTGGCAATGCATTAAACGGGTTAGATCCCATAGGCACTTGGATAGGTACCACAGACTGTGTAGGGAAGTAGCCTTAACCATTATTAAATACAAGGATCCTTTACTCAACAGGAAAGATGAAGTTCTGTCTCCATGTATGCATCAAATCTGGTACAAATATAACCACTTTAAAGTACCGTAGTCCTTAAATTAACTATCACCCCACTACCCTTATTTTTGGCAAGTCATAAAGGTTTCTACAATATGATTGATCCCTTTCACATAATTAACTATATTAATTCCATGTAAAGCATATCAGTTCCTGTCTGACCTGTATCTCCTAGAGCATCTTACATTAGAAGTTATTAATCCACTTATATAGGATAGCTAACTTTTTTCTTTTAGATGTAGTAACTTTTACATTAATTGAACTTTCCTCCACGTTAGAACTCTTTTACATATTAGACTTATATTGGCATTAGAAACCGTATCTCATGCCTCTGTGACACTAAATATACACGTTATTTAACGATAGATCGATTATTGTTCGTACTATCTGATATAACTTCATAATATATACATATACCTTACATTACCATAGGTATATATATATATATATATATATATATATATATATATATATATATATATATATATAATTCAGTCATCCCTGCTATTTCCCATCGTTTTGAAACACTGTGGCATTTCTGAGGTGATATCAATTTTTATTCGAGAACTATATTAAGTGACCTCCTTCTGTGTAGATTGAGATTTCTTCAAACATTTCCTATACACCATGCCAAATAGTACACTGGGATTTGACCTCAAATATATACAAGTTTCTTGACAGTCTAATTCCCAACTGTGCTTCAGATGTCTTGCACAGGATATTCATGGCGTCACAGGCGTTTGGCCATTGAAGAAACGCAATATGAATCTCTAGAGACATGTCCAGAACCCTTAAGGTTAGATTGTATAAAGCACTCATTCTGCCAATAGCCATATACTATTCAGAGACATGGACTACTGGAGAACAAGAAGTCAGAGCCCTGTTTGTGTTTGAGATGAAATGTCTTAGGGTAATCCTCAAGGTTACTAGGAATGACAGGCTTAGTAATGCTTGCATACGCGAAGCGCTGGGCATGACGGAAACCATCAAATATATGGTGTCGGCTAGGAGGCTGCGATGATTTGATCATGTTGCTAGGAGTAGTGGGATGATAAATGCCAGCTACAGAAAAGATTTCCCAAATGCAAAACCAAGAGGAAGCCCACCAAAAAGATGGTTCGACAGCATTAGGGAACAGTGCGGCGTTTCTCTTCAAATAGCTGAGAAATATGCAATTCGGAAACAGAATTTTGTATTCAATACAACGAGGGGACGTTAAGTCCTGTGAGATTAAAGAAAGAAGAAGATGAATATACCTTAAATATGTCTATCGTTTGCGTTTTGTTATTACATGTGTGTGTGTGTGTGGGTGGGTGGGTGGGTGGGGGGTGGTACGTGCATTTGTGCATGCCCGTACACGTTTTTTCGTGTATATATCTAAATGAATAAATGCGAAGTTTTTTTTCATTTATCACTCCTATATAATCATCAAAACAGGTTAGTGCTATTTAAATCAATAATATAACAGTATTTTAAAATACTGTATATATATATATATATATATATATACACCATAGAGATGAAAGGTTAAAAGAACTCTCTCCATGCCTAATTTGCATAACTATTTTTTAAAACAGTTCATAATAAATTAGAGTTTGGTTTTATTCATTCGTAATTTTATCGTTCCGTTTTTTTCCATATATATGCAATATTTTTGTAAATATTAACAGTAATTGATTGAAGTAATTTAATACGAAAAAGATAAATTATCAAAGCTTTCTTAAAATATTTGTTGATTCATTTTCAGGGGAAGTAATTTAAACTAAACTAACCAGATATAAATATATACGAGGCATAAGCAAGAGTTCTGAAAGGAGAAATGATGACTGACTGAACCCCTCGCCCCTCTCTCTCTCTCCCGTTAGCGACGTCATATTTTATGAAATTGTTACTAATAAGTAAAAATAAAGAACAAACACACACCCACACACGCACGCACCCCCCACCCCCCTCCCCCCACACACACACGCACGTACGCACAGAACGAATTGCTTTCTTCTTTCTGTTAATTTTTGGCAGTTTTATTTAAAAGATCGAAATTACCAAAATGTTAATATCTATTTATATGAACAAATGCGTGGTTACAACAAACTTATGAATGAAATGTTTAATATTTAACATTTTGGTTTCAATTATTTAAAGTAACGAACTTTGCGAAGCGATAGCGAGCTAACATATATTTTCACTTCTATTTCATTTTACTTCAGTTAAAGTACTCAGAAATCAAGTAGCCTCTTCCGGGGCTAACACTTGATCTCTATATGAGATACATAGATATTCGAATATTCCATTAAAGTTCTCCTTTATTTGTTAAAAAAAGTTAAGAATATTGATTTTCCTCTCCCCAATTGACCCGTGAACTATGTTATAGTATATCTTTCTTGTGGTCTCTTGGTTTTACAGGATTGCAGGACAAGGATTCATCTAGTCTGGTGGAATATCCAGCTGAGTGTTGTTATTTGATGTATCATTACTTGGAAAAGGTGCACCATTCCTTGTATGAGCCACTGTATAGCCGTGTCGAGAGGATCTTATTTGGGTTTCGAATACTATGTTATTTTGAATATTTGGTCAGGCTTTACTTGTATAAGAAGTATCCTTATGTCAGGTTGTCCTGACAAACCCTTCCACAGAGAAACCGAATACACTCGAGGATTGTGTCTAGTAGGTAATTCATATATATATATATATATATATATATATATATATATATATATATGTGTGTGTGTGTGTCTATCCCGACGAACCCAACATACACATTTAACACATCACTCAATAAGTCCCGGGCCTGACATAAATGACGCCACTAATAAAAATCTGTATAGAATTTATAAAGTACTAACCTTCAAATGGCACGTGTCAAAATTCAAGAATAATCAGAATATTAGTTTATATTAGTTTATATTAGTTTATATTAGTTTATATTAGTTCATATTAGTTTATATTAGTTCATATTAGTTTATATTAGTTCATATTAGTTCATATTAGTTCATATTAGTGTATATTAGTTCATATTAGTTCATATTAGTTTATATTAGTTCATATTAGTTCATATTAGTTTATATTAGTTCATATTAGTTCATATTAGTTTATATTAGTTTATATTAGTTCATATTAGTTCATATTAGTTCATATTAGTTCATATTAGTTTATATTAGTTTATATTAGTTTATATTAGTTCATATTAGTTTATATTAGTTTACAAATTATAGTTATTTAAGTGAAGCTATTGTTGATTATTTTCACAACGATGGAAAAATCTGAATTTTGTGCATTGATACAGCATTGCTTTCTGATGGGAAAAATACTGTTCAAGAACATCAATCGTTGATAAGTGTTATTCAGACACTGCTTCGTCGGAAACAACGGGTAAGAAAGTGTATCCTGACTTTAAATGCGGTCATACAAATAGAAATGATGCTGAATGCTCAGTTGTCTCCGGAAAGTATAAAAAAGTCCACAAACTAAAGTAAAAATGTCCACAAAAAAGTCCACAAAAAAGTCCACAAACAAGTCCACAAACTAAAGTAAAAATGTCCACAAAAAAGTTCACAAAAAGTCCACAAACTAAAGTAAAAAAATCCACAAAAAAGTCCACAAAAAAGTCCACAAACTAAAGTAAAAAAGTCCAGAAAACGTCCACAAACTAAAGTAAAAATGTCCACAAAAAAGTTCACAAAAAAGTCCACAAACTAAAGTAAAAAAATCCACAAAAAAGTCCACAAAAAAGTCCACAAACTAAAGTAAAAAAGTCCACAAAAAAGTCCACAAAAAAGTCCACAAACTAAAGTAAAAATGTCCACAAAAAAGTCAACAAACTAAAGTAAAAAAGTCCACAAAAAAGTCCACAAAAAGTTCACAAGCTAAAGTAAAAAAGTCCACAAAAAGTCCACAAACTAAAGTAAAAAAGTCCACAAAAAAGTCCACAAAAAAATCCACAAGCTAAAGTAAAAAAGTCCACAAAAAGTCCACAAACTAAAGTAAAAAAGTCCACAAAAAAGTCCACAAAAAAGTCCACAAACTAAAGTAAAAAAGTCCACAAAATAGTCCACAAAAAACTCCACAAACTAAAGTAAAAAAGTCCACAAAAAAGTCCACAAAAAAGTCCACAAGCTAAAGTAAAAAAGTCCACAAAAAAGTCCACAAAATAGTCCACAAAAAAGTCCACAAACTAAAGTAAAAAAGTCCACAAAAAAGTCCACAAACTCGTTTTGGCCAATCGTAAATTGAAGTTGCGTGAGATAGCTGAAGAATTGAAGATATCAGAAGGCAATGAGAAAGATGTATTCAAAGAGGGTGCCGCGTTTGCTCACAGTAGATCAAAAACAACACCACCACCACGATTTAGATAGTTTTTTTGCGACTGTTTCAACGCAACTGAAAAAGTGTTTTTTTTTTCAGTAAATATGTGACAATGGATGAAATATGGATGGACCACTTAACTCTGGAATCAAACCAGCTGTCAGCTAAGTGGATAGTAACAGGTGAAAGCTGACCAAAGCGACCAAAGACGCAAGCATCAGCAGGCAAGGTTTTGTTCTCCACATTTTTGAACGCGCAAGGAATTTTGTTCATCTATTACCCTGAGAAATGGGGGGAAAACAATCGCAAGCGAATATTATATAACATTATTGGTGCGTTTGGAGAAAGAAATCGCAAAAAGCGGCCACAAACTAAGAAGAAAAAAATGCTCTTTCACCAAGACAATGCTCTGTGTCACAAGTCGATGGCAAAACTACATGAATTGCACTTCGAATTGCTTCCACATCCACCCTATTCTCTAGATTTAGCTCCAGCGACTACTTGCTGTTTGCAGACCTCAAAAGAATGTTCATCGGAAGGAGAAGTGATATCGGAAACTGAGACGTATCTTGAGACCGAAGACAAATCGTTCCACAGACAAAAAGGCATCGAATTTTTAGAGAAGCATTCGAATCAATATATCACACTAGAATGAGACTATGTTGATGAGTAAAGACGAATTTTGCATGGAAGCTGTTGTTTTATTAGCTGAGACTTATTGAATGTTGTGTTATGCATACATTCCTTCGCACAGTACCTGACGGAATATTTGACATGTCAGAAATTTTTTTATAACAAATTTCTTGGCCTTTTGGCTAAGATCAAAGTGTAGTATCTGTTACGATGGATACTGCACCCCATAGGCTGGTATTGTCTTGGCCTTCTGGGCTTGATTTACGCCTGTGCAGTTCTAGGAGGTCCACCCTCCCAGGCTTTGCCTCCCCTCTTTGGGGAGGAGTAAGTTTATTGCTTACTGTCTGAGGCGCCCCTACCGGGGAATGCTGACGGGCTGCCCAGGCAATTTTTAAACAGTGCTCACCTTCTCGGGCGCAGGCTTATCTAATCCCACTTTCCCGACCTTGTGTCACATCTTACCACTGTGGGAGGTAGATAAATAACTTCTTGGCCTTTTGGCTAAGAAGAAAGTGTAGTATCTGTTCCGATGGATACTACACCCCATAAACTGGTATTGTCTTGGCCTTCGGGGCTTGATTTACGCCGGTCTATGGGTCTGTTCTGTGCAGTTCTAGGAGGTCCACCCTCCCAGGCTTTGCCTCCCCTCTTTGGGGAGAGGGAAATTATGGATTATTTGGCAGTTTCAGTTACGTTGGACTAGCGTAATGTTATTTTATATTGTTCATTCTATTTCCACTTCAACTTGTGGTAGATTGGTATTCGCTGGTTCTGTGGCTTGGTTTCCGCATTCAGAGATTTTCCTAATTTGTATTATGATTATTTACTCACTAAAAGGTTTCACGCAGGTCATCATCAATGATTGCTCACTGATAGCAACCGGTGGTTTTCCCTGGAGTCTGAGTGACAACAAGTCTCCCCAGATTTCTAGTACTCTCCACCTCTTTCGATCACCATTGCAAATGATTTTGCGTTATCGCAACAGCCGCTTACCATTGATTGATTTCTCGCTGGCCAAAACCATTAGTCAATTCTGAGATTTTGGGTGGCAATAATGTCCTAGTTATGTCCGCACTCTTCCAGTGGAGGTCTGGTTAGTGCTCTCCCTCCTCGGTCTTTCCGTCCTCCTTGACCGTTCACGATTATTTTGGGTGATATCAGCCGAAGCCGGTGCCATCACATTTTTGGGGGGGTGGTGGGGGGGGGGGAGAGGTATGAGATTTTTTTCCAGTTTCAGTCCCCTTGGATTCATGTGATCGTGTTCCTTTTTATGTTTTTGTTTTATTTCTATTGCAACTTCCATGTGACTGGTTATCGTTTGTAGTTTGTATGGATTGGTTTCTGCATTCGAAGGTTTTCTTTGAAATTTCAGCTATTTTTATCATTGCCGTCCGTTGTATAGTCTCCATCTCCCCACCTCCTGATTCCAATTTCTCACAGTATTTTTTCCAGGTTTTCAAGATTGTTCCTAGTGCTCCTCTGATTATTGGTATTGCATTGACTTTCTTTATGTTCAATATCTTTTTCACTTCCGTGTATTTGCGATCGTAGAACGCATTGTTGTCACTATTATTATCATTTGTACTCACTAGGAGTTCTCACACAAGTCATCGTTAGTGATTGCTCACTGACAACAACCAAGTGGTGTTCCCTAGAGTCTGAGTGACAACAAGCCTTCCCAGAATTCCAGTATTCTCCACCTCTTTTCGATTACCACCGCAATTGACTTTGCGGTATCACAACAGCCGCCATTGATTTCTCGCTGGCAACGACCATTGGTCTCCTCTGGGATTTGGGTGGGAATAGGCCTCTCCACGTTCCAAGCAGTCTCTGCGCTCTTCCAGTTTAGGTCTGGTTAGTGCTGTCCCTCCTCGGTCTTATCATCCTCCTTGACCTTCTACAGCTATTTTGTGTGATGTCAGCTGAGGTCGGTGTAATTTATTATTTTTTTTTTGGGGGGGGGGGGCAGCTTATGATGTTTCTTGCAGTTTCTGTTCATTGGTTCATGATGTGATGTTCTTCCTGTGGTTTTGTTTTACTTCCTGTTGTAAATTCCATGTGGCTGGTTACCATTCATAGCTTATGCGGATTGGTTTCCGCATTTGAGGAATTTCATTAAAATTGCAGCTGTTTTGATCATTGCCGTCCTTTGTACGGTCTCAGTGATCTCTTTGATTCCAATTCTTCTTCTTCTTCTTCTTCTTCTTCTTCTTCTTCTTCTTCTTCTTCTTCTTCTTCTTATTATTATTATTATTATTATTATTATTATTATTATTATTATTATTATTATTATTATTATTATTATTTATTTATTTATTATTATTATTATTATTATTATTATTATTATTATTATTATTATTATTATTATTATTATTATTATTATTATTATTATTATTATTATTATTATTATTATTATTTATTATTATTATTATTATTATTATTTTAATGCGCTGCAGATCGTAGAAATTAATTTCTTCCAAAAGTTATCGTCTGCTTGCTTGCAACCTGATTCTCTAATACCTGCTGCAACCTGATTGGTTAACAGTTTCGTCAACACGCGGCCGCTTCTGAGACCCTGCCCGAACGTTGACGACGCGAAGTCACGGAAACGCGGTGCGTTCTCTATAACAGTACCGAAATAATAGCAAGTGAAATCGAAGTTAATTATCGATTCGCGCTACTCGGGTCTTTCCGGGCTATGAAGAAGAAAAGAAGAAGAAAATGAAAAAAAAAACAAACAAAAAACAACAAGCAAACGATTTCCGGCGTCTTTGATAGCGGATAATCAAAGAATAAATAAATAAATAAATAAATAAATAATCAGAACAAATGAAAAAAGTAAATAACAACAAAAGAAAACAACAACAGCTCTATTCGTTTCTTTATAACAAAAGAAAACAAAAATGACCGCCAGTTTATAAAGAAAGAAGAAATGGAGACAAAATAAACTTCTCATCTGAATTAAATAAATGAACAAAAAAAAAAAAAGAATGGATTATCTTTCTTTTTACTACAATAAAAAAAATGGCAAGAATTTCGAAATCATTGAAGCGGATCAGAAACGTAAAACGATTTTATTTTTACCTTTTTCGAAATATTTTTTATTGGATTTTCAAAATTTTGAAACACGTCATTCATCGCACGAAAAAAGATGGTTGTCGTAGTTACTGTTGCGATGTTAGATGCGAATGTGTAAAATAGTGTTAAAACGGTATTTTCTACATAAGGTTAAAATAAGTAAGAACAATGAATTTTCTGTTAGAGGTTAGGCTGACGTGCACCGGAAGTTGCGCCATGGAAGGAAGTATGTGGCAGAGAAATGAGATCGATTCTGTCTCTTAAGTGTTCGACGTCAGTTTTCGAGGGTTTTCCACTAACCTCACGGGGTTTGACCGGGATTATGGATTTCATCTAGATGTATTTGATGTCAATTGTAATGAAAGGTAAACCAAACCCCGGAGAAAATAGTGGGGTTATTTGTTGTTTTTTTTTATTTTTACATTATTACATCAACAAGGAAAGAGATGAAGACGCAGAAATGGCTTTATGGCAGACTAGAGTAAATCGTAATCCATTCTTTTAGAGAAACTAAAGTACTTTGAGAAAACGGCGGATCCAAATGCGACAATAAAGAGGAACACCTACCGGCTAAGAAGAGAATGCGATGCTTCGCATGTCGTGACTTGTCCATCCACCAGAGTGGAAGGGTTGCTTCTCTTCGCAGATGTAGACTTTTGTAATTGAAACTAATTAGGATATGTGGAGACCAGCTGAGGTAAATGGAAGGACTAAAATGGAAGGCGGCAGTTGAATATTTGACAGCTGATAGAGAACATTGGAATTGAGATTTGTCAGTATTTGTGGTGGTGGTGTTGTTGAAGGGGAGTTCCTTTAATTCTATTACAGAATTACAATAGGGGTGGGACGTAATGGGTGAAAATTTCAGATTCATGCGAGTAGTATTTTTTGTGTTCATTTATACATAAATAACACTAAACAATCAAACATTTTGAACATTTTACAAAATTCAGAAAGTGCAGGCCAATAGTTTTTGGCTATTTTACATTCATGAAACCCCTTTCACAGCCTGAAAATGGTCCTAAATTAAAGTACTATATCAGATTTAACCATCTATATCCATTCATAGCTTTTGAGGATGTTTTAGGACCTGCAATGTCGCATGAAACCACTTTTTTTTACCGAAAAATGATGGATTTTGAGTCCCGTGGAGCCCTAACGGCTATTTTTGGCCTGCACCTTCTGAATTTTGCAAAATTTTCAAAATGTTTGATTGTTTAGTGTTATTTATGTATGAATGAACACAAAAAAATATTACTCGCATGAATCTGAAATTTTCACCCATTACGCCCCACCCCTAATTTTCACCCATTACGTCCCACCCCTAATTTTCACCCATTACGTCCCACCCCTAATTTTCACCCATTACGTCCCACCCCTAATTTTCACCCATTACGTCCCACCCCTAATTTTCACCCATTACGTCCCACCCCTAATTTTCACCCATTACGTCCCACCCCTAATTTTCACCCATTACGTCCCACCCCTAATTACAAGACCACATGTCTGCTGTTTTAAAGGAAGTGTAAAGACTGACATTATTGGGGAGAAAATCATCGGGTTTCAGGCTAAAGGGTCACATTTGATATAACCAGCAGTTAAATACTGGGTTCACCGTCAAGGGGCGCTACTCATGGCCAACTTGGAGAAGAACATGTCGATGGGAAATTTCTAGAAATCTATGATGTGATGATAAGTTGCAGAATTAATTATCATATTTAACGTGACCGTGTTCATTCATTGATCCAAAGTCGGCTTCCTGCTAGGCAGAGAGAAAAACAAAATGGTGTCTCGGTTCACCACGTGTGCTACAAATACTAGATAAAACCCATTGGAACGATCAGAAAGAAGAATAACCAAAAATATGTTACCGTGCACACTTTTCATTTGTAACATAATTTTTTAGATGATGTATGGAAAACGTAAATAAAGAGTGAATCAAAAATGCCGAGAGAAATTGAATAATGTACATAATTAGAAAGAATCAGGAGAGAGATAAAACGGAGAGGGGGATGGAGAGGAGAAAAGGAGAAGAGAAAGAGAGATTAAGAGAGAGAGAGAGATGGGTCTATTATGACATCACAATATATTCTGAAATCCTTTGGACGTGAATCTGTCTAATCTCCTGTAACATTTCTTTTTTTAAAAATCTATTTATCTAATACACAATGTACTAGCGTTAACCCCAAATGAAACAAAAACATGTGAATCTAAGGGAACTGAAATGGCAAGAAATCTCATAAACTGCCACCCTCACAGAGTGATTGCACGAGCCTCGGCTTATACTACACAAAATGGTCATGTAGGGTCAAAAAGGATGAAAAGACCGAAGAGATAGATAGATAGAGAGAGAGATGAGAGATAGCAGGAGAAAAGGTGAGAGACATGAAAGATAAATGGAGAGAGAGTTAGAGAGAGAGATAGAAGGAGAGTGAGAGAGAAAGAGAGAGAGAGAAAGAAAGAGAAAGAGAGAGAGAAAGAGAGAAATAAAGAGAATGAGAGAGAGAAAGAGAGAGAGAAAAAGTGTGTGAGAGAGAGAGAGAAAGAGAGAAATAAAGAGAGAGAGAAAGAGAGAGAGAATGAGAGAAAGAATGAGAGAGAGAGGGAGAGAGAGAAAGAGAGAAATAAAGAGAGAGAGATAGAAAGAGAGAGAGAGATAGAAAGAGAGAAAGATAGAAAGAGAGAGAGAGAATTAGAGAGAGAGAGATATATATATAGAGAGAGCACTAACCAAACCTCCACTTGAAGGGTGCGTAGAGTACTGGGAACTTTGGGAGGCATATTGCCACCCAAATCACATGAAGAACAATTGTCGTGGTCAACGAGAAATCAATGGTAAGCGGCTGTTTTGATAACGCAAAATCATTTACAATGGTTATGGGAAACGGGGGAGAGTACTGGAAATAAGGTATCAATATGTTTCTCCTGTATATGCAGCTTGTCTAACACCAGTTAAAATGCGACTACTACTACTACTACTACTACTACTACTACTACTACTACTAATTAATAATCATAATAAAGACATTTAACAAAGTGTCCTTGAAACTGCGAGGAATATCATAAAATGTCACCCCAAATATAACAAAAACACAAAGACTCATACAATGTGATTGCGCCAGCCTCGGCTAATACCACACAAAATAGTCGTGAAGGGTCAAGGAGGATGGAAAGACCGATCGAAAGAGAGCACTAACCAGACTTCCACTGGCATGGTGCCGAGGGTACTGGGAGTTTGGGGAGGCTTATTGCCACCCAAATCTCAGAGAAGACCAATGGTCGTTTCCAGTGAGAAATCAATGGTAAGCGGCTGTTGCGAGAACGCAAAATCATTTGCAATGGTGTTCAAAAAAGGTGTAGAGTACCGGAAATCTGAGGAAGACTTGTTGTCATTCAGACTCCAGGAAACACCACCGGTTATTGTTTGTGAACGATCACTGATGATGACTTGTGTGAAACCTCCTAGAGAGTAAATAATCATAATAAAAGTTAGGAAAATCTCCGAATGCGGAAACCAAGCCACAACACCAGCGAATACCAATGTACCACAGGTAAATTGAAGTGGAAATAGAATCAACGATATAAAATAACATTACGTGAGTCCAAGGTAACTGAAACTGCCAAATAATCCATAATTTCCATCTCCCTACAAAAAGTCCCCACCCCCACACACGCATAATTGGAGACACCAGCCTCAGCTGGTACCACACAAAGTAATCATGAAGGGTCAGGGAGAATGGAAAGACCGAAGGGTGCGATGAGTATTGGAATATTGGGGAGGCTTATTGCCACACAAATTTCAGAGAGATCCAACGGTCGTTATCGGAGAGAAATCAATGGTAAACGGCTGTTGTGATAACGCAAAGTTATTTGCAACTGTTACCAGAAAAAGCGGAGAGTATTAGAAACCTGAGGAGACTTGCTGTCATTCAGGCACCAGGGAACACCACTGGTTAAGATCAGTAAACAATCATTGATACTGAGAAATAACAACAACAACAACACTAATAATAATAATAATAATAATAATAATAATAATAATAATTGTCCTTACCAGCGAGAAATCCATGGTAAGAGGCTGTTGCGATACCGCATCGTTATCGAAAAGAGGTGAAGAATACTGGAAATCTGGGGAGGCTTGTTGTCACTCAGACTCCAGGAAATACCACTGGTTGTTGTCGGTGAGCAATCACTGACGATGATCTGTGTGAGAACTCCTAGTGAGTACAAATAATAATAATAATAATAATAATAATAATAATAATAATAATAAGAAGAAGAAGAATCAAGATCTACTGCTCCGTAATTTGCGATTGCCCGTAAAATTAGTGCCTTTAAACACGACTAATGTCGAAGATCAGGAGATTCCGTGATAATGGCCGACAGAATGAAATGGCTTTACGTGACAAATTATTCCAATCTTCTGTGGCATTTTGTAGACGTTTTGACTAAAAGGATTTTCTCATATCGCACGTCGTGTCATCTTTATTACTCGATCGTTTGTCGACGAGAATCAGTGGTTTTGTCAAAAATTTACCAATTAGTCGATCTGAGATTGTTCTTTTGGTGTCTGCCATTAGCACCCCTTTTCCAGGATGGCCAAAAAATTGATGAGTACGAATGGTAATCCAGGCTTTACTTGCCTGAAAATGTCCTTTTTTCTTTTTCTTTTTTGTTTTTTTTTGTTTATATACGAGCACTGAAGATAGCCACTCCCAGGAAATAAATGCATAATATAAAAGAACATTTAATAAATATATTGGGAGTAAGCCGAAACAATTGTATACTGGAAATAAACATCGTTTATTTGGTGAAATGGTGTGAACCTGTTCTTCCTAACATTTCACGTGGTTTACCATAGCCCTAGACCCACACTATTGAGCTATTACAATTACTTCATATTATAAAACTTATATTTTGAATATAAAAACTTTTATATATATATATATATATATATATATATATATATATATATATATATATATATATATATATATATATATATATAAGTCAGGTTCATATTATATTCCAATAACCATGTTTTTATTTTATTTTTATTTCTATTTTTTCACATTTCCAAAAAAACAGCATTTCTGTGAGATATATTTTTTACGGTCCGTTTCATCTGTCTTGTGCCA
>OY744541.1:85765546-85790546 GCA_963556195.1 Sepiola atlantica
TCCGCTCTATCATTTATCAGTGTGCCATCATTTGCAGATACAGGAGAAACGCCAGATTCGTGTGGTCCAAAAACTTTCTTAATACCTTCATAAAAAACTTTCAAGTCTCTTCTGTCAAATGCTTCTTGCATTAATTTGGCATGTGAGGACCACCATGCCTCTTTCATCTGCCGTAATGCTTTCTGGACTTTACTTTTGCATTCCTTGTACAATTTCCTCTTTAGTGTTGAGTTCTTATCATCAATCCAGGTTTTATGAGCCTTATGCATTTCATTGATCAACTCCTGGGCCTCAACATTCTGGTCATCGAACCAGTCCTGATGTTTACGGACAGGTAACCCCAAAACCTCCAATGCAGATGTGTGAATTACGTCCCGCAAGGATTTCCAGGAAGATTCGATATCATCGGTTATCTCAACAGAATCCAATGAGCGATCAAGACGGGCTGACAGTGCTGCCCGCTGAACAGTATTCTTTAATGGTAGAATGTTTATCTGTTTAGGGACAGAGGAGCGTTTCACTCGTCTGTGGTGTAAACGAAAAGACGTTTTACTTCGAAGCAAGGCATGATCTGAAAGATAGCAACTTGTATGGAACGAACGAGTGATACAAAAGTCTTCAAGGTCACGTCTCTTGGTGATGATGTAGTCAATCAAATGCCAATCTCTAGAACGAGGGTGCATCCATGTAGTCTTGTGGGAGTTTTTCTGCTGGAATACAGTGTTGGTAATGCACAGATTAAGCTCTCCACAAAGAGACAACAAACGAAGACCATTCCCATTCATACGACCAACGCCATGATGACCCAGAACACCATGCCATGATGTACTATCCACACCCACACGTGCATTAAAATCACCCAAAAGAATAAGTTTGTCCTTGTGTCGAACATTAGTGATAATTTCTCTTAGTTGCTGGTAAAAATCATTTTTCTCCTGCTCTGGTCTGTTTAACGTGGGAGCATAACAACTAATTAAAATAGCACGGGTATCACATTCAAGATTAAGGGTTATATATATATATATTCTGACCCAAAAGTCCATAGCCATCGGACGATGAAAAGAAAAAACAGAAAAAAAAACACTGCTTTGACAAAGAGCATGTTATTTCTCGAAAACTCAGATTAAAATAAATTTTATTTATTTTAACACTACACATTGTTATTTAAAAAAAAAAAAAAATATATATATATATATATATATATATATATATATATAGTGGGGGAGGGTCAAAACACTGCTTTGACAAGGAAAATGTTATTTCTCGAAAGTTCAGATTAAAATAAATGTAATTTATTTTAACACTACACATTGTTATGTTTTTTTCAAAAAAGTATATTACAAAACAATGGTTTAAAAAGTATGTCTACACACCCTGCTGATTCAAACTGGCGTAATCGCGCTTCTACAGACAGAACGTGATTTTCTGACCCAAAAGTCCATTGCATCGGACGATGAAAAGAAAGAAAAAAAGAAAGAAAAACACTGCTTTGACAAGGAGAATTTTATTTCTCGAAAACTCAGATTAAAATAAATTTTATTTATTTTAACACTACACATTGTTATAGTTTTTTCAACACCAAAAATATATATATATATAAATACGTATATATATATATATATATATATATATATATATATATATATATATATATATATATATATATATATATACAGGATATATATATATAAATATAAATATATATATATATAAATATAAATATATATATATATATATAAATATAAATATATATATATATATATATATATATATATATATATATAAATATATATATATATATATATATATATATAATATATATATATATATATATATATATATATATATATATATATATATATATATACATATATATATATATATATATATACATATATATATATATATATATATATATATATATATATATATATATATAAGTATAAATTTTTATTCATACAAACATTATCGGTTACATATGTGCATACATGTTTCGGTTGCACTCTCCCAAGAAAGTCAACCTCATCAGACCGAGAATCTTTCAGGAATTCCTGAAAGATTCTCGGTCTGATGAGGTTGACTTTCTTGGGAGAGTGCAACCGAAACATGTATGCACATATGTAACCGATAATGTTTGTATAAATAAAAATTTATACTTATAAACAGCTCTACTTGGTATTGAGCACTTTTTATAAACACTTGAGTTTCTACGGATTTTCATTTACAGAAACCAATACATATACGATATATATATATATATATATATATATATATCCAAACAACATAACATAAATGCCGGTGTACCACAGGGATCGATCCTTGGACCTTTATTGTTCCTAATTTTCATAAACGACCTCCCTGATGACGTTTTTTCTGAGATAGGTATATTTGCTGACGACACTATGCTCTACTCTCATCATGTGGGTAAAACGGGCGTGCACATATTCGAGGCAATCTTTAGAAAGTGACCTCCAGTCTGTAGTGAAATGGGGTCATAAATGAATTGTAACATTTGATGCTACTAAGACAAAGCTCCTTTCAACAACTACAATAAACCTCTTCAACCACCGATTGCCATGGCAAATAACACCCTACTTGAGTCCAACGTTCAAACTCCTCGGCCTAACATTCATTGGTAACATGAATTGGAAAAATACATAGAAGGCATTGCCAAGGCTGCTGCAAAGAAAGTGGGCTTCCTATACCGTGCTACAAAACTTTTCACACATGACAGTATCCTATATCCTTACAAAGTCACCATCCGCCCATGCATGGAGTATTGTTATCACATCTGGGCTGGTGCACCATCAACTAGTCTAACCCTCTTAGACAAGGTCCAAAAAAGAGTCGCTAATCTAATAGGTCCCTCACTATTCACCAAGCTCCAGCCCCTGCTCTATCGCTGCAATGTTGCATTCTTGTGCTTGTTTTACAAGTACTTCAATGGAATGTGATCCGATGAACTTGCTGCTCTGGTGTCCCCTCGACGTAAATACACTCGGCACAACCCGACAATCAGCTAAATCCCATCCATTAACTGCCGGAGAGCCTTGTACTCCGATGGAATGTTCTCCAATGAACTTACTACTCTGGTTCCCTCTCCGTTAGATTCAGCAGGTGTTTACAGAAGATGCGATGTGTAACACAACTTAAGGAGTGGTTCAACCGATTCAAAAATGGCCGCACATCAGCGGAGAGTGACCAGCGTTCTGGCAGGCCCCAAACTGCTCGAGGAACAGCTGTTGTTGAGAGAGTGCGAAAAAATAAATAATGCGGAACGCGACGGCGGAGATGAACACCATTCCAAAAGAAGACTTCCTGAGGTGTTTCCGGCAGTGGATGGATCGGTGGGCTAAGTGTGTGCAAGCACAAAGGGGCCTATTTTGAAGGGGATTAGGGTCCCAACCTCGTCACGTATTTGAAATAATTTTTCTGGCCTAAGGCTGGATACATTTTAGACATACCTTATATATATATATATATATATATATATATATATATATATATATATATATATATATATATGGTTGGTACAAATAGTTGTTCTGGGTGGTTTTCTGTTTTATACAGTGGTAGGTCGAACTACCATCTCAATATTATTGAGGCGTTAGTTATTAACATTTCTCGATCTAGCCTGTGTAGACAAAAGATTTTGAAACATCAGTTGGATATCTTTAATGATTCAAATCTCTCAATCGTTTTCTCCAACTAAAACAATTTCAGCCTCATATCTCATTCGATTTTCTTAGTTTTTTAATTCATCATTCTGACCTTTCCTCTTAGAGAGTCAGACGATAAGGCCTTAAGGAAAATTTTAGCAATTCCCTTTTCTTTTCCAGTCGCCTGTTTCATTGATTATAATAATGTTTCCTTTGAAATTTATCCTGCCATTTTTTGTACGCGAAATCTACATAATCAAGGGAGGCGCGAGAGCGCTCGATCCTTTAATAGACTTAAAAAAAACGACCTATGCTAGAAATCTCATTTCTTTGATCTATCATAACTCAAAAACCAATAAACCAAATTAGTTAAAACTTTGCACAAATTTTTTTTTTTATAGGTTCTATAAGTGTGTAGAATTGCAATATCATTAGTCAAGGCAACCCAGAGATCCAGAAATGTCAGGCATGATTTTGTGTTATCCGTGTGTACGTACGTACGTGCCACCCTGTATCGCATCAACTATTTGATGGATTCAGCTGATTTTTGGCAGAGATAGAGGTTTTAGGGTCTAGTTGATGGCATTTTAATTTCAGTTTACCATATACCTTAGTTTTCCAGAAAATTCCAAAAAACCTTAAAAATGACCATTGTATTGAGGCATAGCCTTTACAAAAGTAGTGACATTCCATGAAAAATGCCAGTATACTGAAATCATATGGCCTTAATAGGGTTAAGATGAAAATTCATATACACTAAATGTACAAAAACAAGGAAATTCCCAAATTTTTACACTTTTATTGTCATTAATTAAGTGCATGACTACATATCAACAAAACCATTTCATTATCACATCACTACAGTATAAATCTCTATGCATGAGTGGATGAAGTGTGTGATGTGCGCTGAAGAAAAATTCCTACCAGTAAAATACATAGCCCTGTTGTGCTCGCATACCCTTAATGACAATAAAAGTGTAAACATTTGGGAATTTCCTTGCTTTTGTACATTTAGTGTATATGAATTTTTATCTTAACCCTATTAAGGGCGTATGATTTTAGTATACTGGCATTTTTCATGGAATATATATATATATATATATATATATATATATATAGCGTGTGTGACCCATGTCAACAACAACAACAATATCTCTTTTGTTTTCAATTCATCTATTATAATTATAAGTACGAGTTGTTATCGATTCGGGTTAGGGAGTCATTATTAATAATTAACCCCAAAAGTAATAGAAATTCATTTCTAGAATAACGTTATTCAAGAAAAAGATTTCTCCGATACTTTTTGGAATTAGTATAAAAAACAACAACAGAAAACAAAAATCTTAAACGGTCACTAAAGAAAACAAGAAGAAACATTTTATCTTTTTCTATAAAAAAGACAAATTAAATCATTTTCTGATCGATAAACAATTCACATGGGAAATCAATTAGATTTAAAATTTCACTCAAACATTTTCTTTGAATTTTATCCATTTTTTTCTCTCCATTTTTTTTTGCTTAAAAAGTTGTGTTTTCTTTAATAATTTATTCTTTTATGTTTTTTTTAGAATTCTTTTCTTTTTGAAATATTATTTTTCTTATTTTTTTTTTCATCCGAAAACGAAGAATGACTTTTTCGTTTCAACTTCCAGACTTTGCTTTCTTGACGTATAAATAAGATAAATGAACTCAATTTTGTTGCATTTAAAACAAATTTAAACTTTTCATCTTCGATGTTTCTCTCTAAAATCGATTTGAAATATAAAATTTACGACCATGTTTGCTACGAATTAAAAAAACTGTTAAAGAAATTAGCTGAAATTGCACAAAATATTTTGGTAGAAATTACCCTATAAAATTACCCTATAAAAAGTGATCTCGGTTGAGATCAAAGTGTAGTATCTGTTCTGATGGATGTTACACTCTTTAGACCGGCACCGTCTTGACCTTCGGGCCTCGATTCCGCCAATCTTAGGGATTGTCCTGTGCAGTTCTACAAGGTCCATCCTCCCAGGCTTTGCCTTCTCATCCTTTGAGTAGGAGTTTAGTTTATTTCTAATCGCCTCAGGGACCTTACCGGTGAATGCCGGCGGGGCTGCATAGGCAGTTTTGTAGGCCAGAGTACTCAACCTCTAGGGCGCTGGATTTTTAATCTCACTTTCCGACCTTGTGTCACACTGTGGTGCAGAAACGTATCTGTAATTCGATTGGCCACACCCTTCTTCTTCTCTGCACCCTCTCTCTCACAGACGTGATGTTGGTAGTCTCAGTCTTTTCTATAAATACTATTATAGCATGTGTTCTTCATAATTATGTGATCTATTCCCTGCTTCTTTTGTTCCAGCTCGTTTGACTCGTTGGTCTAGTGGTCTCTATCAATTCGTTGTTTACCTCATTGTAATACAGCTTCCTATTCCGATAGCTTCTTTCCGAGAACAGCAGGCTTGTGGAATTCTCTTCCTGCTAACTGTTTTCCTTCTACCTATAGCTTTGGTCTTTTCAAAACTAAGGCCAAAAGGCATCTTCTGTCTTTGCGATAATTATCTTTCCATAGTGTGGGAGGGAGATAAAAAAAAAGAAAAAAAAGAAAGAAAGTGAACTAGTCCGAATTAAGAGATAACCGGATACGATAATCGCCATTGTAAGACATGGTATCATACGTCGGCTAATATGTTGGTTACATGCCGATTTGAATAATATTTCATTGTATTCCGTTGGTTAACCGGCGCATTTAGCAAAATAGTTAGAGTGTTCGCTGATGGTATGGCAGCCTAAGGTTCAATCCTTGGTCAAGTCATACCAAAGACTTAAAAAATGATACTTAATACTTGCTAAACGCTCAGCAATATAATGTGAGGATCAAGGGTAAGTGGGGTAATCCTGAGAAAGGAATAGCGCGCATCCCTATACCTTGCTGTAGTAGCTGATAAAAAGAGAGCCTTCGGCTATTGTCGACCACTTTGCTTTTTTACCGTTGATTATCCACTTATAATATAACGAACACTTTCTCTGTCATTCTGTCAGGATGTCTGTCTGTCCGTCCTGGAGAATTTTTGTAAACGTAATTTCAGAAATAAACAATAAATAATTTCAGCTAACTGCCCGACGCTCTACCGTATGAGCTAAACTTTATAAGTGATAAAATCGTATCGAAATTTAAAATAGATAAAGTAATCTTTTTTTTACACTTCTTCCAGTTACAAATGAATGACGTATAACTGTTCTTCGAAAGTACTTTGGGGTCTGCGTTCGCTCTCGATTGTTTTAGGGAGAGGGGGGGGGGGAGATTTTACCCCCCATTTTTTTTGAGGGGGGGGGGATTTTTTTGGCGGGAAAAAAAGTTCCCCGCCCCCCAAATTTTTCCCGCCAAAAAAGAAAAAAATTTTTTGTTTTCCTTTTTAAACAAAAAAGTATTCGGAGACAACTTTGTTTTTGTCTCACCACCCAAGAACGCGGCAGCCTAGCAAAAATAGACTCCCTTAAGGTCGTCTATTTTCGCTAGTCTGCTTATAATATAACGAGCACTTTCTCTGTCTGTCTGTCTGTCTGTCTGTCTGTCTGTCTGTCTGTCCGTCCTGAAGAATGTTTGTAAACGTAAGTGAGAGGGGGGAGGCTCGAGTAATTACTATTTAATTAATTATTTTAAAAAATATTTATCCACTCATAATATAAAGTGTGTGTGCGTGTCTGTCCGTCAGTCACAATTTTTTGTAAACGTAAGAAATACATTGGGCAATTTGTCTCAATATTTAAACTTCTTTTAGAAATGAAAAAATATTGCATAAATACTAAATAATAAATTCACAACAAATAGAGCGAATACCATGACCGGAAATCGAAACCGAAACCTGGAGATCTTCAGTCTGATGTTCTACGAACTGAACTATTGAGTTTTTTATAAATAGATCTTAAAATATTACCTTACCAAAATAATCATAGCTTTGACGTGACGTCATAGATTTATGATTTACGTCATGTTTCAAAACATATATCTATAAATATATATAGTGAGTCAACGTATAGTTTTTAAATAAATAATTTGTATGAATGTTATATAATTCTTAAAATGCCCCTTATATTACGAGTGGATCTATCAGTCTAGCAAAAAATATGCGACCGTAGGGAGCATATATTTGATAGTCTATATATAGAAATTGCAAACATTGGCTGTCTGTCTGTCGACTAAGTACTTTTATGTTTATATACCCACGAACATGACATTTGGAAGAATCATTCTCCCACCTCTGCATTTCGTCCTAATATAGAAACATTCTATTTATCTTCCTCCCACAAGGTAAGATGTAACACAAGGTCGGGAAAGTGGGAAAGAACCAGCGCTCGAGAATTTGAGCACTCTAGCTTTTTAAAAGTAGCCTGGGCAGCCCCGTCGGCATTCCCCGGCAGGGGCGCCTCAGACAGTAAGCAATAAACTTACTCCTCTCCAAAGAGGGGAGGCAAAGCCTGGGAGGGTGCACCTCCTAGAACTGCACAGGACCGGCAACCCCCAATAGACCGGCGTAAATCCAGACCCAAAGGTCCGGACAATACCGGTTTTATTAGGCGGAGTAAAAACCCCTGGTTGAACCTAATCTAGAAACATATGACGTGGATATATAAAAATGTTGTTTAAAAACGGTATTTTCCACATGAGGTTATATTAAAAAGAAAAGTGAAAAATTCCATTACAAGTCAAAAGACTAGAATGAGGAAATGATGGCGCAGACAGTAAGTCGAGTGATATGTAGCAGATAAGCTAATAAAATCCTTCTCTCTTTTTCTGAACCACGAAAAAAGGTGCAATGGAAATATTCACTCGTAGGTGTGCCCCTTTTCTGCCTGAGATTCTCATGGATGGCTCTGCTCTTGAGGAGAAATCGACTCTGAAACTTCTTGGCCCTTCTCTCTAATCAGATCTTTCTTGGAGTTCATACATTAGACCCTTTGCTCTTTCCGCTTCTCGTAAAGTCGGTTCTCTATATCGCACCAAACACTTTCTCACACCTGAGGCTATTCTCTATCTCAAATATACAATCAGACCATGTATCGAGTACTGATCATATTTGGGTCGGTGAATATCTGTCCCATTTGAGGGTTCTTAATAAGGTGCAGAAACCTATCTGTAATTCGATTGGCCACACCTTTTTTATTCTCTGCACCGTCTCTCTCTCACAGACGTGATGTTCCTAGTCTCAGTTTTTTCTATAAATACTATTATCGTATGTGTTCTTCAGAGTTATGTGATCTATTCCCTGCTTCTTTTGTTCCAGCTTGTATTACTCGTTGGTCTAGTGGTCTCCATCAATTCGCTGTTTTGATACCTCATTGTAATACAAGCTTCCTATTCCGATAGCTTATTTACAAGAACAGCAGGCTTGTGGAATTCTCTTCCTGTTGACTGTTTTCCTTCTACCTATAGCTTTGGTCTTTTCTAAGACTAAGGCCAAAAAGCATCTTCTGTCTTTGCGATAATTATCTTTCCATAGTGTTAGCTCCTTACATCAATGCTGGGTCTGATTTGAGCCGACATTGCCTATACATCTGATCATTGCTCTGTCGTTATGCTGAAGACGAGCGCGTGATGACTGGGTAGGAGCTCAGTGCTCACCCATACAGCATCACGCTCCTAACACAGCTGCTATACTCCCCCCCCCACCGGTAGCGAGAGGAATAGCTCACGATGTCAGAACTGGCAACAGTTTTCGGAACATACCCTACACTGATATTACTCTGATGGTAGCACTAAATCACGGCTATCGTAAGAAGAAGGCCTGTCAACCGAGTCGAGATTTTCTGATGATGTCATTGACAGTGGTAGTAAGAACCACTATCAATGAACACCGGAAGTGAGCCGTGGCTTAACGCGCATGCGTCCATCTGTAACCAGAGCAAGTAATAACAGCAAGCAAACTCAACTCCATAGGATGATTCATTCACTTGGAAATCATTGTAAACTTGTTCCTTCTATTGTGGCTTTATTCCCCTGCCAAGAACACGGCTACTCTCCCAAGGATTATTCATTCACTTGGAGATCATTGTAAACTTGTTCCTTCTATTGTGGCTTTATTCCCCTGCCGAGAGCACGACTACTCTTCCAAGGATTATTCATTCACTTGGAGATCATTTTTAACTTGTTACTTTAGAGCATGACGCCATTTTAAAGCGTTCGTGCCTCCTTTATTACGATGGCCGTGGCTAAACTCGCAACCACCTCTAGCACTCAACATATCCGCCAGATAAAAAAAAGGAGTCCATCACTCGGAGAGGGTCGTCGGTGCAAGTACCCGCTTTATATTTCTTACAATACTTCAGTTGATGTTACAATTTTTAAATTAACGAATGGCGATAAAACAAATTAATGAAACATTAAATAAAGAAAAATTAATTATCGCTACAAAACATCAAATGAATGGCGCGAACTATTTTTGTCGTCCAGTTATTTCTCTATTTCCTTTCAATCTTTTTCAATTTTTTTTGTTTCGTTTTTTTTATGCCACCAGAGGAAAAAAAGCAATCAATTCTTCCTTTGAACATTTCTGTTTTTGAAGCAACCCCGTTTACTGTCAGTCCCCTTGTTCTTGCTTTGGAAGAAACAGAAGACTATTAATTTAGTCGAAACTTTTAAACGGTGCCAGTTCTGTTAAACAACGAAAACGCAACGTGCACAAAAACGAAAAGAAGAAAAGAGAATAAACGCAGGAAAATAGTCATTAATATTATAATTAATTATTTTCGTTTAGATAAAATAAAATAATTATAGTCGGTTGGTTCGGTTTTTTATAGCATTCAATTTAACTTGTTTAATTAATTTTAAGAAAGTTATCACTTTCAAAAAGCAAAATTAGGATTATTCTCATCTCTGTTCTTAGTTGCACAATGTTTTTCAGCCGATGTAATCTCCGACCTTCCGTAGCAATATTTAGATGCGTAGGTGTAAAGGTTAAGTTAGAATAAGAGATTTCAATTTTTCATATAGAAGTTTTTATAACTTATTATTATTATTATTATTATTATTATTATTATTATTATTATTATTATTATTATTATTATTATTATTATTATTATTATTATTATTATTATTATTATTATTTGTACTCATTAGGAGTTCTCGCACAGGTCATCATCAGTGATTGCTCACTGATAATAACCGGTGGTGTTCCCTGGAGTCTGAGTGACAACAAGTCTCCGCAGATTTCCAGTACTCTCCACCTCTTACGATAAAAATTGCAAATGACTTTGCGTTATGACAACAGCCGCTTACCATTGATTTATCGCTGGAAACGACCATTGGTCTTCTCTGGAGTTTGGGTGGTAAGAAGCATCCACAGAGCCCTAGTATTTTCTACACCCTTCCAGTGGAGGTCTGGTTAGTGCTCTCCCTTCCTTGTTTTTTCCATCCTCCTCGACCCTTCACGTTTATTTTGTGTGGTATTATTATTATTATTATTATTATTATTATTATTATTATTATTATTATTATTATTATTATTATTATTATTATTATTATTATTATTATTATTATTTACGATGCCATAAAGAAAAACACACAGTCGAGGATTTGTTTCCGAATTCATTTTTGACGTCAGGGTTTGTCTAATTTGCTATTTGCTTTCTCGTTTAACTTCAACACTTGAAATGGCTTCGTCCGCAACATTTTACCCCCCATATATATATATATATATATATATATATATATATATATATATATATATATATATATATATATATATATATATATAATGAGATAAGTGTTACTACAGTTTGAAACGTCGTTGAAATGATAAACTTTCAAAATTTAAAAACCAGACAACTTGACGCGTGATTTTGTCAAATAAATGAAATATTTATTTAATCATTTTATTTAAAATCCAAATTTTCGATTTTATAAAACCCTATTCATGTAATACAGATAATATTTTCCTTTATTTCCTTTGTTGTTTCATGGTCAAAGTCTTACGGCGTAGCCGTAGATCGACGATATTCTGGTGTTATCGAAGAGATTGTTTTTTTTAAATGTCCGTTGCAAACATTGTAAAAAATGACAGAATTCGTCTGTTTAATTATACTTTTTTAATTTTTTTCAATTTTTCTGATGGTCTTATTCGTATTAAAATAATAATAAAAAAATGTTTCATAGGTTTCTCGAACGTTTTCGATTTTTCGTCGAATCATCCTCAGGTGTCAAAAGCAAATGAACAAAAAAGCTGGAGAAAGAAGAGATGTTTTAGAAAGACGGCGGAGAAACGAGCAGAGAACGTTTTTCGCATTGTTCCAGGGAAGTCGTTGACGATTTAAATTCAGTAACGCTGGAATGGCATCACAAAACAAAATCGCATTACGTTAAGCATTTTAAAATGTTACCACTGGTTTCATATGTGATGGTGATAATTTTAGGTTGTTGTGTTTTTATATAGATAGCTTCCAGTATTAAAATTTGTTTAAAATTGTTTTCCGAATGTATTATGTTAGTGTTATTGACTAGAATTTGTCTTAAATCGAAGGGAGGGCAGTTATGTTCTTGTACCAGCATCTACAAAAACATTACTGTCCTTGCTCTGATTTAAGACAAATTCCAGTTAATAACAATAGAAGATAATAATAATAATAGTTAATAAATTAATAGTTAATAACAATAGAAGTTAATAATAATAGAAATGAAAATGTAAAAAGCAGACATTTATTTATTCGGCTTGCGTTTACTAAAACGTCTCTTGATATGTTAACAAATGTTTGTATAAAAAACCTATATATATATATATTATTTATCTTCAGGATTAAAAATAATTATGTATCTTCAGGATTAATAATAATCATTTATCTTCAGGATTAATAATAATTATTTATCTTCAGGATTAATAATAATTTTTTATCTTCAGAATTAATAATTATTATTTATCTTCAGAATTAATAATAATTTTTTATCTTCAGAATTAATAATAATTTTTTATCGTCAGAATTAATAATAATTTTTTATCTTCAGAATTAATAATAATTATTTAACTTCAGGATTAATAATAATTTTTTATCTTCAGGATTAATAATAATTTTTCATCTTCAGAATTAATACTAATTATTTATCTTCAGAATTAATAATAATTTTTTATCTTCAGGATTAATAATAATTTTTCATCTCCAGAATTAATAATAATTTTTATCTTCAGGATTAATAATAATTTTTTATCTTCAGGATTAATACTAATTATTTATCTTCAGAATTAATAATAATTTTTATCTTCAGGATTAATAATAATTATTTATCTTCAGGATTAATACTTATTATTTATCTTCAGGATTAATAATAATTTTTTATCTTCAGAATTAATAATAATTTTTTATCTTCAGGATTAATAATAATTTTTTATCTTCAGAATTAATCATAATTATTTACCATCAGGATTAATAATAATTTTTTATCTTCAGGATTAATAATAATTATTTATCTTCAGGATTAATACTAATTTTTTATCTTCAGAATTAATAATAATTATTTATCCTCAAGATTAATAATAATTTTTTATCTTCAGGATTAATAATAATTTTTTATCTTCAGGATTAATAATAATTATTTATCTTCAGGATTAATAATAATTTTTTATCTTCAGGATTAATAATAATTTTTTATCTTCAGGATTAATGCTAATTATTCATCTTCAGAATTAATACTAATTATTTATCTTCAGGATTAATAATAATTATTTATCTTCAGGATTAATACTAATTATTTATCTTCAGGATAAATAATAATTTTTTATCTTCAGGATTAATAATAATTTTTTATCTTCAGGATTAATAATAATTTTTTATCTGCAGAATTAATAATAATTATTTATCTTCAGGATTAATAATAATTTTTTATCTTCAGGATTAATAATAATTTTTTATCTTCAGGATTAATAATAATTTTTTATCTTCAGAATTAATAATAATTATTTATCTTCAGAATTAATAATAATTGTTTATCTTCAGAATTAATAATAATTTTTTATCTTCAGAATTAATAATAATTTTTTAACTTTCAGAATTAATAATAATTATTTATCTTCAGGATTATTAATAATTATTTATCTTCAGGATTAATAATAATTATTTATCTTCAGGATTAATAATAATTTTTTATCTTCAGAATTAATAATAATTATTTATCTTCAGAATTAATAATATTTTTTTATCTTCAGAATTAATAATAATTTTTTATCTTCAGAATTAATAATAATTTTTTATCTTCAGAATTAATAATAATTATTTATCTTCAGGATTAATAATAATTTTTTATCTTCAGGATTAATATTAATTATTTATCTTCAGGATTAATAATAATTTTTTATCTTCAGAATTAATAATAATTATTTATCCTCAGGATTAATAATAATTTTTTATCTCCAGGATTAATAATAATTTTTTATCTTTAGGATTAATAATAATTTTTTATCTTCAGGATTAATAATAATTTTTCATCTTCAGAATTAATACTAATTATTTATCTTCAGAATTAATAATAATTTTTTATCTTCAGGATTAATAATAATTTTTCATCTCCAGAATTAATAATAATTTTTTAATTTCAGGATTAATAATAATTTTTTATCTTCAGGATTAATAATAATTTTTTATCTTCGGGATTAATAATAATTATTTATCCTCAGGATTAATAATAATTATTTATCTTCAGGATTAATAATAATTATTTATCTTCAGGATTAATACTAATTTTTTATTTTCAGGATTAATAATAATTTTTTATCTTCAGAATTAATAATAATTTTTTATCTTCAGGATTAATAATAATTTTTTATCTTCAGAATTAATAATAATTATTTATCCTCAGGATTAATAATAATTTTTTATCTTCAGGATTAATAATAATTATTTATCTTCAGGATTAATACTAATTTTTTATCTTCAGAATAAATAATAATTATTTATCCTCAGGATTAATAATAATTTTTTATCTTCAGGATTAATAATAATTTTTTATCTTCAGGATTAATAATAATTATTTATCTTCGGGATTAATAATAATTATTTATCCTCAGGATTAATAATAATTATTTATCTTCAGGATTAATAATAATTATTTATCTTCAGGATTAATACTAATTTTTTATTTTCAGGATTAATAATAATTTTTTATCTTCAGAATTAATAATAATTTTTTATCTTCAGGATTAATAATAATTTTTTATCTTCAGAATTAATAATAATTATTTATCCTCAGGATTAATAATAATTTTTTATCTTCAGGATTAATAATAATTATTTATCTTCAGGATTAATACTAATTTTTTATCTTCAGAATTAATAATAATTATTTATCCTCAGGATTAATAATAATTTTTTATCTTCAGGATTAATAATAATTTTTTATCTTCAGGATTAATAATAATTATTTATCTTCAGGTTAATAATAATTTTTTATCTTCAGGATTAATACTAATTATTCATCTTCAGAATTAATACTAATTATTTATCTTCAGGATTAATAATCATTTTTTATCTTCAGGATTAATACTAATTATTTATCTTTAGGATTAATAATAATTATTTATCCTCAGGATTAATAATAATTTTTTATCTTCAGGATTAATACTAATTATTTATCTTCAGGATTAATAATAATTTTTTATCTTCAGGATTAATAATAATTTTTTATCTTCAGGATTAAGAATAATTTTTTATCTTCAGGATTAATAATAATTTTTTATCTTCAGGATTAATAATAATTTTTTATCTTCAGGATTGATACTAATTATTTATCTTTAGGATTAATAATCATTTTTTATCTTCAGGATTAATAATAATTTTTTATCTTCAGGATTAATAATAATTTTTTATCTTCAGGATTAATAATAATTTTTTATCTTCAAGATTAATAATAATTTTTTATCTTCAGGATCAATAATAATTTTTTCTCTTCAGGATTAATAATAATTATTTATCTTCAGGATTAATAATAATTTTTTATCTTCAGGATTAATAATAATTTTTTATCTTCAGGATTAATAATAATTTTTTATCTTCAGGATTAATAATAATTTTTTATCTTCAGGATTAATAATAATTTTTTATCTTCAGGATTAATGCTAATTATTCATCTTCAGAATTAATACTAATTATTTATCTTCAGGATTAATAATAATTATTTATCTTCAGGATTAATACTAATTATTTATCTTCAGGATTAATAATAATTTTTTATCTTCAGGATTAATAATAATTTTTTATCTTCAGGATTAATAATAATTTTTTATCTGCAGAATTAATAATAATTATTTATCTTCAGGATTAATAATAATTTTTAATCTTCAGGATTAATAATAATTTTTTATCTTCAGGATTAATAATAATTTTTTATCTTCAGAATTAATAATAATTATTTATCTTCAGAATTAATAATAATTTTTTATCTTCAGAATTAATAATAATTTTTTATCTTCAGAATTAATAATAATTTTTTAACTTTCAGAATTAATAATGATTATTTATTTTCAGGATTAATAATAATTATTTATCTTCAGGATTAATAATAATTATTTATCTTCAGGATTAATAATAATTTTTTATCTTCAGAATTAATAATAATTATTTATCTTCAGAATTAATAATAATTTTTTATCTTCAGAATTAATAATAATTTTTTATCTTCAGAATTAATAATAATTTTTTATCTTCAGAATTAATACTAATTATTTATCTTCAGGATTAATAATAATTTTTTATCTTCAGGATTAATATTAATTATTTATCTTCAGGATTAATAATAATTTTTTATCTTCAGGATTAATAATAATTATTTATCCTCAGGATTAATAATAATTTTTTATCTCCAGGATTAATAATAATTTTTTATCTTTAGGATTAATAATAATTTTTTATCTTCAGGATTAATAATAATTTTTCATCTTCAGAATTAATACTAATTATTTATCTTCAGAATTAATAATAATTTTTTATCTTCAGGATTAATAATAATTTTTCATCTCCAGAATTAATAATAATTTTTTATTTTCAGGATTAATAATAATTTTTTATCTTCAGGATTAATACTAATTATTTATCTTCAGAATTAATAATAATTTTTATCTTCAGGATTAATAATAATTATTTATCTTCAGGATTGATACTAATTATTTATCTTCAGGATTAATAATAATTTTTTATCTTCAGGATTAATAATAATTTTTTATCTTCAGGATTAATAATAATTATTTATCCTCAGGATTAATAATAATTATTTATCTTCAGGATTAATAATAATTATTTATCTTCAGGATTAATAATAATTTTTTATCTTCAGGATTAATAATAATTTTTTATCTTCAGGATTAATAATAATTATTTATCCTTAGGATTAATAATAATTATTTATCTTCAGGATTAATAATAATTATTTATCTTCAGGATTAATACTAATTTTTTATCTCCAGGATTAATAATAATTTTTTATCTTCAGAATTAATAATAATTTTTTATCTTCAGGATTAATAATAATTTTTTATCTTCAGAATTAATAATAATTATTTATCCTCAGGATTAATAATAATTTTTTATCTTCAGGATTAATAATAATTATTTATCTTCAGGATTAATACTAATTTTTTATCTTCAGAATTAATAATAATTATTTATCCTCAGGATTAATAATAATTTTTTATCTTCAGGATTAATAATAATTTTTTATCTTCAGGATTAATAATAATTTTTTATCTTCAGGATTAATACTAATTATTCATCTTCAGAATTAATACTAATTATTTATCTTCAGGATTAATAATCATTTTTTATCTTCAAGATTAATAATAATTTTTTATCTTCAGGATCAATAATAATTTTTTCTCTTCAGGATTGATAATAATTATTTATCTTCAGGATTAATAATAATTTTTTATCTTCAGGATTAATAATAATTTTTTATCTTCAGGATTAATAATAATTTTTTATCTTCAGGATTAATAATAATTTTTTTAGTTGGGAATTTTTCCATGGTGATTTTGTTTTGTAGCTTAAGTTGATTTAGACTGCCGCATTTGGGTTTGATTATTTAATGAATCGGGTAAACTTTTGAGTGACTTTTCCGGAATTAAATTAGAAAAAATATATAATAAATATTTAAAAATTAAATCTGAAATAATGTTCACTACATAAATCCAATTATCTGCTGTAGGTGGGGTATTCGTCTGATAGGCAATAGGTATCCAGAGGTATATATCTAAAATTGAAATTCTATGATTAGCAAGTGTGTCTGTAAATAGATAAATATAAACACACACAAATACATACATCAACATAAACATAGTTTGAGTATCCGACAAGGAAGAGCCGAGAAGGTTCTGAAACAATTGTCGGATACTCAAACTATGTTTATTTTAATAAAAAAGCTCTAATATATATTGAGCACTTTTGAAAAGTAATGGTTTTGTTCATTTAGTTAATATTTGAACTTAATTAATAAATAATCATATATATATTTATAAATAAATATTAATTATTCATAACCTACAGACAACGATGTTTCACGCTAACGCAATCTTCAGTGTAGGAAGCTAATTCCCAACGGTCGGCGGGCGCGAACCCCGAACACAAATCGCCACTGATATGTAGTCAAGACTCTTAAACTCTCGGCCATAGTGAACTAGTTATGAGTTAGAGAGAAATTTAACTTGGTGTATATATATATATATATATATATATATATATATATATATATATATATATATATATACTCACATACATACATACATACACATACAAATATATACCAATCTGTTAACTTATATATTTATTCCGCGGTTCACAATTGTCTATATCTAGTGTAGTTTAGTAGGTACGGGTATGTATTTGCGTCAATATGTGTATGTGTTTA
The DNA here is from genome assembly GCA_963556195.1 of Sepiola atlantica. Lineage (NCBI taxonomy): Eukaryota > Metazoa > Mollusca > Cephalopoda > Sepiida > Sepiolidae > Sepiola > Sepiola atlantica. The sequence goes on from OY744541.1 coordinate 85,784,063, forward strand.
ATTGAATTGATAATGTGATGTGTATACCTCTGTATTAAAAAAAAACATATCTATTGGTAGTGTGCTGGAAAAATTTGTAGGCGCTTAAAATTCCGATGGTTAGTTTATCGCCTTGGTATGGGTGTGTAATGGTATGGGTGTGTAATGGTATGGGTGTGTAATGGTATGGGTGTGTAATGGTATGGGTGTGTAATTTTCTGTTGATTGATTACACACATATATACATATAAATATACATCTAAACATGAAGCAAACGTGGACACACATACACACACACATACATACACACACACACACTCTCTCTCTCTCTCTATATATATATATATATAATGCGAAGTTCCAACCTCTACCGTAGAACACTATTATAACTAAGCTTACTGTATGTCCGCCGATTGGACATTATATACAAGTTTATTCTCTTCTTTCCCATGTTAATTGATGGTGGTCTAGGGGTTGAAAACCAGGCTGCAGAGTCAAAAATGAATTTGCAACTGGGTTTGACTCCTTCGACTGGTAGTAATTATCATCTCATACACTGAATATTGCGTAAACATGAAACACAAGTGTCTGTCGGTAAAACTAATAAGTATTTATATAAAAACTGTATATATATATATATGTATATATACATATACATATATGTAACGCGGGGACCCCACACGTTTCTTCCTTGGTGACGGCATGACATATAAACTTAGGTCGCAGTGCCGAGTAATACAGATACCTCACTCTGATCCGGCGTCACTGAACCACTTGTAACTTAAGTGGTCCACTCGCGCCTCTATCTCGGTACTCACACGTTGGTCCTCGGCACAGGAATCCTTCTAGACTGTGAACACCCTCCTTGGGCTCGTGATGTCGTAGTGGCAGAAAAAGAAAGATGGCTCGAAACTCCTCTCGGTCGGATGAATGACGATTGCTTCGCTGATCCGCTGTGAAGGCAAGGTTACTCAAACAACAAACTGACAAAAATAGGAATAATTCAACAAACTCAGCGGTTTCCTTTTGTATCCAATTAATTATTAATACGATAACAATTGTTTTTAAAACGGTGAATTAAAGTCTGCTTTTCGATAATGGCTTTGTTTACTAACTATCTCGTCTCTCTGTGCATGAAACTCTATTTATGCTTTCCAAGTTGTTAATTAAGTTGTAACTTGTCTACTGAAAACGGTGTGTGGGGGTGGGGGGAGTCCCATGGCCCCTCCGTCCCGAACAAGAGCGTGTTTGCGCGCGCTCTCGCTTGGTCGGCATACGTCTGTCTTTGTCGAATTCCAATTTCTAACTCCTTTACGATTTTCAAGTTGTTAATTAAGCGGTAACTTGTCTACTGAACGGTGGGCGGAGGGGATTGCTCGCCACCGGCCGACTCTAACTGATCGTTCACTCAACACAAAAAACCCTTTTCCTTTCTCAAGGAGGCATATATATATATATATATATATATATATATATATATATATATATATATATATATATATATATATATATATAGAGAGAGAGAGAGAGAGAGAGAGAAAGAGAGAGAGAGAGAGAGACTAAGAAAGGGGAAATAAATGTCTAAAGTGATTAAGATATAATGGAGAGAGAGAGAGAGAGAGAGAGAGAGAGTGTGTTTGGAGTTTCTTTATTGTTCCAAGAGTTTGGACAGATGCAAAAAATTTCAAATGATATATTATTAACTTCGAATATATATATATATATATATATATATATATATATATATATATATATATACGTATCTTCGGCGTCTTTTCTGAATTCATTTATATGTGTTTTATTTATTTATTTATTCTTCCATTCACTCATTGTTTTTTCTTAGTTTTGGACAATCGATTTGGCTAAGACATACACATAAATAAAATCGAAAGAAAACAATTCAAAATGGGGGAAAAAAAATTAACCATAAAATGAAACGATGAAGAAGACGCGAATAATGGAAAACCTTTTCAGACAATGGAATTCCAATGTTTCCATTGCCGAGGAGGCCTGCGCGGTCGAGAGAAGGAAGTGGTTCCGGGAATTGGTTTTGGTATTAGAGCATTGAACCTCTATAAGCTGATGGGCCTTTCTTTAAACATGCCAGACTATTTGGGCGTCTCGAATTCTTAAACGCAATTATCTATCTACCAACATCTGTTTTAGGGTCGTCGGTGGAACATATAATTTCCTTTCGTCTCGGTCCCTTTAACAAGAATGGTCAAACTTTTGATGGCGACAGTTGTTTTATACATTGAAATAAGATCTAGAAGCTTACAGATCAGCGCTACACAATTTCTTTAAGATAATATAAATATTCGCTTAGGATTATCAGGAGTAATTTTCCTGGAACCGTATTCAAGTTATCTCCCCTGAATTATTACTCGCCAACCTGAAAGAGCACTCTTTTATTCGGAAGTAGAAAAAGAGATTGCTCCACGCATGTGCGAGATTCAAAAAGAGGCTAATCCTCTTTTGGGTTTTGGGTTTCTAGATATCCGGGCGTTTCCGGCTAGGGGTCCGTCTTAACATGGCTTTCACGATTCTGGTGTGTTTTCGACCAGATGTCCTATTTGCAAGTTTAAGCTATTGTTTCCCGATAGATATTCAACTATGGCTTTTCTTTACTGTTCGCAGTGTCAAAGTGCTATCAAAGACAGTCGTATTTATTTTACATCGTCCATACATCTCTTTCTCTATTTATGTACCCATACAATACATGTATTTTCGATTGTGTTTTGGACAATTAACGTAGTCTTTTACATAGTCTTTCTGATAGTACATATGTCTGTGATTTTCATCCCTTTTTTGTATCACATTTTATTATACTTCCTTTGCGTACGTTATTCATACATATCTCTCTCTATTTATGTACCCATACAATACATGTATTTTCGATTGTGTTTTGGACAATTAACGTAGTCTTTTACATAGCCTTTCTGTTCGTAACTATGTCCGTGATTTTCACCCCCACTTTTATATATCATGCCTATGTAAAACGCAGTCATCTTCATATCGACTCTCTTGCCTACTGCCCCCTGACTAGCTGTTTTCCACCTCACCCACTTAACATCATCGCTAATGCAACGGACCTTGGTACAGTTGCGGATAAATTTTTCATGCCATCATGTCACTGTATCGAGCAAAGTCAAACGAGTTCTCTATCTTATCCAGAGATTCTATCTAAGCCCAACAGCTCTCCTAATATGAATATCTAAGTGAAAGATCAGCTTTTTTCCGCCTGATGAGATCTTAGTTTCTAATAACTATTGATCGATAATATCGACATGCCAGTGTTGCGGCTTTTTGTACATGTCATGTACATAAAAGGGGTGAATAATAATAATAATAATATTAAAAAAAACCCTTATGCAAACAAACGTTAACCCAGCTTTAAATCTAATGGGTTGAGATCTTCTCTTCTCTTCTCTACATACGCCTTTTCATAGACGAGACGTTGTTAGTCTTTCTCTACTCTATCGTTGTTAGTATTTCTCTACTCTATCGTTGTTTCTATAAAAGATGCTCGACTGAGCTCCAATCTTTAGTCCATCCTTGTAAGACATTCACAGCAAGAACTCATCTTGGACCACAACAAAAAAAACTTCTTTTTCTTTCTCCATGCACCTAGCACCAGGCGGAATTCTATGGCAAGAGTTTTTTTGCAAGGGTTTCCACCTGTGGAACACAGTCCTGCAGGACTACTTCCCTGCTGATCACAACTTGGTTGTCTTAAAATTCAATATAAACAAATTACTTTCTTTAAATAGTGTTTAAAGTGGTAACGTTTAAAATGGTAACTTTCTTTAAATAGCGTTTAAAGTGGTAACGTTTAAAGTGGTACCTTTCTTTAAATAGTGTTTAAAGTGGTAACGTTTAAAGTGGTGACTTTCTTTAAATAGCGTTTAAAGTGGGTACGTTTAAAGTGGTAAATTTCTTTAAATAGTCTTTAAAGTGGTAACTTTCTTTAAATAACGTTTAAAGTGGTAACTTTCTTTAAATAGCCTTTAAAGTGGTAACGTTTAAAGTGGTAACTTTCTTTAAATAGCGTTTAAAGTGGTAACGTTTAAAGTGGTAACTTTCTTTAAATAGCGTTTAAAGTGGTAACGTTTAAAGTGGTAACTTTCTTTAAATAGCGTTTAAAGTGGTAACGTTTAAAGTGGTAACTTTCTTCGGTTTTGCCTAAAACTCTCTAGCCGCGTTCTACATTAAAAGCCAATTGCAAATAATCTCTTCTTTTTTTATTGTTTGGTAAGAATCGATTTCGGAAATAAATCAGACCAAAAAGAAACCAAACTAATAAACATAAGACGCAAAACTAAAAAAAAATAATAAAATAAAATAAAAAATAAAACTAAAAAAACAAAAATTAAACAAACATGAAACGCCACAAAAACAAACAAACAAACAGACAGAAAAGAACAAACATGGTGCTAGACTTGGACACTGCGATGCGTTAAAAATCAATATTATTTAATTCAATCTGATCGTTTCAGATGAAGGCAGCCATCTTCAATCACAGATCCAGAGGCCATACTTAAGATATCTTATAAAAATGCAATAAGATGGTTTCGATAATACAGTTGCGATTTCTCTCTTCTTAAGGACGCCCCTGCTTAGATAAGCTCATAAGACTGACTTTCATTACATACCTCAAATGGCTAAGTGGTTAACGAGGCAGACTGGGAACCTGGGTGTGCCGGGTTCGAATCCAGTTCGTTCTACATCAAAACCCCCGCCTGATCTTGTGTCTAACCTGCTGGAGAGGAGGTAAATAAAATACCTGGTTGGATCATTCTACTGCTGTTAGATAGTAGTAGAGGGGTGCAGAGAGTAGGAGGACTCTCTGGAAGGGGGTAGGAGTAGGCTTTTTCGATCTCTTTCACCCTAAACCTGAAATGGAAGACTTACATCAAATCTGTTGCAAAAATAGTTTGACAATTCTACCGTTCCAGAAAGTACCTGGCTCTTGACGCAATCCGCTACCTGTATAAGAGTCAGATACGCCCTAAGATGGAGCATTTCTATCACATCTGGGGAGGTGCCGCTCAGAGTACTCTTGGTTGCCTCTTCACAAATTACAAAATCGACTTCGAAATCTAGCCTTTATCTAATCTGTCGTTATTTTCATGGAAGGTGCTCGACTGAGCTCCAATCTCTTGATCCCCCCTGTAAAACATTTTCAGCAAAAACTCCGGCTACAACAACCTCAACAAATTTTCCTTTCTTCTTCTGTGTTACCTAAACCAAAACGAAACTTCCACGACAAACATTTTTTATCTAGAACTTCTCACGTGTGGGACACAATACATAATATTCAGTCAGGTTTTACTTGTAGGGGAAGTATCCTTATGCCAGGTTGTCCTGACATACCCCTGTACTGAGAGACCTTCGGCACTCGAGGACAGTGTATAGTAGGAATTAAAGTTCTTTCCTCTCTTGTATTTTTGTTTCATTTTACTTCAGTCGAAGTTCTTAGAGATCTAGGGACCCCTTCCTGGGGTTAACACTTGCTATCTATATCAGATACATAGATATTCGAATATTACATTAAATTTCTTCTTTACCTGCAAAACATTTAGTTAGTAAAGAAGTGAAGGACATTAATTTTCCACTCCCCACTTGACCAGTTTACTTTATTAATGTATAACTTTCTTGTGGTCTCTTGGTCTTACCGGATTCCAGGACAAGAATTCATCTGTCTGGTGAAGTATCCAGCTAAGTGTTGTTAATTGAGGTTACATCACTTAGTTCGTCAAAAAAAAGTACATGGAAAGTTCTCAATGAGAAAAGATTACAACGTATTTTGACATGGAAGACAAACGTTCAGGAGAAAAACTTTGAACTCACATGCGATTCAAGATGGCGGACTTCTGAGGGTCGCATGTGAGTTGAAAGTTTTTGTTCTGGACGTTTGTTTTTCATGTCAACATACGTTGTAATTTTTTCAAATTGAGAACTTTTCATATTCTTTTTCTAACGAACTTGATGTGAACAGATCCAATATTGACATAGTAATGTTGTCTGGTTTACTTTAAGCGAAACGATTCGTAAAATAATTTGCACTGAAATGTATTTGTTTCGAAAAATGTTTGTAAGAAAAATCAAAAAAATCTTGGCTTTTAGTATGTAAATGAACTTTGTTTACTTATATATGCTCTGTTGTTACTGATTAACATTCATCGAGCTTAAATTGGAAGAGATTAGTAAGTATATAGTAATGATAGTAGATGCTACCACATATTTTAACAATAATATATATATATATATATATATATATATCTATATTATCTATATATATATATATATATCTATATCTATCTATCTATCTATCTATATATATATATATATATCTATATCTATCTATCTATCTATCTATCTATCTATCTATCTATATATATATATATATATATATATATATATATATATATATATATATATATATATATATATATTATCAAATATGAAAAATATTTGTTGTTTATTTATTATCTACGGACGTATA
>OY744541.1:85793046-85805546 GCA_963556195.1 Sepiola atlantica
AAAAAAAAATATCGACTTGACTGATAATCAAAGGGAGGAGAATTTGATGAACCCATCGGACAAGCGCAAATTATACCAGCGTCGCAGTACTAAATTGCGCCTCTCCACCATAGGAACGTGCATCGTCGCGTTATACTAATTGCGTACGACGCTCTGTTTCTATGGACGACACCCGGACGGACGCTTTTCACCAATAATTGCCCTCAATTAGTCTAATTGGAAGCATTACGTGTTCGAAACATCGCCCGGTTCTCTGAGTGGCATTGATAATAGAGGGCATCTTTAAATTCTACTCGACGTACATACGCAACCTCAGCTGTTGCCGATGTTCGATATTGGTGTTCGATACGTTTCAGTTGCAATATATTCCGTTGGTCGAATTTGTTAGACATCACGTCACCAAATGAGCAAATGTTGAATGTCAATTCGTTTGCTTATAATATTTTAGCCATTAAAGAAGCAAAAGTTCAAAGTTAATTTAAAACATACCTTGTTCTTCTTCGGCTGGCTTCTCAGTGTTCACGCTTCGCTTGCCAGCTGAAATAAAAAAAGTCAGTTGCAGTATTCTGACATTAATTTATCGTTATATGCATAAATACGTCCATACAGAAGCACTATGATTTATTTGGCCATGTTTGTTTAGTTAGGCTGAGGGCGAAAGGGAGAGGTAGCTTATTTCCTCGTGCTGGAACTCCCTCCCTGCTCCCTGTTTTCTTGACTGTACTGATGCGCAGAAATTTAAAACTAATGAAAACAGACATCTCGCTGCGCAGCTCCCAATTTAGGTTGACCTCCCCCCCCCCAAAAAAAACCTTTCACCCTCTTTCTGAGTAGCCCCTTATGTCTACGGTGGCGGCCTGCCTTGTTTGGGGTGAACTATGTAATATATATATATATATATATATATATATTTGAAAATGATTCGCGGAAAACTCTCTATAGCTCTTTCGACTATCATCTCGCCAGGAGCAACCGATAGTATAAATCAATCAATAATATTAGCGAAACTGAAGAACCTGCTTTTTTAATATCCCACGCTGTGCCCTTTTAAAACGACTATTCAATTAAATTAATTCTAATCGCGTATTAGCATTCCCTGGCACTTCAATTCCCCCCATAGCTCTTTATTTTCGCTAATATTATTGATTCATTCATACTATCGGTTTCTCCTGGCGAGATTATAGTCGAAAGAGCTATAGAGAGTTTTCCGCGAATCATTTTCAAAAGCATATATACATTTTGTACCTCCAAACATTTGTTTATATATATATATATATATATATATATATATATATATATATATATATATATATATATATATATATATATATTAGTACAGAAAAATTAGTACAACATTCGTACCGTCGGTTTCAAGCACAGAAGGACTTAGCCATCCGTCTCTCTTAAGCTTCTGTTGTCATCTGTTTCAGAAATGTGAAGTCACGTGTCACTCTCGTTTGGACGCGTTATTTGCTTAGAGTGTTATGTATGTTTGTTTAAATTTAGTGCAAGGAATGTTTAATAAGGTTTGAAAAAAAGGGGGCGGTGAAAAGTAACAGTTGAGATTTAAAACTGGAGAAGATTTAAAGAGATATAAAAAAATAAAAACATTTTTTTTTAATATAAATCCCGTGAGCCAGTATTTATGAGTATCGTATATTTGGCAGTTACTGTTTTGGGGTTTAATGATGTGTCTTCTAAAGGAATCAGGGAGAGAAAATGGGGTTAAGCTGAAGAGAGCCGGATGGCTAAGCCCTTCTGTGCTTGAAACCGACGGTACGAATGTTGTACTAATTATTCTGTACCAAAATAAATAAATATTCCGCTCTTAATTTTTAATTTTTAACTTTAATTCTCAATTAATCGAGCACTCTGCTGGGATTTTTTTTGCTATATTACAAATAATTTATATATATATATATATATATATATATATATATATATATATATATATATATATATATATAGTGTACAAAATTGAATGGTTTAGTTGAGATCAATGACATTTGAACATTGTTCTAAGAATTAAAACCAACTATTAGTAGGCGTACGATCGTGTCCGAAACTCAGAGTAGCGAGATCCAGCGGTTGCACACGAAGTCGGGGAAGGTTTGGCCCAGAACACACACAAAAGAAATGTCCGTTGCACTTGCACAGAAGCAACATTATTTATCCCAATCCTATGAATTTGCGGTCCCGAAATGTACACGCTCTTGCTTTCCATAGACAGAGAGACAGAAACGTCCAGAGGACGACACATCTTGATGTTAAATCCTTCTGGGGTTTCATCAAAGCTGTAATATCAGTCGATGCCAGATCTGCCCGCCATGGTTTATCCTGTCAGAAACTGGAATTACAGACAGCATAGCTCTGACGTTACCATGTTGCCACCGCGCTAATCACGGTGGGATTGGTTGGACTTTAGGAAAGCGTTGATGCAGTTGTTAGTGGCGAGGACTGTAGGTCCTACATATCAAGTTCAATTCCTTTCGGGACTATTGAACTACTTTTGACCACTATAACTACGAATCTTATGCATTGATCTTTTAGTAGTTGAGTATGTTAAATAGTAGTAAACAAGTTACTGGAAGGGTTGGGGGTCGGAGGGGGTTGTACTGGACGGAAGTTACGAAAATAAGGTAACTTCCGGTGGGACGTCTCGCAATCTCTTAACCAACGCGACTTAAACGAGAGAAGACGTGTTTTGTTTTGCGCGTGCTGCCAGAATGGGGTTCAGCACGCGTAGAGCGACCGAGGTAATGAAAACTATAAATAAGCATCTCATCTCTCTTTCTCTCTCTTTATCTTTCTCTCCCTCTTTCTCTCTCTCCTTTTCTTTCTCTCTATCTTTCCATCTCTCTCTCTTTCTCTCTCTATCTTTCAATCTCTCTCTTTCTCTATCTCTCTCTATCTCTCTTTCTCTCTCTCTCTTTCTTTTCCCCTCTCTTTCTCTCTCTCTTTCTCTCTCTAATACAAGCACGTTATGTGCTGCCTTTGATTAAATTGTTGTTGCATCCAACTTTTATTCCAGTGAGAACATCCCCCATGGAGACGACCGGGAACAATGGACCTCAGTCACAGGAGGATAAAACATTCACGAGGTAGGAGTTAATTCTGCTGCTATGATTTTTGATTGCATTGATAACAACTCATGTATTTTATTTGTTCATGACTTGTGAGACATTTGCCCCCACCCATCGGAGGAGAGGTGGTTGTTTTGTTTTATGGCATATCAACCCTTTCCGGGTTATTTAATGCTGAATCCGATAACGTTGGTATAAGTTTTTATGCTCCAAGTTCTTTATATCTTCAACTATTTATTCATGATGTTTGGTTTTGTTGTTTTGTTTTACGGCATATCAACCGGTCATTTTGGTAAAAGTTTTTATGCTCCAAGTTCTTTATATCTTCAACTATTTATTCATGGCGTTTGGTTTTGTTGTTTTGTAGAGAAAAAATGTTGTTTTTGTTTTTAGTTTTGCAGAATATGATTGAGTTTTGCAAAGGGAAAGGAAAAAAAAACAATAACATCAATGTTTGGTGCATTTAAAATCAGGAAGCCGATTTCATCAGACAGCCTGATCTGGTAGCAGGTAATGTAACAAGTAGACTAGACCCCAAAAAGCCTTATCAATACAATTAGTCTATAAGAAGAACACTCTGAAACAACACGGGCAAATGTGACACATATTTCACTTTTGCAGTCATCACCTTCTTGGTGGAGAGAGTGGACCGTATCCCACAGTACACAACCTATTTAAAACTATTTTATGTGTTGAGTTTGTCCTATGCTTTGGACTATCATCCTCGTCAATAAGGCAATACCGAGCGGTAACCCTGACCCTAACCCTAACACCCTGATGAGAAGACTTCTAATGAACATCCACCGCGTTCGCCGATAACTCTCCTGCCTGTACAGTTGCTTGTATAGTCCAGTTCGCGGTCTAATCGCTCTTCCAAAAACTGAATCGGCGAGAGCGCAGACAGCGGATGTAGATGCTGTCATAGTGTTATACCTATTTAGAAATGTCTGGTTTCATTGATTATTTCGGCACCTCATCGAGCTTATGCGCCCTTTGTTGATAAAAATGCCGCCAGGTGGAGCTTTAAGCGGTGGCGTCTTCTAAGGTGGCTTGGCTTCAGACTGCGCTTTTATGGCCAATACGTAATTAACCATACAGAAATTTGCGTGGTGTTACGCGCACCCACCCACACATACGCATATAGAATTATATATAATAAAAAAAAGCGAAATTCGTTCTGCGTTCTCCTGACGACATTGTTTTTGTGAGTCAAGATATAGCTGAATAAAAGAAACAAACAAATAAACAAGTGTTCAATGTAAAATCATGACATCAAGTCGCACGCTTAGGGAATGCCTGCTTTCACATGATCATTTTTTTTTTGATCAACTGTAATAGTGAAGAAAAAAAAATTATATCGCGGGATTTTGAAAAGGAAAGCTGATTCTCAGTAAAGATCCTTCTCGAATTCACGCTGAAGAGAAGATGGGGGGTCTAGAAATAATGAAAAAGTCAAATAAAATTGGATATATGTTAAACTATTTCGAACACGAATCGTCATACCGGAGAGATGGAGTCGGAAATCAAGTGAAGAAATTCAGTCAACTGCGTGAATTGGGTAGGTATATTTTATTTTTTCGTTTTTTAAATGTACATACCTTTAGTCATTATTTTCTTCATTCCCCTTCCAGTAACCCCTCCATATATATATATATATATATATATATATATATATATATATATATATATATATATATATATATATATATATATGTTATATAATATATATTATATATGTTATATATATATATTATATATGTTATATATATATATTATTTATATATATATATATTATATATGTTATATATATATATATATTATATATATATGTTATATATATATATTATATATGTATTATATATATATGTTATATATATATATATATTATATATATATATATATTATATATGTTATATATATATATTATATATGTATTATATATATATATTATATATATACTATATATATTATATATATATTATATATGTATTATATATTATATATATATATATATATATATATATATATATATATATATATATATATATATATATATATATATATATATATAACATATAAGGTTATGTTGTCGGATTTTCCATGCCAAAACTAAATAGTAATACACATGATAAAATGAAAATTTTTTCTGACTAGTGATTTCTTCCATGTGATCCTTGCAACATGTTCTTTGCGCTAAAATGTGTAATTCGGTTCTGTTTCTTTCCTAAAATAATTATTAATGATTAGATCATTACAATGGAGAACATCTGAAATAATGACTTTAAATGCTCAAAACACAAGGGAGATAATACCTGTCTTAGCATAAAGGTATAAATAACAGTTATCTCCCTTACGCTTTGAGCTTTCTTTTTCCCATCACTTCGTGACTTACGCATTATTATGTTTTTAGGCCAGAAAAAATATTTCAAATACGTGACGGGATTGGGACCCTAATCCCCTTCAAAGTAGGCCCCTTGTGCTTGCACACACCTAGCTGACCGATCCATCCACTGCCGGAACACCTCTGGAAGTCTTCGCACCCTCTCAACAACAGCTGCACTCCGAGCAGTTTGGGGCCTGCCAGAACGCTGGTCACTCTCAGCTGATATGCGGCCATTTTTGAATCGGTTGAACCACTCCTTAATTTGTGACAGCCATTGCATTTTCTCTTACCACCTGCTGAATCTACTACTGTCTCTGGCGATTTCTCGCGGTCGCGTGGGCATAAACCTTAGGTTCGTGATTCTAAGTTGAATCTATGAACTGCGTTCGGTCCCATGCCACCGTCTGCAACCGCCACCCCTGCACTGATGAGAGTAAAACACCCCGAAATGATATGATCTGTAGGTACAAAAACACGTCAATATTTAAAAATATTTACAGTATAGATATATAGATCGATAGATAGATAGATAAATATAGATAGATAGATAAATATAGATAATATAGATAGATAGATAAATATAGATAAATATAGATAGATAAATATAGATAGATATAGATAGATAAATATAGAAAGATATAGATAGATAGATAGAGAGAGATAGAGATAGATAGAGATAGATAGATAGATAGAGAGATATAAATAAATATAGATAGATATAGATAGATAGATAAATATATATATATATATATATATATAGATAGATAGATAGATAGATAAATATATATATATATATATATATATATATATATATATAGAGAGAGAGAGAGATAGATAGATAGATAGATAGATAGATAGATAATATAGATATAGATAGATAGATAAATATAGAGATATAGATAGATACATTCATACATTCGCGTATATAATATATGTAAAACATTTCATTCCTTTCTTGGAATATAAGAATTCTTCGAGATCTTTTCCCGTTCTATTTCAAGAAAAGTCATTATCGGATTCGGAAACACATTTACTTTTAGATAGACTAGCAATTCTCCATGACGTGTCCCCAGCTTCAACGTCTTTACACTCAGAATAATGGTTCCATCTAGAACGAAAGTATTTTCTGTTATTTATCCGGCCAAATGATAGTAAGTGGCTATTAAATCATTTCCCCCAAATTCTCGGTAAACAAAAACAAGAGAATTAAGTGCTTTCCAAAACATAGATGTGAAAAGGCAAAATAAACCAACAACTAAACATATGAGAGTCTTATGAAGATATAATCATTTCAACTGGCAACATATATACATACATAGTAACCCCAGACACAAAAATGGAAGGGACGAAATAGAGTACTTGTCCGTAAGCATCTGCATGCACATGACATGTCAATAAATACGTGTATATATATATATATATATATATATATATATATATATATATATATATATATATATATATGTATACAGGGTGTCCCAAAATAATGTATACACTCTTTGAATCGTTATAATTCGTTCAATTTACTGATTTTGACTTGTAAACAAGGTTGATAGAACAGTAGAAGAGTAAGAATACACATTCAAAAATACTGACACTAAAATTAACAAAACCATAGAAAAATAACTTTTAATAAACGTAAAGGCTACAATGTTTAAAGCAAGAAACCTGAAGCAATTGCAAACAAATGGGAGTAGCAATTGTAGTAGAATGTGCCCAAGGAGTAAATGTTGCAGGACGTTTGTAGGTACAATTGTTCACGTCTTCACTATATGGAAAGTGTATTGAGCAGAACGGGTTGGGGTTAGGGTGAGGGTTCATTTTATGAACATTCTGAAATTACCCTAAATAGCCTTTATCTTTGTTAAAAGTTAATTTTCTATGTTTTTGTTAATTTTACTGTCAGTATTTTTACGTGTATATTCTTACTCTTCTGTTTGTGTGTGAATCTTGCAAATAAAAATCAGTAATTTGAACGAGTTATAACAATTCAAAGGGTGTATACATTATTTTGGGACACCCTGTATATATATATGATCATATAATCATATATAAAGCTCTATTTGATATTGAGCACTTTTTATAAACCCGGTTGAAATTCTTTGGATTACTACGCTGTGGATGTTTTTACCTATTTTGGTACAGAAAAATTAGTACAACATTTGTACCGTCGGTTTCAAGCACGGAAAGTCTTAGCCATCCGGCTCTCTTCAGCATCTGTTGCCATCTGTTTTGGAAATGTGAAGTCACATGACACTCTCGTTGGGACGCGTTATTTGCTCAGTGTGTTGTGTGTGTTGGTTTGAATTTAAATTTAGTGTAATGAAACTGTTGAGATTAAAAACCGGAGGAGATTTGGAGAGATATAATAATATAAGATTAAAGGGAATAAAAATAAAATAAAAATGAAATTAAAATTTAAATAAAATTTGAAATTAAAACATAAGAAATAAAAAGATAAAAAAATAAAAAATAAAAAAATAATGTAAATTCCCGTGAGCCAATTTTATGAATTAGTATCATTAGCCGTTACTGTTTTTGGGTTTGAAGGTGTGCGTTCTAAAAGGAAAACTTTCCGTGCTTGAAACCGACGGTACAAATGTTGTACTTATTTTTCTGTACCAAAATAAATAAATATTATGCTCTTAATTTTTAACTTTAATTCTTAATTAATCGAGCACTCTGCTGGGATTTTTCCTACTATATTACAAAGAAGTTATATATATATATATATATATATATATATATATATATATATATATAAATATATATATATATTTAACTATTAAAAAAAAGAAAGAATAATGTGACGCGTTAACATGAGAAAGGGGGGGGGGAGAGAAGAAAAAAAGGGGAAGAAATGGAAATATGGATGAAATGTAGTGAAAAAAAAGTTGCTTTAACCGGGATCGTAGTTATTTAAGCAGTGGCGGTAAACATTGTATTGTTTCAGTGCGGTTGCTGCCAGATGTTTGTTTTAAGGAATAAGATCCGAGTCTGAGGTTTACGTTAGATGGTGATCAGAGAAGTATTATAGTGCTTTCGATGCACTTGCGACGTGGGAGAGAATATTCGGTCTTGAGTAGGGTGCAGTTTGTATAGTCAAAATTGTGAGTAAAAGTGTTTCTGTGTATGACTAGTGCGTTAGTAGGATTATTGTGCTCAGCTCCTGTTTGTGTTTGTAAACCCGGGATTTTATATTACTGGCTGTTTCACCAATATAAAACAATTGTCAATTCCCGTGTGGAGATATATTGCCGTCAAAGTTTTTTTAAAATGTAGTCATGTTTACAATTTTTGGTTTTAAAGAAAAGCTAAAAATAAGATTTTCAATATGAGGTCAGGTCATAAAACAACTGTTAGCGGTGTAGTGTGTTCTTAAAAAAAACTACTTTTTCTTACAGACAGCTGTAAAACGGCAAACGGCTTTAACAAAGCGAAACGAATTCGTTTATTTTAAATCTAAAAAATACCAATAAAAATAATTGTCTATGGTTACCTGTAGCGTTGAAAAGTAAATACACACCTAAAAATACCTATAGCGTTAATTTCTTCTACTGTTAGTGGCGATTGCCTTAGGGCAGGGATAACAGACTTGACAGCGCTGGCCACATTTGGATGTTATTTGCCATTCGGGTTTCGAATCTTGGCGTGAGTACAATTGAAATGTCTAACCACACAGACGAGACACGAGACACCGAAACAGCTCTATGCGAATTACTAAATTATATATATATAAAAACATTTCTTCATAATATTATATATATATAATACTATATACATATATATATATATATATATATATATATATATATATATATATATATATGGGTGTATGTTTTTTTGCATGTGCTTGTGTATTCATGTATTTACAAACAAGTATACACCCTCAATATATATATATATACATACATATATATAAACATACATATATATATACATATACATATATATATATATATATATATATATATATACATATACATATACATATATACATATACATATATACATATACATATATATACATACGTATATATGGCGGTTGCAGGCGGTCGCATGGGCTCGAACGCAGTTCGTAGATTCAGTCTAGAATCACTAGCGTAATGCCTATGCCCACCCCGTGAGAATATATATATATATATATATATATAATATATATATATATATATATATATATATATATATATATACATATATACATACATACATACATACATACATATATACATACATATATATATACATATATATACATATATATACATATATATATACATATATATATACATATATATATATATATATATATACATATATATATATATATGTATATATATATATATATATATATATATATATATATATATATATATATATATATATATATATATATATATATATATGCCATAATTGGTGTTCAACTTGTTCCTTCAATGTTTCCAAGTATTGGGTCTTTTCCCAGAGCCGTCGTTTCTATTTGATTATTTATTTGAAAACCAAATTGAAAACCTATTGAGCCACTGTCAAGGGAAAAGTAAATAAATATTGCCAGGAATCAAATAATGACCGCAAAATGGAAAGCGGAGATTTGGTCTCCATGGTAATATCAACTCCGCCAAGAAAGAATGGCTGACTTAAGTGAAATACTTTTACAGAGAATAATCTAAACATATTTTTATTTAATCGTTAATTTCTGATATTCGTATGAAGTAGTGCATTGTATTCTCGCGAAGAAGACGACAGCCGTAACTTTCTCTCCATCACCGTAATATTCAAAATGTCTGATGGTTGAAAGTGCGGAAACTGATTCGTTTTTGAATAATTAATTCTGAAAAAAAAAAAAATGGCGTCGGTTGTAGCATCCAGGTTTTAACAACGCATTATTTCGCGAATAATTACATACTGTCACCAGTTTCAGCCAGGCGTACAAACAGAAGAAACACGCAGTGCGTTGCCATCCCATAATTTATTCAATTCTCGGCAGAACGTTGGCACTTCAATAATGGCTGTTAAGAAGCAGATAAAGAAATGTCACAAGAGGCAATACGGAGACAAATAAATAAAAACACAACAACAAAAAGACAAAAAATATTAAAGGCATCTTGTCCGTAATGGATAAAAATCCATTATGATGAAATATTAATCCTATTATAATAAGGTTTTGTCGTCCGTATGTCTGTAATAAAAAAACACAAAATGTTGTTTAAAATTGACAAAAAGTTAAAGTTGAAAAAAAACCCCAGACAAGTTTACAATAAATATAACAACGCAATACAAGTCAATAGAACTGTAATTTTATAAATCAAAGCACACACGAAAATCATTATAGAATAAAAACAGTATTACAACTAACAAACTATATAATTAAAATGAATGTTTTAAATTATCGAAATTGTAAATAAATCCAGGTCAGTAAGTCTGATGAACGTCCTTAGATGGATTACGACTGCCACATGTCGTTCATCTGACGTCATATACGCCTAACCGCACCAGAGATTTCCGTCCTCACGATACTGGATTCGAAAAGCAGGTGCCGCCTAGGGCATTCTTTCTTGCATTGGCAGAGGACAAAATCGACTTTACGATCTCGTGGGGGATGATACCTCTCTCTCTCTTTCACACACACACACACACATACACACACACTATATATATATATATATATATATATATATATATATATATATATATATGTATTAGCAGTCGAAGGTGAATTATGTGATCTATTCCCTGCTTCTTTTGTTCCAGCTCGTTTGACTCGTTGGTCTAGTGGTCTCCATCAATTCGCTGTTTTGATACTTCATTGTAATACAGCTTCCTATTGCATTATATTCTTTCCAAGAACTACAGGCCTGTGGAACTCTATTCCTGCTGACTGTTTTCCTCCTACCTATAGCATTCGTCTTTTCAAGACTAAGTACAATAGACATCTCCTGTGTTGCAATAATCATATTTCGTTCTTGTTAACTCCTTACATCAATTGGCTTCATGCGTTGTCTGGAGCGATTTCCATAACAAACAACACAAAACACAGTACGAATAGAAGTTAGAAGTTATCGCCCCTGTTCCGTTTTGATTTTGTAATTTAGGACAATTATAATCTGCCAAAATATTGTAATTCGATTACAAATGTACTTATTGAGCAATTCTACGAAGTCAGTTTCTGAAAATATATATTTGCGTTACACACAGAACACCCAATGGACTCATGTAACATTATTCTCTGTGCGTTACAACGTGTCTTATAGGAACTGTGTAATGTGCGTTAATGTTTGTGTTATCAAGTGTTGGCACAGTAACCTTCGGACTAAGAACAGAGTGAAGTATCGTTCTGCTCGATCTCAGGGTGCCATCCCCCCAGGGATTATATCCTCCTTCAGTCTTCTTTCTTCTTCTGTGTACTTTGAACCTATTAGAATTTCCATGAACATAGTTTCTTTCTAGGAACTTCTCATCTGAGAAACGCATTGTCAGGGGGTTGCTCCGCTGCAGATTACAACATACCAGTCTTCAAGTCCAATGTTAACAAATACTTGCCGAGTTGTCCTCTTAACTAATAAAATTTTGTCCATTCCCAATAATCGTTTTCAATCCTCTCATAGCATTGTTCATCATTAAACTGACAATCTTATTAACCCTTATCCTCGAGCTGTTTTTGGTCTGAATAAGTACCCGTGGCGCAGTGAATATAGTACTAAGTAAAATTCAGTTCTAAGTGACAGTCATCTGAAGGTTGGAGGTTCAATCCTCACTGCGGACGATACGAAGAATGCATGGCATGCTACCCCCGTGGATTAAATAAAGGATTCCGCTCGAAATTCCATCCAGATTCCTGAGTTCGACAGAAAGATTCCCGAGTTCAACAAGGTACACCTGAAGAAGGTCGGAGGTTACGTCGGCCGAAACGTTGTGATAAAAACACCCAAGATGAAAACAATAGTCCGAATATATCAAATTCTACTAATTAATCCATAATGTATTCTTCTTTGCTGTCTAGAACATCTTCTCAACGTTCAACAAGATTTCGAAAT
>OY744541.1:85808046-85813046 GCA_963556195.1 Sepiola atlantica
CGAACAAAGCAAGTGGCCATTCGAGTGTCTCCTTTTCTGTACCCGTCCGATACTCGATCCTCTTGAAGGAGGCGCCTGATTGCTTGGCGAAACGCAGTTTCTCTTCGTCCTCATTACAGGCCAGGTTCTTGTTATGTGCCTCCCCCCCCCCCCGCGCCCGGCGAAAGGAAGACCGTGTGGTCAGTGCATCGTCAGTTTTAATGAGGTCCGGGTTGCCATTTGAAACAACCGGCTTCGGGAATGTAGAATCGCCGGATCCGAATTAAAGTGGATGCATCTTCGTTAAATGAGAAGGATTTGACATTTCTTCAAACTCGAGATGATGATTATGATGATCGATATGTTACGGTTTCTTTTCATCATCATCAGCATCAGCAGCAGCAGCATCATCATCATCATCATCATCATCATCATCATCATCATCATCATCATCATCATCATCATCATCATCATCAGCAGCAGCAGCAGCATCAGCTACATGCCATAGTCGCGCAATTTCGTTTTATGTTTCGTATTTTCCATTTCTCGCTATCATTTTTGCCCTCCCCTTCAAAAAGTTACTTTTCTTTCTTTTCAGTGAATAACTCTTCGTATTCTCTGATATATGAATGAGCCACAACTAACCTAGGCCAAAAGCCACTCGAGGAAAATGATCACTAGGATTCTCAGGTGCACGACGAACACTACTATGAGAGGATTAGAAACGATGGGTGAAAAGGTCAGAATTTTATTATTTAAAAGGACGGCTCGACAAGTATTTGTTTACATCGGACTTGAAGAAGACGATGTTGTAGACAACAGAGAAACAGTTCAGTGGTATGATGTTCCACCAATGAGAAGTTTTGTTGTTTTTTTTACAATAAATATCACCGCTCATTCATTCATTTCGTATGAATCCCCTGATTCTAGTGTTGGCATTAGTTTCCGCGATATCTTTTTAGTTATAATTATTTCTAGAAAGATATCGGGTACTCACGGGAAGGACCACGTGAAGGTTGACTGGTAGACGGTGGGACAACATCACGATCACCGGCACGATGGTTGTAGCAGGACCTAATCTGATTATTTACGGGGACGGTTCAACAAGAACTTGTTTATATTGGACTTGAAGACGACCATATTGTAGTCGGCTGGAATACAGGCTCGCGGGATTGTGTTCCATGGACGGGCAGTTCTAGGAAATAAACTCTGTCCATGGAAGTTTCGTTTTGTCTTGGGCACGCAGAGGGAGAAAGAGAAATCATTTACAGTGGTAGTAGCTAGGCGGGTTCGAGTTGTGAATGTTTTACAGGAGGAGGGGGGGCATAGATTTGAGCTCATGAAAATAACGGTAAAGCTAAGAAAGACTAGAAACATCTCTTCTGTGAGAGAGTGACTATAATGAAGAGAAGAGGACTCTCCACTAGTTTAAAAAAAAAGTCCATCTCTGTTCATGGAGATTCTGTTTTTATTTGTCAGCAACTACAAAAGCCACTCGAAGGTAAAGGTGAATGAGATTGTCAGTTGGATGATGAATAATACTATGAGAGGATTGGATACGATGACTGGAATGGGAATATTTGATTACTTAAGAGGATGGCGCGACAAGTATTTGTTGTCATTAAACTTGAAGACAACCATTTTGTTGTCATTGGACTTGAAGACGACCATTTTGTTGTCATTGGACTTGAATACGACAATTTTGTTGTCATTGGACTTGAAGACAACCATTTTGTTGTCATTGGACTTGAAGACGACGATTTTGTTGTCATTGGACTTGAAGACGACCATTTTGTTGTCATTGGACTTGAAAACGACCATTTTGTTGTCATTGGACTTGAAGACGACCATTTTGTAGTCATTGGACTTGAAGACGACCATTTTGTAGTCATTGGACTTGAAGACGACCATTGTGTTGTCATTGGACTTGAAGACGAGCATTTTGTAATCATTGGACTTGAAGACAACCATTTTATTGTCATTGGACTTGAAAACGACCATTTTGTAGTCCGCATGAAAGCAGTACTGATGACCCTATAACCTATATGTGTTCTCCTTTTCCTCAACTACTAATAATAAGTCATATAAGTTGTGTATGAAATTTAGACATTCATTGTTACAAATTGTCCAGATAACCTTGTGACCGTCTCAGCCGTATGGTATTAGTGTTAGATAATGAGAGGGGCCAGAGAAAGAGCGCCCCATAGGGTGGGAAGACGCCCTTATAGGTGGTGGGAGTATCAGGGAAATTGGAAGTGATGTCACTTCCGTTCGGGTTGTTTGTTGATATTGGACTTGTAGACGACCATGTTGTAGTGAGCAGGGAGGAAGTCCTGTAGTATGTGTGTTCCATAGATAACAAGGTATTGGAAAGTACCTCTGTTCATGGAAGTTGCGTTTTGTTTTGAGTAAACATAGAAAGAAAGGACAGTTCTTCCAGTGATGTCTTGCTGTGAATGTTTTACAAGAGAAATCTGATTAAACATGCATGAAATTAACTTTATTCATGAAATAAACTATTTAAACTTAATTAAAAAAAAAAAAATTTGTTTACATTGGACTTGAAAACGATTATGTTGTAGTTAGCTGGAAAGCGGCCCCGCGGTACTGTGTTCCACATACGGGTAGTTCTAAGAAAGAAACTTTGCTCATAGAAGTTTAGTTTAGTTTTAGGCACAAGAGGGAGCAAGAGAAATTACTGGCAGTGGTTGTAGCTAGACGAGTTGTTTTTTCATTTAAACCATCTTTAAAAAAAACAACTTTTTAAACTATTACTTTACACCATTTTATTCTTAAAATCCTGTGCACGGCATTCATTTAATTATTTAAAAATGATTTTTTTTAACTTAAAATCCTGTGCACGGCATTCATTTAATTATTTAAAAATGATTTTTTTTAACTTAAAATCCTGTGCACGGCATTCATTTAATTATTTAAAAATGATTTTTTTTTAACTTAAAATCCTGTGCACGGCATTCATTTAATTATTTAAAAATGATTTTTTTTTAACTTAAAATCCTGTGCACGGCATTCATTTAATTATTTAAAAATGATTTTTTTTTAACTTAAAATCCTGTGCACGGCATTCATTTAATTATTTAAAAATGATTTTTTAAACTTAAAATCCTGTGCACGGCATTCATTTAATTATTTAAAAATGATTTTTTTAGCTTAAACATTTAAAAATAATTTTACATTTATTCAATCTGTTTTTAAAACGGTGTGTTCACAATAACTTTATAGATATTTGTAAAGTTAACGGACATTTTATATCTTAGCATTTACGGTTCCGACGACCACGTGTTCGAGAATATCTTTTCCGTACACGTGGACGCCATTTTGCATGTTGTGTTATCTTAAATAACACATAGTGCTGAATTTCGGGCGGAGTGTACCATACGTTTCACCTGTCAGGAAGAAAACATACTTGACACAGACACGCACTTGGCCGGAAGAAAGAAATACGGTTGATCGACACGGAAATACAACTTTTCAGCAATAAAATGATTGTTGATTGATTCAAAACCACCTGCAAAGGTTATCTTTATCACCTGCAGATAGAAATACACCGTCGCTGAATATACTCCCTAGGCACATGGCTACATTGACAGCGAAGGTGAAACCCCAGAATATGCATTTACGGGTATTAATTCTACCCTTTTATTGACAATGAAGATATATCATTACTTTTTTTGACATCAGAGTTTTTCGTCATTCTTTTAAGCAAAGCAGAAATACTACAATAGAAGAAATAAAAAGAAGCAGTTAAGTTTGCATGCATACACATTTATACTCAGATAAAACAGTTTGTCGAAGATAAAGGTAAAAGGGGGTATGTCCTCTTTCTTTCCCTACTGTCACTCTCTCACAGAAGAGATGTTGCTAGTCTTTCTTTGCTCTTACATTATTTTCATAGCAAGTGCTTGACTGAGCTCAAATCTGTGGTACATCCTTGTAAAACATACAAAACTTGAATCTAGCCTGGTTTGTGTTTTTTTTTGGATGCAGGTAAGTCAACAGATTTTTCATTCGGCACTTTCCGGTGTTTAACGTAAACATCCGGAAAGCACCGATGCCGAAGCAGTTTTAGCGCGGGTCCTAATGTAAAAAAAACACCTATATTATATAACAGTATGTCTATCTTATAATTTTTTAGTTCAGTAAATTTAATTGATTATCTCTGGCTTTTATTGATTATCTGTTATTATGAAAATTATCATGAATTATTATGAATAATATATATTAATAATATTAATAATATTAATAATAATATTAAATAATATAGAAAGTAATATTATATAATATTCATAATAATATTAAGAATAATAATACAGGAAATTAAGATATTAATAATTAATAATTAATGATTAATAATTAATTAATTAATTAATTAATTAATTGTAAATTAATTAATTAATTAATTTATAATTAATTGATAATTAATTAAGAAATTATTAATTAAGATATTACTAATATTATTAAGAATAATAATACAAAGAAAATAATATTAATAATATTAATAATATTAATAATAATATAATTATTATCATGAATTATCATTAATTATTATGAAGATTATTATGAAATTATCTCTGTAATTATAATTGATTATCTCTTACTTGTATCTCTTATCTGTTATTATGAAAATTATCATGAAGTATTATGAATAATATATATTAATAATATTAATAATATTAATAATAATATTAAATAATATAGAAAGTAATATTATATAATATTATTATTAATATTAAGAATAATAATACAGGAAATTAAGATATTAATAATTAATAATTAATAATTAATAATTAATTAATTAATTAATTAATTAATAATTAATAATTAATTAATTAATTGTTAATTAATTAATTAATTAATAATTAATAATTAATAATTAATTAATTATGAATTAATTAATAATTAATTAAGATATTTTTAATTAAGATATTACTAATATTATTAAGAATAATAATACAAAGAAAATAATATTAATAATATTAATAATATTAATAATAATCTAA
>OY744541.1:85818046-85873046 GCA_963556195.1 Sepiola atlantica
TATTGTATTAATAAACGGAATATAGTACTCAATTACTAATGTAAAAGAGAATAATAGAGTCGACCAGTTAGACTGACAAGCGGCACTGATACAACGTCACTGCGTGAAACCACGGGTATCTATGTTGTTTGTTCGAATCATTGTAGAAGAGTACAAAGATCGATATATGTTTATGTTAGATCCTATTGTGATGAGTGGATGCTCAGTATACAAGATGGAACAATAATATGAGAAAATAAATGATGAAAATAAAAATTGGATAAGTTACGATATTTATTTATTCGTCTAGTATTCAAGCAAGGAATATGAAAAACAATATTTTCCTTAATCCATGTATTTTCAAAGATAAGCTCTTTTCATCAGTAGGGAAAAATAAGTAAAAATTGGATTACTGCTTGGCATAAATTTAAAAATATAAAAAGTTCTGAATAAAACATCCCCCACACTCACATATATATATATATATATATATATATATATATATATATATACATATATATATATACATATATATATACATATATATACATACATACATACATATATATATATATATATATATATATATATATATATATATATATATATATATATATATATAATAGACGAACCATTAATGAATACATAAATACTATTTTTTGGTTTTTCTTTTTCAATTCCCATTACGTCGAAACATTTTCTTCATATCTTCATATCTTTATATATATATATATATATATATATATATATATATATATATATATATATATATATATATATATATATATATATAAGGAGTGATGGAAATAAAAACTCTTAAATTTGAGATTTCTTCTTGTTTAATTAAATTTGTAATTCTTCCAATTTTTATTTTCATCATTCCTTATATATATATATATATATATATATATATATATATATATATATATATATATATTCTTTTTCTTTATTTATTGCTCTATCCAGTATATTGAGCGTTCACTTATCACGATAGGTCATTATGTAAATATACAATATTTATCTTTAAAATTGTATTCATTGTTATATATATATATATATATATATATATATATATATATATATATATATATATATATATATATGTATATACATTGATGCATGTTTGATTAAACAACAGGGACAATTCCTGTTTGTTTCTTTTTTATCCATCATTTCATGTTGATGGACTAATGATCTAATTTTCTGTTCGAGTGTGAACAGGAACTCGTCAAAACAGCAAACGTTTTTGAAACAATGTATATATTGAGCACTTTTGAAAAGTATTGGTTTTGTTCATTTTGTTAATATTTGAACAGGAACTCGCCAAAACTGCTAACATTTTCGACTCCATGAGTCTTCATCAGGCACGCGAGAAGTTACGCATATATATATATATATATATATATATTATATATATATATATATATATATATATATATATATATATATATATATATATATATATATATATATAATATTTATATATATATAATATTTATTTATAAATATTATAATATTATATATATATGTTTATTTATAAATATTATAATATTATATATATATGTTTATTTATAAATATTATAATATATATATATATGTTTATTTATAAATATTATAATATTATATATATATATGTTTATTTATAAACATTATAATATTATATATATATATGTTTATTTATAAATATTATAATATTATATATATATATGTTTATTTATAAATATTATAATATTATATATATATGTTTATTTATAAATATTATAATATTATATATATATAATATTTATTTATATATATATATATATATATATATATATATATATATATATATATATATATATATATATATATATATATATATATATAATAGATTGAGGTAACCAACATTTTTGTTATTTAATATTTTCCAAAATGTCTTGTAAACATTTTTTGTATTTGCTGTTTGTAAGCTACACGTGTTTCCAGCAAGTCTTCTATCTTTAGGCATTTACTGATTTGAAAATGTTGCTACAATTCTTTTTATTTAAAAGTTCCGTTGTTAGTGTACGTATTTTTTTTAACATTCTTCTCAGTTGTATGTGCCGTCTTTCTTTCCTTCTAAGAGTCATCTTAATATTCTAAAAATATGGCACTCGATTTTACCGAAGCGTGCAGTTATTTATGCTTGGTCAGTGTTCGGAGTCTATGTTGACCTCTGTCCGGGTCAGTGGACACGATTAGCAGTTATTCTTGTGCATTTATCATCCATCATCTGTTCGTGCGCATGTGTTGACACACACACACACAATATATATATATATATATATATATATATATATATATATATATATATATATATATATATATATATATTAATTTATGGGTATGTGTTGGACTGCATGTATACGCATAGGCAATGTAACTATGTATATGCCTATATATGTACGTGTGCGCAACACTACTTATGCATATAGTAGGTCTCCACCTGCACCTGGATACAATGCAGACTCTAAAACAATACAACTATGCACAATTGACATGTGCAAATCACAAGTGCACATAAACTGCAGCTACACACCAGAACAAATACAATGACCAAACACACACATAGACATCAGATTAAACACAAACATTACCACGACTAAAATAGATACACACACCAACACGAACAAATAACACGAACACACTTTCTTTCACACATACATACATGCATATATATATATATATATATATATATATATATATATATATATACATGCATATATATATATATATATATATATATATATATATATATATATATATATATATAAATAAATATAGTCGCCCACATACAGACTGTTTCGCTGTATCACAACTCTTAAGTGCGACTAGACTAGTTAGTTCCTCAACCCGAGGTTGAAACCCAACCGTCGAGCTACGACAGTGACTGAATGTATGTAAATGATATCTCAATGTAAACATTGTCAAGTGCCGGGAGCTCGAATTAGTTTACCCAATGAGCTATCCCTTAAAACTGATGACAGTTGGCGATATCGTTACAAATAATCTCTACTCAAGAAAGGGAGCTCTATATAGTCATCCACATACAGACTGTTTCGCTGTATCACAGCTCTTCAGTGCGGATATATATATATATATATATATATATATATATATATATATATATATATATATATATATGTATATATACGCACATAAAAGATTATCATATCAGAACATGAAAAAGTACACGTTTCAGTGAACTCAAGTGCCATGACATCCCCAAAATAGAAACGGCTTTAAGAAAAAAATAAAAATACACAGCTTAAGAGAATAACAACCAGAAACACACACACATCCCTAAACACATACATCCACATCACTAAACACACACATATCCCTAAACATACACACATCCCTAAACACATACACACACATCCCTAAACACACACACATCCCTAAACACATACACACACATCCCTAAACACACCCACATCCCTAAACACATACACACACATCCCTAAACGCATACACACATCCCTAAACACACACACACACCCCTAAACACATACACACATCCCTAAGCACACACATCCTTAAACGCATACACACATCCCTAAACACATACGCACGCACATTCTTAAACCCACACACACCCCTAAACACACACACATCTCTAAACCCACATACATCCCTAAACACATACACACATCCCTAAATACATACACTCCCCATAACACACACATATCCCTAAACACATGCACACGCACATCCCTAAACACACACACATCCCTAAACACACACACCCCAAACACACACACATCGCTAAACGCATACACACATTCCTAAACATATACACACACATCCCTAAACACACACATCCCTAAACACATACACACGCACATCCCTAAACACACACACATCCCTAAACACACACATCCCTAAACACATACACACGCACATCCCTAAACACACACACATCCCTAAACACACACATGCAGGATGATAAATATACCATAACAACAGTTAATCTTGGACACCAACCCGAACAGAGGTCAACATAGACGCCGAACACACTGACCAAACATTAACAATTGGACGCTTCAGTAACGTCATCTGTCGAGTAAAAGAAGAAGCACCCAAAACTTAGAGGAATGACAAAACAAAAAACACGCGCACACGCATAACGGCACTTTTAAAAAAAAAAAATTGAACTAACATTTCGAAACCAGAAAATGACTGAAGATAGCCAAAATGCTTACAAACATCAAATTTAAACAGCAAATACGAAAAAATGTTAACACGAAATTTGAGAAAATATGTAATAATAAAAAAATAAAAAATAAATGTACACTTCCTGTTTCCCTGACGGTACCAGCATGCAACATTTTAAATTTAATGTGAACAAACATCTCGCTGCACAACTCTCCACTTAGGATGCCCCTATAGGTATGGCCCCTAATTCACGGCAGCCCCTTACGTCTCAATGACAATGTGCTTGTTTGGGGTAAATACAAGTAAAATAATATGATTCTGTTCTGATTATTTTTCAGTCTGACTATATAACAAAATCCTCTTCTGCTTATACATGTATAAGTATCTGCTGTATTTTCTAACGAATCAATTTTGGAAATTTCTAGACACATTTTTGTTACATTCACAAAATGTTTTTTTTTTCTTCCTCATTTTTTTTGTTCAGTTGGAATTGGAATTCTGTTATCATCTGCATTTTTTGTTGTTGCTTTGAGTGAAATTACATTTTAATATTCAATCTTTGTTGCGCGTCAGACTTTTGGCAGATGCCAGGTCAGATATCGTCGCTCCAAACACTTTCTCACACCTGAGGCTATTCTCTATCTCTACAAATCTACTATCAAACCTTGCATGGAGTACTGTCGTCATATTTGGACTGATGAATCTCCGTCCCATTTGAGGGTTCATGATAAGGTGCAGAAGCGTATTTGTAATTTTGTTCCCCACACACTTTCTTCTTATATTCACCCTGACATGATGTTGCTAGTCTAAGTCTTTTTTATAAATATTATCATGAAATTGCCCGATCTATTCACTGCTTCCTTTGTTCCAGTTCGTTTGACTCGTAGGTCTAGTAGTCTTCAACAATTCGCTGTTTTTATACCTCGTTATAATACAGCTTCCTATTCTACTAGATTCTTTCCAAGAACTGCGGGCTTATGGAACTCTCTTCTTGCTGACTGTTTTCCTCCTACCTATACCATTGTTCTTTTGCGATAATCATGTTCTGTTGTTTTTAGCTTCATGCCTTGTCGAAAAAAAAACAATTAAACATCAATGTTTGGTGCATTTTGGGGTCAGGAAGCTATATCTTCAGACAGCCTGATCACACACGGCATGTGATAAACGAATTGATAAAGCATTTGCAAAAGAAACATGCCGCTTATGGTTTCTATTCGGCTGGCTTCGTTTCGACTCGGTTCTTAAAGAAGTACATAGATGGAGGAAAGTAATATAAGCAATTTGTCTAAGTAACGAGAGGCGGAAGTAGATCCGGTCGAATTTAATCAGCGCAATCTTATTTGGTGTGATGCACTTTCATTATTTCGTAAAAGGGATCAGGTGCCCCTCACGATGTGAATTACTGTATTTGGTGCGTTGCATAAATGGTCAGTTTTAAAGGCCGAATCGTGTGACCGGGAAATCGAAACATGGAAATACAAAAAAAAAAAAAAAAAAAAAATAGGACAAAGAAAAATAGGTTAAACGGGAAACGAGAAAACAGGAAAAAAATCTGAGAGAAATTGAAATGATAGAGTGATCAGGGGGGAGGTAAGAGAACGGATATAAGAAAGGAGATAAGAAAGGATATAAGAAAGGGGAGAGAAAAGTCAAGGGGGTAACATTAAAGAGGAATAGAAAGAAGAGAGAATAATAGAGAAGGATGAAGTGGAAATAATGAAGGTAAGGATACATAGTATGACTAAAAACGCAATCACTCGCTGTTCTTCAGAAACCACAATGAAAGGCATTTACAAAATTTTACATTGAGATACGCGGACGCGGTGCTTCTTTCGTTTCATAATGACATTATGAAGAAAAATCTAAGTAAATCATGTAGAGTAGGAGGAAAGCGTTGGAGGAGCAGAAAGAGGAGAGAATAATGAAGAAGGAAGTAAGGGGGAAAAGCGGGTTCTTCTGTAGTTTCACAATGACATTAAAATATTTAAATAAATGTATAAACTTTGTTATCTACCTACGTGTTG
This sequence comes from Sepiola atlantica, assembly GCA_963556195.1. Lineage (NCBI taxonomy): Eukaryota > Metazoa > Mollusca > Cephalopoda > Sepiida > Sepiolidae > Sepiola > Sepiola atlantica. The sequence goes on from OY744541.1 coordinate 85,824,226, forward strand.
TACAGAAAAAAATACGCAAGTTCATCCAAATGTCGGCGTTGAACAACTGCAGATATTTCGTTTTTTTATATGGTCTCGTAATGATATCTTGGAGAAAACGTGTAAGATTTTTGTGTACGATCAATCAATATTTAGTGTTCAGTAAGTGGGTACGTTTGCTAGTATTCATCTCGTAATTTTAATTCACGGGCCGATGTCGACACGTATACAGGTCATCAGGTCAGCGAGTACATTCAAATGTCATCTCGACCCTGGATGTACTAAGAGCGGACCTGACGTCAACTGCGTAAGAGAGACAAAAAAAAAAACGGAAGTCGCGTTGAAGTTTTTGAGGATGACGGACATGGAAGAATGGATGAACTTCTAACATAACTAAAACAACAAATCCGTAGAACAGGAATGCATCCGCCGCGACATTGGCATTACAGAGAGCCTACTAACTCCATCAATAAATGTTCTTTCTCCATAGCGATGATTTCTTCATTTTTTTTTGTGGTTGTGAAACAATTAATTGCAGATGTCCTCAGGCGTGGGAGGAAAACATACGATGCGGTGGGATTGTGATCGGCATATGATAAAAAGTACCTTATAAACTCGTATATCAAATTGATTGTGAACTGTAAAGCGTTGGGCTTTCTTTAATAGGGGAGGTATTCAACACGGGTTCATAATACTAAAAACACCCCTGGCCTTTAACAAGCGTAATACTTCGAATCCCCAAATATCTTAAAGCAATAAAAAAAAAACTATTATGATGAAAATTCCAGGCAAAAGAGTTTGTATGACGTAGAAACGGTGTCAATCCCTTGGAAGTCCGAATTAAATGGATTCACATTTGAAGGATCTATAAAGTAGCGTGTCGTTTATCTATGTTTTAAATCAAGCATGTCAAACTCATAGTAATCCCGAGGCCAATATGAGTCAATTTGCGTTGTAGTGAGGGCCACAAACAACCAACTGAAATTGTTTAATATGAATTAATGCAACATTTTTTTGTAACTTAATCTTAGCAACATACAATATGCATGGCGTGAAAAATTAAGAGGGGATGCGACGGTGAATAGCCCCAGGCATCCAAATTGACCGGAGGTGCCCATCATATCAAAGGTATTTCCATTTCTCATAGTATTTTTCAGTACTAGGACTTATACTTGGGTCTTTAGGACATACAATCAATGAGTTTGCCCGGGCATAGACGGTGCATCACCAGACGTCTGCAAGCCATTGTATGCACACACATTATTTAGTAGTTTAACAACAACAAAAAAATTACAACATCTTTAACAGAAATGATTTGTATGCAATCGCAACGAATGAATTTTGAAATCGCTAAAAATGTAATATATCGGTTTTAAGTGTACAGATACGTTCTGAATACGGCACCATTTTTCAGTGAGCGACGTACGCTTTTTTAGAACATTTTTCCAGCTTAAATTATAAAAAAAAGTATAATATAGCTTTTATTACCTTACTGTACAATTAAAGATTTTACTGTTTTGACCTGTTGTTTTATTGTTTTTTTAGGGGGGGATAGTTGAGGGTAGATTCATGAAACACGGGTACAATACGATAGAATCTGAATGTATAGTATGTAAAGGACACTTATAACTTGCTCGTGTACTACTATTGAGCACTCTAGTTTATTTTTTCTACTGACACGAAGTATTATATATATATTTATATATGTATATGTATATGTATATATGTATGTATAGATATACAAATATATACATATGTATGTATATATATGTATATATATATAGGTATCTATATGTATGTACATATATATAAATATATATGTATATATATGCATATAAATATATATATATATGTATATATAAAAAAATATATATGTATGTATCTATATGTAAATATATATGTATATATATATTTATATATATTAATATGCATACATGTATGTATGTATATATATGTATATATATATATGTGTATATATATGTATTTATATATAAATATATATATACGTATATATGTATATATAAATATATATGTACATGTATATATATATATATATATATATATATATATATAAAACAAACAACATACATATGCACACATTCATGTATATGTGCACGAAATATATATACAAAATGTGTATAGAAGTAGTATTACATTGCGTTCTTAAGCCTTTCGCTTTTTCTTTTTAAATTCACACACACACACATATATATATATATATATATATATATATATATATATATATATATATATATATATATAGTGTCAGGACGGGTAAAGTTATTCCCCGAACATAACAGTTTTGCACAATGTTTAATGTCCCCTTGCGAAGATTAAACTAAAAAAAATAATGCTACTTAAACTTTTGCCATAATTCTTATTCCAATTGTGATCAAAATCCATTACATCATTTTGATTCGAAAAAATGTCTAAAATTTAAGACTTAAGCTTAAGGGGTTTTAAGAAGATCGAATCTTGCTGAATTGACGTCTAATGACTGTGGATGAAATTTCATTGACGTCTAATGACTGTGGATGAAATTTAATTGACGTCTAATGACTGTGAATCAAATTTAATTGACGTCTAATGACTGTGAATCAAATTTAATTGACGTCTAATGACTGTGAATCAAATTTAATTGACGTCTAATGACTGTGAATCAAATTTAATTGACGTCTAATGACTGTGGATCAAATTTAATTGACGTCTAATGACTGTGGATCAAATTTAATGCAAACCTGATGACGTCTAATGACTGTTAATCAAATTTCATTGACGTCTAATGACTGTGGATCAAATTTAATGCAAACCTGATGACGTCTAATGACTGTTAATCAAATTTAATTGACGTCTAATGACTGTGGATCAAATTTAATGCAAACCTGATGACGTCTAATGACTGTGAATCAAATTTAATTTACGTCTAATAGCTGTGTGTCAAATTTAATGCAAACCTGATGACGTCTAATGACTGTGAATCAAATTTAATTGACGTCTAATGACTGTGGATCAAATTTAATGCAAACCTGATGACGTCTAATGACTGTTAATCAAATTTAATTGACGTCTAATGACTGTGGATCAAATTTAATGCAAACCTGATGACGTCTAATGACTGTTAATCAAATTTCATTGACGTCTAATGACTGTGGATCAAATTTAATGCAAACCTGATGACGTCTAATGACTGTGAATCAAATTTAATTGACGTCTAATGACTGTGGATCAAATTTAATGCAAACCTGATGACGTCTAATGACTGTGAATCAAATTTAATTTACGTCTAATAGCTGTGTGTCAAATTTAATGCAAACCTGATGACGTCTAATGACTGTGAATCAAATTTAATTGACGTCTAATGACTGTGAATCAAATTTAATTGACGTCTAATGACTGTGAATCAAATTTAATTGACGTCTAATGACTGTGGATCAAATTTAATTGACGTCTAATGACTGTGGATCAAATTTAATGCAAACCTGATGACGTCTAATGACTGTTAATCAAATTTCATTGACGTCTAATGACTGTGGATCAAATTTAATGCAAACCTGATGACGTCTAATGACTGTTAATCAAATTTAATTGACGTCTAATGACTGTGGATCAAATTTAATGCAAACCTGATGACGTCTAATGACTGTGAATCAAATTTAATTTACGTCTAATAGCTGTGTGTCAAATTTAATGCAAACCTGATGACGTCTAATGACTGTGAATCAAATTTAATTGACGTCTAATGACTGTGGATCAAATTTAATGCAAACCTGATGACGTCTAATGACTGTTAATCAAATTTAATTGACGTCTAATGACTGTGGATCAAATTTAATGCAAACCTGATGACGTCTAATGACTGTTAATCAAATTTCATTGACGTCTAATGACTGTGGATCAAATTTAATGCAAACCTGATGACGTCTAATGACTGTGAATCAAATTTAATTGACGTCTAATGACTGTGGATCAAATTTAATGCAAACCTGATGACGTCTAATGACTGTGAATCAAATTTAATTTACGTCTAATAGCTGTGTGTCAAATTTAATGCAAACCTGATGACGTCTAATGACTGTGAATCAAATTTAATTGACGTCTAATGACTGTGGATCAAATTTAATGCAAACCTGATGACGTCTAATGATTGTGAATTAAAATTAATGCAAATCTGATTAAATAGAATTTTCAAGCGGAAGTTTGTGCCCATATTCTGCCCCCCTAAACCCTTTAAAAATATTCCAAAGAAACTGAACTTTGGAGAATATACATTAATTGATGTCTAATTATTATTGTTAAAATTTCATAAAAATCGTAGGTATTTGAAGTTTCACAGAGTCTTCTACCCCGTTTTTGCATTCTTTTGCAAAAAGAATAAGAATTACACTAAATATAGGTCGCATTACGATCTATTACGTATAGGAACTATGTTCTAAAATCATAATGATCGGTTAATTAGTTTAGGAGTAAATCATATACACACCAATAGATAAACGTATACACATACCTAACTTTATATAGCATGCGTGGTTTAAATTAAATTATAATAAGAAGTTAAGAAAACGTTTTTATGAGTTAAAAGATAAAAAGAAAATATATTACCTGGTGATAATTTCGCATTATTCGGTCTAATAGCCGACATATATGCAGTAGACTCACCGACAGACGGACACACGTAAGTAATATTATGGATGTGTGCGACATTTTAGGGAATGGAATTTGTGTAAAAGGAATTAAATGCTTTATACACACAATTATATATTTACTAGAAGAATACTCGCCCCAGGAATATAGGAATGTATAGTATTTGTTATTAATTTTCTTAATAATATAGTGCTCACTTTACTCACCGTGTTGCCTAGAATACATATCCCATAATTCATAATGATAAGTTTCATTAGTTTAGTAGTTAAACCTGCATATTTTTATAATTGACGCTCATATGTGCGATCTGTGCTGGTTAAAATTTTATAACAATATATAATATAACTCAACATTTGATGTGGAGCAATTCTTTTTTTTCTATTAAATGTTGTGAATTTTGTTTATTCTAAAATATTGGAAGCGAGTTTGGCGACCAGACTCTTTAAATTGTAAAGTTAAAAAAATATTGTGCCCATGTCACTCGAAATGTTTCCTAGAATATATATTCCATAATTCATAATGATCGGTTCATTTAGTTTAGGAGTGGACCCTGTACATACACATATATAAACATGTACAAATACCTAACTTTATATATATATATATATATATATATATATATATATATATATATATATATATATATATATATATAGAGAGAGAGAGAGAGAGAGAGAGAGAGATTTTAATACTAATAACTTTCTTATTGATTTTTTGTCTTTTTCTTTTTTCCTTTCGATCTTTCGATCTTTCTTTCTGGTGCTACCAGATCAGGCTGTCTGAAGATACTTGCTTCCTGACCAAAAATGCACCAAACATTGATGTTATTGTCTTTTTCCCTTTTCTTTAGCAAAATTTAATCATGTTCTGCAAAGCTAAAAACAAAGACAACATTTTCCCTCTACAAAACAAACCAAACATCATGAATAAATATTTGAAGATATAAAGAACTTGAAGCATAAAAAACTTTACCAAAATGACCTGATTCGGTATTAAATAACTTGAAAAGGGTTGATATGCTGTAAAACAAAACAACCAAACAAACCACTATAAATAAATATTTAAGATATAAAGAACTTGAGGCATAAAATCGTTTACTAAAATGACCTGAAAAGAGTTGATATGCCGTAAAACAAAACAACAAAACCAAACCAGACACCATGAATAAATATTTGAAGATATAAACAGCTTTTACTAAAATGACCGGATTCGGTATTAAATAACCCGAAAAGGGTTGATATGCCGTAAAACAAAAACAACCAAACCAAACCAAACCAAACCATCCCGTCTTTCTTATTCCGTTTTTAATTTATTTTTTGTTCTTTTCTGTTTTTTAAACAATTTTCTTTCTTTTGTCTCTCTTTCTTTTTTCCTTTCTTGTTTTTTTTTTCACTAATTATTTTTTCTTTTAACTTCATTTCTTTTTTTAACCTTTTTAACCTTTTTCTTTCCTTTTCTTTTCTTCCCTTAAACATCTCTTTTTCCTTTTCTTCCTTTCTCATCGCTAAATACAATCAACGATATTTAATGTATGGCCCGGTTCCTTTTCTTACCTCCCCTTTTTTTGAAAATAAATTTTGCAAATGAATCTCATGTCAATATTTATTTAAAACACTTTTAACGATGACTACGCCATTTTTGTTCGCTCTTTCTGTCTTTAATTTCAGTGAAAGCAAGCAATAACATTTTCTGCAAATAATTATATCCCCCCCCTTCTTCCCTCTTCCTTTGAGAAATCACGAACAATCTTCATTTGATGAAAGCTATCAATTTATCCTGCTGCGCAAAGTGTTACCAATTCTTGCCTATTTGAGAACACCGGAAGTAGACGTTGTTCCATTAAGACGATCTCAGTTTTAATGGTCCAATTACACGTTTAAAATTGCATTTACATGCGGATACACCGACAGAGTTAAATAAAATAGATAAATAAATAAAATAAATAAATAAGATAGAAATACACAATTAAATAGAAATTATTAATAACATTGGGAAAAGAACAACCAAACGTTTATTCAGCTTGTTCGAGTTGAGTTGTTATTACGTATCGATTCTTGATTGGATAAAATCTTTCATCCACTCAGAGAAGCGAAAATAATCAGTATCGAAAACTTGTGCGAACTACAAAAACCCAATCACAAAGAATTCGTTTTCTTTTTTCAGGTATTTTTCTTCCACACCTGACGTACGTGGGTATGTCCTTAAAAGCTAACCTCGGCCCCTGGCCGAATGTCCTCGATAAAATATAACAAGATACATTCACAAACTACTGTACGGCCCTTAAAGCATACACATGCTGCTTAACGAATGCATATATACACAAATTCATTGACACATACACACTCTCTCACTAACAGAGCAGGTACGCTAAGATGTACACATATCTACATACCTATGTAATTTACAGACGTGTAAACGCACACGGCGCTAGCCGAAACAAACATGTGTACCAATTTCTCCTTACACGTAAAACTACTTCTTCACCAGAAAGTTCCTTGGACTCTTGAATTTTCAATCTTTAACAACTCTTCATTTTCATTGTCTTAGCAAGTTGTCGAAGCAAATTAATTAATTTTGTATACGTAGACTTTGTCATTATTTCTTATCCCCACAGAACGGCATCCAACAATTGCATCATCCCATATTATTTTTTTAGCAGAATTTCAGATTTTTATAGCTCCTTACATCAAGTGGCTTTATGCATTGTCTGGAGCAATTTCAATAAAATAAAAAAAGGAAATATTTTTGTCAGCTTAAATTTTATTTGGGTTTGACTTAAAAAAATCCGACAGGATAACTGTATATGTTAGATTGTTCAACTCTTATGTATCAGCACGTAGAGGCAATTATAAATTGTTTGTATCACTTTTCTACAACCCCAGAAAGTACCCGACTAAAAAGGGGAGTATTGCTGCCACATCTGGGGAGGTGCCGCTCAGAGGAATTTTTCTTGTAATGATTGTGTGGAAACCCGACTTCATAATCTAGCCGAAGTTAGTCTTTTTCTACTCTGTCGTTATTCGCATGGTAGTTGCTTTATTGAGTTCCAATCTCTGGCCACCCTGTAAAAAATCACAGCAAAAGGTCGTCTTATTACCATCAGTGCAAAACAAAAACCCTAACCCTAACCCTAAAACCCCTTTTTATGTCTTCCTGTGTTTACCTAAAACCAAACGAAGTTTCCATGAGCAGAGTTTCTTTCCACGAACTTTTCATCTGTGGAGCACATTACTGCATGACTGCTGCTCTGCAGACTACAACATCGCCGTTTTCAACTCAAATGCCAACAGATACTTGTGGAATAGTCCTCTTAAGAAATCAAATCCTCTCATAATATTGTTCAACATCCAACTGACATCTCATTAACGCTTATCCCCGAGTCGTTTTTGACCTTAATGAGTTCTGATTCATTAGTATAAAAATAGACGCTTTTCAAATACATGTTTCTGAAATACATTGAAACTAAATACTATATTATATTGCCAAATAACACGGTACAACGATGCTAAATGAAAATTGGCTAGTCAGGAGGAAAGTTTGATTTGTCAGTTTAAATTTATTTGGGTCTTTAAAAATATGACGATAACGTTACATGTTAGATTGTTGAAATCTTATGGTGTATCCGTGTATAAAGGCAATTTGAAAAGTTCGTATGACTGGACGATTTTCAATTACATGTTTGTTAATTATTTCTAGTCGCGATTAGAAACAATTTAAATTGAACATTCAGCTTGAACGATGCTTCATAACAAATGTCTGTAATTGACGGACGATCAACCGATAAGGGGGCATACGTCGATGCTAGCAAACTAGACAGCAAACATGGCGGCGTAAGTGAATTGTATTTGAAAATCTAATAATCACGATCGTATCGCTGACATTTATTCGAGAAGGACGATCGTTTATCATTCTCGTATCTCTGATAGCGTTGACATTGCCAACGTGAAATCAGATCGCGACGTTCAAATCCCGACGAGCAGGGAACACGCTACCAGCCCCAACAAAATGATCGACTGAGACAGCGAAGAGCGGGAAAGCAAAACCTAATCGTGAATTAGTAATGAGGTTAATGAAATCAACGATAAATCAAATCTGGTCGGAAATAACCTTATGCATCTTACGCAACCCGATTATTAACGATGACATCGCTCCGAAAACGTATGCATTTATTTGCATGCATTTATGAAAAGTGTGTACGTGTATCACTCTACGCAAGCTAGAAAAGAGTATGACACCTTATCTCTCTATATATCTACATATCTACCCGTCTTTATATATATATATATATATATATATATATATATATATATATATATATATATATATATATATATATAAATAAGATCCAAACACAGTTTGTTGATCACTTTAACTACTTGTGTAAATTAGCCGCCGACTCGCTATTTACAAAGTAAAATTCCTCTTTAATTATTAGCTAATTCCCTAACGCTCTTGACTGCAAATCAGTGGCGATTTGTGATCGGAGTTCGCGCCCGCTGACCGTTGAGAATTAACTTCCTGCACTGAAGATTGCGTTAGCATGAAACATCGATGTCTGTAGGTAATAAATAATTAATATTTATTTATAAATATATATATATAGGGCTGGGCACTTTCGAGTAGCTTTAATAACAAGCAGTACTAATAGCTATATGCGAGATCCGAACATCCGTTCGTAAGATCACTCTGAGCTGCCTGGTAAATGACGGCCACGTGTCGCTATTTACAGTTAAAGTTATTCTATATTCACTAACTAATTGACGATGGCCCTTTGGTTAAGATCACCGACTACGAATCAGTGGCGATTTGTGTTCGGGGTTCGCGCCCACCGACCGTCGGGAATTGGTTCCTAGACTGAAGATTGCGTTAGCATGAAACATCGATGTCTCTAGGTATTTAAATATTTAATATTTATTAAAAAATATTATTGTGTGTATATATATATATATATAGTAAGCTGTGAAAATATATTTATGGCAATTAAGCTACACAGAGGCTCCCGCGTTTCATCCCCCGGGGGTGGGATCTTCAGGCTAATATGCATGGAATTATTTTTGCCGGGTGTTTTTATATACACGGCTAGCTAGTTAACCAATCAGATTCAGATTCTTTGTTGTTCTTTCAGCCAATCGTTGGGCTTCCCACGAACAAATGTGTGGTTAGTGTTGCTGCCTATATCCTGTTCTATTGTTCTGTTTTCTATAGATTGGCCTATATCCTATTTCCTTTGTTGTATCAATATAATGAGTGAATTTATTTCAACATGTGCTTATTTGTATTTCTATTTTAGGTTTTAATTTTAAATTGTTAGGTATTTGTTTAATTTATTTTTTAACTTATTTATTTATGTATCGTTAGCCTAAGGTAAATTTATTTCTGTGTAGGCAGCTGATTGCGATCTCACTTCTACAGTTTAATAGATTTGAGGGTTCTTAAAGTTTAGGATTTCAAATTTTTCATTCAGACATAAATTACACGGGTCGTCTAAATTTCTACATGCACTGTCATATTATTTTCCATTGAATTATTAGTGAGCGTCCATTTTCTTTGAGCTCCCAATGGTGGTTTGCTAGTGCTGTTTTAATTCGACGTTCTCTGTTTATAAATGTGCCTTTGTGGTCATAATATCTGGTTTTAAAATCTAAGAAGGTCATACTTACGTAGTATATATATATATATATATATATATATATATATATATATATATATATATATATATATATATATATATATATCAACATATAAACGGACTTAACTTTATGAATATATATATATATATATATATATATATATATATATATATATATATATATATATATATATATGTATGTACAGGATAATCTCCTAAATAATTAACCGATCATTGTGCTTGTTTTACAAGTGCTTCAATGGATTGTGCTCTGATGAACTGGCTACTCTGGTGCCCCCTCGACGTAAATTCACTAGACCAACTCGACAATCAGCTAAATTCTATCCATTCACCGTGGAGGTCCCCAGATGCCGGAGAGCTTTCTACTCCAATAGCTTCTTTCCTCGTGCTGCTGGCCTCTGAAACTCCCTCCCTGCCCCCTGTTTCCCCGGCGGTACTGACACTCAGAAATTTAAAACTAATGTAAACAGACATCTCGCTGCGCAGCTCCCAATTTAGGTTGACTCCCCCAAACCTTCTCCCTTTTTTATCAGTAGCCCCTTACGTCTACAGTGGTGGTCTGCCTTGTTTGGGGTGAACTATGTTTAAAAAAAAAAAACTGAATGAATATTCTTGGCAACACGGCTTACGATCACTACAACAAACAACTTGGTTTGCGTACTTCAAACCAAACGAAGTTTACATGAATTAAGTTTCTTTCCAAGAATTTATCAACTGTGGGACACATTGCCGCAGGACTGCATACTGTAAACTACAATATGGTCGGTTTTCAAGTAAAATATCAAAAACTACTTGTGTAGCTGATTTATTAAGTAATCGAATTTCTGCTTTTCTGGACATCTTTTTTCAATCCTCTCATAGTATTTTTCAGCATCCAACTGATAACTACATTAACATTTATCCTTGAATGGCTTTTGGCCTTGATAACTTGTGATTCATTAGTATAAACAAGACGATTTTCAATTACATAACATATAACATGGACACATTATTTTTAGTTTGTAAATATAAACTTTTAGGGGTTGCATATATATATATATATATATATATATATATATATATATATATATATATATATATATATATATATATATATATATATGATAAAATAAAATATGAAACTAAAAGTATACTTTTAGTAGATAGAATCTATAGTGAAATGGTTTAAGCTCAATATACGAGATAGAGCAATCTTTATCTTTATCTTTATAATTGCTCTATCTTTATATATATATATATATATATATATATATATATATATATATAAAGCTCAGATTAGTTGTCCGAGGCTGTAGCAATGCGATGTAGTTGCCGTAAGATGGAAAAGTGAAAAGAAATAAACGAAGAGAGACAGTGAAACTCAAAACGATTTTTAATAATTTCACGAAAAACTGATTAAATACACACACACACACACACACACACACACACACACACACACACACACACATATATATATATATATATATATATATATATATATATATATATTAGTACTACATGTATCCACATAAAATATTATAAGGAAATATAATGTTTTATGTATCAGTTTTCAGTATTTACTTCAACAGTGCTCGATACGTAAGTAGAGCTAGGTAGTAAGCAATGAACATATATATGGCAATAAAGCTACACAGAGGCTTCCGCGTTTCATCCCCGGGGGAATCTTCAGGCTAAATGCATGGAGTTATTTTTGTCAGGTGTTTTTATATACATGGCTCGCTAGTTAACCAATCAGATTCTTTGTTGTTCCCTCAGCCAATCGTTTTAACAATATATATATATATATATATATATATATATATATATATATATATATATATATATATATATATATAAACATTTAATGAATTAAAACATTACTATTGCTCTAAGAATTAGAACATCAAGTCCAGTATGGATTACGATTGTTTCCAAAACAGTTTGGAAATACTTTATTTTATTTTATTTTATAATTTGATAAAGTTCGTTCAAAACGTCCCTTCATCAGCGCCTATACACGTCTTACAGAAAATAAACTCGTTCCAGAGTAACATCCACCGACAGAAAGGTATATATATATATATATATATATATATATATATATATATATATATATATATAAAGTTAAGTATGTGTATATATTTATAGCTATATATATTTCCTTTAACAGAATAATCTCCTAAGCTAATTAACTTATTATTATTAATTTTAGAACACAGCTGCTAGGCGTAATGGGTACAAATGTAGGTTATATTTAGTTTAATATTGTTTCATGCAAAGGGAGTAAAAATGCGGTTGAAAGCCTTCGTGAAAATTCAGTTAATTTCGATTTCTGTGAAATTTTAACAAATAAACAATTTTCATAGTGAATAACCCTTAAAAACACAAGGGAATTGTGACGTAGATTTTGTTGCAGACGCACAGCCGCCGCAACTTCATTAAAGATCCGGAATGTTGGCCGGCGATATTCAACGTATTTGATACCAGCGTTATTTTTAAGTACACGTGCATCTGTGTGTGTGTGTGTGTGTGTGTGTGTGTGCTGTAAATCAATGTATGTGGATCGGTTAATTTACAATAAAGCTCCACCGATTGAGATCAGATTATGAAATCGATATTTTCCACCTTCTGGTATTACCACCAAAAAAAGAACGCACGCCGAACGCAATGTCGCCGATATTTGATTCCGAGGCGTGTCGAAAGCGTAGAAAAACATCCTAGAAAGTTTTTTTTTTTAAATGTCACAAAGTGTCTGGTTAATCTTGCTCAAGTTTTCGAAAAAAAAAATTAAATGTCGAGAAAACGTATGAAACGTTTTTATACTAATCATTCAAAACTTACCAAAGCCCAAAAGCCACTCGAGGATAATGGTTAGTTAGATTTTGAGTTGGATCATAGCACAGAACAATGATTAATTTACAGGACAACACAACGACAGATATTTGTTGACATTGGACTTGAACACGACTATGTTGTAGCTTGTAGGGAAATATGCCCGCGTTATCAGCTACAATAGATATTGTGCTTTTTATACTAATGAGTCACCGCTTACCAAGAGCAAAATCCACTCGAGGATAAGGGTTAATGAGATTGTCAGTTGGATGATAAACAATACTATGAGAGGAATAGAATGGACGAACATTGATTACTACAGATAACGGTTCGACAAGTATTTGTTGACATTGGACTTGAAGACGACCATGTTGTAGTTTAAAGGGAAGCACTCCCGTGGTAATGTGTTGCACAGATGGGAAGCTTTCGAAAAGATACTCATACAATGTTCTCCGAAGAACTTTCTGCATTGGTGCGACTCAGCGTAAATACCCCGGCCGACCCGTCAGACAGCAAAATCACACCCCTTCACAATATAGGTAACAAGATACCGGAAGGCTTTCTACTCTAATAGTTTCTTTCCTCGAACTTCTAGCATTTGGAACTACCTCCATGACCCCTGTTTCCCTGACTGTACCAACATTAAAATGAACTGATAATGCCTGGTGTGGTATTAGCCCTGGGAGGATTATGCAGTGTTTCGAACATTTTTATTCCTTTCAAACAATTGTTTTGATCGCATTTAATCAAATATTATCTATTTGCCATAAATTAGCAAAATATGATCAATCGATCGCATCAGTAGGGGGGGGGGGTTGTTACACCCAATAGAAATTAAATCAAACTAAAAAGTCAGTGAATATTTGCGACAAAATATTCACTGTCTTTTGATATTTGAAAACGATTCACTTCCAACCACCAGTTACGGTCAACGTTTATTTCCAAAATCACTGTTACAACGTGTACGTCAGACACTAGCAAAACAATCCAAAGAGACCCAGTCATTTAATTGGCAAAGAATATATTTTCCCCAAATTTCACTGTCAATTGATTTAAATTTCGGTCAATTCGTATATAACCCCCGACCGATGAGACCGATTGAACATATCTTTCTTTTCCATGGGAAACACGAAAGTTTATGATTGAATACAACGGACACAATTGTTTGGAGGAAATAAATGTTTTAACCAAAAGTTTCGGACTCTATCCCGTTAGCGCTGATATATCATAGACGAAGAAACACATGCCCATGAATAACTATATAGATATTATGAATTACTATATATATATATATATATATATATATATATATATATATATATATATATATATATATATGATAATTTTTATTTACACAGACATGTACAAAATCTGCGACACTGGTGTGTCGATGTTATCGATCAACAGTTATTATAAACTGAGATCTCATCATGCAGAGTTAGAATCCGATCTTAACCTCTGATCATATTTGGATTACTACCCTGTGGATGTTTTTACCTGGATTATTACCATTATATATATATATATATATATATATATATATATATATATATATATATATATATTACTATTTCAGGTATCCACATAAAATTTTATAAGGAGATATAATTTTTTATGTATCAATTTTCAGTATTTACTGCAACAGTGCTCGATACGTAAGTAGAACTAGGTAGTAAGTTATGAAAATATATTTATGGAAATTAAGCTACACAGAGGATCCCGCGTTTCATCCCGGGGGGGGTAGTCAGGCTAAAATGTAGCTCTATGGCCATAAGTATATTTTTATAACTTACTATATATATATATATATATATATATATATATATATATAATGTAATAGGGCATTTTTTTGACACCTCCCTTCTGAAGCTAAAAAAAACAACGTACTATTTCACTCAAAATAATTTGGTTGATTGGAATAGGATTTAGTCGATGAATCACTTTTGAGAGAAAAAAAATAGGTATGTATTCGCCACAACTGTCATGTACAACGAAGAACACAGCAACCCGTCGCTGGCTGCTCTAACATATATATCTCGTATATAGATTGCATCCTCACTGCTGCCTTCATATGTACGCTTGAACTTGAGTTGACCACGATTCTGAAGAAGGGAAGAGTTCCCGTAATATTATATCATACGGAGTTTCCACCAAACAATCTTGATACAGGTATTACAGTACATTGTAACATTGTGTAGACAGAGAGATATATGTGTTTTTATGAATATATATATATATATATATATATATATATATATATATATGTGTATACATTGTATTAAGGGTGAAACTATTTAACTTGTTCCATCATTATATGTCTTAGCTCTATCTATCTATCTATCTATCTATCTATCTATCTATCTATCTATCTATATCTACTCAGCTATATATATCTATCTATCTAACTATATTTCTCAAACTATCTATATTTATCAAACTCTATGTTTCTATCTATCTATGTGAAATAGTTGAATTTTGAAATGGGAAGTAAATTTATATATATATATATACATGGACGGCGGCACCGGGAGGAGCAAGGGGCTGCACTTTTTGACTTGGCCCTCTCACTTTACGGTCATCGATAATGAAGTTATATATGCATGTGTTTAACCGCCCCCCCCCACTTTTTAGGAGAGCCCCCCCCCCACACTTTTATAACTGTGTCGCCGGTCCTGAATATACAGGGTGTTTCAAAAGTCTTGGGAACATAACGATTTTTAATAACTCAAAAACTATTAGGAGTTGAAAAATGAAATTGGTACCGTTGGAAAGGTTAAAGTTTCAAGTTTTGTGGGGAATCTTCAAAGTTGCTCAATATGAGCACCATTCGTCACACGGCAGACATCTAGTCGATAGTCCATTTCCTGCCAAACGCGTTCCAGCATCTTGACGTCAATGGTTCCCACAACTGCCGTTACTCGAGCCTTTAGTTCGTCAATATCTCTTGGAAGGGGCGGCACATAGACTTCCGCTTGACAAAGCCCCAAAGGAAAAAGTCACACGGGGTAAGATCTGGAGACCTAGGAGGCCAGGGCATGAGAACGTCATCACCTCGTCCAGATCTCCCAATCCATCTACCAGGCAGCCTTGTGTTAAGAAACTGCCTTACTCTAAGACTCCAGTGTGGTGGTGCTCCATCTTGTTGAAAAATGAAGTCATCAGATTCTGCTTGTTCCAACTGAGCCATTAACCAGTCTTCCAGCATGTTGAGATAGGATTCACCAGTGATAGTTGCCTCTTCAAAGAAGAACGGTCCATAGACACCTTTCTTGGAAATTGCACAAAACACGTTCACTTTTGGTGAATCTCGCTCGTGCTCAAGAAGTTCATGAGGATTCTCATTACCCCATATGCGAGTGTTATGCTTGTTAACTTTGCCATTCAGATGGAAGGTCGCCTCATCGCTAAAAACAAGCCGGTCATCAAAGCCGTTATCTTCCAACTTCTCTTGCATTGCAATGCAAAAGTCATGGCGAAGTGGCTTATCAGTGTCCATCAACTTTTGGACCAACTTGAGCTTGTAAGGTACCATTTGCAGTCGTTTCCTTAAGACACGCCAGACAGTTGCTGGAGCAAGCTGAAGTTCCCTGCTGGCTCTTCTCACTGATTTACGGGGGCTCCGCTGAAAGGCTGTCCGAACTTGCTCAACTGCATCTTCTGAAGTTGAAGGGCGACCTGTTCGCTTACTTGGGCACAAACACCCATCTTTCACAAATTTAGCATGCCATCTGACAATGGATTTCCTTTCAGGGGCTTCTTTTTTAAATTTCCTGCGAAATGCACGCTGAACACATGTCCACGATTCAGTCTTTGCAAATTGGAGGACGCAAAATGCCTTGTCTTGTTTAGAGAACGCCATTACTGCACCTGGAAAGATAACACGAAAATCATTAGTATGACCAAGAACTTGATTAAGCAAGCTTTAAAATGGCACCAGTTTCATTTTTCTACCTGGAATAGTTCATGAGATATACGCATTTGTAATGTTCCCAAGACTTTTGAAATACCCTGTATATGGTAATGCTCATATTATAATGCTTTCTTTTTTCTCTACATCGCCAAACAACTTTGTAAGAAAGGGAACGTTGCCCCTATCTTATTTTTAAGTAACGAAAGGAAATAACAAAACCTTCTTATAACAACAGCAACGAAAGGGGGTTTATTCTTTAAAGTTAACTATACCGTTGGGTATAGGTGGAAGAAAGTTGGACAGTGTCCGAGTGAGGAAGAGGAAAATAAGGAGTTCTTGGGGATTCCGAAAGTCTGAGTAGTTACCTCCAGGCGAAGATGGTAGTTACTGGAACGCCCAGTGGGCAGGGGCAGGAGAGAGAGAGAGAGAAAGTAGAAGGGTTCCTTGTTGCTTGCAGGAGTCTCTCCGCCGACCGCTCGTGATTCCCAAAGGGGCTGAAGTAGTTCTTCAGCCCACAGAAAGAAATCCATGCGCCTGGCTGGCTGATTGGTTAGTGTGTGGTCAGTTCACTCCATGGGGACATTTTTTCGGAAGGGAGAAAATAGGTCTATGTTCATGACGGCTACAACTTCTTTTTTTGTAATGTTCTGCAAAGGTTTTAATCCGGATGTTTCAGAAATAAAATTCGCATATGCCAAATAAGAATGGATCTACTCGTACACAAATACCTTATTTTCATATTCAGGAGGCAGAGTGAAGATTTTTGGTCCCCCGATTTATAAAATCGGGAGACTTATGTTTTGAGGCATGTCCCTCCCTCCGTCCGGATTTTTCTCCGCAACCATCCATTGAATTTCTCTGAAATTTTGCATGAAGTTGTAACTTTGGTCAGGTTAGAAAGTGACATTCTCCGATTTTTGAAAAAAATCTGGTTAGCCCCCCCAGGGGGTCAAAAGGCCCCGAAATGGCAAAATATGACATTTTTTGCCCCATAACTTTTCATCCATTCATTCAATTTCTCTGAAACTTGGCCAAAATGTGGAGGCAATTGTTCCTAATAGAAAATAAGTATCGCTGACCTTGGAAAAAATCTGGTTCGCGCCCCCAGGGGGTCAAAATTCCCCAAAATGGCAAAAAATGACTCTTTTCTCCCATAACGTTTAATCCATCCATTCAATTTTTCTGAAACTTGGCCACAATGTAGAGGCAATTATTTTGGATATAAAATGAGCATCCTTGAACTCTAAAATTCTGGTTCGCGCCCCTAGGGGGTAAAAGGGGGACCAGAAATGCCCCAAATTGCCCAAAGTTATTGCATTTTACACTCGCCACATCGAGTCACATACAGAGGGGGACCACGCACGCGCGGCTTGTTATATTCGTTTGAATTAAAACATATTTCGCGTTTTTTCTTCGATTAATTGTTTCGGTTCTAAAGTAAGATTTACTTCGCATCTGACAACAGTAAGACAATCAATTGCCATTGGTAAAAATAAATGACTTACTGCTCCCCGGACAACACCGGGTAGCCCTGATAGTTGTAAATAAAAATGTCTTGAATTAATATTTTCTTATCTTTGTAAACACATGTTTATCAACCAATGTCAAATATGTTATATATATCTAATAACAAAAAGTGGTCGCTAGAAAAGCGGGAAATTTGTCAAACAGTAATTTATTTTTTACAAAGAATAAAATTTATAAATTATTTTGCAAATACAAATATTATGATGCACTCACAGATGCTCAAAATGTCGTCTGTGTAAATCGAAGAATGGAATAAACCAAACGCAATAAAATGGAAACAAAATAAAATTGAAACACTAAAATGTACACTCTAAAATTTCCCGCTTTTCTAGCGACCACTTTGTATATATACAAAAAAAAATACTGACCCAACGGCTCACGTTGATGATAAAATTGCGAGGAGTTATTTTGAGACAACAGAATGAAACCTATTAAAAATCTCAGAATAGCTTTCATCGGGAATCGCTTCAATTTGAATGACTATTAATGTCTCTGAAAGTGAAGATTGCTTCCTGCTTTCGAAATTTCACTCACGACACATTAATTTTCATTAATTGACAAGGACAACACTTGCATAATTGCGAATCATGTGCTCATAATGGCTGACATGAAACTCAATACATCATACGATGAAATTTCTTTAAAAAACAAACAGAATAACAATTTTCTTGTGGAGTAGTTTTAAGTCTTTCTCGATTATTATAGCCTTGTCTCTCTCTCTCTTTCTCTTTCTCTCTTCTTGTTTCTATTTACATATTTGTACATTCAGACTTTCTCTCCGTATTTTCTAGTGTCCTTACAAGTACTAGGTTTTCTTTTCAGAAGTAATTAAGACAATTTCCACTTGGTATTTTAATGGACAAATGAAGATAAAACCATTTCAAGGTCATCTGGAGATTTTTTTTTATTCTATCGAAGAAGAAGAATCGGTAAAGAAAAATACGAAAAAAAACAAAAAAACAATAAATAGATCTTTGTCTTGTCGGTTTTATCTATAAAAGAAGATTCGCCGCAAATAAACATGAGAATTCATAAATACGCACAAGTCGACCTAGCTGCAACATTACCATCCCAATACATCTTAGTTTCGCTAGCCGAAAAAAAGCGAAGAGAAAAACTAAACAAAATATCACCGCAGACGTACACACAGGTGTACAAACACGTAGACGTCAGCCAAATATAAAACACCCTGCTAACACATACATATACATATGCAGAAACACAAACACAACCATGTACACATACAACGAATAATCTATTATATAAAGGGGAAAAGTCTGTATGTATGTATGTATGTATGTATGTATGTATGTATGTATGTATGTATGTATGTATGTATGTATGTATGGAAAACGCTCCCGAAATACTCGACAGACACATAAAGTTGACATTTTCGTAATCCTCTACCTTCCGGACGCATAATGTCGAAATATTGGAAAAAAACATTAATTTCTTCGTGCCGAAAAGCGTTAAAAGAGAGAAGAGAAAAACTAAACAACATTTTTATAAGCTCAAACTTTTTAGTTTTCAAATATGTCCGTCGTACCTCAGATTACCTAACCAAGGTAATCTAATGTTAGCATATAATTTGTTAACCGAATATCTGCAGCTTGACGTCGCTGCTATAACGATTCGAATCCTAGAATCGTTTGTGCTGCTAGACCGTTATTAAAATCTGTGCACAAAGATGTTGTCCAACCCCATCATATCAGTAATATTATTTATAAATTTAAATATCGGTGAGATGTCGTATACGTAGGAAAGATGGTGCAAAGGTTTGCATCCAGAATAAAACAACACATGACCCCACCCTTAAAAACACACCAGGGCCGACTAAATAATTTAAATCGTTTAGTCAACACATCCGGGTCAGCTGTTGCCCAACACTTTATAAATAGCACCGAATGTGCGTCGGCTTACACTAGCGACCGTTTCTCTGTCATAAGTAGATCACATTCGTTGTTCCATCTTAAGGTCCTAGAACCAATTTATAGTAAGACATTAAAACCCTCTCTATGTTAGCAAAAGGAATGGCTTCTAGGACTTAATGTGATCCACTTGTGCCCCCCCCTATTTTATTTCTCACCAAACTTGTCACTGGTCTTCATTTCACTCGATATTTCATGTTTTAATCGCAGTGCACGAATTTTACTTCCACGTTAATACTCTGACGAGTGTGGACGAAAGCCGGCTTAGTAAATTTATGTAATTATACATTTTCTCTCGTTTTTACAACTTTTCAATTTCATCACCCCCCAAATAAATTGCCTCAAATGTCTATATTCCTTGGTGTAATAAAATTTTGTGCCACAAAAAATTATATATATATATATATATATATTTTCTCTATTTTATCATCCTGATGAAGTCTTATAAATAAAGACGAAACGTTGATGTACACATAAAAAACATCAATTTTTTGGTTTTCCTTTTTCATTTTCCCATATATATATATATATATATATATATATATATATATATATATATATATATATATATATATATATATATATATATATATATATATATATATATATATATATTCTTTGAAAAATCTCAGCAGAGTGCTTGATTAATTGAGAATTAAAGTTAAAAATTAAAGATTAAGAGCGTAATATTTATTTTGGTTTAAATTTAGTGTAAGGAAGGTTTCATTTTTTTTTCAAACCTTATTAAACCTGCCTTACACTAAATTTAAACAAAGATTTAAACAAACACACATAACAATCTAAGCAAATATCGCGTCCAAACGAGAGTGACACGTGACTTCACATTTCCGAAACAGATGACAACAGAAGCTGAAGAGAGCCGGATGGCTAAGTCCTTCTGAGCTTCAAACCCACGGTACGAATGTTGTACTACTTTTGCTGTACGAAAAAAAAAAAATATATTAACGAAAAATACGCCCTATAAAGTTAAGATCGACTAATAATGCACATTTCTGCATCTTCATCACTTAGGAAGTGAAGCAATCGAAATAAAAGTAAGCAAAAAACAACGAACGCTGCAATCACCAATAAAGATAATTATATAAAAAATACATTAAATATTTAGGTGATAAAATCGTACATATTTCTAGACAAGGCGTCTTAGTCCAATGTTAAAGACGCTGGACTAAGTTAGCCATGCTGATGACGGCTGTGAGCCAGAAACACGTGTCCATGGATTACTTTTATGTAGTATAAATATATATATATATATATATATATATATATATATATATATATATATATATATATATATATATATATATATATATATATATTAACGAAAAATACGTCCTATAAAGTTAAGGGTGACTAAGAATGCAATTTTCTGTATCTTAATCACTTAGGTTCGATCCTTATCTAAGTTAGCCATGCTGATGACGGCTGTGAGCCAGAAACACGTGTCCATGGATTACTTTTATGTACTTATGAAATTAATTAAAATATATATATTAACGAAAAATACGTCCTATAAATTTAAGGGTGACTAATAATGCAATTTTCTGCATCTTAATCACTTAGGAAAGTGAGACAATCGAAATAATAGTAAGCAGAAAAACAACTAACGTTGCAATCACAAATAAAAACAATTACATAAAAATACATTATATATATATATATATATCAAACATTATGTAGAATTATTTATTGAATGCTTTAGGGATAAGTTTCTGTTGTTGGCTGGAGACATACCCCCGGGCTTTTTCATTTCATGATAAACAGAACAAACTTCAGGCGAGTTGTAAAACTTTTCAAATTTCCTTAAGTACAAGCAAAACTCTGAACGGATGGAAGAAAATGTGGTTATAGTTTGGTCGATTTTTTTGTGGCGCGAAATTGCCAGTCATGAGAATCGTAGATTTCTGTGGTAATGTAGACATCTTCAATCGATCTGACGTATTTTCTAAATCTGTGTTCTTATAGAAACTTCTAGATTTGACCGTTTTTGGCGTGCAAACATTTGATTGGTCAATAATGTGCGTGGATGGTTATTCGCACATGCGTACTTCATTCGACTTTCCAATATCAAGTCGAGTACAATCTAAGTAAATAATTATATCAAGCAAGAAAAAAAAACTAATTAATTAATTAACTAAAACGATGTATTTTAATATCGGCCATGTTTATTTATGAAGCAGTACAGTCTATATTTAATTCAAGTAAATAATTATATCAAGCCAAAAAGCGAATACCAACAATACGTATATGAAGCCATATCGATATTCTAGTTGAACATTGCACAAAATATTTCAAAAACCCAGTTCCAATGATGTTAATTAACGGACTAAAACGATGTATCTATATTTAATGCATAAAATAATGTATCATAAAAGGTTTTAAGGTTGTAAACGTTGTTTGCTACTCTTTGCTTGGCCTTTTGGCTAAGATCAAAGTGTAGTAGCTGTTCCGATGGATACTGCACCCCATAGACCGGTATTGTCTTGGCCTTCGGGGCTTGATTTACGCCGGTCTATGGGTCGGTCCTGTGCAGTTCTAGGAGGTCAACCCTCCCAGGCTTCGCCTCCCATCTTTGGGGAGGAGTAAGTTTATTGCTTACTGCCTGAGGCGTCCCTACCGGGGAATGCCGACGGGGCTTCCCAGGCAATTTTTTAATGGCCAGAGTGCTCACCTTCTCGGGCGCTGGCTTTTCAAGTCCCACTTTCCCGACCCGACCTTGGGTCACATCTTACTTGTGGGAGTAAGATACAACTGGCCTTGTGCCTAACTCCCTGGAGAGGAGGTAAATAAATACTCTTTTGGCTAAGATCAAAGTGTAGTATCTGTTTCGATGGATACTACACCCCATAAACTGGTATTGTCTTGGCCTTCGGGTCTTCATTTACGCCGGTCTATGGGTCGGTCCTGTGCAGTTCTAGGAGGTGCACCCTCCCAGGCTTTGCCTCCCCTCTTTGGGGAGGAGTAAGTTTATTGCTTACTGCCTGAGGCTCCCCAACCGAGGAATGCCGACGGGGCTGCCCAGGCAAGTTTTAATGGCCAGAGTGCTCACCTTCTCGGGTGCTGGCTTTTCAAGCCCCACTTTCCCGACCCGACCTTGGATCACATCTTACTTGTGGGAGTAAGATACAACTGGCCTTGTGCCTTACCTCCTAGAGAGGAGGTAAATAAATACTCTTTGCTGTTTTGGGCGCCAGCCATAGACGAGAGAAGAGAAAAGAACTGTTAAAAGCAACAACAAATCAAATCAAATGAAATCTCGCATGTTGAAAATTGCGAGCGAAGCGTTACTCTAAACTGTTGTGATGTTAGTCCGTGTCACGAACCTTACGTGGCGCTGAGCATTCTTCCGCGCTCCAACATAATCCCATTTCCTGTTGGCAACGAACATCCGTCATCAAAATACGGCAACGAGGCGACGCAAGTTGACGGAAATCAAAAGCATTTATTATACTCCACATTATATATATATATATATATATATATATATATATATATATATATATATATTTATATTTCTAGAAAAATCAGATTAAAATAAATTTTATTTATTTTAACACCACACATTGTTAAGGTTTAAAAAAAAAATACTATTACGAAACAATGTTTTAAAAATATGTCTAAATACCCTTTATAATTATAAATATTTGTTTTTATCTACATACGTATACGTTTCATCATTTCGGCAATCAGTGTATAGATATTTATTCATACCGGTCGCAGGATTCGAAACCCCGGAACATGAGTCATGTTATAACCCAAATTCCGACGCCTTAACCCACTCGGCCACTATGAACAATCTGATAAAGCTGCGAGAGTTTAGGAGAGTAGAAAGTGACTAACTTGGGTTTATTTTCGACAACCTCGTATCCCAAGCTTCCCTTATTTTGTCCTTTAGTCCTCACATTCTATGCGCGATATTTCTGACAAAGGAGGAATAATTGCTGTTTTCAGGGTAGGAATCTATCCATATAACACCTATCATTGGCTATTTTTTACTCTGAAGTGTTATTTCTTTTAGCTCTGTACATCAACTGGATTCATGTCTTGTCTGGAGCGATTTCCATTTTAAAATAAAAACGAAAAATTTTTTTATTTAGTTTCAACTTTGAAAATTGTGCAGACATAATTTTATAGATATAGAATAGAAATACATATTTTGAAAAAAAATAGATGAATATTTTAAAATTCAGAATATTTAAATGACAAAAATCTTTCTTTTTATTTTGCCAGTGCCTCGTTTCTTCTTGGTTAGTTTTTGCCTTTTAAAAGTCACTCAGACTTTGATCCTCTGAGTGCAGACACCGGAATGTCTTGCAGACTTCCACGGAACGAACGCGCTTTAGACAAATTCAATTTTGTTGACATTGAAATAAGGGGAGACAACCACGTTTCGTTTGTAAATGCCGAAAAGCGAGCACTTTAAATGTCAGAGACTTGATTTGAAAAGCTCAGCTTTTTTTTTGTTGCTTTCGTTCTTTGCTTGTTCCGCATTGCTCGTCTTTCTTCTTTAATTACTTAACAAACTTCTATCAAATCACTCCATTGTTTTTATTGCCATTTATGCTTTTATCGTCCTGTTTATTTCTAATCTAACATTCTTTACAAACATACTAAAGTACAAGTTCTCTAACCCTAACCCTAACCCTAACCCTTACCTTAACCTTAACCCTAACCTTAACCCTACCCCTAACCCTAACCCTAACCCTAACCTAAACCTTAACCTTAACCCTAACCCTAACACTAACCTTAACCCTAACCCTAACGCTAACCCTAACCCGAACCCTAACACTAACCTAAACCTTAACCCTAACCCTAACCTTAACCCTAACCCTAACCCTAACACTAACCTAAACCTCAACCTTAACCCTTACCCTAACCCTAACCCTAAGCCTTACCGTAACCCTAACCGTAACCCTAACCCTAACCCTTACCTTAACCCTTACCCTAACCTTACCTTAACACTAACCCTAACCCTACCCCTAACCCTTACCGTAATCCTAACCCTAACCCTAACCCTTACCTTAACCCTTACCATAACCCTAACCCTTACCTTAACCCTAACCCTAACCTTACCTTAACCCTAACCATAACCCTAAAGTACAAGTTCCGTAAAAAGGAAGTAGGAAAATGTTACAGCGAAACACCAAAACAGAAGATACACTTCAATTTAATATATATATATATATATATATATATATATATATATATATATATATATATATATATATATATGCATTTGTCTGATACTAGCGCCATAGCGAATTAAGAAAACTCTTAGTAGAAAATACCAAAATCGTAGAATTTAGTACTAACAAACAAAAACTCCATATATTAGAAGTCCTATATATAAAAACAAAAAAAACCCTAATTAATAGAATTAACTTTAATATCAGTAATGATATTCTAAAATGTTTATAGCTCCAAATATAGTTTCGTACTTAGTACATAATTCCCGCCAAAAATCATCTATAAATACTAACACATGGTCTAGACCTGATTAACCTCATTCCCCCGAAGATGGACCCAGATGGGTCCGAAAGTACTTGGGAGACAAATCCAAACTATGGCAAATTCATCAGCCAATTCCCCTTCGAAACTAAGATCCTAATTCAGACTATTGAAAGGATCTACCGAAGGATATCTAGACATGAGTAGTCTCTTATATTCAACAATACTTGCCTGCAAGAGAAGATGCTGCCTATATATATATATATATATATATATATATATATATATATATATATATATATATATATATATATATAAATATATATATATATATATATATATATGTATATTTCACGAGTTCCGTGCAAGCGTGGAACACTGTAGATGACAATGTCACTTCCCTCGCCTCCTGGGTAAGATTATCTTAATTTCAATTACTGTCTGTGTCGATTTTTCACGGCCGCGTGGTTCTGAGCGTTTGTCTCGTGATTCTAGACTGAATCTACGTACGGCGTTCGAGCCCATGCATACGCAACTCCTGCACTGATGAGATTAAAAAAACCGAAACGATATCGTCTGTAGATGAAAAACACTTTAATATATATATATATATATATATATATATATATATAGTTCAACAGCAAGTCGTTTTTTATGCAAGCTTCATTGAAGACTACGAAGCTCTCTCTTTTCACGATCTTTCGTGTCAATCTCTCGAAACTATTAATACGGCTCTTAGTAACGATAAGACACAGCCTCTTAAAGACGGTCGAGAGTTATAGTTCTATTTGGGGGGAAAAGGATACGATGCTGATAATGAGTACTGATTGTAATTTAGGCTTTGCTTTGCCTTGTTTTTTCATTGTTTTTGATTTTTCTTATACCATTAGCACTGAAGATAGCCACACCAAGAAATAAATGCACAGGAGTATTTTAAATATATCTTGGTATATGCCGAAACAATTGTATGCTGATGAAAAAAAAAAGAAGTTTTTGTGAAATGATGTGAATCTGTCTTTCATAACATTGGATATGGTATAAAATTAAAGCAAAAATATTGTAGGCAACATAGCTCTAGCCTTACACTATTGAGCTACTACAATTGCTTCATGGTATAAAATTTATATTTTAACATGAAATAATAAATAGAAATAGAAATACAAACATACACGCATATATATATATATATATATATATATATATATATATATTATATATATATATATATATATATATATATATATATATATATATATATATATATATATATATATATATATATATATATATATATATATATAGTGTGTTGGACGGTTGGGAATGGACCTTCCCTACTCCCTACATACCGTCCGTGGTAAATCATACAATTTCCCCCTCTTTCTATATATATATATTGGTCTTTTTCACTATCTCTTTATTGCCTTCCGTTATAAATCGTACAATCTCCCCCCCTCTCTCTCTCTCTCTATATATATATTAAATATGTTGTCACTCTCCTATCCCTCAATATACGTCTTAAATAGTTTATTTCTCCCTCTCTCAAGATATGTATTAAATATGTTGTCGCTCTCTCTATATATATTTTGAAATGGTGAGTGTGAATTTCTCTTTTTTAATTTTCAAAAATGTAATCCCATCGCTTGGATGCTTCACAAGACAACAGGATCGAAATAAATTATCGCACCGGTCATTATGTGATTCCGTGTCATTTTATTTCTATTTAATATATATATATATATATATATATATATTATAATATAAAATGAAGTAATAAAATAAGGTGTCAATCAAATTTTATTAGAATTCAAAGTTCATGCAAAGCATCCTTAAGTCCTTAGCTCATGAGTTTTCAAAGATAATTCTTCTCTTCAGAGGACCATTACCGCAGTTATACTACTACAGGTAATAAAATTACGCTTTGAAAATATATAAAATTATATACACAAATACATAAAAATACATAACATCAAACATATCAATCCAAAAACATACTTTTGTTGAATCCATACAGTCCATCCAGGTCATACAAGTTGAGAAGCATAATCAGGAAGGACATTACTCCAAGATACAAACAGCAGTCCAAATACGTAAAATTGAAGGGGCCGGCAAAGTTATCCAGTCGCGAAATGTGTCCATATTCAATGTTAATGATAAATAAATCAATCAAAATAATACAAAAAGTCCAATCAAAGTTCCGAAATCCCGACAGTGCAACCCAAGTCAAATCCCGTTAAAGTCATTCTGAGATGTAGACAATTTAATATCGCCTTCTGTTCGTTAGGGATTTGTCATGTCTGGTTGAATGGCAGGGGAGAGAAGATCACTTATATATTTTTCGCTCTTCTGGCTAGATGTGATGGAATTCAGTCTTGTTTTGCTCAATTCGGATTTAACGGGTTTTCTAATTAAACAACGAACTTGGATTTCCTTAAGGATTCTTTGCATGAACTTTGAATTCTAATAAAATTTGATTGACACCTTATTTTATTACTTCATTTTATATTATAATATTAATGCTCTATCCAGTATATTGAGCTTCAGTTTTTTATCCGGATGTTTCACTAATTATAAGATATTAGTTGACGCTTATATCTTTTGTTGGATTGCTTCATATATATATATATATATATATATATATATATATATATATATATATATATATATATATATATATATATATATATATATATTGTGCAGAGTTTAATGGTTTGGATGGGCATCCGAGTAAGAGAGCTCAATGTACTTATTAATACTTGATAAATTCGAAAGGAAATAAACTAAACACACAGTAGGGCTGTCCACAGTATAATTTATTTCTACCTAGATGGGTCTCCTCAGACGCGTGCACATCCGCAGTTCCAAAATGTGGCTGTGAACGCGTCTGATGAGACCCATCTAGGTCGGAATAATTTATAATGCGGACAGCCCTAATGTGTGTTTAGTTTATTTCATTTAAATTTTATATATATATATATATATATATATATATATATATATATATATATATATATATATATAAATTTTACAGGACAGGTAAAATGAATTCACGAAACCTGTGAAACCTATGGAACATTTATTAACTATTTTCTATTAAAATTAATAGAAAAAAGACCATCAGAAAAATAGAAAAAAATAAAAAAGTATAATTAAACAGACGAATTCTGTTATTTTAAACAATGTTTGCATAAATGAGAAAATGCTGCCTAAATACACAGACACAATACACACATATATATATATATATATATATATATATATATATATATATATATATATATATATATATATATGTGATTTTATGAAGGCTTACCAAAGCATTCCTTTCAAGACACCAATGATCACCATTAAAGATATTTTTTCTTACAAATACTATTTATTCAAATTAAATGTTTTTTCCTACACGAGTTTCACTACCAAGCAGTTACTTGCTTGGCAGATCATCAGGGAAATTAAATGTCTGGAATACTGGTTTCAACTGCCGACAAAACACAATGTGGCGTTGTAATAGTTGAGGTCACTTAAGAAGAGAAGAGGAAAAAAAAAAAAAATAAAATAAAAAAAATAAAATAAAAATAAAAATAAAAATAAAAGTCAATATATATATATATATATATATATATATATATATATATAAATATATATATATATATATATATATATATATATATATATATATATATATATATATATATATACGTCTCGCCACACAAAAGTTAGTGAGTAAAAAATTGCTGGACGAAACTATTTCAAGTATTTAGTAGAAATCAGAAAACAAAATGTAAGTAAAAACCAACCAAATGAAGTCGGAAAAAATCTTCACTTTATTTCCATCATGAGTCCTTTTCCTTTAATTATTTTTCTTTCTCTACCGATGGATACTTTCTTTTTCTTTGTTATATCTATTTAAAATTTCTAGTTTTAGACGTTTTCTTTCCTATTTCTTTTTAACTGCAGATTAAGACGTACTTTTATATGAATATTAGTGCGAACAATGGCGAAGCATTATTTATCCCATCAGTTTTAACACAGGGTGTACACTCGTTACCAAATAATAAACTGTACTTCATCTGTTAAGATAAATAAAACGCGGCTTTAAAAGCGTAATCAATTAATGTTATAATGATATAAACTTCATCAAATTATGCCATAATGATATAAACGTCATCCAATAATGTTATAATAATATAAACGTCATCAAATAATGGCATAATGATATAAACGTCATCAAATTATGGCATAATGATATAAACGTCATCAAATTATGGCATAATGATATAAACGTCATCAATTAATGTTATAATAATATTAACGTCATCAAATAATGGCATAATGATATAAACGTCATCAAATTATGGCATAATGATATAAACGTCATCAAATAATGTTATGATATAAACGTCATCAAATAATGGCATAAGTATATAAACGTCATCAAATAATGTTATAATAATATAAACGTCATCAAATAATGGCATGATGATATAAACGTCATCAAATAATGGCATGATGATATAAACGTCATCAAATAATGTTATGATATAAACGTCATCAAATAATTTTATAATAATATAAACGTCATCAAATTATGGCATAATGATATAAACGTCATCAATTAATGTTATAATAATATAAACGTCATCAAATAATGGCATAATGATATAAATGTCATCAAATAATGTTATAATAATATAAACGTCATCAAATAATGGCATATGATATAAACGTCATCAAATAATGGCATAATGATATAAACGTCATCAAATAATGTTATGATATAAACGTCATCAAATAATTTTATAATAATATAAACGTCATCAAATAATGGCATAATGATATAAATGTCATCAAATAATGTTATAATAATATAAACGTCATCAAATAATGATAAATCGAAATGGAGATAGTTTTTTTCTCAGTTTTAACTTAAACTATGCTGTATACTGTATATTTCCTTAACCACTATTTATCAAATTATGTACCAGAATCAAATAAAAGTCTTGGAATATTATTTCTGATAAATAACGCGTATTTCCAGACATTCTATTAGAAGATCTGTCAACTATTTTTGTCATTTCGAATACGGGTTATATAAGAAATATTCAACTCTCAAAGACAATTACTGGTTTCGAACAGGACAATGCCACTCAATTCTTTGAGAATGTCACCCCTGATGAGTCAAGATGTCCTTGATTCTTGATGGATGTTATCAATAGAACAGAGAATGAAATGGAAATTTAAGAGAAAATTCTCTTTTGCCGACGAGAAGATTTTGAAGTTGTTGCATCTGTCAAAGTGTTTGCTCAACCATTTCCTTCTCAAACCACAAAAGTTGTAAATATTTCTTTCGACAAGCAAGCCATTCTGAGGATGCATTATTTTACTTTTAAAACTACGCCTTTCCTTTCCGTCAAAATGCAGCCGAGACAAACGTCTGACTATTTCTGTTAAATCAATCAAAAGCATTTTCCACGATTCATTTGATTTAGACATTCATTGTCTTTCGCCTGGACACTTTCCAGACATCAATCCTTTAGAGAAGTCATGGAGAAATGTTCGCGCCAAAACTGAAGCCAGCAACTGTTAGGGACAAAGATGCGCTATTTGCAGCTGTTCGACCAAAATCAAATAACTTTGAACTATTATAACAGATGAATATTGCTGTAGGTTAACTAACAATCTAAAATTTGTACTAAATTAACTAACAACAGTCTGTAACATTAATTAACACTCTACAAAGTTTACTAAATTAACTAACAACAGTCTGTAACATTAATTAACGCTCTAAAATTTATACTAAATTAACTAACAACAGTCTGTAACATTAATTAACGCTCTAAAATTTATACTAAATTAACTAACAACAGTCTGTAACATTAATTAACGCTCTAAAATTTATACTAACTTAACTAACAACAGTCTGTAACATTAATTAACGCTCTACAAAGTTTACTAAATTAACTAACAATAGTTTGTAACATTAATTAACACTCTAAAAATCAACAAAAATCTATAAAATCTACTAGCAGTTTATAAAATAAACAAACGGCCAATAAATCAACTAACTCAATATAATTAACGACCAGTTTATAAAATAAACTAACATCTATAAAATTAACTAGTAGTATATAAAATTAACTAGTAGTATATAAAATTAACTAACAGTCGATAGAATTAATTACTAGTCTTAAAAAATAATTCAATAAATTAACGAGCTACCTATAAAATTAACTAACAGTTTATAAAATTAACTTGCCGTTTATACAATTAACTAAATATATATAATATTAACTAGCAATGTATAAAACTAACTAAGTAAATAAAATTAACTAACAGTCTATAAAATTAACTAGCCGTTTAAAAATTAACTAAATATCTGTAAAATTAGCGAGCAATGTATAAAATTAACTAAGTAGATAATATTAACTTTAAATAAAAAAATTATACTAAAAAAACAGCTCTGCTTGTTATTGAGCACTTTTTATAAACACTGGGGTTTCAACGGATTTAAATCTACAGAAACTAGTCCAATACATGTACCATATATATATATATATATATATATATATATATATATATATATATATATATATATATATATATATATATATATATATAAAAATATAACAATATATATATATATATATATATATATATATATATATATATATATATATATATATATATAAATATAACAATATATATATGTATATATATAAAAATATAACAATATATATATATATATATATAAATATAACAATATATATATATATATATATAAATATAACAATATATATATATATATATATAAAAATATAACAATATATATATATATATATATATATATATAAAAATATAACAATATATATATATATATATAAATATAACAATATATATATATATATATATATATAAACAAATATAACAATATATATATATATATAAATATAACAATATATATATATATATAAAAATATAACAATATATATATATATATATATATAAAAATATAACAATATATATATATATATAAAAATATAACAATATATATATATATATATATATATAAAATATAACAATATATATATATATAACAATATATATATATATATATATGAAATATAACAATATATATATATATAACAATATATATATATATATATATAAAATATAACAATATATATATATATATAACAATATATATATATATATATATAAATATATATAACAATATATATATATATACATATATATATATAAAAAAATATATATAACAATATATATATATATATAACAATATATATATATATAACAATATATATATATACTCAATTGTATGCAAATACACGCCTGTTGATGATTAGTCGACTGTTTTTCATATTAATATCGACTTATCCATAAGAAATGAATATGAAAAATCAATATAAAAGTAATTTTAATAAACAAACAGAAGACAGACACCTACTGAAGTGAAACGAAATCAATTTCACACTCACGACAGCTAATTGTTCAAATGTTTGTCCATAACAAACAGTAAAAACTCGCGACAGCCAATAACACAACGCAGAAAACATTTTTATATGAAAAACACAAAACAAAACAAAAATGAAAACACAAGAAGACAACAGCCCTGAAGCAAGAAACATTGCAAGGATTGAGAATTGACATACTCGAAGGAAACACAAAACAAAATACAAAACCATTGAAAGACAATTTGATTGGCGGATTTTATTAGAAATAAATGACGTTTCAAAACATATAACGTTTGACAATTGATGAGTGCAACGGCCTCCTAGTTCGAACTCGATAGTTCATTTGACATGCTTTTTACGTATTTAACTGCACAAGTAGAAAATAATCGAGGAACTGACTAAAAAGTGTCACCAGTTATGGATTTTAAGAGAACATGTGATTTTGTGTGGGTTTAATATAAAAAAATATTGAATAATCTTTATTAAATGAAATAATCACTCTAAAAGAATTTGATATATTCTTTTATTGCGTCCTTAAGAGTATTTCGTTTTTCTGTGCCAGGATTAGGCCTGTATTAAGAGGAAGTGCTGATTTCAACGTTAGATTTCGACGTTCTAAAATCGAACGTCGAAATCTAACGTTGAAATCAGCACTTCCTCTTAATACAGGCTTATACGTTCGATTTCAACGTTCGACTTCAACGTTCGATTTCGACGTTCGATTTCGACGTTCGATTTCGACGTTCGATTTCAACGTTCAATTTCAACGTTCGATTTCAACGTTCGATTTCGACGTTCGATTTCGACGTTCGATTTCAACGTTCGATTTCGACGTTCGATTTCAATGTTTGATTTCAACGTTCGATTTCAACGTTTGATTTCGACGTTCGATTGCTGCGTTCGATTTCAACGTTCGATTTCGACGTTCGATTCAACGTTCGATTTCAACGTTCGATTTTAACGTTCGATTTTGACGGTCGATTTCGACGTCTGATTTCAACGTTCGATGTCGATGTTCGATTTCGACATTCGATTTTAACGTTCGATTTCAAGGTTCGATTTCAAGGTTCGATTTCGAAGTTCGATTTCGAAGTTCGATTTCAACGTTCGATTTCAACGTTCGATTTCGACGTTCGATTTCTACGTTCGATTTCAATGTTTGATTTCAACGTTCGATTTCAACGTTCGATTGCGACGTTCGATTTCGACGTTCGATTTCGACGTTCGATTTCAATGTTTGATTTCTACGTTCGATTTCAACGTTTGATTTCGACGTTCGATTGCGACGTTCGATTTCAACGTTCGATTTCGACGTTCGGTTTCAACGTTAGATTTCGATGTTCGATTTCAACGTTCGATTTCAACGTTCGATTTCAACGTTCGATTTCAATGTTCGATTTCGACGTTCGATTTCGACGTCTGATTTCAACCTTCTGATGTCCACGTTCGATTTCGACATTCGATTTTAACGTTCGATTTCGACGTTCGATTTCAAGGTTCGATTTCGAAGTTCGATTTCAACGTTCGATTTCAACGCTTTATACATTCGATCTATCTTATAGCCGGAAATGAATAGAGCGATTCTGATCTCCCTTTTTCTTTATTCCAACGCGTTGGTCCCGACAAAGTCGTTTGACCTTAACATCCGTCCGTATTTTATTTAGCTCGTGTACACTCTTACTTTATGTTCATATCCTGTTTTACATTCCTTTTTTATCTTCGTTTTTCTGACACGAGAGCAATCTGCTCTGAGAGCGATTCTCGGTGCATACATTAAATAGTAAACTAGTCAAGATGTTACATCGTAAATCATTTGCTTATGATATTCTTTTAATTAAACAGGTCAAATAATACTCAATTTAAACCATTCGTTTTTCTGGCCAGTGATCAATTATTCACGCATGCTGTAGAAGTGTCCCCGAAGACTGAGTATAATTCGTAGTTGAAAGAAAACCCTATCACTTTTATAACATTATTTATAATTAAGTCAACGCTGATCGTCTAGTACAGCAAATAAAAACAGGAATGTGAACAGAGTGAATGAGTGAAAGAGAGAGAGAGAGAGACTTATATATAAGCGCATAGCTTAAGTATTTCAACGATTTGTCAGATCATCTTAATTCACGCTATGTCTTTTCGGATTTCCACGCAAGTCTCTCTAGATTGCAAGTGCCATTTTCTCAGATTATCATGTCTGGCGTCACTTCCGCCTATGCTTTATCGCGTCCGATTCTCACCAACGATACTCATTTTTGAAAGGTCAACTGTTGGAACTCTGCTGAGCGCTTCCATCCACAAGTCATCATATTTATGCATATATACGAGGCGTCCTGCACAAAATTGTATGTTTAATTAATATACATACTAGTGTTAGATATTGAAAGGTGCTAGATCGACGAGACGCTCAAAAAGGTGGGGTGGGGAGATAAAACGAAAGACGGAAGTTAAGTCACTTCCGTTCGAGGCCGACTCGATCTCTTTCGTTCGAGACTCTTGGCCGACACAGATGTAAAAACGATCGCTGTTGAGAGCAAAGCAGTCCGGGAAGAGGGACGCAGCGGGCCCAGAATGACTCCAGTAAATATCTCCCAGTGTTCCATTTATGCTGTCTCTCTCTCCCTCACTCTCCCTCTCTCCCTTTTTCTCTCTTTCTCTCCCTCTTCCTCTCTCACTCTTTACTACTGACTACACACGCGTTCAGTTTTTCTGTCTTGTCTGTTAAAATAAAACTGTTAAAAAAATAATAACACCAGTAAGCAAGATGAAACCCGGGTGCACCCAGTCGAACGAGGTAATCAGCAATGCAACAGTAGCTGATGTACCCACCGATACTTTATATATAACTATCCATCTTATTTAAAAAAAAAATTATTAAAGTGTTTTATACCGATAGACCACGTTGTTTCGGGTTTTCTACCCGCATCAGTGAAGGAGTGGCGGTTGCAGGCGGTCGCGTGTGCTCGAACGCAGTTCGTAAATTCAGCCTAAGAGTAAAAGCCAAACGCCCAAACCCACCAGGCCACGAGAAATCACCAATGACAGTAATTGAAATTAATGTACACTTACCCAGGAGGCGGGGGTAAACGTCATGTTGTTGATAGTGTTCAACGCTTGGGAGGAATTTTGCTTAATTGCAGGATGACAACAATCGTGTAATTTCAAACAGGGCTCTACGATTAAGACTATTAAATCTTAAAGAGTCATTAACTGTAAATATATTTTTTTAATATTAAAGTGTGTTATACCTACAGACGACGTCGTTTCGGGTTTTCTTAACTCATCAGTGCAGGAGTGGCGAATGCATATATACATATATAACACGCGTGCACCTGCGTTTGTAAGTACGGTATCACCTTCTACACCCATAAAGAAAGGAGATCTCCCGGCTGCAAAAGATAAAATGCAAAATTCGACTGATTGTTATCTGATGTCGCTGTTGACAAACATTTGGGTTTTACCCATTTCAAAATGAATTGTTCCAAAATCAATTATGTCATCAATAGAATTCTACCGCCGTCACTTAAAACTGACATTCGTTTGATCTATTTTATTATCTGATTGTTATAGTTTATTTATGAACATTTTACCGGAGCACAAACTAAAAACGTGCGGCTTCGAAATAGTAAAAAAAAGTATATGAAATAACTTTACTCCGAAAATGTGCAAACACACGTAATAGAGCAAGACATTTATTATTTTTGGAATCTGTGTATGTTTGTTTCTTACTAAGAAACAAGATGGGTGCATAACACTGGCTCGATATTCCATTCACAACTTGTTTACTTCAATTTGTATAAATCGATTTATCGATCGATCAATGAACTGATCAATCAATAAATGGCTACAAATGAAAAGGCTACTTTTGATTGTGAGTAATACTATATAAGAATAGTAGCAAATGGGATTTTATATGCGTTATCTGCATCTCCCCAGCCTATACATTTACCCCCACACACACTTCTCCGGATTCTACTCATTAAATTTACCCCTCACACTTTTCTGGAGGTCTAATCATCTAATCTACCCCTTACACTTCTCTGGAGGTCTAATAATTTAATTTATACCCCACACTTTTCTGGGGGTCTAATCATCTAATCTACCCCTTACACTTCTCTGGAGGTCTAATAATTTAATTTATACCTCACACTTTTCTGGGGGTCTTATCATCTAATCTACCCCTTACACTTCTCTGAAGGTCTAATAATTTAATTTATACCTCACACTTTTCTGGGGGTCTAATCATCTAATCTACCCCTTACACTTCTCTGGAGGTCTAATAATTTAATTTATACCCCACACTTTTCTGGGGGTCTAATCATCTAATCTACCCCTTACACTTCTCTGAAGGTCTAATAATTTAATTTACATCCCCCACTTATCTGGAGGTAAAATGTTTTGATTTATATACGCTATCTACTTTTGATTGTGAGTAATACTATATAAGAATAGTAGCAAATGGGATTTTATATGCGTTATCTGCATCTCCCCAGCCTATACATTTACCCCCACACACACTTCTCCGGATTCTACTCATTAAATTTACCCCTCACACTTTTCTGGAGGTCTAATCATCTAATCTACCCCTTACACTTCTCTGGAGGTCTAATAATTTAATTTATAGGCCACACTTTTCTGGGAGTCTAATCATCTAATCTACCCCTTACACTTCTCTGGAGGTCTAATAATTTAATTTATACCCCACACTTTTCTGGGGGTCTAATCATCTAATCTACCCCTTACACTTCTCTGGAGGTCTAATAATTTAATTTATACCCCACACTTTTCTGGGGGTCTAATCATCTAATCTACCCCTTACACTTCTCTGGAGGTCTAATAATTTAATTATATACCCCACACTTTTCTGGGGGTCTAATCATCTAATCTACCCCTTACACTTCTCTGGAGGTCTAATAATTTAATTTACACCCCACACTTTTCTGGGGGTCTAATCATCTAATCTACCCCTTACACTTCTCTGGAGGTCTAATAATTTAATTTATACCCCACACTTTTCTGGGAGTCTAATCATCTAATCTACCCCTTACACTTCTCTGGAGGTCTAATAATTTAATTTATACCCCACACTTTTCTGGGAGTCTAATCATCTAATCTACCCCTTACACTTCTCTGGAGGTCTAATAATTTAATTTATACCCCACACTTTTCTGGGGGTCTAATCATCTAATCTACCCCTTACACTTCTCTGGAGGTCTAATAATTTAATTTATACCCACACTTTTCTGGGGGTCTAATCATCTAATCTACCCCTTACACTTCTCTGGAGGTCTAATAATTTAATTTATACCCCACACTTTTCTGGAGGTCTAATCATCTAATCTACCCCTTACACTTCTCTGGAGGTCTAATAATTCAATTTATACCCCACACTTTTCTGGGGGTCTAATCATCTAATCTACCCCTTACACTTCTCTGGAGGTCTAATAATTTAATTTATACCCCACACTTTTCTGGGGGTCTAATCATCTAATCTACCCCTTACACTTCTCTGGAGGTCTAATAATTTAATTTATACCCCACACTTTTCTGGGGGTCTAATCATCTAATCTACCCCTTACACTTCTCTGGAGGTCTAATAATTTAATTTATACCCCACACTTTTCTGGGGGTCTAATCATCTAATCTACCACTTACACTTCTCTGGAGGTCTAATAATTTAATTTATACCCCACACTTTTCTGGGGGTCTAATCATCTAATCTACCACTTACACTTCTCTGGAGGTCTAATAATTTAATTTATACCCCACACTTATCTGGAGGTAAAATCTTTTGATTTATATACGCTATCTGCATTTTCCCAATCTATATATTTACCCATATACACTTCACTGGAGGTCTACTCATTCGATTGCCCCCACTTCTCTGGAGGTCTAATCATTTCATTTACACCCAACTCTTATCTGCAGGTCTACTCATTTAATTTACTCCTTACATTTCTCTGGCAATCAAATCATTTAATTTACCTCTTATATTTCTCTGAAGTTCTAATCATTTAATTTACATCCAGCATTTCTCTGGAGGTAAAATTATTTAATTTATGTACGCTATTTTACCCCCCCCCCCAACCTATAAATCTACTCCCTACACAATTCTCTGCTGGTTTACTCATTTAATTTACGTCTCTATAAGGTTCACAATTTAATTTACACACCGCACTTCTCTTAAAGTCGAATCACCCAATTTACCCCCGTTCTTTTCTGGAGGTCTAATCATTTAGTTTATACACTACACTTCTCATTATATTTATGTACGCTATCTGCACCTCCCAAACCTATAAATTTATACACACACACTGATTTGAAAGTCTAATAACTTTATTTATACTCCACACTTCTCTGGATGTACAGGGTGGGCAAAAATAAGGGTCCTATTTTTAAAAATTCATAACTTTTTTATTTATTGATTTTTTTTTTTTTTAGAATAAGTAAAGGACCCCTTCCGAAGCAGCATGAGCCGTATTAGCCCTAAGGAACGTACCCTCATTTAGAAAACATTATTTTTGCTTAAAAAACTCAAAACAGTGTAAAAAACAATACTTTAGTTTTTGTAAGTTTTAAGAAGTGTTTTTCGGCTAAAATTTGTTTTGTTTATTTCAAAAAATCTCGGAAGGGTCAGTCTACACACACATAAAGTTTAGTGAGTTTAACTTTTATTTTGTGGAAGTTATTCAAATTCAAGTTATTCAAATTTAAAGATAGGACCCTTATTTTGGCCCACCCTGTATAATCATTTGATATATGTACATGGCTCCCGTTTCCTAAACCTATAAATTTACCCCATCCACTTATCTGAATGTCTACTCATTTGATTTACACCCAACTTTTCTGGAGATCTAATCATTTAATTTACAGCTCACACTTCTCTGGAGGTTTAATTATTTAATTTACATTACACACTTCTATAGGGGTCAAATTATTTAATTTATCTACGCCATCTGCATCTCTATGTACCGATAAATTTACCCCCACCCACTCCTCTGGAGGTCTACGCATTTCAATTACCCTCTTACCTCTCTGGAAGTCTACTGACACAAATTGAATATATTTAGAATCGTGGTAAGACCAGGAGTTCCACTATGCTATTGCAACATAATTCCAAACCACCCCACTAGCATATTTTAGTCTCGCTGTTCTATTTTGAGGCTGGGCTTTAAATAAGGACGGCCAACACTTTCGATCAGCGAATGTAACAGTTGTACAAGTTAAGACCCCCATTTTCCATTTTCCATTTTATTTCCCTTTTTGTGTCTTCAGATTATTCCAAGTCAACATCATATTTTATGCTGTCTTTTATTCCAGTTGTCCAGTCAACCAAAAAATTTTCAAAATCTCCATTCGGGCATTTTCCTTCTCACAGACTCCATTTTCATTCTTTCAAATATTTTATGTTTCCATTTCTATCCCCTCTTTTAATGTTTGCTCTCTTTTCCTTTTCTAACATATAAAGTTATCTTGTCGGACTTTTTATGAGAAAGTTTTAACAGGATACTGCTCGTGTTCTGATTTCTGGATTTTCACTTCATGCTAATACACAATTCTTCGTATCGCCCGTACCGAGGATTGAACCTTCAACCTTCAGATGACTATCATTTGGAACTGAATTTAACTTAGTACTATATCCACTGTGCCAGTTCGAAGAGATACACCTGAAGAAGGCTGGAGGTTACAGCGGCCAAAACGTTGTGATGATAACGCTCAAGATGAGAAATATAGTCCGAATAACCAAAATTATGCATAATAGAAGTTGTTAGCTTCAAGTTAAAAATGTGCAAACAAATAACAATTAAAATAACTTCACTGTATCCCGGGTGACGCCGGGTAGGTAAGCTAGGTTTGTTGCATTTCAACCTTGTGACATACACGAATGAAAGTTTATAATCACTTTTTACCGGTTCTAGTTTGTTGTCCATGCTCCCGGGCAACACCGGGTTACCATGCTAGTTTAGTTATGCATTTTCATACTGCATTTGCTTTCTTTTTACACGATTCTTTTCATTCGTTTTTTTTTTTTAAAACTAAATCTCTCCTTTATTGGATTCTTTTTATTGTCGCAATCAAACAACCGTCTCTTTTAACTCTGTATATTTTTAGACCCTCAACCGCATCCCATAAACCAATTTAACGCAACCGGAACCAGCAGCGCACGCTTCAGCTGTAACTTCGCAGTAGATTACAAATGCAGAAGAATGGGGTTCGAATGTCCGGAGCCGCCATCTTTTTTTTTCTTTTTCTTTTTTTTTGTTCTTTGGTTTTTTTCTCCTTCTTTCAACAAATAGTCTCGCGTGTTTCTTGTGTATATTGCAACTGGTCATCCGAAAATCTGGCCATCCGAAAATCTGGCCATCCGAAAATCTGGCCATCCGAAAATCTGGCCAATTGTCAGAAGCGGAATGTCGCTTTGAACCGTTATCTGGTCCACACATCATTTAGTGGTTGTCCTTATGATCTTCTTGCTAGGATTGCTTTACATAGCTGGAGTCTGGTAGCCGGGAAACATGTCCAAACCACATTAACTTTTTGTTAAAATAATGTTGTTGATGGATATTTGGATACTTCGTCTATTTCGCAAAGTTACTTAACTTCTTCTTCTTCTTTCGTGTGAATCAGATGATTCTGGTGTTGGCATTAGTTTCCCCGATGTTTTCCTAGTTAGAAATCTTTCTGAAAAGACGTCGGGTACTTACGGGAAGGACCACGAGAAGGTTGCCAACATCCCCAAGTGAAAGTGGTACTGTGGAACCGACTGGATTCGAACTTGGAACACCCAGGTCTTCAGTCCGTGTCGTTATGCACTCAACCACCGTTTGAAAGTTACTTAACTGATAGTTCTTAAACATTTCATCTCAAAGACATTGAACTTCCTCTCATGCTCTGTCAATATTGGCCATGTTCCATTTACATATACCGGAATAAAAAAAAACTATCAATGCATTGTAAAGTCTTAACTTCAAAGGCGTTGATGTGTCTTTTATTTGAGACGTCCAAATGCAAGAGTCTCTAATGTCAGATTAGGATCCGCGAACTACAGAGCCAAAGAAACAGAAAATCTTCGGGGTGTTCCAACCGTTTTATTGTCTATTGAGATATGTTCTCTAGAAGAAGGAAAACATTTTTCATTTGCCTTTTATTTCAGTTTTATCTCCAATTTCTTAGAAGAAGTTTAAAGCTCAGTAATAGAGAGCTACAACTTATTGAAAAAAAGCGGCAACGCGCGTGGTGTCATCAGCATCACGAATATTAGTAAAGAGCTCATTGCTAAGCACCAGTGTTGATTGTAGACTTACCAGCTGTTTCATCGCAAATTCCAAGAAGACGTTGAAGAGGACAGGGATATGATACATTATCGGCAGCGTCGTATGAAATTGGTTAGGATTAGGGTTAAAGTTAGGGTTAATGAGATAGATGAGATGGATACATTGACAGCTATGTCTTCGTTGGTTGGTTCGTTTGTTCTTGACGACATGCCAACTATCGTTGGATAATTTCATGCCAGAACCCCACATAATTTTGTTCATACGATTGTGTTCTACATTTTGGTTCATAAGCATACAGAACTGATATTTCTTTTATTTCAACTATTGATGGGACGATTCCAATATTTTTACCGATTCCGATACAATTGTTTATTTTTTAGTGTTTTAATAGAAATCGCTCCAGACAAAGCATGAAGCCACTTGATGTAATGACCTAAAAAAATTAAATACTACTTCAAGATTAAAAACTAGCCAACGATAAGTGTTAAATGGATAGATTCCGATCCAGAAAACCGCAATTCTTCCCGCTTTGTCAGAAACATCGCTCATGGAATGTGAGGAATAAAGGACAACATAAGGGAAGCTAGAGTTACGAGTAATTACAGATTCTATTCGAAATTCCCGATTTCGATACAATTCACGATTCCAATTCCGATTCTTTTTAAATTTCTAAATATTTCGCTATAGAGTTGTTGTATTTTAACTTTTGGATTACCGTAAAAAATAAAAAAAAATGTAATATGTGCATATATTTTCGCAAACGTTAAAATACATTTGGGGGAATGATCTATAGATCTTAGTTTTACTGGTAGTTTAAAATCAATAAATATATATCATTTTATCATTAGTACCAACAATGAAAATTTAAGTTTGAAATAAAACAAAAAATAAATAAATGAAAGCAATTAAAAGAATCGTTTTTAGCAATGGTAAGTAGGCACACCATTTTCCGATTCCGATACTCCCCAAAAGTTCCTGTTTTTCCGATTCCCGATTCCGATTCCGATTAATTGTGTCAACACTAATTTCAACACACCATAGCAACTTTCTAAAGTTGCTTGCTTTCAATGTGTTGCGGTGATCAGCAATCGACAAATAGAGGGACCGGTGTTGCCCGCGGTTAGTTGCTTGGTTGCTTGGTTGTGTGTGTTTGGATTCTACGGCATGTCAACCGTCACTGGATCATTTTAGTGCAAAACCCTACATATATTTTGTATACGATTTATGGTACTCCTATAGAGTACACACCGCGTTTCCGTGACTTCGCGTCGTCAATGTTCGAGCAGGTCTCGAAAGCGCCCGAGAGTTGACGAACCTATTAACCAATCAGGTTGCAGCAAGCAGACGATAACTTTTGGAAGAAATTAATTTCTAAGATCTGTAGCTCGTTAAAAAAATGAATTTCTGCGATATGTGTCAGCGAGTTGAATCTCACGAATGACTCATTGAGTTCTGCCAGCAACGGACACTTCTAGCGAAAGACTATCCCTAACCCTATACCCTTAACACTAACCCAGAAACTGTTGAAAAGAAAAAAAAACATTGAAAAGAAAACTGCAAAAAAAAAAAACAAACAAGCAAGAAAGTTGGTTTAAAACAGTGATTTCGTTGTTTGTTATATATAAAAAAAAATCACCCGTTGAAACTTTTTGGTGCAAAAAAAAATGATTTA
The DNA here is from genome assembly GCA_963556195.1 of Sepiola atlantica. Lineage (NCBI taxonomy): Eukaryota > Metazoa > Mollusca > Cephalopoda > Sepiida > Sepiolidae > Sepiola > Sepiola atlantica. The sequence goes on from OY744541.1 coordinate 85,868,554, forward strand.
AAAACATCTGATTAACAATTTGACAAAAGAATCTAATTAATAACAATTGTTTAGCTATGGTTTGTTCGTTCCTTATTTTTATATATGTAAAATAGGTTAATGAAATGTGGAAAAACAAGGTAACAGTCAAGTGAAAATAAGGACACAAAAACATTTATATAGCGGGACCAAGATATTTCGGGCGAAGGATTCTACATATATGGAAAATCAAAAAGGAAAAACTAAAGTTATTTATATATTCATCAACATTTCGTCTTTATTTGAAGACTTCATCAAAATGATTGATTTGAAGAAATAGCATGAAAGTACAATATTTGAAAATATTTAGTGCGTTTGTGACGTGAAAACGCACAAACTATTTTCAAATATAGTACTGGTATGTTATTTCTTCAAATCAAATCAATCATTTTGAGGAAGTCTTTAAATAAAGACGAAACGTTGATGAATATATAAATAATTTTGTGTTTTTCTTTTTTCATTTTCGATCACGTTGGAATATTATTTCTATAATTTTCATCATATATATATATATATATATATATATATATATATATATATATATATATAATATATATATATATATATATATATATAATGTGTGTGTGTGTGTGTGTGTGTATTTAGGCAGCATATTTTCATTTAGGCAAACATTATTAAATAACACGGAGTGGTTTTGTTTGATGCGACTTTTTTTTTTCAATTTTCCGAATTGTCCATCTAATGTTTCGGTCAAATTGATGTAAATATGATCCATGGGTTTCTTGTTCCATTCTTTTTTCTTTTTTGCAAGTACTTTCGATTTGAATCGTCAAATCATCTTCAGGCGGTATTAGTTTTAGTGTCTTTACAAATTATGACTTTACTGTTGTGCTCATTTTTGAATTATAACGGCAAGTAGTTTATAACTTGAAAAAGCGTCTGTAAAGTTGAAATGAAACTAGTCGCAACATTTTAAAGTGTCTAGCATAATAATTAACATTACCAAATTCTTAGCCATTAGGTAGTTATGCGTTTGAATTGTATGCACTTTATTTAACGTCATCAATTTCTTGAGCAGCGAGTCATGGACCACCTACGTCAGACAGGAGCAGCGACTCAACACCTTCCATCTACGAAGTTTCCGTCGCATCCTTGACATATCTTGGCAGGATAAGGTGTCCAACACAAAGGTCCTATCCCGCATGAGCCTTCCTCAGACAACGCAGACTACGCTGGTTGAACCATGTCCACCGCATGGACAGATGGGCGCATTCAAAAAGAACATTCTATATGGAGAGCTGACATCTGGGAGGAGGTCCACTGGACGCCCCCAACTTCGATATAAAGATGTTGTGAGGCGAGACATGAATACGAGTGACATTGACATCGGGTCTTGGGAGAGCATTGCAGATCACCGCTCAAGATGGAAAGGAACCGTGGACCAACATCTGAAAGCGGATGAGGGGAAACTGATAAACGTTGCTGTAGTAAAGCGCACACACAGAAAGGAGAGCATTTATGCCAACAGTCCAGAGAGCAGACATGTTTGTGACCTTTGCGACAGAGACTGTTGCTCTCGCATTGGTCTCTTCAGCCACAAACAGTTCTGTTCCAGCCGAGCAGACAGCAGGGACAACGAGGCTAAGGATGCGTCACGCATGGTCGACTCTGACCGACGGAGGCCGACTACTAATACAAATTATAAATCCTCATCTAAAAAAAAAAATTGCGAAACATAGTAGATATTTACAATAAAGAAGTCCACACTAGAAACGTTGATGGAAGATAATAATAAGAATATTTTGAAAAAAACCCACAACAACGTATTTCTTTTTGTTTTTAAAAAGAAATCATTAATTTATTCTAAAAACTTAAGATCTTTCAGCGATTACGCCTTTATCAAAAGTATAGGCATTTTTTTCTTTTTTTCTTCGTTTACTTTTCTTTTTTTATCCCTCTTGATTAGGACATTGTCGCAGCCAAGATGAAATTCGTCTTGATGTTATGACGGTTGGTGTTTGAATGTTTGGTGTGCGTATCACGTGGTTTACGTGTTGTTGAATACAATAAAGAAGTCCACACTAGAAAAGTTGATAGAAGGTAATAATAAAAATATTTTGAAAAACCAGAACAACGTAATTTTGTTTTGGTTTTTAAAAATAAATTATTCATTTATTCTAAAAACTTAAAATCTTTCAGCGAATACGCCTTTGTCAAAAGTATAGGCATTATAATGATAAATATATACCAAACAAATTACGTTGTTCTGGTTTAAAAAAAAAAAATTCTTAAAGTAGATATTTATTTCAAAATTCTAATTCTTAATTTATTTCAAGTGGAAACGAAATGAATGATTCTAATTTCCAAATCAATTTGAACTAAGACGCAGAAGGAAACAGCTGGCGACGACTTGGTGAATAGAAACACCGGATCAAAATTGAAATTTTAAGATTACATTTCTTTCTTTTGCATTCCTCTTCAAAGAGAAAACATTTGGAATTCAATCGTCTATTCCGAGTGTCTGTGAAGAATACACACACACACACACACACATACACACACACACACACACACACACACACATATATATATATATATATATATATATATATTGAAAAGTCACACAATTTGAAGCGTTGAGTGGGTGGCAATAATAACGAAGATATTTTTTTATAAAATATTTAGAAAACCTTGCACAACGCAGATTATTTGTTTTTAAAAATAAATTATTTATTCATCTTAAAAACTTTTTTTTTTTTAAATTTTTTTTTTATTTTTATTTTATTTATTTCTTTTTTTTTTTATTTCTTATTTTTTATTTTTTTATTTTTTTAATTTTTTTTTTATTTTTTATTTTTTATTTTTTATTTTTATTTTTTTAAATTTTTTTTTTATTTATTTTTTATTTTTTTAAATTTTTTATTTTTATTTTTTTTTTAAAATCCTTATATATATATATATATATATATATATATATATATATATATATATATATATATATATAAGGATTTTGAACGTTTCTTTAATTTAAGGAAATTCAGATTTCTCGTATTAATTGAACTCATTTCTTTCCCATAAATAAATCTTTCAATTCTTTGTTCTTTTATGTTTGCACGATTCATATCTATTTCTCAATAGAAACGAGACAATTTGAAACACGTTAGTCTTTTTCTACTCCATCGTTATTCTCATTGTAGGTGCTCTACAGAGCTACAATCTATTGCCTCACATGTGAAACATTCACAGCAAGTACTCGTCTAGCTACAACCACTGCAAAACATATACTTTATTCCTCTGTTTTACCCACAACCTAACGGAAATAACATGAACAGAACTTTAAAAAAAACCCTCTTATTTGTGGAACACAATACCACAGGAGCACTTCCCCGCTAACTACAACATTGCCATCTTAAAGTCCAATGTAAACAAATACTTGTCGAACCATTCTTATTGAGTAATCAAATCATACCCGGGATATGCATTGCTTAACTTTAATTTACAACAAAACACCTTGTCTTAACAACGTAATGAAAATAAAGAATGATAATGTGAAAAAAATAATCTCACAATGATGTCACTTCCGGAAATTTAAAACATCTTTTAGGATCAAAATAATGTAATTGATCTTGAGCAAAATTCGAATAAGATTAATCACAAAAATATCGAGAAAACTTGTCTCGATTTTATATATGAGAAAACAAATGACGAAAACATGGAGCGAAAATAATTAGAAAATGACTAATCAAAAATAAAATATTGACCAGGATTGAATATGAAAAAATTAAAATCGATCAGAAATACAATTTTTATTTTGAAGCAACACAAATCAATAATAAATTATTAGAAAATGACTAATCAAAAATAAAATATTGACCAGGATTGAATATGAAAAAATTAAAATCGATCAGAAATACAATTTTTATTTTGAAGCAACACAAATCAATAATAAATTATTAGAAAATGACTAATCAAAAATAAAATATTGACTAGGATTGAATATGAAAAAATTAAAATCGATCAGAAATACAATTTTTATTTTGAAGCAACACAAATCAATAATAAATTATTAGAAAATGACTAATCAAAAATAAAATATTGACTAGGATTGAATATGAAAAAATTAAAATCGATCAGAAATACAATTTTTATTTTGAAGCAACACAAATCAATAGTAAATAATTAGAAAATGACTAATCAAAAATGAAATATCGACCAGGATTAAATATGAAAATATTAAAATTGATCAGAAATACAATTTTTATTTTGAAGCAACACAAATCAATAGTAAATAATTAGAAAATGACTAATCAAAAATAAAATATCGACCAGGATTAAATATGAAAATATTAAAATCGATCAGAAATACAATTTTTATTTTGAAGCAACACAAATCAATAGTAAATAATTAGAAAATGACTCATCAAAAATAAAATATTGACCAGGATTAAATATGAAAATATTAAAATCGATCAGAAATACAATTTGTATTTTGAAGCAACACAAATCAATAGTAA
>OY744541.1:85878046-85883046 GCA_963556195.1 Sepiola atlantica
ATTCAGGTCCCGTCTCTGTGGATTTCGACGCCAGAATTCGAGATCGCAATCGTCACTTTCTCAAATAATAATTTCTGAGGATTAACACGAGCGCAAATACATCTCTGCCTCAGACACTCACACATGGGGAAAGGGCCAACCGTAACTTCTTAAACTCTCGCCATGACGTCACACACGAAATCTTGCTTTTCGTCTCTCGTTTTGCAACGCCGTGTCCTCAATTATCTTGGAGTGCACCCTAAAAATGTGTTTAGTCTTCGATCAATCTACGCCCCTTTTTTTAAAGTAACTTTCAGTTGTCAGTCAAAAAGACGCGTCAGCCTTGTTTTGAAATAAGCGATGTGCAGAGATGTTCATTTTTGACCAGACGACGGCTTGCTATGAGAACTTAAAAAGGGTATCACATCCGTGATGTTGTGTACCTATGGTGGGTGAAATGGACTGAGGGTAATATTTTCGAGTGACAGTTCTTATATTTCTTGGCGAGAAGAATTCAGTTTCTGCAGCTGAATCCGATGTAGTCGGACTCGAGGATATTGTAGCATCATTTGGTCGGATAAAATGGAATATTAAGAATAAATTATATTTTTCTAAGACAAAAAATTCTCGCCCATTCTGTACCCAGTGATTTTCTTTCAGCTAGCAGACTCATCATTTTTTTCATAGAACCAAGATAACACTTTTTTTCTGACAAGAGCTGATGAGTAATGCCGACAAGACGTTTACCCCAAAAGGTTCTAAACCAGCGGCGTCAATAGCAGAATTTTGCGGTGTTTTAAACTCACAACGTGGGCACAGAACTATTAAAAATGCAAATGGTCAGAACCTATGCGACACTCGTCTCCCCGACACATATTGTTACAACTTTGCGCTTCTAAGTTTTTTTTTTATATAAACTAGCTGGAATACACCTTCCATGAAGGGTTTTTAATAAATAAAAGAAAGCCAGATCCCTGGAAACAGTAACGCAATAAAAAATATGTTGATATGATAAATAGTGTGGAAAATACAGATTACACGGCTGAAGTTATGGGATTAGACAAGTTTTAATTTTTAAGATTTAAGCTCCTATTAGGGAGTCTTATTAAGAGCGATTTTTATTAATTTGTCGGAATTTTTAGAATTGTATGTCTTTTGGGAATCAGAGATAAGAAACATTTCGGTGAGAGAGGTTTGTTCAGGAACCCCATTAAAATGTGACATAGGTTATCCTCTCCAAAACTAATTAAAATTATAAACCAAGTGTGTGGAATTTCCAGCAAAGAAGAAAAGGGTGTAAAAAACAAATAGTCAACAAATAACTGTTACCAAAGGCAAGAAAAGTTACTTTTCGAACCTCAATATCGTAAAACAACTCAAATGAAACAAAAATCTAATAAAAATATTCAGGTCGGTTAAAAATTAAATTTTCGACTAGTTGGGTGATAGTTATTAGCTGTATGTTGTTAACATTTCGACAACAATCTGCATCGGTAGGTGATTATTTTTCAAATTTAATGTCCATCTCTTACGCGTGTTTCCTGGCAAAATGTATTTTTTTAGTCTAACTATGTCAATCATCAGAGAGTAGCATTATATATCGTTGATTTGTAAAGGAACATGTTACATAAAACACACTCGAGAGGAAAAAATACGGCAAAGTTCCAGATTGAGTCCTGATTGAGTTTGGCAAATTGAAGTAAAAAAAGGCAAAAACACGTATGAGGGTTGAACATTGAATTTTAACAAATTACCTCTGAGTGTAAGATGAGAAAGAAAGAATAAATCATCATCGAAATACGGATTGTAAAGGCAAATGAAATTTATGGTTTAGAATTGATTCCCCATGGTCATTGGAATGCAAAATTAATATATATATATATATATATATATATATATATATATATATATATATATATATATATATATATATATATATATATATAGTCTCGAAAGTTTCTCAACCATTAAAACTAAAAAAAAAAGAATGAAAAAAAAAACTCCTTAAGTCCCAAGTCGTTCAGTGGAAAATCACTCATGTAAGTCAATTTAACTTTTTTAGTTATTATATTAGTTTGCTTCTAACATTATTTAAGGGCTCATCAGTTGTTTACCATGAAAAAAATATATATTCTGAATTTTATGATACAACTTCATTGAGCTGAAAATTGGAAACATTTCAGATATTGTAAGGACTATATGTGTAAAATATTATTTGTAAACACACACACACACACACACACACACACACACACACATATATATATATATATATATATATATATATATATATATATATATATATATAAAGGGAACTCTGTTTAGGAAGAATTAATTGTTTCGATTTAAAGTTAGAATGCAAAGGTTCTCTCCCCTATCAAAAGCTGAAATTGAATCGGCTTAAGAGACAATATATCGTACTGACAAACGCAGTGCTTCTTATTCGTACAACTGGGTGGTTGGGCGCATAGACATAGATAATGGGTTATTAGAACTGAGTTCGCAGGTTCGAACCTTCAGGTTAGCGGGTCAGTTGTATATTGCCACACTGATGAGTATTTATAAAAGGAAACGAGCGCTCTCATTCCCCAACTCAATTTTCTCTCTGGGATGTGGCCCTGGTGAAGTGGATACCAACGTAGATAGTCGACCCCGTTAGCACGACTTTCGCTATGGCCGTGCGTACCTGCTTCCTGAAAGAACTGGGGGAACCAAGGCCAACAATTAGAATCGAGCCGGTCAAAAACGTAGTACAATGATGATTCATACGAATTTAAGTTTACTCAACGGATCACGGGTCGTCTATTGATAATTTACATCAACACTGTCCTGAAGTCCAACACTGTCCATCGCCGTGGTAGGGGTGGTGGCTACGTGGTACTGTCCGAGCTATCCTGCTAACAGGGCTCTGGTGAAAAGCCAGATCGAGTCGGCATTAGGATCCGTCGTCCTCAGGTCGTCTCTGTCTCTGTATGTGAAGCAAAGACGTGCCAGACGTGAGGTTGCAAATCAATGGAGTGAAATTAACAATGTTGCTGCTTCTGTGCCATTTCTTTTGTGTGTTTCGGGCCGAAACCTTCGTTAACCTCGCATGCAACCGCTTAGCCTTTCTAATCTCGGTATCGGGGGTAAACATCTGCAATCCTGCCACCAACGAGGAGGACTTCATGCAAGCCAGGAAATCCTCAGGCACGATCTTTATGAGCTTTATGCAGTAGTCTGACTCGCTTAACAACGGCTTCACCACCACCACCACCACCACCAGCAGCAGCAGCACCACCACCACCACCAGCACCTACACCACCACCACCACCACCAGCACCACCACCACCAGCACCACCACCACCACCACCACCACCACCACCACCAGCACCACCACCACCACCACCACCACCACCACCACCACCACCACCACCACCACCACCACCACCACCACCAGCAGCAGCAGCACCACCACCACCACCTACACCACCACCACCACCACCGCCAGCACCACCAGCACCACCACCACCACCAACAACAACAATAACAACAGTTGTGAGAGTATTTATTTACTCCTCTCCAGGAGTTAGGCACAAGGCCATTTTTATCTTACTCCCACAAGTAAGATGTGACCCAAGGTCGGGTCGGGAAAGTGGGGTTTGAAAAGCCCGCGCCCGAGAGGTGAGCACTTTGGCCATTAAAAATTGCCTGGACAGCCCCGTCGGCATTCCCCGGTAGGGGCGCCTCAGGCAGTAAGCAATAAACTTACTCCTCCCCAAAGAGGGGAGACGAAGCCTGGGAAGGTGGACCTCCTAGAACTGCACAGGACAGACCCATAGACCGGCGTAAATCAAGCCCGAAGGCAAAGACAATACCAGTCTATGGTGTGCAGTATCCATCGGAATAGATACTACACTTTGATCTTAGCCAAAAGGCCAAGAGTTGTGAGAGTAAACCCCGGAATAATCCAACCATCAACCATCACCACCATCAACCACCATAACAATCATTGTAGGAGAGTAGAAAGTGACTAACCTTGGGTTTACTTTTGGTGTCCTCGTTACTCTCGCTTCCCTTATTTTGTCCTTTAGTCCTCACATTCCATGGGCGATGTTTCTGACAAACGGGGAAGAATTGCTGTTATCTGGGTCGAAATCTATCCCTCTAACACTTATCGTTGGCTAGTTTTTTTACCTTTAAGTAGTATTTTTTTAGCTTCTTACATCAAGTGGCTTCATGTCTAGTCTGGAGCGATTCCCCCCCTCCCCAAACAACAGCACAGGGATGCAACACTTCGGCGATGCGACAGGGTCTTCATCTTAGTAGACAGTGCAGGACGTATTAGGTTGGAAATTATTTTTGCATCCTGTTCAAGAGAAAGAGAGAGAGAGAGTGAGATGCTAGTGGTTGGTGCACTAGCCAAGATTTGGCAACAATGCTCCATGCACGGACAAATGCTGACGTTATAGAGATATTTATAACCGAAATAAATTTCAAGCCTCTCCTTGCTTCGTTGAATAAGGAATAAAGGTTTTTGACATTTTGATCGAAAACCGTGTTTTTGTTGGAAGCAGATGGGAAAAGTAATTTAACGAGAAACGCCTCTGACAGTAGGTAGTACGTGACTTGTTGAAACCAAACCTGATTGGAACCCGTTACTTTGACTGCACGAAAATCGAAAAAAAAAAATGTAAAAAAAAACGAGGAAATAATCATTGTCAACAATTTGTAGGTCGACATGTGGAAATAAAAACACGAAACTAGGTGGTTTCTACCACGGGGAAAATATTTGGTGAGTATGGGTATATTTTTCTTCTTTATTTTAAACTTTTAGCATTTTAAAATTCTGACGTTACGAGACGTAATCGAGACCCGCTGTGTCACAACCACCACTATTATTTGTTATACTTTGATTTCATTCGAAAATTAATAAACTCTGATATTTTTTAAAACATTTTGTTTTGCATGACCAAAACTAATAAGTCTTGTTAGTTTTATATTTTTCGTTATGGATAATATAGTAGTAAATACTCCTATTA
>OY744541.1:85888046-85933046 GCA_963556195.1 Sepiola atlantica
TGGGAAACTATGAGATAAAATACTGTTTGGTTGTTAATTCCCAAAACAGTTTTTCATGGTAAACAACTGATGATCCTTTAAATAAGACTAGCGCAAATTCTTAGAAGAAATCTAATATAGTGTTTGTAAAAAGTAAATTGACTTACAAGAAAAGTAATTTTCCAACGAAGGACTTGGGACTAAAAGTGTTGTTGTTTTCTTTTTCCATATAGTATTTATGGTTGAAAAACTTCCAAGACTATATATATATATATATATATATATATATATATATATATATATATATAAAATAAAGTAATACGGAATCACATAATCACCGGTGCGATAATTTATTTCGACCCCCCGGCCTTATTCAAGCATCCAAACGACGCGATTACATTCTTGAAAATGAAAAAAGAAAAAAATCACACTTGCTATTCAATACACATATAGAGAGAGTTTTCAAAAATCTAATTGCCTCGCTTGGATTTTTGAATAAGGTCGGAGGGTCGAAATAAATTATTGCACCGGTGATTATGTGATTCCGTGTTACTTTATTGTATTCTTGCTCTGTTTATTACATTAAGCTCTCATACTCGGATTTCTCTTCTGGAATTTATTTCACTCTAACACACACGCTATATATATATATATATATATATATATATATATATATATATATATATATATATATATATATATATATATATATATGCGATACTTTAGGCCCCGCGTATTGAGTCCCTTTGACGACTTGCTAGATGACCGCCTAATTTTTCATTTAGACGTTAATTTACTCTCCCATTTTCCAGGCAATGTGTGGTGGGTACATCGGTACGCGCCCCGACTACTGAGACAAGAATGACTTTCGTATTGGGGTTCGAACCGGGATTGTCTCTTCCCATACTGATGATTGCAGGTTTGGCATCAAACACATGTGTATATGAGTTAATTTCAAAATATTATTTATAAATTATATATATATATATATATATATATATATATATATATATATATATATATATATATTATAAAAAAAGAAACAAAGTGTTCCGACGTAATGAAAATTGAAAAATGAGAACCATAAAAGTATCATTTATGTATTCATCAATGTTTCGTCTTTATCATAAGACTTCCTCAGGATGATTGTCTGAAGGAAAATTCACATAGGTACAAAATGTTTGGAAGTGATATCTGGCGGTGGCAGCCGGATCAGAACCTGCGTCCGCTTAGACAAAAATCATCATCTTCTTGTTACAAAACCTTCACCCGAACACGTCAGAACAGAAATAATATTTCCTTTTCCCGTTTTTAATTTTAGCTTTCCACACATTGGGTATGATTTTACGTGGTGATTTATGTATGTGTATGGGCATATATATCTGTGTGTCTAAATGAGTATATGTTTTTATGCTCAAACATATATATGTATGTTTCAAATATGGACACCTTCTCCTCGCCCTCTCTTAACCCTGCCTTCACCCCCATCACTTCATACATCGTCTTATCACACGACCCTAACATCTTAACCTTACGTTTTTCTCATCTCAAGGCTACATTAAAAAAGGTTCAATGTGCATATTTTGTATCTTCTCCCACTCCTTCATAATTTAAATTAATCCTAGCCGCTACCAACGTTCGCCCACACTCCCTCTGCATTTATTGTAATACCTCTCCGACTTCCTAATAATTTTATACTCCAACCGCCGCTTACCACTGCCACCATCTATTTATATCTCATAATTTGATTTTTTGCTCAAGTGGCTACAGGTTCCGAGTTGCCGTCGCCACGTATATATTCCAAACATTCTGTACTTGTGTGATGTTTTATTCAGACAATAATCCTGAGGAAGTCTTATAATAAAGACGAAACGTTGATGAATACATAAATAATTTTTTTGTTTTTTCTTTTTAAATGTCCATATATATAAGCATGCATATATATATATATATATATATATATATATATATATATATATATATTTTGGTACAGAAAAATTAGTACAACATTAGTACTGTCGGTTTCAAACACAGTAGAGCTTAGCCATCCGGCTCTCTTCAGCTTCTGTTCTATAGTTCTTTCAATAACTTTTCCTTACTTAGAAAGAGGTAAACAAGTAATTGCAGTTTAGAAACTCTATTATATCCGCAATCATATTTAGTTACATCTGTCTGTCTTAAAAAAAAGAAGACTCTTAAATAATCAGCCTCTTGTGCGAAGTTTGGGATGAACCTACGCAACTCCAGAATCATTCCCTTCTCAAATATCTCAATACACAACAAAAACGGTTGATGAAAAACCCAAGCAAATCCAGAATCATTTCTTTCTCAAATATCTCAATACACAACAAAACGGTTTATGAAAAATCCAAACAAATCCAGAATCATTTCTTTCTCAAATATCTCAATAAATAACAAAACGGTTGAGAAAAGTCCAAGCAAATCCAGAATCATTTCTTTCTCAAATATCTCAATACACACCAAAACGGTTGATGAAAAATCCAAACAAATCCAGAATCATTACTTTCTTAAATATCTCAATACATAACAAAACGGTTGATGAAAAACCCAAGCAAATCCAGAATCATTTCTTTCTCAAATATCTCAATACACAACAAAACGGTTTATGAAAAAAACAAAGCAAATCCAGAATCATTTTCTTCTTAAATATCTCAATACACAACAAAACGGTTTATGAAAAAACAAAGCAAATCCAGAATCATTTTCTTCTTAAATATCTCAATACACAACAAAACGGTTTATGAAAAAACAAAGCAAATCCAGAATCATTTTCTTCTTAAATATCTCAATACACAACAAAACGGTTTATGAAAAAACAAAGCAAATCCAGAATCATTTCCTTCTCAAATATCTTAATACACAACAAAACGGTTGATGAAAAAACCGAGGATTTCGTCTTTCTTGGCTCAATGGTTTCAGGATCATCATCCGATACTAGCAGAAGAATACGAATATCAATTTCTACATTCTGACGACTCAAAGAACATGTATGGAACAGGAAGGCCATATCAACGTGTCTGAAGTTAAGACTTTACAATGCATTGACAGTTTCTATGCATGTGAAACGTAGGCAATACTGGCAGAGCATAAGAGGAAGCTCGATGTCTTTGAAATGAAATGTTTAAGAACTATCGTTGGAGGAAGTTTGCGAGATAGACAGAAGGAATGCAGATATCAAAAAGAGGCTTAACATTAATTTAGAACATTCATAATGAAACCTAAACAATTATAATGAAACCTAAACCGTAAATGTGTCCGATAAGTAAAATTTGTATTTTATTTCGAGATTTTTATGTAATAATTTTCTCTATAATTGAGATATCATTATTGTCATTTATTGTGTTGTGATGGGATAACCTGACTTCCCCATGCACGAAATAGATGGACTGGTCGAACTATAAGTACGACTACAGCGGGCAGTCGAGACATTCGAGTTAAGACACATGCAGTCTTAACATTCTGCCTTACCTATTCTCTAGTCGGTCTTCTCTATTACATATTCTGTATTCTGCTAACATATCTTGTATGTACAAGATATATACATCCGGAAATAAACCTATAATTTTAAAGACCTTCCACTCGGGTTATTCATTTGTTTGCTAGGGGTTTTCATCAAAATATATCACTTTGTAAAATAATATGTACAATATAGCTAAGTTTGTAAAACAAAATCGTAAGCAAAAGCAAACACGTTTTTCCTAAATGTTTAGTGAATAAAAAAATTGTATTTCTTTTCAAACAAATATTTTGAAATCGAAGCATTATAATCTTGTTTCTCCCCCTTTTAAAAATAGTTAAATAAATTCATTTACGAATAAATACGGCTGCACTTGGGGGAGAGAAAAAAATATAACAATAATTTCTGAATTGTTTAAAGAAAAAAAAATCGTAAGCGTACTTTTTTCTTTCGAAATTCGTAATCTCACGGTGCAGGTTTCGAATTCAGCTTGTGCTTCCCAAATATTTTTTCGTCAACATACAGATAAAGTTCACTTTACCTTAAATATGTTTCGAGTACATTTTTTTTTTTACTTTCCCGATAGTTCTTACCGAAGAAAGCCGTACTTTTTACTACTTTAGGTAGCAAAATTCGCACGTGTCGACTTTTTTTTTTCTTGCCGTCCTTGCAAATTTTCTTTAAAAAAAAATCCTTGAATAGTACGGTAATTTATCTCTGTTAAGAGAAAAAAAATCCTCGTTCGCCACTGTTATATCCTAAATTACATAGGACATACTAAATTAAGAATACGCCGAGTGGTTTGCGTTTAACAGGGATCCGGTAGGAAGTAGAGACGTTTACTCTTCACTCGTCCAGATATCACTGCCGTCTTATATACGTACTTTCATATATAGTCAATACCTGATTCATTCCCTTTATGTTAGTTTCGTATTTATGCCAATCATGACCTTAACAACAGTTTTCTTTTTACAAATGAAAATAAACATTCATTAATTAATGAATTTTTTTAAATCCAGAAAAAGTTTACCAAAAAGAGGTTTAGCATTAAACGATCCATCAACGATGTTTTACGAAAAAGAGATTAACGCAGTTTTGATATTTTTTCCCGGCTACCGGACTCCAGCTATGTAATGGAATCACTTAAAGAAAATTTAATTGAAGAAAGTTTACGATTGCGACAACTAAAGAGATGGGCCGACCAGATAAGAGTTGATACTTGTATGCCGCTTCTGACAGCTGAAAGACTGGCACAAGACCGTGATAATTGGTGGAATATTGTTCGCAATCATGTGGCGAAGCTGTCTAGAGTATACACATACTTCAAAGTTAACAAGTCAAAAGTGAAATAAATTTGAAAAATGTGTAGTTTACAACAATGTACAAAAAATCCATCATTTCGAAATAAGCGAGCGATCTTAAAATGCATCTTCTCGTGCCGAGAAAGATTTTATCGCTAAGCATCTTTTTTTTTTCATGAAACGCCGGCAATAAACCGACGCTGAATCATGAAAAAAAGCACAGAGTTATCTTTCTTGGTTTATTCGTTTGCTTTCTCCGTTTTTGGTTGGATATTTCTTCATCGAGGGTTCAACGAATTCAAAACATTGGCTTTTCTTTTAACAACTGCATTTCGCCTTTTATTTATGTTTTTTGTTGTTGTTTAAACTTAATTCAATTATGTTTAATTATATTTAACTCTTAAACAATCACTTTCTTTGTTAAACAAATTTACACAAGAATTTCATATATATATATAATTGTTTTTTTAAAAAATATAAATAAGTATTTATTTTCCACACACGTACATGTTTCATGTTCACTAGCAATCATCAGTGTGGCTATATATAACTGTAACGCATTTGGCGAATCAAATCGAAAATACTCGCGAAATAGAAAATAAAATGGAACAAGAAACCCACGGAACTAACATACAGCAATTCGACCGAAACACTAAATGGACCATTCGGAAAATTGAAAAAAAAAGTCTTATCAAGAAAAAACATTCCATGTTATTTAATAATGTTTGTCTAAATGAAAATATGCTGCCTATATACACAATCAAGGGTAGCGTAAGAGCGCTCTATCCCTTAATAGACTTCAAGAATGTCCTATGCTGGAAATCTCATTTCTTTGATCAATCATAACTCAAAAACCAATAAACCAAATTAGTTAAAACTTTGCACAAAATTTTTATTTGATAGGTTCTATAAGTGTGTAGAATTTCAGCATCATTAGTCAAGGATACCCAGAGATCCAGAAAGTTCAATCATGAAATCATGTTATCTGTGTGTACGTACGTACGTACGTACGTACGTATGTGCTTCCCTGTATCTCATCAACTATTTGATGGATTCAGCTGATTTTTGGCAGAGATAGAGGTTCTAGGGTCTAGTTGATGGCATTTTAATTTCAGTTTACAATATACCATAGTTTTCTAGAAAATTCAAAAATTCTTAAAAATGACCATTGTATTGAGGCATAGCCTTTACAAAAGTAGTGACATTCCATGATAAATGCCAGTATACTGAAATCATATGCCCTTAATAGGGTTAAGATGAAAATTCATATACACTAAATGTACAAAAGCAAGGAAATTCCCAAATTTGTACACTTATATTGTCATTAAGGGTATGCGAACACAACAGGAATTTTTCTTCAGCGCACCTCACACACTTCATCCACTCATGCATAGAGATTTATACTGTAGTGATGTGATAATGAAATGGTTTAGTTGATATGTAGTCATGACAATAAAAGTGTAAAAATTTGGGAATTTCCTTGCTTTTGTACATTTAGTGTATATGAATTTTCATCTTAACCCTATTAAGGGCATATGATTTCAGTGTACTGGACTTTATCATAGAATATATATATATATATATACATATATATATATATATATATATATATATATATATATATATATATAGAACATGAAAATAAAGATATAATGTATACCTTTAAATTAAAACCTATCGTGAAAGAATTGATGCTCGATATACGAAATAGAGCAATTATATAGACAAGTAAAAGACGAGAATAAAGATTGTAAAAATACAAAATCAGTTAAAACAAGGTGTTTTCAAATAAAAGAGATTCTTTGTTCTTTCTTAAGCCTTTCCTTATATATATATATATATATATATATATATATATATATATATATATATATATATATATAAATAAGGAAAGGGTTGAGTTAGAGAACCCGAGCAATTCAATATATCCCCAGAAAATCAATTAATACACAATTCATTTTCTAACAACTTATGAATCTCCTAGGATATAATTAAATACTACAAATAAAAATAAGCTCAATGGTTAACAGGTTATGTCAAGCAGAGCTTTCATATTATAATTCGGTAGATTATACTCAAATCAGTGTGCAATCGATTTTTTACTCTTCTAAACATGATTCCACCCTGACATGTGTTTTTCATATGTTTTTCTCCCTTCCTTATCTGGCCATTGGTTTGTTCTCAAACTGGTTGCGGATATATCCAATGGATATATTTTGAATTCTAATTCTATATGCTAATCAGGAACTTTCAAAGCTCTACTCTTATGTTATAGTAATAAATGTTTTTTTTGAAACGTGCGTACATATGGATAAACATTGATAAGTTTTGATTTATTACTTAAATATAATTCTCATAGGAAATGAATGTGATAAAAATGCCTATAGCATGGAGTTTCATTTAGACTTCGATATGGGTGCCAGCATTCGCCACCAGCTTCGACAGCCGCCAGGGAACCGCATTGACTGATTTCAAAAGGAACTCGATGATAAGGGTCAATACGATTTATAGACTGACCTTTGAATGCAGATGAGGGGGTTGAAACTAATCACATAGCACTGACTCAAAACAACATTCTATCTAAAAAACAACAATCTTTCCTTTCTTAAATAGGGGGCATTCTCTTAACTCTCGCTGCGCCACTATTTTGTTCTTTAGTCCTGGCATTCCATGAGCGATGGTTCTGACAAAGGGGAAAAAATTGCTTTTTTTTCTGATGTTGATGCGGTTCCCAGGCGGCTTGAGAAGCTGGTGGCGAATACTAGCGCTCATATTGGTTTCTAAACCCTATGTTATACACTTTCTTATCATATTAATTCCTTGTAAGAATTATATTTCATTAACAAATTAAAAGCACGCTTATGTACTAATGTGTCACCACTTACCAAGGCCAAAAGCCACTCGAGGATAAGGGTTAATGAGATTGTCGGTTGGATGATGAACAATACTATGAGAGGATTGGATACGATGAATGGAATGGACAACATTTGATTACTTCAGAGGATGGCTCAACATGTACTTGTTGATATTACACTTGAAGAGGATGATGCTGTAGTCTGTAGTGAAGTAGACCCGTGGTAATGTGTGACACAGATGTGAAGTTCTTAGCAAGAAAATCTTTTCGTGGAAATTCAGTTTAATGTTAGATACACGTAGGAACAAACGGAAGATTTTTGCAGTTACGGCAGATGGACGAGTTCTGGTTGTGGATATCTCATACAGTGGAACCAGAGATTGGAAGTCGATCGAGCACATTCCATGGAAATAACGATTGAGTAGAAAAAGACTAGCAGCGTCTCTTCTGTGAGAAAAGGGGTTGTATAGAAGAGAAAAAAAGTATGACGAGTTGCTTTACAATCACGATGTATATTCGTCTTTATAGATCCCAGTTTCTTGTCCAACTGGAAAACTCATTAACACTTATCCTCGAGTGGCATTTCGGCCTTGCTTAGAGGTGACTCGTTAGTATTACCCCCCTCTCTAAAAACAAACAAACAAACAAACGTATCTTTTCTTTCCATCGATCTCTGCTTCAAACTGGAGATTGTATAGTTTCGGTCATTTCGCCCCTTTCTCACGCAAACCCAACCGACGAATATATTGGTGGTCGTTACCTGACGACTTGCGCGCCACTTTTTGTCCGTGTGTTGGGTTTTTCGGTTCCTTAACGCACACTCGTAAAAGACCGCGTCTCCCGCCTCGAAAACTTGTCGACGACGAAGGAGGAAGGAAACTCTTTCTTTCTTGCGTTCCCTGGATTATTCCGTGTAGCATTCACACACACGTATTGAATTCGATTTCCATTCTTTCTACATGTACACACACGCGTGCGCACACGCACATATATACAGGGGTTCGCATCACAAATAAGATCCCCTCAGCACGGCTATACACTTGCTCGTACGGGGAATGGTGCACCCTCTCCTAGTGATGTAACTTAAAGTAACAGCACTTAGCTGGATACTCCACCAGACTAGATTAATTCTTGTCCTGGAATCCGGTAAGACCAAGGGACCACAAAGAAAGATATACTATAATGCACTTAACTGGTCAGTTGGGGAGACGAAAATTAATGTTCTTAACTTCTTTACTAACTCAACGTAACAGAAATAAAGGAGAACTTTAATAGAAATTCGAATATCTATGTATCTTATATAGAGATCAAGTGTTAGCCTCAGGTAGGGTCCCCTTGATTTCTGAGAACTTCGACTGAAGTAAAATGGAAAAGAAGAGGTTGCACAAAATAATAGAAACCCATTGTGAATTTAGCATCAATTTTAAAACACCTATAAAAATTGAACCCCCCCCCCTAAAAAATATTGGTTTCATTTTTTATTTATTTATGGCTATTGTTGTCCGGAATTGATTGGTTAAATTTAGTTTTTTAAATTTCAGATAATGCATATTAGATAATTTCAGATAATGCATATTAGTAAGAAACATGGCAGATCTATCAGATTTGCATACAGGGCAGATTCGTGGTGCTCGTATGGCAGATGCTACTGTGACGAAAGTGGTTGAGATGGTGGCCGTATCGTGAGGAACTGTCTCGAAGAAAAAAAAGGGAAAACATTCCCCTCTAAACAAAATTCTGGAAGAAAGCCAAAGCTGTTTAGAAAGAGATCGTAGAGCCCTTGTAATGATTGTGAAGAAAGAGCATAAAACCAGGGCACCGAAAATTACAGCAGAGCTTAACAATCATCTGGATAATCCTTAACAATCATCTGGATAATCCTTAACAATCATCTGGATAATCCTTAACAATCATCTGGATAATCCCGTTTCAACAAAAACTGTTCGCCGAGAGCTTCACAATACTGAATTTCATAGGAGGGCTGCAATGGTAGTTTCATTATTTTGTCCAACCCCTGTATTTGGAAAAAGTTTTTTCAACATTTATTTATTATTTTGTTATTTTATAATTTTATAATTTCATATAACGCGTTTCAAGCAGTAATCCGCTCTCATCAGATATGTAAATCCATTTGAAGAAATGTCTTTCGATTTGAAAGAGTGTTGTTTCATTTGTGGTAGTATACCTAGCACTGCACACACTCTTTCAAATCGAAAGACATTTCTTCAAATGGATTTACATATCTGATGAGAGCGGACCACTGCTTGAAACGCGTTATATGAAATTATAAAATGATAAAATTACAAAATAATAAATAAATGTTGAAATTTTTTTTTGACAAATGTGGGTAGACTTACTCCCTTACAAATATATATATATATATATATATATATATATATATATGAAACTTGAAAATGGAAAACCAAAAAATATTATTTATGTATTTATAAACGTTTCGTCTTTATTACAGAATGAATGTCTGAAGAAAAGACAAAATACAAGTGCCAAATGTTTGAAACAAAACGTTGATGAATACTTAAATGAGATTATTTGGTTTTCCTGTTTAAATTTCCATTACGTCGGAACACTTTTTCCATTCTTTATCATATATATATATATATATATATATATATATATATATATATATATATATATATATATATATATGAAGGTTTATAACTAAAATATAACTTTTAGAGAATTAGACCTATTGTGAGATGAGGAAAGCATTTACATTGAAACACATCCGTTTGAACTTTTAAAACCTTTTAAAAAGAACTTAAAGAAAAACTTTTCCAAATTTTGAATATTCACTGTTCTTATCTGTCAACTTATCAATCTCTACTTCCTCTGATGATAAGATTTTAATCTTTGAAAAGCCGTGCTTAAGGAATGCAATTGAAAGAGAAGAAGAATAAATATTTTTATTTACTAAATGCTCCTTGTTCTGAACAACTGAAGATATTGATCTGTTTCCATTTACAGGTCTAACTATTTTTCATTGACTCACCTTATATATATATATATATATATATATATATATATATATATATATATATTTCTACCATACCCTCACTTTTCCATACCCACTTATTAAATTCCCTCATTTTCTCAAAACGCTCTCTAAGACCATAACTTTCACCCATCCACCCAAATCACAGCCCCCTCCTTCTCTACCCATTCTCCTTTCCCTGCATACACCCCCCACACACAAACATTCCAACTTACGTTTTCCCCTTCAATCTTGACCGCAGCCATCTGGTCAAACACCTCCCTCCTCCCTCTCCTCCACTCCCTCTCTGCCATCCACTTTACTCCTGCTCATCCCCCACCTCTTTCTCTTACCACCAGCCACAGTAGTCCTTGCTCACCCCATCTTTCCATTTCTTCCCCACTCATCTTTTTCAACATTCATTTTTATTCTCCAACAAGTACGGACGTCCACCCAGTAGTGGCCATTATTTCATTTTATTTTTCCTCCCAATATGTCTACCCTACATGTATCTGTACTTGCATGACATTTCTTTCTCTATATTATCATCCTGATGAAGTCTTATAAATAAAGACGAAACGTTGATGTACACATAAAAACATCCATTTTTTGGTTTTCCTTTTTCCTTTTTCCATATATATATATATATATATATATATATATATATATATATATATATATATATAAATGAAGGCAGAGTGCCCGATTATGTAAATTAGAGTGTATAACATGTGTTGAACCGATCTCTAATATATTATACTAGTTAACGGTTGCCACTTAGCGTAAGGCATACCTATTCGTAAAAGAATTCAGGCCTTTCGGCAGTTTGTTTATGCGAATAAATATATAAACGTGAGTAGATTGTATTCAGTTTGCTGATCAAGCGGTCGGGTTTCGAATCTTCGTCACAGCCAGAGCGTTACTCTCTTTCGTCAGTAAATTATTTTTAATTAAAATTTAAAAAAAAAATTAATTAAGATTTTATTCAATAAATGACAACAAATACTAGTTAATTAATAAAATGTCTTTTTTGAAACCAGCATGTATCAGGAAGTTTCATCGGATGTTCTGTTGGTTTGGCAGGCCGAGAGCAGGCCCAATGCGTAAAAAAATACACAAATAAAATATATATAAAAAAAAGAGCATATCATAATTTGTAAAAGTGGGTAGTTTATTGCACTGGCAGTTCCTATTTACTTGACTCCCCGCGAAGGCAGAAAACTCCAGCTCCCTGAAAAGGAGCACTCTGTATTAGGACAAAAATTAAAATTGCACCACTTGATTAAAATGCCAAACTCATATTCAAAATAAAAGAGCAATAGCTTTATGTTTTGGATTTTTGAGATGAGGATTTTGGATTATTCGGACTACTGCTCTCATCTTGGATGTTATTCTCACAACATTTGTAACCTCCACAAATACCTGTGGCTCAACGGATAAGAGTGCTAAGTTATAATCACTTCTAAGTGACAGTCTGCGGAAGGTTGAAGATTCAATCCCCAGGGCGGGCGATACTAAGAATATAATAACGAATTACTTTGGTCGAGAGAACGAAAGCATGCTACACAACAGAGATGAAATAAAAGGGCTTCTTTTGAAATTCTGTAAAGATTCCCGAGTTCGACATAAAGATTACGGAGTTCGGCAAGACGCACCTGAAGAAAGTCACAGTTACACCGACTGAAACGTTGTGAGAATAAAATCCAAGATGAGACCAGTCGTCCGAATAATCCAAATATAAATACAATAGCTTATTAATATACTGATCATATGTATACGGTCGACATCCTATGACTAACTAATTTGCATATTGCTTTGCAAAAGGACATCTCATTAATTAACTATTCGTTCGTATTGTTTTATAATTCAATGATTTTTTTTTCATTTTATTATTACACATAGCTATATTAACGCATATCTTTTTAGATCGTGGATAAATGTTTAGCATTTAGGGTGAAAAGAGACTTTCCAATCCTTTCAGGCCAATTTACTTCTGGGGTTTGCGATCCGGTTCTATATTGTAAATTAAAAACAAAGCCCCCTCCTCACCACCACAACACACACGCGCACACACACATACACACACATACACACACACTATGGCCAAGCAAACAAGTCAGTGAATACTCTCCATATTTATTTCATTACGAAATTAAATTCCACCATATAGAATTTCGTTTCATTCGTACACAAGTCAGCCATTTTATTCTTTTGATCAATTTTAAATTAAATACAAAGTCCCCACCCAAAACACACACACACCGCGGCTAAGCTAACAATTTATTTCATTACTAAATTAAATTCCACCATAATGCTATTCGGTTCTCTCGTCAGTTATTTTATTCTTTCATCAAAGTGTATATTAAAAACACTCCTTTAAAAAATCCCCCCACCCGTACACCATACAACTAAACCAGGGAGTATGCCTCCATCCCAATGACTTTTTACAAATATTTTTATATCATGGATAGATGATAAATATTTTGTGTGAAAATAGTCTTTTCGTTGTTTTTCTGGTCAATTTACTTCCGGCGGATGCGAAACACTTTTTTTTCTCAATTTGCCCAGGCAACACCGGGACACTGGTTTCGCAAGAGTATAGTACAGCATCAAAAAGTGTTATAGTTCTTCTACACCCATCATAAAAAATATATCTCACAGAAATGTTATGTTTTTTGGAAATGTGAAAAAAATAAAATAAAAATAATAAAATAAAAACATGGTTATTGGAATATAATATGAACCTGACTTATATTTGCTCTGTTGTCACTAATTGACAATCATCGAGCTGAATCTTTTAAGGAGACTGCAAAGTAAAAGGGCACTGATAGTATATGCTAATACATATATTGTCATTAATAATTATATATATATATATATATATATATATATATATATATATATATATATATATATATATTGAATGTGAGATTATATATATAATAATTTCCACAATTAGACAGTGTCGCAGCCCGCAATCAATAAAAGCCATAAACCGGAAGTCTTAGACTCGAGTCCCCCCCCCCCTCCTTTGGGCTCATCAGCAGAACATATCCGAACTCAGGTATTTAAGGATTTATTAATTAGCGGAAATATCTGAATTTTGCATGAAACTATATTAAACTAAATATAGTGTACATTACCAACCCTTACACAACTGTTGTGTCACGAAATTCATAATTAGTTTCGAAGTTTATTTCCCGCAAACAGGAATGAACACATATAAATTGTTTAAAAACATCTTTGCTTGATCATAAATCTTTTGGGAGATATTTTTCAGCCCACTTTTTTACTATGTTGTTGACTGTTAAAAGCGTCTCTACATAATTTCTCCCGTCAATATTTTAAGGGACACGGATAATTAAAACAGGAGAGATTTCCAGAGCTCTGCTTCCGCAACAGCATTCCGGCCCTTCCGGCTGAAGTGTTCGGATATATGTTTGTATCTGTGTGTTTTGTCTTGTTCACCCCCCCCCCTCCCACGACGGCTGGATGTGACACAGGCCCGAATATAATGTGGGGTTTGGCTATTATTAAATGCCAATATAATAGCGTTTGTAGTGGGAAATTATCCATGAAACTTGGTTTAGTCTAGGAGCATTTTCCCCCTCTGGGAAATGTGTGCATATACATGTGTATGTATTGACTCGCATTCTGCCCCCCCTCTCTCTCTCTCCTTCTCTCTCTCTCTCTCTCTATCTATCTATCTATATATCTATCTATCTATCAAGCCCCATTAACCTCTATGTATGTATGTATGTATATATTTACCTATCTATCTACCTCGCTATCTATCTATCTATCTATCTATCTATCTATCTATCTATCTATCTATCTATCTATCTATCTATCTATCTATCTATCTACCTCGCTATCTATCTATCTATCTATCTATCTATCTATCTATCTATCTATCTACCTCGCTATCTATCTATCTATCTATCTATCTATCTATCTATCTATCTATCTATCTATCTATCGCAATCACTTTCCCGCGCTTTTTAGCTCTTACACGTGTACACACGTACATGACCGCGGAATCTTAGCTTTCTTTTGAACTGCTTCAAATTTCGCGATTCTTTCTGCTCTTTCCCTCTGTCGCTTCCTCAGCACTCTCTCTCTCCCCCTTATCTCTCGCCCTTCTCTCCATCTCTCCCCCTTATCTCTCCCCCTTCCCTCTCTCCCCCTACGCTCTCTCTCTTTCTTTCACCCTTATGCAGAGTGTCGCGCACACGCTGCACCAACGCCGGTCGCATCTCTCTCTCTCTCTCTCTCTTTCTCCCTCTCCCTATCTATCTATCTATCTATCTATCTATCTATCTATCTATCTATCTATCGCAATGACATTCCCGCCCTTTTTTCAGCTCTTACGTGTGCACACACGCACATAACGGCGGAATCTTAGCTTTCTATTGAACCGCTTGGAATTTTCCCTCTGTCGTTTCCTCGCCCCCCCCCCCTCATCTTCTCCCCCTCCCTCTTTCTCTCACTCTCTCGCACACACACTTTCTTTCACCCTTATGCACGGTGTCGCGCACACGCTTCACAGACGCCGGTCGCATCTCTCTCTCTCTCTCTCTCTCTCTCTCTCTCTGACTGACACACGCACCTCATCCTTTGCCGTGTACGTACGTACAATGTCGACGACAACGACGAACGGCGACTGACAGGAACGGACTTCGCCAGTCTCTTCTGGTAAGCACCTGTGTTTTACAAAAAAAAAAAAGAGGAGAGATATGCGCCAAGTGATGAAGCTGCTCACGACAGCAGTGCATCACCTCTTTCTTCCTCTCTTCCTTTTTCTCACCTCGCCCTGACAAGACACGCTTCGCAAAGCCGACGACGACGACGACGATCGGGCTTCTTTTTTTTACACTTGTTTGAAGAATTCCTACAAGACAAGCCGACGACTCGGAACTTTATAACGGATAGAAAGGTAAGCCTATACAACACATACCTTATATATTCCTTCTCTTTTTTGGTCTGAAGAGGTTGACTCTCCGTGAAGAGTACAACCGAAACAGGTATGCACATATGTAACCAATAATGTTTCTATAAATAAAAATTTATACTATATATATATATATATATATATATATATATTAACGTAATTTTTCGTCTTTAACATATAAAGACGCCTTTTATTTGTATTCTTTTCTTTATATTCTCGCCCGATGGAACCGAACTATTTGTTGAATTAAAACTTGTCTAAACAGAACTACACATGAAATAGGTAACGACCGTACGTCATACTAGACTTGTTGTTCTAATTCTTTGAACAATTCGAATGTTCTAATTCATTAAATCCTCTTATATATATATATATATATATATATATATATATATATATATATATAGATGGATGCATATATATGGATGATTATTTTTTATTTATACAAGCATGTACATAATCTGCGACACTGGTATGTCGATGTTATCAGTCTACAGCTGTTAGAAACTGAGATCTCATCAGGCAGGATAAAAATCTGATCCTTCCCTTAAGTCATATTTGAAAAAAACAAACTTTATATATATATATAAATATATATATATATATATATATATATATATATATATATATATATATATATATATATATATATATATATATATATATATAAAAGAAAAAATATAAACATTTATATATTATTCTGTATTCATTTTCCATACATGCATTTATATATCATAAAGAGTACACGTCGATACAACATGTAATTTGGAATGTATATATATATATTAAATTTCCGAAACAGTTTTTCATGGTAAACAACTGATGATCCCTTAAAATAGTGTTAGAAATAAACTAATATAATAACTGTAAAAAATATATTGACTTACATGAGTGATTTTCCACTGGAAGACTTGGGACTATAAGTTTTTTTTTTAAAAGTTTTTTTTTAATATAGTTTTAATGGTTGAGAAACTTCCGAGACTATATATATATATATATATATATATATATATATATATATATATATATATATATATATATATATATATATATATATATATACTATTAGCAAACTAATACTAGCCGCCCAAACATTCGCTCAAACATTTTGTAAATAATATCGATATTAAAAAAATTCATTCCACTTCATAAACGCACTACATATTTTGAATTTTTAACGTCTATGTGTCTTTTCGAAACAGATAAAAGTCATTATTTCCACGTCATAGACGCACTACATATTTTGAATTTTTAACGTCTATGTGTCTTTTCGAAACAGATAAAAGTCATTATTTCCACGTCATAGACGCACTACGTTTTTTCAAATTTTGACTTCGATGCTTTTCTTCACATCAATCATCTTGAGGAAGTCTTGGAATAAAGACAATTTTTTGTTTTCCTTCTTTTCCATGTTTTCATATCTATTGAGGAAATGATGGTGTCTACTTAGCGTAAAAGCAATATTTTTCCGTAAAAAGAATTGAGTACTTTCGATTATCAGTAACGTAAATAAATGTCAACAAATGAATAATTTTATTTAAATAAATACGGTATATTTTCTTCCACTGTAGAGCAGAGGACGCTAATTACACTGACGACTATATATATATATATATATATATATATATATATATATATATATATATATATATATATATATATAATATATATATATATATTAATTTCAAACGTACATAAAAGTAATCCATGAATACGTGTTTTTGCTCACAGTCGTCATCAGCATGGCTAACTTAGACAAGGATCGAACCTTTGATGTTCATGTCAATAGTCTGGTGTACGATTTTTATCACCTAAATATTAAATGTATTTTATGTAATTGTTTTTATTGTTGATTGTAGCGATCTTCCAGCTGTTTTGTCGTATCGTCACCTTTCAGTATATCTAAACGTGGCGAGTGCTTTTCATGCCTAGACTCGAAACCCGAACGCCACATCAGTAGTCGGTCATTTTAGTCTACTCGCCCCAAAATAGGTGAAAAAAATAGTCTTTATGCTTGTAGTTTACATTATATTAGCACTACTGATTACCGAGAGAACGTTACAGTGATTACGAAGAGTAAGGCTTTACGTTAAGTGGAAGCTGTTATTTATTCTACTTGAGAGCTCAACACACACACATACACGCACACATAGTAATATATTATACAAACAATAAAGAATTATACCAGTGACTGTACGAATGTTGAAATATCAACAACATATCGCCATGTGATATCATCGTATTATTAGTCATAATTATCAGAATAACGCCATGTGATATCATCATACGTATTTAGCTATAATCACACTTATCAGAATATTGCCATGTGATAAATGGGAAAGAATGTTATAATTTTGTTTTGCTCGTCGTGAACAGAATTCTTACAAAACGAGCCGATTCGGATTTTTTAAAACGGGAGTGTTCATTCACATATCGCTGTTTCGTTGTATCACTGATTTTCAGTGTGGCTAGAAACAGGCGGCCGATTAGACTGCGACTTGAATGCATTTTCAACAGTTAGGTGCCATCAGTCACCGCCACGTGTAAGAGAGAACTATAATAAATTATATATATATATATATATATATATATATATATATATATATATATATATATATATATATATATATATATATATATATATATATAAAGATAGAAGAAATAAGAGTGATAAACATGTTCGAATGTCCAAATTTATTTCAAATTTCGATTGTTCAATGCAAAGTGTATTCTGCTCTATCTCGTATATTGAGCTTAACCTTTTCACTATAGGTCCTATTTAATAAAAGTTTACTTTTGGTTTATATATATATATATATATATATATATATATATATATATATATATATATATATATATATATATATATATATATATGAGAAAGGAAGGATGAAGGTAATCCGACGTAATCGGAAATGAAAAAGGAAAAACCAAAAAGGATGTTTTTTTTATATATTCATCAACGTTTCGTCTTTATTTGTAAGACTTCCTCAGGATGATAATTTTAAGGAATTTTAAGATATATATATATATATATATATATATATATATATATATATATATATATAGCCATGGCTTAAGAAAGAAAAAATGAATCTCTTTTATTTGAAAACACCTTGTTTTAAACAACTGATGTTGTATTTTTACAATCTTTATTCTCATCTTTTAAGTTCATATTATTTTCCAACAACCATGTTTTTATTTTATAATTTTTATTTTTTCACATTTCAAAAAAACATAACATTTCTGTGAGATATATTTTTTATTACGGTCCGTTTCATTTGTGTTGTGCCAAACAACATTTTTATGTCAATATCGTCTCTGCAACACTACAAAATAATCAGAAAAAATTCACAAAGAGTAAAAAGTTCTTGGATTAAAGTGTCTTGAAAAAACCTACACTATATATATATATATATATATAAAAAATAAATAATTTAATATTTATTTATAAATATTATACTAAGCCCCTTTAAGAAATTAAAGTTGAGCACTCACGGGGAAGTTAAGAATAGACTGTCAAAAAGCTCTAATGCAAAGTTCTGAATACGTTCGTCGAACACTCTCGACTAGTCTTCTATCTGTGCCCACTTCTAGGTACATATAGATCTTAATTTCCCTAAATTACGTGACAGTTTCCGTGGGCCGAGTGGATATGGCTGACTCTGTGTACCGGGTTCGCGCCTCCCGACCGTCTGAAATTGTTACTTCCCTGCACTGATGAGAGCAATAAGCTTGAAACGCTAGCGTCTGTAGGTATAAATAATTTAATATTTATTTATAAATATTATATATATATATATATATATATATATATATATATATATATATATATATATATATATATATATATATATATATTCGCAATTACAAAGCTACCAGAGTCCTCTATTCTTTTACGAATAGTTATGCGTTTTACGCTAAGTGGCAGTCAGTTTTCGCTCTTACCAGAAATCTCAATCCACGTGGTTGGTGAGAAAACATTGATTTAGCTCTTCTACGGGCAGCCGTATCGCTGTATTACTGTACTTCAGTGTGGCTAGAACACGAGTGGATGAAATGAAATCGTTAGCTATCATTAGCGATAATTAAAAGCTCTTCGTTAAAACGAATAGAGAACTGTCCGGCTGCTGATAATGTTTATATAAACAGTAAGATTTCCATTTCTCGCTTTTGCCGATGGCGCAGTGGATAAAAGCTCGGACTATCGAAAAACTGACCTACTTTCAATCTAGCCACATTACAGAACTGTGATATAACGAAACAGTCTGTGTGTAGATGACTATATATATATATAGTTTAGGGCACAATTACGCTTGTAAGAACATAATATATTTATTATGAGTAATACTATACAGTCAAAATTTGTCCTATTGATACCGACGGTTTCAAAATGTGTAGGAAATCCGGTTCGTTTAGCTACGAAAATAACTAAAGCTTCACCCTCAACCAGAAAAGAAATGGTGAAATATGGAGTACACACAAATTATCCCTCTTTATTTCTCCCCGTCCCACGGATAAAGGCGATGAGTTACAATCAGTTCTAAGTGACAGTCTTATGAAGGTTGAAGGTACAGTCGTCACTATAATAAAGAATAAACTTAAATAAAATAAAAATAATGAAAATAAAATAAAATTAAAAATTACTCAACACTTTTACCCAGTCATGGCTGTCGGGACGAGAACAATCTACCCCGTTTATTAAATGGAACAGTTCGACATAAAGATTTTCGAGTTGGAAAAGATTCCCCTAGATGTCGGAGAATAAACAGCACCCAAGATGAGAATGGTAATCCGTACGATCCAAATAATATAAAATAGTTTCTTTTGCAATAAAATCGATAGGACCCCCTACGGAATGCTAAAATTTAAATCCCATAAATAGTTTCGAATTTCCGTTATTCTTCTTTCAACGAAGAAATAGCAGCGGTACCAAATGATATATTTTAAAACAGCTGTTGCGTGTCGGACTTTGTCTCTCTTTTAAAAAAAAAATATATTTTGTGGTTTTAATCTTTATTTTTAAAAATTATAAACAAAAATATTGAAAAAAATTATTTAAAAAAATTATTTTAAAAAATTATTTTAAAAAGTTATTTAAAAAAATTATTTAAAAAAATTATTTAAAAAAAATATTTTAAAAAATTATATAAAAAATTATTTAAACAAATTATTTAAAAATATTATTTAAGAAAATATTTAAAAAAATCATTTAAACAAATTATTTAAAAAAAATATTTAAAAAAATTATTTTAAAAATATTTAAAAAAATCATTTAAACAAATTATTTTAAAAATTATTTAAAAAAAATATTTTAAAAAATCATTTAAATAAATTATTTAAAAAAATTATTTAGAAAAATTATTATAAAAATTATTAAAAAAAATTTGAATGTAAATTGCTTACAAAACTTACAATCTTAATTAAATGAGAATTTTTAAAAGAATTTTAAGCCCAAAATGACATTCTATTCAACAGTTTAAAGGCTTCCAAATTTCGAAGAGATCACAAAGTAATACATACTTTTTTTCAACTATTAGCAAAAGATTGAAATGTTTGATTTATTTAAGAAACCAAAATGCATTGTGGTTTATTTTATTTTGTGATTAAATTATTATTTTTTTAAACAGGATTTTTTAAAGGTTCGTTTTAGAACTTTACTATATTGCATTTTTGATTTGAACAAATATTCGATTCATCACTTTTCTATATTTATAAAATTGAGCTATTTGTCGCACTGACAGTTAGATTAAAATGCCAACTTCATTCTTATGATGAAATAAAAACAGTGTGTTATTATGAGTGTATTAACACTCATTCATTTCTAAACGATCGATGTTCGAAGGTTACCTAATGTGCATATTACTTTGCAAAATGACATCTCATTAATTAACTATTCGTTTTTATTGTTTTTTTTTATTCGATTATTGTTTTCGTTTGAATAAAACACCGCAATTTTTTTTATACGAATATTTGTTATATCGTGATAAATGCTCAGCATTTCGAGTGAAAGGAATCTTTCCGGTTGTTTCCGGTTAATTTACTTCTAGGGGTTCCGATCCTTAGTTACCTTAGTTTTCCCGGGCAACGCCGGGACGCGGGTCCCGTTAGTACTAAACGAAGAAATAATGTGGAAGTCAGGTAGAGGCGAGAAACACACACACACACACTGAAACACGAGAAGTGGTCACACAATTCTTTTAATGTAGACATCACTACAAAAACACTGCTCCCACCTTTACAATAATTAAAGCCAAAGTTTAAAAACAAAAAATCAATCGCAAATCGATTTTGATCTGTTATTACATCTACAAATGTTTGCCATGCATCGTGTCGCGGAATTCACTAACATTTTAATTAAAAAAAAACAAACATCAGTATATTACCGCGTCGGAACTATCAGAATAGGCGCTACTTTTTGCTATTTACACCCGTTACTAATGGCGATTTGGTATCTGTTTCTCTGAATCGAAAACTATACTATTACTTCTATTAATGGTCCTATTGTACTTCTATTACTAATAGATATTTGGTATTTGTCTGTTCGAAATACCATTACTTCTAGTAATTGTACTATTGTACTTCTATTACTAATAGATATTTGGTATTTGTCTGTTCGAAATACCATTACTTCTAGTAATTGTACTATTGTACTTCTATTACTAATAGATATTTGGTATTTGTCTGTTCGAAATACCATTACTTCTAGTAATTGTACTATTGTACTTCTATTACTAATAGATATTTGGTATTTGTCTGTTCGAAATACCATTACTTCTAGTAATTGTACTATTGTACTTCTATTACTAATAGATATTTGGTATTTGTCTGTTCGAAATACCATTACTTCTAGTAATTGTACTATTGTACTTCTATTACTAATAGATATTTGGTATTTGTCTGTCCGAAATACTATTACTTCTATTAATTGTACTATTGCCCTTCTATTACTAATAGATATTTGGTATTTGTCTGTCCGAAATACTATTACTTATATTAATTGTACTATTGTACTTATATTACTAATGGAGATTTGGTATTTGTCTGTTCGAAATACTATTACTTCTATTAATTGTACTATTGTACTTCTATTACTAATAGATATTTGGTATTTGTCTGTTCGAAATACCATTACTTCTATTAATTGTACGATTGTACTTATATTACTAATGGAGATTTGGTATTTGTCTGTCCGAAATATCAGTACTTCTATTAATTGTACTATTGTACTTCTATTACTAATGGAGATTTGGTATTTGTCTGTTCGAAATACCAGTACTTCTATTAATTGTACTATTGTCCTTCTATTACTAATGGAGATTTGGTATCGGTCTGTCTGAGACTGAAACTATACTATTACTTATATTAATTGTACTATTGTACTATCATTTAATGCTTAATACAGTTTGGTATACTATTTCAGACTAATGTACCATTTTTCAATGCTCAAATCAAAGGTGTAGTATCTGTTCTGTTTTCACGATACCATCATCTCAGACATTATTCCTTTTTTGGCGCCATTATAGTATATGTTCGTTCGTCACGATACAATCCTCCCAGGCATTACCTACTCTTTTGAGTGAACGTGTACATATTGTAGTATATTTTCTGTGGTCATGATATCATCCTCCCAGGGATTACCTTCTTTTTTTTAGAAGGGGTTGTGTAGTATCTGTTCTGTTGTCATGATATAATCATCACAGGGATTACCTCCTCTTTTTTCTTTGGGGATAGTGTATCTGTTCTGCTGTGATGAGACCATAATCCCAGACATTACCCCCCTCCTCCGGGGACGGGAGTATAATATATATTCTGTTGTTATG
The DNA here is from genome assembly GCA_963556195.1 of Sepiola atlantica. Lineage (NCBI taxonomy): Eukaryota > Metazoa > Mollusca > Cephalopoda > Sepiida > Sepiolidae > Sepiola > Sepiola atlantica. The sequence goes on from OY744541.1 coordinate 85,911,425, forward strand.
AGACCATATTTCTAGGCATTATCTCCTCTTTGGGGGATGACAGTGTAGTATGTGTTCGTTCGTCATGGTGCCATTCTCCCAGGCTAGCTAAATATGCCATCGGAGGGAGCATATATTTGCGTGTACAAGTAAAGTACATTCGTATGTATCGGAATGGGAAGACGTTTTTTCGATGGGCTTCATCCGATTGATAGAATTGGTTTCTCCGATATTTTCTAGAGACCATGTGAACGTTTCAAACCTCTATGAGTGAAAGTGGTGCCATGGAACTGGCTGGATTCGAACTTGACACCCGAATTGTACGACCACGTCGGTAACCACTTCACCACGTCCGTCTCCCTATATACAAGTGAACAGTTTGATGCGTTCCAGTGGCCTTTATTAACGATAATATCAACATACGTGCTTTGTTTGTTATTTATTTAGACGCCTTCAATTGAAAACAATATTGACATTTCATTCTAACACTCATTTTCTCTAGTCTTATTTGTCCATATGAAACCCTATTTTTGTAACTTCTGAAAAAAAAAAAGGTTTTTATTTTTAAACAATCTGATGAACACATTTAATAAAGCAGTGTATTCCAGAGGAGAGTAGAAAGTGAACCTTGGGTTTACTTTCAGCAGCCTTGTAACTTTCGCGATGTTTCTGACAAAGGGGGAAGAATTGCAGTGTTCTGGGTTGGAATCTATTTATCTAACACTCATCGTTGGCTAGTTTTTTTACCTTGAAGGCGGCGGAATATAAACATTTTACAAGACATATAAAATCACTTGATTCAGTGAAAAAGACGTAAAAAGTAGCCATTTTCAATGCAATACGAATCATTCGTTGAAAAGAAAAGAAAAATACACCCAGACAAAATGTTGGAGTAAATAAAATGTTTTATTACTCAAAAAGATGGAATCTATTCACGTCATTGGCCATTTGTATAAACTCACATAGATGTATGTCCCCCATTCCGCCATGCGTTCCACAATGGCGTTCATTCTGCATTTTGTACAATCTAACCACAATTCTAACTTTAAAACTTTCCTAACCCAAACCCGTTGCATATCTAGGTAGGACTCACAAAAGTAGGTTATGAGCTTTTTAAACTCCGCATTTAAAACCAGCCAGATTTCGTCTCCTCTGAATTGGCAGCAACGAATGCGAAAATACTTTGATCTCCTGTGAAAGAAGAAACAACTTCAAACGCGAAGTTCTTGCTGTTTCTATTCTTGGACTTAATGAGGCAGGAATCTATTCTCCGGTCTTTCTGTCTCTGTTTTATTGATGGCCGACTCACAGAGGGAGAAAATACATAATTAATACCATTGCAAATACGAAACGTCTTTCGTTTTCTTTCCTCTGCGAGGATGAGTTTCTCTTGATGAGGATGCTGTTCTTTTTTTCAACACAGATGCGTATCCGAAAGTCGGAAAGAATTGTTCAGTTTATCACATGAAATAACTTCGTCTGTGTCAATAAATAATAAGATGAAAATAGACGGAATTATTTTCACAGAAAATAGAAACAGAAACGGGTAATTAAATTCAGTTTTATTTCTGTAACTTTTGATTTGGTTCCTAGCAAGATTGGGCTAAAGAATATATTAGAGTAAAAAAACAAAATCATAGAACTGTCAAAAATTAATATTATTTGAAAATATTTTCAGAAGACATTTTGAACCATAGTTAATCATATTCCATAAAAAATATTTTTTTCAAGAAAAAAAGTTTTATGAACAATTTTTTCTAAGATTAGCACTTATATGAACAAGTAAAAATACATTTAATAACATATTCAATTTTGACATTGGATATTATCCCCAGATAATTACTATCAATGCCGTAAATAAGTTTGTACAACGCATACTCCATCGCCAGGCGTGCTCGTATAGATAGGTGTGGAACAAGGCTTCACTCGTTCAGCACTGTTGTCTCAACTTTCGTTTACCCAACTGTAATATGTTATTAAATATATTTTTTACTTGTTCATATAAGTGCTCATCTTAGAAAAAACTTGTTCAAAAATATTTTTTACCAAATTAGCTCAAATCTATGTAAAACATTCACAACTAGAACCCGTCTAGCTTCTACCACTGTAAATGATTCCCTTTTCTCTATCTGCGTGAACTGCCCTCTGTGGAACACAGTGCCGCGAGCCTGCTTCCCAGCCGACTACAATATGGTTATCTTCAAGTCCAATGTAAACAAGTTCTTGTTGAACCGTCCCCGTAAATAACCAATCTCTGCCCTGCTACAACCATCGTGCCAGTGATCGCGATGTTGTCCCATCATCTACCCGTCAAACTCTTCAAACCCTTATCCTCGAGTGGCCTTTGCACCTTGATAAGCGGTAAAAAAAAAATCTCTTCGTAACGTTTGTAAGGAGCTGCTATTTGATCTAAAAGATGTTGTAAAAAATACGGCGTTCTTGTATAAGCAGTAACCGATCTGAGGGAGATAACTATATTTTTCTTAGCCGCCGCTATTCCGAATTCACTTATATTTTGGCAAGGGAGATAACTTTGTTTATTAATAAAAAAAACATGTTACGGTTTTGAAATGCGTTAAAAACCCTAACCCTAACCCTAAATCCTAACCCTAACCCTAACCCTAACCCTAACCCTAACCCTAACCCTAAACCCGAACCCTAACCCTAACCCGTTCAAAATAACTTTTAAGCACTTTTATTTACTAAATATAAAAAGAAAAGTTATTTTCTTTTATGCAGCGATAAACAAAGTTATCTCCCTTGCCAAAGTATAAGCGAATTCGGAATAGCGGTGGCTAAGAAAAATAGTTATCTCCCTCAGATCGGTTACTGCTTATACAAGAGCGCCAAAAATACAGCGTTAGAGGAATCGTCACAAGAACGTTACAAATCCTCCAACACGAAATGCATGTTTACAAAGTTTCCAGAACGTTCCGTCTTCGTTGGGAGACATAAATTAGAATATGAGTCAGTTTCAATCCCGGATGGACGCAGTTAAAAATATATATATATATATATATATATATATATATATATATATCTAGGCTTCTAAGCACATCGTGTTTGTCTTCTTTCTGATTTGCATGGGGATTTGAGAGATGATGTTGATTTAATAATCCACAACGCCTGGTGGTGGGGATAGGGAGACATGTGTCTGCAACAACGTTAACAGTTATCACATCTGACGGCCATTACTAATCAATTATTAAACAAAAATCAATATTTTTGCCGCGTTAATCGAATTTGTGAATCGCAAGTTTAGTTCGACGTGATCGTGTCGGCCAGTCTTATATTAACACTTTAGAAATAAATTTGAAGTATTTTATTCAATAAATATGCACACAAAATCATATTTCGTAATAATTGTCCTTCAAATCTTCAGACAAAGAGACAAACTACTCTGCCTCGTACTAATATATATATATATATATATATATATATATATATATATATATATATATATATATATATATATATATATATATATATATATAGTTAAATGGACGAAGAGTGATGAACATGTACGAATGTCCAAATTTATTACAAACTTCAAATGTTCAAAGCAAGGTATATTCTGTAATAAAATTATGTTTATTGTTCTTTCCTTAAGCCAAGGCTTTTCAAAGATCGAGATCTTATCATCAGAGGAATTATACAGATAGATAAGTTTGCAATAGAAAAACCAAAGTTTATTTATTTATCATATATATCCAAATTAATTTAATTTGGATATATATGATAAATAAATAAACTTTGAAAGAAAATTTCATTTGTGGTGATGAATGATCTGCTGAACGGAATCGTTTCGTAAGCCTTCAAAAGATCACATATAAATTCTCTGTACACTGTAATCGAGTATCATCGAGCTTATTTTTTATTGGCCTTATCCCGGTCTTCACTGAATAAACAATCTTTTAAGTGAAAATCTCTCTCTCTCTCTCTCTCTCTCTCTCTATATATATATATATATATATATATCTATATATATATCTCTATATATATATATATATATATATATATATATATATATATATATATATATATATGTGATTTTATGAAGGCTTACCAAAGCATTCCTTTCAAGACACCAATGATCACCATTAAAGATATTTTTTCGGCAGTTAATTAAATGAAGGATATTTTCCCAAAATGTAAAATGACGTCCCAGACACTAGATGATTAATTTCTATAAGGAATAGGTTTAATAATAAATATTTTTAGAAACAGTATTTTGAATAAATAGTTTCTATATTAAGATTTTTTCTTGATGGAAGGGAGTTTTCTGCGGGATTGACATTCAACTCGTCGTGTGTTTATTTCGAAGGGTAATAAATCAACAATTGAAATAAGACTCTTTGAACTCGGACGAACATTTGTGTTGACTTTTCTTTGTGAGAAGTTGGATTTAGAATTCCCATACTATCATTGGATTGGAATGGTAACTTGTGAGCGGTATCTTGAATGATTTAGTTCTTTTGTTTTATTGTGGGGGGGGGGGGATTTATTCATCATTGTACCGGCTAACGTGAAAGTGTATTATCGCACATTGTTCCGGTTTTGTGGTTTTATTGAATGTATTTGGGACCGACTACTTGCTTGTTGGCTTGGTGGAAGAAATAATGCACAAGCTACTTTTCTAAGACTTTTCTAGGACTTTCTTTTCTTATCGTTGTTCTTCCTTGCTTTTTAAGTTTGACTTTTATTTTTATTTTTATTTTATTTTTTCCTCTTTTTTTCTTAAGTGACCTCAACTATTACAACGCCACATTGTGTTTTGTCGGCAGTTGAAACCAGTATTCCAGACATTTAATTTCCCTGATGATCTGCCAAGCAAGTAACTGCTTGGTAGTGAAACACGTGTAGGAAAAAACATTTAATTTGAATAAATAGTATTTGTAAGAAAAAATATCTTTAATGGTGATCATTGGTGTCTTGAAAGGAATGCTTTGGTAAGCCTTCATAAAATCACATATAAATGCTCTGTACTCTGTAATCGAGTATCATCGAGCTTGTTTTTTATTGGAACAACCCCGGTCTTCACTGAATGATCTATTTTATAAGTGAAAAATCTAAATCTATCTATATATATATATATATATTAGACTGGTTGGTTGTATGCCAATGACCAAAATAAATAAATCAGTTCATAATCATAATTTTTAATTAATTTTTTTATTACTCTATTTCGGCGAATGCCTATATTTTTTTCTTTCTGTCTTACGCGCGTTTCGGTAAGAGAAAAATAGTTCTTGGTCTACCGGCTGCTCTTCAGAGACGATCAATCAATAATGTAAAAACAAGCACATTGTACCAATCCCAAACGGGAGGAAAGGTAATAAAAAAAACTTAAAAGAACGGCAAGTCAAAAACACTATAAAAACTATCTTGACAATGAAGAAAAAAAAGAAAACTTGTCTATATAGTTGACTTTTCTTCATAAACAAGTAACAGGCATAGCCGGCGTTTCCTTTGAACGAATGAGGACGTCTGTATTCTCCTTCTGCGAGCCCTGAATCCTATATTACCATCTTTAATTCTTATTTTTTTATTTCTATAATTTTTCATGTTTATGAAAATCCATAACATCCCCCGATATTTTTAGAAAAAATGTCCTAATAAATAATTAATGCTACGATAACATTTTACTGCGTTCTAAAAATGTCCTTATAGATAATTAATGCTACGATAATATTTTACTGCGTTCTAAAAATGTCCTAATAGATAATTAATGCTACGATAATATTTTACTGCGTTCTAAAAATGACCTAATAGATAATTAATGCTACGATATTATTTTACTGCGTTCTAAAAATGTCCTAATAGATCATTAATGCTACGATAATATTTTACTGCGTTCTAAAAATGTCCTAATAGATAATTAATGCTACGATAATATTTTACTGCGTTCTAAAAATGTCCTAATAGATAATTAATGCTACGATAACATTTTACTGCGTTCTAAAAATGTCCTAATAGATAATTAATGCTACGATAACATTTTACTGCGTTCTAAAAATGTCCTAATAGATAATTAATGCTACGATAACATTTTACTGCGTTCTAAAAATGTCCTAATAGATAATTAATGCTACGATAACATTTTACTGCGTTCTAAAAATGTCGTGATATCATTTTGGTTATCACGTCTTTTTTTACTCAAATGTTCGATTCATTTGATAATTTTTAAAAAAAATTCTCCCCGGCCTTCTTCTGCATTCAGAATAATGTAACAGATTCTATAACGAGTTTCCTGTGTCTTGTTAGATTATTCTAGGATGAGGCAGTAATCATTTATAATTTGTTTTTTAAGATCGAAACATCTAATTTGTAAATTAAAAGCATTAAATCAATTTAGAAATCAACCTTTTATATATAAAGTAAAGTCAGCCCTTCTTTACATGGGTGCTCGATATGTTCAGTAGCAAGAGCGACATACGTATATCTTTTCAGTTAGTGATTTCGACCTCACATTGTTCTATGTTGTAAGAAAGGATAATTACTTTTGATCGATTTTTTTAATTTTAATATTTAGTCCTGCTCTATATTTTTATATCAATAGTCATACACAATGTGCACTCTCACTTTCTACTCTCCTAACCCTAATTTGCTTACATTAGACTTGAAAACGAGCATGTTGTAGTCGGCTGGGAAGCAGCTTCGCGGTATTTTGTTCCACTGATGAGACGCACTAGGAAAGAAACTCTGTTCATGGAAGTTTTTACTGGTCTTTGGCACACAGAGAAAGAAAAGAAAAGTTTTTTGATGTCGTTGTAGCCAGGCGAGTTCTTGCTGTGAATGTTTTACAGAGGAGGGGGCCAGGGTCGGAGCTCAGTCGAGCACCTACCATGAATATAACGATACAGTAAAGAGAGGCTAGCAACATCTCTTCTGTGCGAATGAAGCTGCAGGAAAGAGAATAAACCATCCTCTCTCGATTGCGAAGTCGGTCCTACACTCCGTCGAGGCAACCTCCCCAGATGTGGCAACAGTACTTCATCTTAATCCGTTAGTGTAAATGTTCAAATTAATTATTCTTTTGTAGTGAATGTAGGCAGTTATTATATCTGTATATACGGCAGAATCACGTTGACACATCGGTTCCCGTTAGATCATCGAAGTTAAGCGACGTTGAGCCTGGCCACTATTAAAATGAGTGACAATTTGGGAATACTTAGTACTGTAAGTGCTCCCCGCTTATCTCGGCATTGTTTCCAGTCGTCCTCGATTTTTTGCCACTGGAATCGAGCGTTGGGAATTACATTCGCAGCTACTCTTACAGGGGGTATCCATTGTCTCTCAAGACTGAACGGAGACCATAATATATATATATATATATATATATATATATATATATATATATATATATATATATATATATGAAAAATATTTGTTGTTGTTTATTATCTACGGACGTATACGTTTCGTAGAAGTATGACTATTCACTACTGGTCACACGATTCGAAACCCTGGATTATAAGTATTTTTCAACTTCAATCCAACGTCTTAAACCTCGCGGCCAATATTTGAACAGCTGATAAACTGTGGTAGTTTAAATACATTTAAAGCGGCGATGGCGACACAGGCATTCTACTTATATTAAGGAATGATGCATTATAAAGCAAATGACGTCACGCTGTATTTGCACTACTACTAAAGTGCTCTACTAATTATTAAGGAGCGACAAATATGAAAAATATTTGTTGTTGTTTATTATCTACGGACGTATACGTTTCGTCTCTTTTCAATCAAGACTCTTCAGCGTAGAAGTATGACTATTCACTACTGGTCACACGATTCGAAACCCTGGATTATAAGTATATATATATATATATATATATATATATATATATATATATATATAAATAAATAAATAAATAAATAAAAGTTTAATCAGTGTTGCGACCGACCGGCGTAATGCGGAGACGCGCCTTTACAAGTGTGTGTGTGTGCACATGCTGACACGTGCGCGCCTATTAGAACTGCCATTGCTCTGCGACTAATATCGACAATTCCGTGTCTAGGCTGCAAGTGAATCTCAATCGGGTTGGCATCGACAAAATAGATGCAAAACTGTAAACAGCCAATGCGATTCTCTCAGCATCTGAATGTCATAGAAAGGGAAGAGTCGGAAACTTCTTGGCGGGCTATATAATCCCTATACTGGAATCGTCCTTTTAATAAGAGGAAAAATGCGATGGAGATACATGATAGACAAAGAAACAGACAGAGAGAGATAGAGAGATAGAGAGAGAGAGAGAAAGAGATATAGAAAGAGAGAGAGAGTAAGAGAGAGAGAGAGAGTAAGCGAGAGAGAGAGAGAAAGAGAGAGTAAGAGAGATAGATAGAAAGAGAGAGAGTAAGAGAGAGAGAGAGAGAGAGAGTAAGAGAGAGATAGAGAGAGTAAGAGAGCAAGAGAGTAAGAGAGATAGAGAGAGTAAGAGATAGAGAGATAGAGGGATAGAGAGATAGCGGGATAGAGAGAGAGAGATAGAGAGAGTAAGAGAGAGAGAGAGTAAGAGAGATAGAGAGAGATAGAGAGAGTAAGAGAGAGTAAGAGAGAGAGAGATAGAGAGAGTAAGAGAGAGAGAGTAAGAGAGAGTGAGATAGAGAGCGATAGAGAGAGTAAGAGAGTAAGAGAGAGAGAGAAAGAGAGATTAAGAGAGAGAGAGAGGGGAGAGACAGAGAGACAGAGAAAGAGAGAGAGAAAGAGAGAGAGAAAGAAAGAGAGAAAGAGAGAGGGAAAGAGAGAAAGAGAGAGGGAGAGAGAAAGAGAAAGAGAGAGAGAGAAAGAGAGAGGGAGAGAGAAAGAGAAAGAGAGAGAGAAAGAGAGATAGAGAGAGAGAGAGAGAAAGAGAGAGAGAGCAGCGAGTAAGATCCCTAATTATAAACTAGCGTATCAAAAAAAGAAAATACGAACGGATTTTCTCAACACGTGTCCATTCAATTTGCCTCTTCATATACTCTAAACTACACAAAATACATGCTAAAATATACCTTAGTTCTGGGATTGAGTTACGTTTGAAAGACTTGTTCTAACAAACCGTAATTTATAATTAACTGAACAAGTCACCAATGTTTCACTAAGATATCTATGTATTTCTCTCATCCACTCTCACTATGTGTTACTCCAACATTCATACAATTATTCAAATGTCTCTGTGAACATTAAAAGATAGCACAATAGTACTATTAATAGAAGTAATAGTATAGTTCGGCTTCAGACAGATTGCAAATCTCAAATATTAACAGATTACATTGGTTTTACAAGCACTACCCTATCCCGACGTCTTACCATGCATCTTGTAAACTCTAGCTCCATTTACCAACATCTACAAAAACATAACTGCCCTTCCTCTGATTTAAGACAAATTCTAGTTGATAACATTAAAATTATACATTCCGAAACCAATAATAAAAAAAAAATACCGAAAGCTATCTACATAAAAACACAACAACTTAAAATTAATAACATCACATATGAAACCAGTGGTAACATTTTAAAATGCTTAACGTAATGCGATTTTGTTCTGTGATACCATCCAGCGTTGTTGAATTTAAATCGTAAACGACTTCCTGCAACAATGCGAAAAACGTGCTCTGCGCGTTTCTCTGCCGTCTTTTTAAAATTATCTTCTTTCTCCAGCTTTTTTGCTTATTTGCTTTTGACACCTAAGGATGATTCGACGAAGAATCGAAAACGTTCGTGAAACCTATGGAACATTTATTATTATTATTTTTTTATTTAAATACAAAACAGACAATCGGAAAAATTGAAAAAATGAAAAATGAAAAATTACAAACGAATTCTATTATTTTAAACAATGTTTGCATAAATGATATATATATATATATATATATATATATATATATATATATATATATATATATATATATACGAAACGAAAGCTTAAAACACTGGCGTATGTAGGTAAAATAATTTAATATTATTTATTAAAAATTAATATTGTTATAAGCCCCTTTAATAAAATTAAAGTTCGGGGAAGTTAAAAATAGACTGACACGTAGCTATAAGGCATATTCCGACAATGTTCGTAGAATCTTTAGTCAGTCTTTCTAGATATGCCGCCCTTCGCATAAATAGAACTTAAATTCCCTTCCTGAATGTGATAATGTTTCGTGGCCGTATGGTTACAGCGGTTGTTTACGGCGTCTAGATTGATTCTGTGGGAGGGGTTCGAACCGTGCGACCGTCTGTGATTATCATCCCTACACTGATGAGAGCGAAAGTAAAAATATTTTAATATTATTTATTTTAAATTAATATATATATATATATATATATATATATATATATATATATATATATATATATAGGATAAATAATATATATATAAATATTTATACAAGACACTTTTGGTTGCATAAATGTTTCAGCGGTGACCTCTTTCGAGAGCGATCTTCCTCAGATTTTTTAGATTTGTTTCTAAAGGTCTGAGGAAGTTGGCTCTCGAAAGACGCGCACCTGAAACATGTATGCACATATGTAACCAAAAATGTGTGTATAAATAAAAATGATACTAAAAACAGCCCTACTTGTTATTGAGCACTTTTTTTATAAACATTGGAGTTTCATTGTATTAACATCTAGGAAACAAAAATAATACTATATATATATATATATATATATATATATATATATATATATATATATATATAAATTCCCGAAAGAGTTTTTCATGGTAAACAACTGATGATCCCTTAAATAATGTTAGAAGCAAACTAATATAATAACTGTAAAAACTAAATTGACTTACATGAGTGATTTTCCACTGAACGACTTGGGACTTAAGTGTTTTATTTTTTATTTAAAATTTTTTTTTTATATATAGTTTTAATGGTTGAGAAACTTCCGAGACTATATGTATGTGTGTGTGTGTGTGTGAATGTTACCATTTCTCTGTCCTGCCCATTCATAAATTATTTGTAGATGCGTACTAACATATTCAAACACCTTGAGTTTTTTTTTCGCCCGTACCGATACGTGTCTCGTTTTATGCGACTGGGGTAATTTCTCAATGGAGGCGATCGATCTTATGCGAAATCAATAAATCGATTCCGGTGCTTGTTTGAAGCATTTTATTCCACATTCATTTGTTTCATTTTTGTTCGGAGAATTCTCCGAGATTTCCTCTCCACCCAATCTAGGGGAAAAAGTCATTTTGAAAAAAAAAAAAAAAACCCAAAATACAAAAATCGAAAATTTCATAAATAAAATACGCTTAAAATGTTAATTTCTAAAAGACAAAAACAAAATCATATCCAATCAGTACCTACAAAAGTGACATCTGATCCATCCACGCATGTGTATGAATATACATATTTTATATTGGAATTTATTCATTTATATCATACAAGCAATCGTCAGTGATTGCTCACCGACAACATCCGGTGGTGTTCCCTGGAGTCTGAGTGACAACAAGCCTCCCCAGATGTATTTGTTTATACTACCCGTCAAAAATAAGTGAATTGTTTGCACTAGTATTCATATATAATTATAGAATTACGTCAGTAATTTAATTTTTCATATATAAATTATTATTTAATTATTATTATCATTTAATTTTTCATATATAAATTATTATTTAATTATTATTATCATTTAATTTTTCATATATAAATTATTATTTAATTATTATTATTATTTAATTTTTCATATATAAATTATTATTTATATTCACTAGAATTTCTCACACATTTCATCGTCACTGATTGCTCACCGACAACAACCTGTGGTGTTCCCTGGAATTTGAGTGACAACAATCTTCCCAAGATTTCCAGTAATCTCCACCTCTTTTCGATAACCACCGTAAATAACCTTGCGGTATCGCAACAGCCGCCTACCATTGATGTCTAGCTGGTAACGACCATTGTTTCCTTATTATTACGACATAATAATAATAATAATAATAATAATAATAATAATAATAATAATAATAATAATAATAACGAATTGTAACCAGTCACATGGAAAATACAATAGGAAGAAAGCAAAACCACCGCAAGAACCAAGGAACAGGAACTGCAAGGAATCTCATAAACGCCTCCCCCCCCAATGCGATGGTACCAGCCTCGGCTGATACCACACAAAATGGTCGTGAAGGGTCAAGGAGAATGGGAGGATTGAAGAGAGAAAGCACTAACCAGACCTCCACTGGAAGAATGCGGAGAGTACTGGGACATTGGAGAGGCTTATTGCCACCCAAATCCCAGAGGAGACCAATGGTCGCTGCCAGCGAGAAATCAATAGTAGACGACTGTTGAGATACCGCAAAGTCATTTGCGATGGTGATCAAAAAGAGGTGGAGAGTACTGGAAATCTGGGGAGGCTTGTTGTCACTCAGACTCCAGGGAACACCATCGGTTGTTGCCGGTGAGCAAATCACTGACGATACCCTTTGTGATAACTCCTAGTGAGTACAAATAATAATAATAATAATAATAATAATAATAATAATAATAATAATAATAATCATGGACGGCGGCACCTGGGGGGCAGGGGGGGTTCAAGCCCCCCCCCCACTTTACGGTCATCAATAATGAAGTTATATATGCATGTGTTTAACCGGACTCCCTCACTTTTTAGGAGAGCCCCCCCTTACACTTTTATAACTGTGCCGCCGGTCCTGATAATAATAATAATAATAATAATAATAATAATAATAATAATAATAATAATAATAATAATAATAATAATTATTATTATTATTATTTAAAGAAGAAATGATGAGGAATAAAGTATGCTTCGCCAGTGTTTGCACTAATATCCATAAAAAATCAAAGAATAACGTCAGTAATTTAATCTTTCATATCTAAATTATTATCATTTCTGATGACCTAAAACAACACACACCGTTCACGTTTTTTATTTATGGTGGACGATTTCTTTCTGAATTAATATCAGACAGCGAGGGTTGTCGGACTTGCTATTTGGTTTCTCTCTCCTCCATCACAAATTGAAATTGTTTCGTCGAGGGTCTAGAAAAGTCTAGTTACTCACTAACCTTTGTGTGACGGGACAGATATATTATATTTATTTACATAGAAATATATAAATAATTACACATTGGGATTTATTATAGAGAAGAGGATTACGTGTGGCTGTATATGATGTTTCTCTATCCGGTTGTCTGTCTGCATTTCCTTATAAACCTTAGATTCAAATTTCGTCTGCTGCCCCCCCCCCATACCCCCTTCTGCCCGGGGATACAATGGACACGATTCAAAAGAGTCCCTACACAGAGGTTTTGCAATGCCCAACCGCCTTTCTATCACATAAATATTTGGTTCTTTAAAGTCATTTAATCAATGTTAAACCATAATTGGCTGGTGATTTCGACTTCGTGTGTTCGTCCCAGTTTTTAGCTATCTTGCGTGACTGAGGTCATTTTGTTGCGTGCGTCTCGACAAACGGTTACTGTAATGTCGCCGTAAACCAACAACTGCGACCGCTAATCAATTCTCGTAGGAGATTTTTCAAAAGAAAATGTGAGCAATGGAGGAAGATTCCAGATGGTTTCTTTGAACAAAATTCAACCGAAACGCACAGCAGGAGAAAATATGTCGAGACAAAAACCGTTGAAATTCTTCTCTCAGATCTGAAAATAAGTCTCTCAGATGTTAAAATAAGTCTTTCAGATCCGGAAAGAAGTCTCAGATCTGAAAATAAGTCTCTCAGATCTGAGAAAAGTCTGTCAGATCTGGAAATAAAGTATTTCAGATCTGAAAATAAGTCTATCAGATCTTAAAATAAGTCTTTCAGATCCGGAAAGAAGTCTCAGATCTGGAAATGAGTCTATCAGATCTTAAAATAAGTCTTTCAGATCCGGAAAGAAGTCTTAGATCTGGAAATAAGTCTGTCAGATCTGGAAATAAGTCTGTCAGATCTGAAAATAAGTCATTCAGATCTGGGGAAAAAGTCTCTCAGATCTTAAAATAAGTCTTTCAGATCCGAAAAGAAGTCTCAGATTTGGAAATAAGTCTCTCAGATCTGGAAAAAAGTCTCTCAGATCTGATCTGGAAAGAAGTTTTACAGATCTGTAAAGCAGTCTATTAGATATGGAAATGTTTCTCAGATCTGGAAATAAGTCTCTCAGATCTCAGATTGCACAAACGCAGGAGTGTTTGTCTCATGTCGTATATCGTAATCAAATTAAAAGCCAGAACAACGCAGGACAGAAAAAGGAAAAATAAAAACACAAACTGCTTCTATGTCTTATGATGACGTTCTATCGTCGATAATTAACTGATTTTAAATCAATAAATATTTATATTAAAAAAATGAGGCTTTTTGTCTGGCTTTTAAACTTGCAGATCCCTATTCATATTTACATAACGCTTACATCGAGTAAAAAAAATCTCTTAATCATTTCTACGCGAGCCATCGCGATCTCTTCCTGATTATAACATTTGAAAAAAAAAATCACCGTTTAAAATCATACGGACTTTTACTTTTCTGGTGACACGAGGGCGGACAAATAAAAAACCCACAAAATGCTTCTATGTTTTATTGTCGAAAATTAGCTGATTTTAAATAGATAAATATTCATTAAAAAATGAAATTCTGGGTTGTTCTGGCTTTTTAAACTTACAAATTCCCATATATATATATATATATATATATATATATATATATATATATATATATATATATATATATATATATATATATATATATATTTACTAAAGAATCACCAGTTATCAAGGCCCAAAGGCCACTCGAGGATAATGGTTTATGAGTGTCAAGTGGACGACGAGACAACACCATGATGATTGGTAATGATGGTGGAAGTTTTGCAGAATTTGATTATTTAAGAGGACGGCTCAAAAATAATTTGTTAACATTGGACTTGAAAACGACCAAATTGTAGTCAGCTGGGAAGCAGTCCAATGGTACTGAGTTCCACTGACGGCTAATCATAGGAAAGAAGTGTCGTTTAGTTTTAGGCACAGAGAGAGAGAGAGAGAGAGAGAGAAAGAGAGAGAGAGAGAGAGAGAGAAAGAGAGAGAGAGAGAGAGAAAGAGAGAGAGAGAGAAAGAGAGAGAGAGAGAAAGAGAGAGAGAGAAAGAGAGAGAGAGAGAGAGAAAGAGAGAGAGAGAGAGAGAAAGAAAGAGAGAGAGGGAGAGAGAAAGAGAGATAGAGAGAGAGAAAGAGAGAGAGAGAGAAAGAAAGAGAGAGAGAGAGAGAAAGAGAGAGAGAGAAGATGAAATTATTGACAGTGGTTGTAGCTAGAAGAGTGTTTGTTGTGAATGTCTTCCAGGGGGGGGGGTCATAGATTGAAGCTCAGTCGAGCACCTGCCATGGAAATAACAACAGAGTAGAGAAAGACTAGCAACGTATCTTATGTGAGAAAAGGGCAGAAGGGAGGAGAAAAAGACAACGCCCACTAGATTTCGAAGTCGGTATTTTACTTTGTCAAGACAGGAAAGAGGGTTCTAAGCGACACCTCCCCATATGTTGCAACCGTACTCTATCTTAGGACGTATTTGTCTTTTACACAGGTAGAGGATTGCGTCAGTGGTGAGATACCTTATTCAGCGGTATATATATATATATATATATATATATATATATATATATATATATATATATATATATTCTCCCATACCCCTTCTTAAATTTCCTCATTTTCTCAAAACGCTCTCTAAGACCATAACTTTCGCCCATCCACCAAAATCACAGCCCCCTCCCTCTCTACCCATCCTCCTTTCCCTGCATACACCCCCCATACACAAACATTCCAACTTACTTTTCCCCTTCAATCTTGACCGCAGCCATCTGGTCAAACACCTCCCTCCCCCTCTCCTCCACTCCCTCTCTGCCATCCACTTTACCCCTGCTCATCCCCCACCTCTTTCTCTTACCACCAGCCACAGTAGTCCTTGCTCACCCCATCCTTCCATTTTTTCCCCACTCATTTTCTTCAACATTCATTTTTATTCTCCAACAAGTACGGACGTCCACCCTGTAGTGGCCATTATTTTATTTTATTTTTCCTCCCTACATGTATATCTGTACTTGCATGACATTTTTTCTCTATATTATCATCCTGATGAAGTCTTATAAATAAAGACGAAACGTTGATGTACACATAAAAAACATCCATTTTTTTGGTTTTCCTTTTTCATTTTCCCATCACGTCGGATTACCTTCATCCTTCTCTTCCCATATATATATATATATATATATATATATATATATATATATATATATATATATATATATATATATATATGCAGCAAAACCACATATCATTCTATTGGATTAATACCTCCAGGATTTACAATATTTTGACAATATTTGACGCAGTTTCCACGAACTTTTAACAGTGAATTTCCATTCTTAACCATTTTCCTCAATGGACATTCTGTCATTAGACTTTTTTTTATCTGCACATATTCTGCATTTTGACAAGCTTCTCACACACTTACATCCACTTTCTATTATCTTCTCAAATTTGAAAAATTTAAAATTTTGGCTACTTCTCTTGCCAACTTATCTATCTATGTAATTTCTCTGATGATAAAATTCCAATCTTTGAAAAGCCTGGCTTAAGGAAAGAAAAATAAACACGCTTTTATTGAATACCCATTCCATTGAACAACCGAAGATGAAATAAATTTGTCATTCTAACATTTGTTTTCTCTCTCTCTCTCTCTCCCTCTCTCTCTCTCTCTCTCTCTCTATATATATATATATATATGTATATATATATAGACAGGCAGACAGACAGACAGACAGACAGACAGACAGACAGAGACACAGAATACAATCCTTATGCTCAGATTCTTGATGGACGCTCTTGAAGAACTTAATTTTAAGGTTTTAATTTTGCGATTCAATTCTTCCGCTTCTTTTATTTCACCCGTTTCACCGTTTGGAGATTCTTTAAAAAAATCAAACAAAAAACAAAAGACACCCAACACAGCAGAAATTGAAAGATTGTTTAGACGTTCTTAAACCTGTTTTGATTTTAAATTGGGAGAAATGGCGTCGCTGTTTCTGATCTGTTTATTTTTGCAAAAAGGTTTTGGATGTGAATCCAAAGAATATCAATACTATTTTGAAGTCGAATTCCAAAGTGAAGTGCGTGAACGATGACCCGATGTAACCTTCCCTGTTTCGGCGTTGTCCCCCCCCCCTCGCAGAATCCACTGACATCAATCGGTTGTGTTTTCTTCTAACGATTGTGTTTTGATACTTTTCGCTTTTGATGTCAGAGTCGCCTGGTAAACTCGCACCCAAGCGTTTATACACACACGTACACACACACACATTTACACGTACACACACATACGTACATTTACACGTACACACACACATAGACACCCACACATAGACACACACACACATAGACACACACACATACCCCCCCCCCCCCCACACACATAGACACACACACACACACACATAGACACACACACATAAACACACAAACACATAGACACACACACATAGACACACACACATAGACACACACACATAGACACACCCACATAGACACACACACATAGACACACACTCACACATAGACACACCCACACATAGACACACACACATAGACACCCACACATAGACACACACTCACACATAGACACACCCACACATAGACACACACACATAGACACACACACACATATAGACACACACACATAGACACACCCACACACATAGACACACACACATAGACACACATAGACACACACATAGACATACACATAGACACACACACATAGAAACACACACACACATAGACACACACACACCCACACACATAGACACACACATACACACATAGACACACACACATAGACACACACCCACATAGACACACACACATAAACACACACACACATAGACACACACACACACACACATAGACACACACACATAGACACACACACACAGTCACACACATAGACACACACACATAGACACACACACGTAGAGACACACACACACACATAGACACACACACACACACACACATAGACACACAACCCATCTTTAATGTTTTGCGACTTGCCTTTTTATTTGTTTTGTTGGAGATATCGTTAGATTTTATTAATTTAAGTTTTATACAATGAGAGTGTGTGTGTGAGAGATAGATAGATACATAGATAGAGATAGAGAGAGAGAGAGAGGGGGAGGGGAGAGAGGATAGAACGATAGAGAGAATAGTAATGACCGAGGAAAGACACACGAGAGAGAGAGGGAGATATTTATTTGTTTAAAGTTGATACACTGAGAGAGAGAGAGATAGAGAGAGGGATGGAGTAAGAGAGAGAGAGAAAGAAAGAGAAAAAGAGAGAAAGAAAGAAAGAAAGGGAGCGAGAGAGAGGTAAAGAGAGAGAGATAGAGAGAGAAAGAAGGAGAGAGAGAGAGAGAGAGAGAGGGTGTATGAGAGAAAGCCAGAAATTGTCTGTGTCTGTGAAAGAGAGGAAGAGAGATAGAACGAAAGAGAGAAAGAGAGAGAGAGAGAGAGAGAGAGAGAGATGGGAGAGAGGGAGGAGAATAGATAGATTAAGACTGAAGAAAGAGAAAGAAGGGAGAGAGAGAGAAAATGAGATGGAGATAGAAGGGAGATAATTCTTACAAATCCACAATCAAACGTCGCTTTCCATTTCCAGAGAGAATATTAAAAAAAAAACCCAAAACCCCAGAAAGAACAAAAGACAATTTTCTTTTCTTTTATTTTTATTTTCTTATGGCATATCAACTCTTTTAGAGATATTTAATGTCGAAACGCAATACAAGTAGAAACCGATTCATTGTACAAAAATGACATACTCGCTCAAGTGAAACACCTACTAACAAGGTGAGCAGAAAGTGACTAACCTTAGGTTTACTTTCGGCAGCCTCGTAACTCTCGCTTCCCTTATTTTGTCATTTAGTCCTCACATACCATGAGCGATTTTTTTTACAAAGCGGGAAGAGTTGCTGTTTTATGGGCCCATCTAACACTTATCGTTAGCAAGTTTTTAATCTTGAAGTGTTTTTTAGCTTCTTACTGGTTTGGGGCTTTTTGAATTAGGAAATTAACAACATTTTGAAAGAACAACATTTTGAAAAAACAACATTGTACAATTCTAAATGATAAAATCATTTATTATTATCTTTTTAAATTTGAAAAAACTAAAGAACAGTGTTGGCTGATAAATATGTAGTCATTGAAAGCTTGCAAAAAATGGTTTTATCATTTAAAATTGCACAATGTTGGCTTTTCAAAATTTAATTTATATATATATATATATATATATATATATATATATATATATATATATATATATATATATATATATATTGTTGAATATAAGAGACAACTCATGTCTAGATATCCTTTGGTATCCTTTCAATAGTCCTAATCAGGATCTTAGTTTCGGAGGGGAATTGGCTGATGAATTTGCCATATTTTTGATTTGTGTCCCAAGTACTTTCAGACCCATCCGGGTCCATCTTCAGGGGAATGAGGTTAATAAGGTAGGACTATGTGTTAGTATTATAGAAGGTTTTGACTGGAATGAAACTATAGTTAGAGCTATAAGCAATTTAGAATATTATTACTGATATTAAAATTAATTCTATAAATTAGTGTTTTTTTTATATATAGGGCTTCTAATATATGGAGTTTTTTTTGTTAGTACTATATTCTAAAATTTGGATATTTTCTACTAAGAGTTTTCTGAATTCCGATCGGGGGCAGAAGTGGTCGTTAGTTAAGTGTTGGGCTATGGCGCTAGTATCAGACACATGCATCGTTAATCTTCTCGACAAAGTCGTGGTAGTCAAACATATGTATATGTTTTTTCTTGGTTGTCGGAGACACAGACTCCCAAAGGACATTTAAACTTATAAAGTACTTGGGAGACAAATTCAAACTATGGCAAATTCATCAGCCAATTCCCCTCCGAAACTAAGATCCTGATTCGAACTATTAAAAGGATCTACCAAAGAATATCTAGACACGAGTTGTCTCTTATATTCAACAATACTTGCCTGCAAGAGAAGATGCTGCCTATATATATATATATATGTGTGTGTGTGTGTGTGTGTGCGCGTGTGATAATATAGTGCCTAAATTTGTTCAAATAAGATTTGGTCCTTTTAGAAACACGTGTTAGCTTTTCTATTGCTTCGTAACCGAGAATAAATCACATAAACTTAGATCTGTAGCATTGATCGAACTTAACTTTGAAACTAACGTCATTAACAACTGGACGAATTTCTCTGTCTCTACCGTGGATTCAACGCCTTCGGGGTTAATACCTTCAAAATGAAGAAAAAATAACTAAAGTACAGTGTTGCCTGATAAAGATGTATTCATAAAAAGCTTGCAAAAAAGAAATTTTTTTAAATGATTTCATCATTTTAAATTGCACAATGTAGATTTTTCAAAATTTCGTTAAATACAGTTTCATGTGTGCTTCAAAGATGCTGTTAATTGCCTTATATATATATATATATATATATATATATATATATATATATATAAAAGGAGATTGTAGTTTGCTTGAAGCATTGCTGGTAAATGTAAGTGCAGATTAGTCGTCCGAGGCTATAGCAATGCGATGTGGTTGCCGTAAGATGGAAAAGTGAAAAGAAATAAACGCAGGGAGAAAGTGAAACTCAAAACGATTTATTAATAATTTCACGAAAACTGATTAAATACCAAATAGTAAATACTGCCCGGTAAGTAACAGTTCGGCAAAGGGTAATCTTAAATTTTCGAAAGAAAAACTTTCATTATCAGAAGACAACAATAAAAGACCGAGTGGGTCGAAGAAAAACGGGAAAAACCGGTGTCAGAACATCGAAATACGACAGAAAGCAATTGGAAGTAGGAACGCAGCAAATGTCAAAATTCCATTAAGCAATTATATAACTAAAGTTAAAATATTATAAACATTTGTTTAATAATATACTAATTTTTTATAATTTTATTATGTTGTATTTTATATAATTCATTAATTAATTTTTTTTTCTCTTTTTTCTCTTTATTCAATTCAAATTTAAATTTTGCGTTCGTGTTTGCGCGTGTTTGTACGTGTACAGACATATGTATCTCTACATAAATTATATGCATCTGCCATCTTCATATACGTGAGGAAATGCATGTAAAGAGAGATATATACTCTGCTGTTTCCTAAGACTTCCTTGATTCTAATTTTTTATCATGAAAAATTAAAGATACCTTTTTTTACATATCACTTTTCGAAATATCTAATCACGCACGTTTTTCGTTGCATTTAGCCTTTTAAATTATTTAACACGCTTTTTACTCTGACAACAACCTCTCTCCCCTCCCCCTCTCTGTCTCTCTTTATATATATATATATATATATATATATATATATATATATATGGAGAGAGAGAGAGCGCGTGGGTCATTCATTTAAAAGCATTGGTGGGTCAGTATTATTAAAATGGAAAGTAGAAGCCTTTATCAATGCAAGATTAATTTATTTATTATTATTTTTACTTTATTTATTTTTACTTTAATCTCATCAATTTCGGAATAATATTCCATCATCAGAGTTTACCAGTATTGTGTCAGTTAAAAAAAAAAATGAAAATAAACGAATTTTTTTTTTCTTCCTCTTTTTTGATGAAAAAATGACACAATAC
>OY744541.1:85938046-85958046 GCA_963556195.1 Sepiola atlantica
ACTTCCTGCCTATACCGCAATATCCCGACTCGTAGCTATAGCTCTAAACTTTTCACTTCTAAAGGAATTTTCAACTTCGCTGCTTACTCTAACCGTATCTAGAAAATACCGTTTTTTACATAATTTTGACATACTCTCATCTAAATATAGCTGAAATAGCTAAACTGACAAAAAACAAATGTTTTTTTAGAATATGACGTATAATAGCCAAGGAGCAAAGTGTAATATCTGTTCTGACACTATACTTTTCTGTTCTCTGTCAGTAGACAGAAATCCTTTTAGACTGAGAATCTTTTTGTCTTTATGTATAGCTTTTAAAAACTGCTGTAATATAACAGAAGAAGAAAGCGACGACAATAACGGGAAAGAAGAGAAAAGAGAACGAACCACTGCGACGTGTCATCTCCACAACAAGACTCCAGCTCTTTACGTTATGAGTCGCTGATTATCTGCTGTGGTCCTCCTTAGAGCTATAGAATAATATGCGCCATTATTCTTTTCGACATTGACACCTCTATTAAAGATCGCAGTGCATTTGATTAGAAATGATAACATCATTTATTTTCTCTGAATTGCTTCACTGTATTGCCACATGAGGCAAAAGACAAGAATCGCACGATGAAATGGTCGAGCGGTAAAAGAAGCCGAAAGAGGGACACATGTGTTGATTGCTTTAACCAAGAGCCTGCCAGATTGTTCAACTCTCTAACCATCGAGTAAATTGCGTTTTTGAGCCGTATTCAAACAACGCCCCTACCGCGCACCGTTACAGACACACTTATTTGTTGCTGATAACCCGGTTTACAACCACTTTTCGAAGTGTGTTACATATCATTAGTGCAAATGTCGTTCAATTCTCAGATTTACTGATCAGAAAGCAGGAGTCTTTTAAAATTTGTTTAATTAATTATAAATAACTAGTTATTTTTTTTTTTTTTTTTTTGTAAAACTTAATTATGTTCTACAAAACAAAAAACAAAAACAACAGCCCCTCTCCCTTTCTCCCTCCCCTTTTTTATTTTTATTTTTCCTACCCTACTCCCGGTCCTGGATATGACCTTAAACTACATCCGATGGTGAGATCCGGCTTACGGACTTTGGGGAATGTGGAGCCTCCTCTTAATTACCATTGCTCCCAGGTCCACCCTGACCCGGAGTGGTAGTACCTGTTAGGGTCCCAACTATGGGTTAAATAGAAACAGATATTAAAAGGGGAAAGAAACAAAAAAGAGAAGAAAACAAGACCAGATTCGGCATTAAATAACCCAAAAAGGGTTGATATGCCGTAAAACAAAACTACCAAACTACCAAACTAGTTGACGAATACGCCGTCGGATATTTTCATATACGAATAAGCAGGGCTACCCGGCGTTGTTCAGAGACCATAAAAACAAACTAGAAAATGTTAATAAATGGGTGTAACTTCTATCTCTCTCAATCCGTTCTTTCCTACCCCCTTTTCCCGTTATTCCACATCCCTCTCCCTTACCCCTCTTTCACCTCCGCCCAGCCCTATTCATCTCTATTAAAAATAATAATAATAATGTCACCCACCTCTCCTTTATATATTGGAAATGGCTGAAAAACACGACCTCCTTACAAAACCTGGTCTAGTTGACCTCCAAAGAAAAAATATAATTTTAAACATTAGATATTATTAAACCAGGGCAATGCAAATCATGAATATACCAACTTTGTGGGTGTTTGCCTTGTAATTTTTCACTTTTAGCTGGACATACGAACACACATACAGACATAATGGAGTGTGCAGGTACCTCCACTGGACCATCTGTAAGAAACTGAATATCAGGTGTAGCAGCATGCCCTGGGAACATCTACCTGAGAGAACTGTGGGGAATGAGACATACACTATCCATTATGACTATGAAATCCCCACAGATACCTATGGAGAGAGGGAGAGAGAGAGAGAGAGAGAGAGAGAGAGAGAGAGAGAGAGAGAGAGAGAGAGAGTGGCAACTTTGGTTGAGGTCAGTGTCCCTAATGATGGGGGCCTAAATAGAGCTGAAAGGGAGAAAATAACAAAATATCATGGTCTAATGTATGATATGAAAATAAACTGGAACCTCAAAGAGATCTCTATCATTCCAGTTATCATAGGAGCCACGCGACTCATGAAGAAGAACGTGAAAAAGTATTTGGCAAGTATACCTGGTGAACCAAGTGCAATAGAAATCCAAACAACTGCACTCAAGGGAACAGCCAGAATCCTGAAAAGAGCTCTCGGTTGGAGTCTGTAAATAGCGGGTGATCATATGGCATTTGGAAGAATGCCCCGTCCCCAGCAAATGAAAGGAAATGAAAATAAAATAAAAAAAAGAGAGAAACAAACGACTACCCTTCATATAATAGATGTCTAAACACTGACCAAGGCCCAAAGGCCACTCAAGGATAAAGGTTAATAAGATTGTCAGTTGGATGATGAAAAATACTATGAGATGAATGAAACCGATGGATGGAAAGGGCAGCAGTTGATTACCCAAGATAACGGATCGACAGGTATCTTTGAACTTGAAGACGACCATGTTATAGTTAGCAGGGAAGGAGTCACGTTGTGACGTTTTCTACAGATGAGACGTTCTTGGAACTAAATTCTGTTCATAAAAGTTCAGTTTGTTTTTAGATAGAGAGAGGAAGAAAGGAATGTTCTTTGCAGTTGTGGTAGATGAATGAGTTCTTGTTGTGAATATTTTACAAGAAGAACAATTGATTGGAGCTCCGCTGAGCACCTACTGTGGAGATAAGAATAGAGTAGAGAAAGACTAGCAAGTCACCCATACTAGATTGCGCAGTCTCTTTAGTAAGCTGTCTCTATTTACGTGACTCACCAGGAGGGTTAATTTGGGCACAAGGTCGTTTTTTTATGTGGGGGAGGGTATTCAGTACTCTAAAAAGGAGCACTTTGGATTGAGGCAAAAATAAAAAAAAATGCTTCGGTTTAGAAGGATTGCTCATTCAATGATTAAGTTCAGAAACGATAAAATGTAGTATCGGAATGGATACTACACTTTGCGCCAAGGATAACTCTGTCAAGGCAAGAAAGAGCGCATTGTGTGGCACCTCTTCAGATGTGGCAGCAGTGCTCTATCTTAGGACGTATCTAACGCGTATACAGATAGAGGATTATGTCAGGAGTCAGGTACTTTTTGAAGCGGTAGAATGATCCAAGGATTTTTTTTCAGCAACAGATTTGATGCAAATGTTCTGGAGTGAAAGCCAGGTATCATTACGGCCTAAAAGTTTAATAAGATCACTTTTCTGCTGTTTCAAACAAACATTAGCCCCACCGAGAATTTGAGCCAGTAAAGCTACGCTTACAATAAATGATGTAGACGAATTAATCTACTTGTAGATGCGCAGCGTAATAACGTTGACACGCCGATTTAAGAGACGTTGAGCCTGGTCAATACTAGATAGGTGATCAGTAAAGAACACCAGGTGACCTATGTGGAAGACGGCGTCGTTCACGGCGCCAAGCATACCAGTTGAGGGCACGTCATCGATACTTAACCCGATATAGTATCAACCATTTTGACTCTGGTGGCCTTGCTCTGTTGGGGTGAGGTTTGGTTCAGTGCAGTCACAGGAGGTCAACCTTCCCAGGCTTTAACTTTTCGCCCTTTGAGGGGAGTAGTTTATTGCTAATCACCTGAGACGCCCCTACCGGGAAATGCTGTCGGAGCTACTCGTGCATGTTTCTTTCCGGTTAGAGTGCAACTCCTCTTTTGCGCTGGCTTTTAAATCTCAACCTTCCGACACCGTGTCAAATCTGTGCCAAATCTTGCCACGGCGGAATGGATGGAAAATATTGCGACCAGAACAGAAATTAACGTCTTCAAAATCAGATTGCTGCTGACAACCGCGCTCCGTTGATTCGCTTTGAAGCGAAACTCAATTTAAAATGGAATTCATCAACTACTGTTTTGTAAACAATTCGATGAAGCCAAACAAGTTGGTCAGCCTAAATGTCATGTATGCTTACACCTCCCATCGGTTGGCAATGTTAGCGCGAGATTTTTCAACCAAGTTTTCTAACATAGTGTCACACTGGAATTCTCCTGCCAAATCCTGTGTTGTATTTTACACCCAAACCTCTACCATACTACTTTGATGTCTTCGATCAGGCGCTTAATAGAGAGGAACTGGAATTGGTCAGGATTCCTTATGATCTAGTTTTCTTCCATATATATATATATATATATATATATATATATATATATATATATATATATATATATATATATAAGTTTAAGTTCAATTTAAAACAGACATTTGCACCGTTAGTCCACACAACATCCGACGTCACTTTTAGAAAACCAGGAAGGATTATTACGAAAAAAAGGTTAATACCTTTTATTTGTCCAAAGCTCTGTCGAGGCTTGTTATATCAAGCGAAATATTAGATAAAAAATGTCCAGATGGAGAAAAAAGAAAGAAAAATGTTTTTATTTTTTATTTTGATTTTAATAAAAATATCTGCATCTAACACATGGTTTTTATGAAGGCATTTTGCCGCTATCTTTATATTTAAAATTCTAAAGATGCTTAATAAAATGAACTTTCCCAAATTTATATATATATATATATATATATATATATTATTTCATGTAGCCACATAAAATGTTATAAGGAGATATAATCTTTTATGTATCAATTTTTAACGATTGGCTGAGAGAATAACAAAGAATTTGATTGGTTAACTAGCTAGACTAAACACCACGTGTGTATATAAAAACACACGATAACACAAACTCCATGCGTTTTAGCTTGACGATTCCCTACGGGGATGAAACGCCGAAGCCTCTGCGTAGCTTAACTGCCATAATATACTTTCATAACTTACTATATATATATATATATATATATATATATATATATATATATATATATATATATATATATATATATATATATATATATATAGTCTAAAGAAGCTTTGAGTCATTAAAAAAAAATGTAAAATGCAGTTTAAATTCCCAGACAAACTAACTAAATCCAAGATATTGCAGACTTAACATTCGTTGGAAAATTAATAAATGAAAAAATATAAGTAAAAAAAAAGGGGGGGGGTTATTATCTAAGAGTGAAACAAAAACAGGAGACCTTAAGCGTCTAATATTTACACGGGGATCATCAGCTGTTTACCATGTAACTGTTTCGGAGATTTAAAAACAGGACAGTTATAATATTCATGGCTCTCCAATGGTACTTATTATACGACCATTTCCCCAATAATCAAGTGTCGAAATAATTCAGCTTAAAATATCACTAATATATACATAAATAAATAATAATAAAAATAAAATAATAATAATAATAATATATTACCCTTAAGACTACCGTATGATATAGTAATTTGCATATCAAATAACATTAATTATAACAATGATAAAAAATAAAAATAATAATAATACTATCTAAACACTACATCCAAGAACCATTCTGCAATATGGTAGCTAGCAATAAAATTATATAGGAATTAAAGTTGCATTAAAAAATAAATAAAAAATAAAGCTTAAGTACCTTTGATACCAGAAAAGTAATTAGATTAGAGGAAGGAAACCTAGCCATACAGATCTAAATACCCAATATATAGTCTAAAGAAGCTTTGAGTCATTAAAAAAAAAATGTAAAATGCAGTATAAATTCCCAGACAAACTAACTAAATCCAAGATATTGCAGACTTAACATTTGTTGGAAAATTAATAAATGAAAAAATATAAGTAAAAAAAAAAAGGGGGGGGGGTAATAATCTAAGAGTGAAACAAATATATATATCAAGATGGAAAGTGACTGCGAATATTTTTTAAAAATTAAAACCCAATTAATATTCATGAGACTCTATTTCATTTTGAAGACAATTTATGAACTTCGCAACGAAATGGAATGTTTTTCTTTCAAGACGAGAAAGATTTTAAAGTCAGCGCATGACAAATTTTGTAAAACTCACTAGAAACTGGAGTCAGTTGGAGAAAAAAACATTTTCCCTGCTTTTTCGACCTTTCCGATAATTGGTATGTGACCTTTATGTTTCGATTACATAGCATCTGCCCGTTGACAACCGATCAGCATGCGTGTCTCTTATCTCTTATTTCATCCGGTTTTCTCATTTGCATATTTACCCACACTCTTGCCTTTCTCCTCCCTCTATTTCCCTCGTCCTTTATTTGGTCTTTATTTATTTATTCATTTCGTTTTTCATTTGTTTTTCTCTAGTTTCCAAATGCTCAAATCTTTATCAGATAATTACATATTTTTCTCGGATTTTAAACGTTTCTCATCAGCATTAGATTTTTAATTGTTAGATTTACTGTAATATATAAACTTACAAAAGTTTCACATCATGAGTTTGATTAAAACCCTGTGTTCTCTCGACAGAGCTCAGTCCTTATTTCTAATATTTCAGTGAGTGAGCGACATACCTTGGCACACAGCTTTAACCAACGGCACTTGAGCAATTGGAGATCGGATTTGTTCTTTAAGTTCAACGATATTCGACAATAAATTTTGGACTTTATGATATTATTATGGGTTCATCTGATTCTGCCCGAGTAACCGGTCTCATGGGACAATTCTTACTGAAAGAATTGCATTATAAATTATTATCTTTGAAAAGCCTGGCTTAAGGAAAGAAACATAAACATGTTTTTATCGAGTACACCTTGCATTGAACAATCGAAGATGAAATAGATTTGTCATCCGTACATCTTTATCTTTCTGTCTTTCTTCATTTATATATATATATATATATATATATATATATATATATATATATATATATATATATATATATATATATATATATATATATAATAGGTTCATTCCAATAAAAAAATCAATCCATAACCATACAGGAATTCGCCGATAAATGAAAGTAAAAAGATTGAAAGAACGGTAAAGATAAGTACGGTTATGGTCGCTCGACGATTTATGAATCTATATATATCCTTATATCCTTACCACAAATAGTAAATCCCGGGACTAAATTAGTTACATTTGACGTCAGCAGCTTATATAGCAACATTCCCCATGACTTAGGTAAACACGCAATATCACACTGGATGGACAAACACCCACAAATACTACACCACAGATTCACCAAACAATTCATCCTCGACAGCATAGACATTATTCTCAACAACAACTCCTTTGAGTTTAATAACAAAAACTACATCCAGATTCTAGGTACAGCAATGGGAACCAAAATGGCACCAACATATGCCACCCTAACACTAGCCTTCCTAGAGAAGATCTTATATGAAAAGATAGAAGACATATATGGACAGAATATTCAAACTCTCTTCATAAAATCTTGGAAAAGATACCTGGATGATTGTTTTATCCTCTGGGAACCCACATGGGGGGACATCAATAAATTACACAACATACTACAGAACCTACACCCCAAGATTAAATTCACCATTGAACACAGTCAAACAGAACTACCCTTCTTAGATGTATTGATTAAAATTAAAAACACTCACATAATCACAGACATCTACCACAAACCCACAGACACCCAACAATATCTCCATTTTAGAAGCCATCACCCCAAAAGCTGCCTAAAATCTATACCCTACTCCCTAGCACGCAGGATCTGTACTATAGTCAGTGACAAAGACCTCCGGATTGTCCGACTGGAGGAACTACGGAAAACTTTAAAAAGAAGAGGATACCCGCTACAAATAATACATAAAGGTATAGAACTAGCAGAAAACATTCCATTAGAACAATTACGAATCCCAAAAAAACGAAACAAAGAACAAATATTGGCATACATCTCTACACACAACAAAAACAATCCAGAATTATTCACAGAAATAACAAGAAACCTAACCCTACTCAACCATAACAACAAACTAAACGACATATTAAAAACAACAAAAATAATAAAAAGCAAACGCCAACCGAAAAACCTCAAACAAATTTTAACCTCATCTAAACTCAACCAACACACAATACAAGGGGTCACAAAATGCAACAAGGAAAGATGTGGGGTCTGTGACATAATAATGGAGGGGAACTCATACACATTTAAAAACCCAACACAAACATTCACAATAAAAAAAGACCTTAACTGCACCTCCAGGAACGTTGTCTATGTGCTAGAATGTACAACATGTAATGAAGCTTATATAGGTGCGACGAAAACATTTAATAATAGAGTATCTTTACATAAAAGCAACATTAAAATAAAAGAAAACCGTAAATTATTCGTCTCCCAACATGTGCACTCATGCAGCGGAGGAAAATTCAAAATAATGCCAATTTTCCAAAGCCAAGACTACACTTACTTACTAACACAAGAAAAAAACTTCATACTTAAATTTAATCCAACATTAAACAGATCATAACTCTAACAACACACACTTTGATCACACTTTATCCACCTCTAGTTAAGTACAAACATAAATAACTATTTATAGTTATCTATAGACTGGAAAATTCTTATTCAAGGAAGATAATATTAGTACATAACTTCTTATTGCGCACTTCTACACAGCTATGAGTCAAATAGCAACTTGTGTTAAATGAATCATTTACAATAGACATTAAATTTGCACATAAAATACCGAACTATGAAATCGGCCAAACCAAGTTCAAATCTATTTGGACCGTTTGCATTAATTTATCTTTTGCAAATATGTGTGTATAGGTATGTGTGTGTGTGTGTATGTATGTATGTATGTGTATATATATGTATATATATATATATATATATATATATATATGTGTGTGTGTGTGTATATGTATGTATGTGTATATAATTCAACCTTTATCCCCCTCTCTGTCACTATAACCACACGCCTGTGGGTGCGCGCGCATGGGTGTGTGTGTGCGTGTTTGTGTGTGTGTGTGTATGTATCGCCCACCTATTCACAAGACTCAAGATCAGACCACACATACGGACACACACGCGCGCAGACACCACTTCAACTTTTGGAGACAAAAAGCAATAAAAAGTATCAAATTTCAAAAGAAAATCTCCCGCACCCTAGAAGGCTAGGATGACCGATGGATCATGGATGGGTAACACGCACTTGACCAAGAGAAACAGGAAAAATGACAAATAAAAAATAAAAATAAAAATCAAAGATACCCACACACCCGCAAACCCACGCATGCGCAAAAACAAATAAAACAACATTTGCTCGAATCGAAAGACATTTCTTCAAATGGATTTTCATATCTGATGAAAGCGGGCCACCGCTTGAAACGCGTTATATATAAAATCATAAAATGGTAAAATAATAAATAAATGTTGAAAAAAACAACAAAATAATAAATAAATGTTGAAAAAAACATTCTACAAATGTTGGTAGCCTTACTCCTTTACATATATACTTTTCTCTCGTTGGAACTGCACTAATACTGCACTACCCTCTTTTCTATATATATATATATATATATATATATATATATATATATATATATATATATATATATATATATATATTATAGTGTTTTCTACCTACAGAAAACGTCGTTTCGGGCTCTCTTATTGTGACCCCATACCCGAAAAACATGGACCCTCCAACTCTGCATGGGTCTCATGACTTCATAACTCTTTACTTTACAGCATGTGTTCGAGTTGCCTTCCATTAAGCTCTGTGCATTTCTTGAGGCGCAACAACAAATTCGTCCATGACATGCTTATAAAGCGACCGAGGTATGAGGTATGGTTCTGACACACTTCATGATAGCTTCATTCAGTTTCCTGGGTCTTCATCTATACCTCTATCTTTCCATTTCTGTAACAGGTGAACATAAGCTGAAGAGAGCCGGAGGGTTAAGCCCTTCTGAGCTTGAAACCGACGGTACTGATGTTGTACTAATTTTCTGTACAAAAAAAAAAAATATTACGCTCTTAATTTTGATTCTCAATTAATCAAGCACTCTGATCGGATTTTTTAGGCCGAAAGAGAAAATGAAATGCATTTGAATTTCTCTTTCGGTCTGAAGAAGTTCACTCTCTATTGGAGAGGACACCTGTAACCAATAATGTTTGTATGAATAAAAAAATATACTAATATAGCTCTGCTTGTTATTGAGCACTTTTTTTATAAATACTGGAGTTTCAATAGATTAAAGAAAGTTATATAATACATGTACTATAGCTATATATATACATATATATATATATATTTATATATATATATATATATATGAGAGCATATATATATTAATATATATACGAGAGAATATATATATATATATATATATATATATATATATATATATATATACATATATATCGTATATATATATATTATCTCATATATATATATATATTTTATTATATGAGATAATATATATATATATATATATGCATGTATAAAATAAATAAAATGTATTTACATCAACAAAAAATAGATATATAGAGATAAGAGAGACATGTAGAGTTAGGGTTAGGAATACAATTCTAGTGGAGAACCTAATAGACCTAAAGAATCTCTAGAATTGAATAATTGGTCAAAGGTTGCTGTAAACTGGACGCATTGTTCGTAAAATGTTCTTTGCGAAACATTTTTTTTATTCAATTAATTTTATCAACATTTCAACAAATTAGAAAGAAAAACGAATCAAGCTATTTATATTGGCCATGAAAGAACGGATTTATATTGGCCATGAAAGAACGGATTTATAATGGCCATGAAAGAACGGATTTATAATGGCAATGAAAGAACGGATTTATAATGGTCATGAAAAAACGGATTTATAATGGACATGAAAGAACGGATTTATATTGGCCATGAAAGAACGGATTTATAATGGCCATGAAAGAACGGATTTATAATGGACATGAAAGAACGGATTTATATTGGCCATGAAAGAACGGATTTATAATGGACATCAAAGAACGGATTTATAATGGACATGAAAGAACGGATTTATAATGGACATGAAAGAACGGATTTATAATGGACATGAAAGAACGGATTTATAATGGACATAAAAGAGCGGATTTATAATGGACATGAAAGAACGGATTTATAATGGACATGAAAGAACAGATTTATAATGGACATGAAAGAACGGATTTATATTAGCCATGTAAGAACGGATTTATAATGGCCATGAAAGAACGGATGTATAATGGACATAAACGAACGGATTTATAATGGACATGAAAGAACGGATTTATAATGGACATGAAAGAACGGATTTATAATGGACATGAAAGAACGGATTTATAATGGCCATGAAAGAACGGATTTATAATGGACATGAAAGAACGGATTTATAATGGACATGAAAGAACGGATTTATAATGGCAATGAAAGAACGGATTTATAATGGCCATGAAAGAACGGATTTATAATGGCCATGAAAGAACGGATTTATAATGGCAATGAAAGAAGGGAGTTATAATGGCCCATGAGAGAACGGATTTATAATGGACATGAAAGAACGGATTTATAATGGCCATGACAGAACGGATTTATAATGGACATGAAAGAACGGATTTATATTGGCCATGAAAGAACGGATTTATATTGGACATGAAAGAACGGATTTATAATGGACATGAAAGAACGGATTTATAATGGACATGAAAGAACGGATTTATAATGGACATAAAAGAGCGGATTTATAATGGACATGAAAGAACGGATTTATAATGGACATCAAAGAACGGATTTATAATGGACATGAAAGAACGGATTTATAATGGCCATGAAAGAACGGATTTATAATGGACATGAAAGAACGGATTTATAATGGCCATGAAAGAACGGATTTATAATGGACATGAAAGAACAGATTTATAATGAACATGAAAGAACGGATTTATAATGGCAATGAAAGAACGGATTTATAATGGACATGAAAGAACGGATTTATAATGGCCATGAAAGAACGGATTTATAATGGCCATGAAAGAACGGATTTATAATGGCAATGAAAGAAGGGAGTTATAATGGCCATGAAAGAACGGATTTATAATGGACATGAAAGAACGGATTTATAATAGCCATGAAAGAACGGATTTATAATGGACATGAAAGAATGGATTTATAATGGCCATGAAGGAACGGATTTATAATGGACATGAAAGAACGGATTTATAATGGACATGAAAGAACGGATTTATAATGGACATGTTTTAGAAAAGAACAAAACGTTGAACGTTGACATATTCCCATTCTTTCCTTCGTTCCTCTGTTTGCCTCCCCCCCTTTGATTTTTTTAAAGGATTCTCTTCGTTTCTTTTCGATCGTCTTATCATCTAATTGTTTTTCTTTCTGTTTACTTGTTTCCTGCCGCCACAAATTTACTTGGATTGTGAAAACGAACGAAAAATTCATCCAATCATATCGCTTTTCACTTCAACTTGTCATGGTTACATTCTGCTATATTCAACATTTCATTAATTCATACTACAGTGTTTTTTTAAAACTATATCTTATACACGCTTATATAAATATATATATATATATATATATATATATATATATATATATATATATATATATATATATTAATAAATATTTGTTATTGTTTATTATCTATGTACGTGTACGTTTCGTCCTTTATAATCGGAACTTATCAGCATAGAGATATGACTATTCACTCCCGGTCATGCGATTCTAAACCCCGGATTACGAGTATTTTGCAACTGAAATCCCGACGCCTGAACCACTCGGCCATGTTGAACAGCGAATAAATGGTGATAATTTTAACACTTTATGTGACGGCTTGACATCATAAGAGCGTTCTACTTAATGAAAGAAACGATGCATTTACAGCTAGCGCCGTCATGCTGTATATATATATATATATATATATATATATATATATATATATATAATATATATATATATTAATGGAAATCTCTCCAGACAAGGCATCAAGCTACTTGATGTAATAATATCGTATTATAAGAAAGTTTGGGAGACCGCCCTGTATTTCTCTATGGCTTTAAAAAAAGTATATGATGATATGATGTGATACACAGGAACACTTTCACCCACAATTTTGACTGTGCAGACTGCACTTTCCTCAAAAGCGTACACTCTTTCTCACGCCGCAAATGCATTGAAAGCGCGACTATACTCCTTTCATCATCATCGAACATCAACCTCAGGCTGGGATCTTATACCCTAAGCAGGCACCTAGCAAAAATCGCACTAAAACAATGCAGTATATTACATCACTGCGACCCGGATTAAATATTCATATAATAAAATAAAAATAAAATAAATGAATTAATTAATTAAATATTTTTTTTAATTTGTTTAGATAATAGCAAGTTTTAAAAGTAATTAAATCATTTTAAATGCATTTATTTCAAACTTAACCCTGTCCCAAAACTAAGGATTTTTCTTACACGTATTTCATATCATCATATACTTAAAAAAGCGATAGATAAATATAGGCCGGCCTACCAAACTTTCTTATAATAAGATATTATTTATATTGGTTTAATTGTAAAGTAGATTTTTCTAGACTGTCAATTTAAGATTTTTATTGCTTTATAAAACTTACAATGAGTCCTATCTTTGATATTTTCCGGTTTAGTTTTGGTGGCTTGCGTTCGGTGTATCAATTTAATGCCTGCTCCTATGTGTGATAGGTTGTGTTGTGTTTACTTATCCTTATATATATTTACATACATAATTGTATGCATGCATATATATATCGTCCACTTTATGTGTGCTTATCCTGGCTAGTTTCTCTGTCTTCTTCCCTCTTATCGCTTTTACCCCTCCCCCTACCGCCCCTATACTAGCTCGGTAGGTGCGAAAAATAAAGATAAAAATAAAATAAATTAATTAAAACCAATTTAAAACAAATAATAACAAAAAAGAAATAAAAAGGAATATGTCACCTACTTGTCAAATCCTATTTCAATGACGCTAAAAGTCTTCTCATATCGTCCAATCGGATCACTTTTTCCTTCTCCCATGTGTGTACCTTCAAAATAAAATTGTTTCCAAATCTTCACTTTCTCTGAAGACGTTCGTTAATACGAACGAAACCGGTAAAATCTCTTGTTTTTGTTTTTCTCCTGCATTTTAATCTGTTTTCCGTTTGTCTTTTTTCACACATTTTGTCTACCACGGCATTTCATTTTCATGACTTATCGTGCACCTTACCCCATATATATATATATATATATATATATATATATATATATATATATATATATATATATATATATATATATATATATATATATATATATATTTAAATATTTTCTTTGTCGTACAAAACTTTAAAATAGCATTGAAGAGACAATATTTATTATTCATAATGAATTTAAGAAATTAAAAAGATGAAAGGGCAGCTAACCGGTTTCGTACCTCGCTCAACAGAGCCAAATATCGAGGTAATGTATAAAAAATATAAAAAGATGCTATATATATATATATATATATATATATATATATATATATAAATATATAAAAAGATGCTATATATATATATATATATATATATATATATATATATATATATATGTATATATATGAACGTTGCCCAGAGAAATTGAGAAGAGAGAACTGTAAAGACTATTTTCACCCAAAAATGATGAGCATTTATCCACAATATAAAGAAAATAGTACCTCATTTATTCCTGGGCAGCTCCGAGTGTGCCTGCTGCTCGTAAATAATATTTCACTGTGTGATTCAAGATCCAGGATTCTGAAGAGACCGCATCTTTGGATGGAAATAGATGCCAACCTATTTTTGTTATCATTTAAAATTGCCACTTTTCGCCCGTTCATTGATGAGTCCTTTTCTCCATCTCCGTTTCAATCTACGAACATAGATCCATTTCCCACACAATAGATACGCACAATAAGCAAACAAACAAAAAAAAATAAAATAAAAAAAAAGATCCCCCCCTCTACATAAAACCTCACCAAAATAAACAAAGACGTAATATACATTAAAAAAAAAAAATACTAAAACCTCATACAAAACAAAAGAATGTATATGAAACTGGTTTTATGGAAAATAGAAGAAATAAAAAAGACGACGCACGCGGGATACAAAGACAACATGATGAAGATTTATGGAAAGAACTCAATGGTACCTTGACCCCTACCGCTTCGACAAAAAAAAAACCCAACGAGAAAGAAATCACGAAAAGAAAACACAAATAATATATCATATACAACGACGTCATATTCACTTTTTTTGTTACTTACTTCATTATACAAATGCAATGCTCGCATATTTGTCTGTCATAGATTGGCATTATTGTGTTTCTCTTGATACAAATGCCTCGTTTGCATCGCGTTGGATAAAGTAGTGGATCTTTTTGTAACGGAAAAATGTCCCCATAATTGAAATTATACATTAGTTATGTACATATATATATACATACAATATATATATATATATATATATATATATATATATATATATATATATATATATATATATATATATATATATATATATATATAATGGTAATAATACAGGTGAAAAATATCCACAGGGTGGTAATCCAGAGAATTTTAACCGGGTTTATAAAAAGTGCTCAATATCAAAATAGAGCTTTATATATGATAATTTTATTTACACAGACACGTTCTCTCCAAATATGATCTGAGGTTAAGATCGGATTCTAACTCTGCCTGATGAGATCTCAGTTTATAGTAACTGTTGATCGATAACATCGACATGCCAGTGTCGCAGATTTTGTACATGTCTGTGTAAATCAAATTATCATATATATATATATATATATATATATATATATATATATATATATATATATATATATATGTATATATATATATATATATATATATATATATATATATTATATAAATACACACATACAAATATACAAATATATATATATATATATACGTTGATTTTTCGTTATTGTTTTGGCAGTAGTCGACCGGTGTTTACCGGTTCCTTTTTATTATTTATCGGTTTGCTTATTTTAAGAATATGCAGAGGACCCTATTTTTAATTCGTACTTAATCGGACGAGTCATCAATTTTTGTATATATAGATTTTTTGAATTAGTTAATTTATAAATTAATTTAAAATCTCTATCGCTTTCTCTCTCTCTCTCTCTCTCTCTCTCTCTCTCTCTCTCTCTCTCTCTATATATATATATATATATATATATATATATATATATATATATATATATATATGTATATATATAAGTAAGTTTTATTGATATACCCGTTACCATGATTTTATTTTTTTAAAACATTCTAAAAAACAGTTCATTCTAGTAAGATATATTATTTTACGACTCGTTTCGTTTGAAGTAAACTATCAAACATTATTATGTCCACTCCAAGTTCATCAGAACATTCACCAAAAAGAAAGTCCTTAATTTGAAAAAAAAAAGTGTACCACGCAGTGGGTCATATTGGGCAAACCTTTAGAGGAAAAACACACAAAAAAACACCCACAAGTGGAATCACGGTACTCCGCCATTTTGTGAGAAATAAAAGTCATGGTCATTAGAATATATATGAACCTTACTTATTTATATATTCTCTGGTGTTACTGGTTGACAATCATCGAGCTGAATTACGAAGAGATGGCTGAATAAAAAGTACTGATAGTATATGCTAATACATATATTGTCATGATATATATATATATATATATATATATATATATATATATATATATATATATCCAGGGTGTTCCAAAAGTTAGTGATAACATTTATTTTGAGATTACGTATACATACAATTATATTTACTAACACAATTATTACATTGACAATAGCATTTTATTTTTAACAATAATACAAAAGTACTTAAATGTTATCACTGCAAACATTTTGACATGAGTCTGTCTGGGTATAAATTTCTTGAAATGCATCTCTTATGAAATTTTTCAAATCACCGACACTACTTGTTTTTTTTTTACTATAAACTTTGTCCTTGAGTACTCCCCAAATAAAAAATCCATCGGGATGAAGTTCGGTGAATGTGTCGGCCAGTCAATTGGACCTCTTCGCCCAATCCATTTCTTAGGAAATGTTTCATCAAGGTACTCACAGACTGCTCGTAAATAATGTGGAGGACACGCCGCCATCTTTTTCAAAATAAAGTTCATGTGAATTAAGCTGTTGTTGTAACTGGGGAACAATTTAATTCATTATAATTTCGAGATACACAATTGTAATAATATAATTGATACATAAACCTATTCCACATACTGCCCATCTACTTTTGGACCACCCTGTATATATATATACAGGGTGGGCCAAAATAAGGGTCCTATCTTTAAATTTGAATAACTTAAATTTGAATAACTTCCACAAAATAAAAGTTAAACTCACCAAACTTTATGTGTGTGTAGACTGACCCTTCCGAGATTTTTTGAAATAAACAAAACAAATTTTAGCCGAAAAACACTTCTTAAAACTTACAAAAACTAAAGTATTGTTTTTTACACTGTTTTGAGTTTTTTAAGCAAAAATAATGTTTTCTAAATGAGGGTACGTTCCTTAGGGCTAATACGGCTCATGCTTGCTTCGGAAGGAGTCCTTTACTTATTCTAAAAAAAAATTTTTTTTTAAATCAATAAATAAAAAAGTTATGAATTTTTAAAAATAGGACCCTTATTTTTGCCCACCCTGTATATATATATATATATATATATATATATATATATATATATATATAAGAGTGTGTGTGTACGTGTGCTATTTCATATTTAACACCTGGACAACACCAGGAACATTTGCCTTCAGGTTGAATTTCTATTATCACAACAAATACGCGTTGAAATACCTTATCCAATGAACACAGATTGAAGCCATCCACTTTTACGAAGTAATCAATTTCAACAGCTCCACTGGATCCTAGAAATCTCTTTGAAGCACACTGTTCTTGATATTTAACTATCGTTTCTTCAGTCAAATAAATAACACAGTGACCCTTGCCCTGAAAGCCTAATGGGGAGGTGGGGGGGGGGGCGAACAATGTGAGCTGAGATCAATAGCGACCAAAGACGTCTCTGCATCTCTCTCTCTTTTTCTTCTCTCAATACAGTGAGCAACCGCTCTTCTTCTCTTCATACATTGTTAGGGAAGAGAGTGTATGTAGCGTTACGGTCGACCAATTTTTTCACACCATTAGATTACCTGGACGGCGACTTATCACGTAAACAACTGGAGTCGTGTTGTGTAAATGACACGTAGTGTTGGATACCCGTGTCGTCTAAGGTGTGTATGATCTAATTATACACACTGTGGTTGTTATCTCGTATCGTCATCGTCTTCTTGGTTAATTAACATTGACATATCAGGATTCTTTTAAAGAGAGGAATTATTAGCTTTAGAACAGAGTGACAATACGATTACAGAGATCAGGATATACATTAAACGGCTACACACTGTGGCTGTTATCACGAATCGTCATCGGCTTCTTAATTAATTAACATTGACATATCAGGATTCTTTTAAAGAGAGGAATTATTAGCTTTAGGACAAAGTGACAATACGATTACAGAGATCAGAAGGATATACATTAAACGGCTACCTACTGTATAAGAGAGGGAGAAAGAGAGAAACACAGATACGTTTTTAGACACTATTTATCTAAGCTGACATTGTTTGCTCGCCTCACCCTCATTGAGGTTTCAGGGCGAGCTACTTTTTATGACCGCTCATCATTGGTTCGAACAGAAGCAGGGTTCTTTTACCCGGAAGTGACATCAAACTTTTAACTTCCGCTTTAATTTCACCCGATCTATCGTTTATTCTTTCCACTGCTTTCTTTTTGTTGCAGTCGTCTTCTTTTTAATATTAGACTCATCAACACACTCATCGTCAAGAATAGAAACAATGGACATGTAGTCGGATCTTCTCCCTCCGCTCCAGATATATTGATATATTAAACGGAACGTCTACTCTTGCTTTACAAGCAAAAATGTATATGAAATTATTCTTACAAGTCGTCAGTGCAGATTCGACTCACCGTTTTCGCGAAATCGAAACGAATACCACGAGGATACACACCTAAAAATCAAATCTACAAGCATTTTGGCAGATGCGAAGGACATGGAGGATGCATGGTGATAAAAGCTTGAAGAAAGTGTGTACGGATGCCTGAAAGTGATACAACAATTTTTTTATTCATATTAATTTCAAACTTTCCTTTTTGTTATATTAATTTCAGACTTTTCTTTCATCATAATCTAATAATTAACATAATACAGACTATTTGAAAAATAATTTATTTGTTTTTATTTGATTGTTTTCAAAACATTTTTTTTAATAACAGTGATAACCTTTTTTCTTGGAAATGGAGTAACTTCCGGAATCAAACTTTTTTCTTAGAAATGGAAATGCCCTAACCCTAACCCAAACCCTAACCTTAACCCTAAACCATAACCCTAACCCTAAACCCTAACCCTCACCCTAACCCTCCCAAAAAACATTATTTTCACTAAATATTTCCAAAAAAAACATTAAATAAAAAAACATATTCCGTTGCTCAAAAACATTATTTCTTGAAAAAAAAAAGATTATTCTATTTTGTTTATTTTCTTCAATGAAAATTTTTTTAAAGTTTTGAAAACAATCAAATAAATCATTTTTTAAATAGTCTGTATTATGCTAATTATTAGAATATGATGAAATAAAAGTCTGAAATTAATATGAATAAAAAAAAATATTGTTGTATCACTTTCAGGCATCCGTACACACGTTCTTCAAGCTTTTTCCACCGGAAGCCAGCGGTGCTCCATGTACTTCGCATCTGCCCACATTTTGATCATAGAATACGTTGAAATTATTTTATTAAAATGGCGCAGTATAAATAAATATTTGCGTCATCTTCAAGCAATAAGATTAGTAATCGATTTTGACGAGGAAAATTACGAAATCGCCTCATCGTTATCAATATCAAGACAACAGCGAACCGCGTATTCCATTATCAGATCAATATTTTTGTTGTCTTCGCTGATCGATTTATTGTATCGATAATGATGCCGATTCCTTGGCGATTTCTAGATATCGGTCAGGGCGGCTTGTTTTC
>OY744541.1:85963046-85983046 GCA_963556195.1 Sepiola atlantica
TGTGGAATCACTTTAATGGACGCCATAATATACAAAGGTGTGCAAAATAAAACCCTATTATTATGTTCTTGTAATTTCCTACTGAAATATAATTCTTACATGAAATAAATATGATAAAAAAAAACTGTATATTTATTTAAATTCAATATGGCCGCCGAAATCCGCCACGAGCTTCACATGCCGCCTGAGAACCATATCAACTGATTTTGAAGGAATAACTTCCCAAAACTTTGTGTTAACAATAACCAAGGGATCACGGTTCGTCTACGTTCTCTTTTTTTAAAACCCACAATAGGAATATGTGACACAATGTCAGAAAGTGGGATTTGAAAAGCCAGCGCCTAAGAAGGTGAGCACTCTGGCCATTAAAAATTGCCTGGGCAGCCCCGTCGGCATTCCCCGGTAGGGGCGCCCCAGACAGTAAGTGATAAACTTACTCCACCCCAAAGAGGAGAGGCAAAGCCTGGGAGGGTGGACGTCCTAGAACTGCACGGGACAAACCTATAGACCGGCGTAAATCAAGCCCCGAAGGTTAAGACAATACCAGTCTATGGGGTGCAGTATCCATCGGAACAGATACTACACTTTGATCCCGGCCAAAAAAACGTCAGCGTTTTGTTAATGTTACATTTATAGGGATCATAAAGCATGTGTGTTATTTTAGTGTACACGTAATCTCTTTGTGACGTCAATCGTTTTTTGTGACGTCACCCAGTATGCATGGAGACAAAGATGACAGCAAGATAACAAACACAATCCACAGAATTTTAGTTGTACATAGATATGCCATTGTTACGCAAGGTTTGTAATTATTGGGGGACTTGAAGAAAAAGAAAATGGTTTTCATAGAAATGGCAGGACGGTCTAATGTCTCGAGAACTATTTCACAGTGTCTGCTTGCAGAATGTCTCATTGGAAACTAACATTCTGATTTGACATTTCTCTCCGTCTTTAATAAACATTCTTATTCACTTGATGACATCTGATGACATATAGAAAACGGTCATTAAAGTAACGTCTCTTTTCTGTTATCAAACCAGTAGAAACACTCTTTTCAACACAGAGACAAAAACACACAGAAGCAGATAAACACATACGAACACACAATTACATATAAGCACTTACACACATTTACTTATACATATACTTTGTGTAGTTAGACAGCATTTATTCAATTAAGCATGTTACAATATTGAATCGTTAATAAAATGGATATTCCCCTCTGTAATCCAACCATATTTGGTACAAATAAATAAACTGTAGTCGTCAAGTCTCATGTTTAAGGGCTAGGACTAGGACTAGAGTTAGGGTTAGGGCTAGGGCTAGGGCTAGGGCTAGGGCTAGGGTTAGGGTTAAGGTTAGGGCTAGGGTTAGGGTTAGGGTTAGAGCTAGGGTTAAGGCTAGGGCTAGGGCTAGGGCTAGGGTTAGGGTTAGGGTTAGGGCTAGGGCTAGGGTTAGGGCTAGGGCTAGAGCTAGGGCTTGGGCTTGGGCTAGGGCTAGGGCTAGGGCTAGGGCTAGGGTTAAGGTTAGGGTTAGAGTTAGCATTAGAGTTAGGGTTAGGGTTAGGGTTAGGGTTAGGGTTAGGGTTATGGTTATGGTTATGGCTAGAGCTAGGGCTTGGGTTAGGGCTAGTATTAGGGTTAGGGTTAGAGTTAGGGTTAGAGTAAGAGTTAGAGTTAGAGTTGGGTTAGAGTTAGAGTTAGAGTTAGAGTTAGAGTTAGAGTTAGGGTTA
Source organism: Sepiola atlantica (assembly GCA_963556195.1). Lineage (NCBI taxonomy): Eukaryota > Metazoa > Mollusca > Cephalopoda > Sepiida > Sepiolidae > Sepiola > Sepiola atlantica. The sequence goes on from OY744541.1 coordinate 85,964,779, forward strand.
GAGTTAGGGTAAGGGTTAGAGTAAGGGTTAGGGTTAGGGTAAGGGTTAGAGTAAGGGTTATGGTTAGGGTTAGGGTTAGAGTTAGAGTTAGGGTTAGGGTTAGAGTTAGAGTTAGGGTAAGAGTAAGGGTTAGAGTAAGGGTTAGGGTTAGGGTTAGAGTTTGGGTTAGGGTTAGGGTTAGGGTTAGAGTTTGGGTTAGGGTTAGGGTTAGGTAAGGCGGATCAAGATCGTGCTGATTCTCTTTCCTCTGATCTCGGGCATGTGGTGATATGGAGCAAAAAGTGACTTGTTAAGTTTCATGTTGTATTACTTTTGTGCTTGAAATGAATGACGACACGTTTCGCTTAATATCTTCAGGTCATATCAATAGGTCAAGATTTTAGAATTCACAGATGCTCGGCTTTTTAGAACAGAATATTGACATGTATTATTGACATACGCGTTAATCGTTGTTAGAGAGAGAGAGAGAGAGAGAGAGAGAGAGAGAGAGATAGAAAGAGAGGGGGGGGAGAAAGAGAGAGAGAGAGAGGGAGAGGGAGAATATAAAAGTTAAAGAATTCGAAGGATTGCTATATTTCAAGGTTACATAACACTATTTTTATTAATATATTAAATACTGCAGATAAAATAAAGCTCAATGGTTGATAAGTTATGTCAAACAGAGCTTATATAAATATATGACATAATTAATATTTAGATATGATGCTTTTTTTGACATCGATAGTTTTTTGTCTTTACAAAATCAATAGATGATTTTGGTTCGTCACTTTTTCTTGGGCATCGTTGTAGCATGTTGTTAAAAAGAATAAAATGTAAGTGGATTTAATTACTTCCAGATAATACGTTTTCCAGGACGGAATTATCTTGAAATGGTCGCCATCTTTAAACAAGATACGTGACTCTGTATTGAAACAAAAAAATTATATTTTAAATAAAAATCTGATATTTTTTACAAAACATTATTTTATGTTCCAATCAAAGAAAAGAAACTTTGTATGGACGAATACAGGTTGACGTGCTTTTTGAAAAGGGTGGCCATTTCAAAATAATTCTGACCCGGAGAAAGTATTTTCTCGAAAGAAATTAAGAAAAATGATGCAACTTGGAAGTAAATACAGAACCAGGCGCTAGTATCATATATAATGTCAAATATATCATATATATATATATATATATATATATATATATATATATATATATATATATATATATATATATATTGTTTTTAAATTCCCGAAACAGTTTTTCATTGTTTTTAAATTCCCGAAACAGTTTTTCATGGTAAACAACTGATGATCCCTTAAAATAGTGTTAGAAACAAACTAATATAATAACTGTAAAAAATAAATTGACTTACATGAGTGATTTTCCACTGAAAGACTTGGGACTATAAGTTTGTTTTTTTTTGTTTTTTTTTAATATAGTTTTAATGGTTGAGAAACTTCCGAGACTATATATATATATATATATATATATATAATAGAAAATTGAAATCGAAACAATAATGCAATTTAAAATGAATGAAATCATTTTTATTATTTCTGAGACTTTCGACACTTAAAGTGTCTTCGTCAAAAAGCAATACTTTTTTGCTTTCCCCATATTTGTTGGTATTACTCCTAGGAGGACAACCCTCTAGAGATTAGGTATTAATGAAGTTTGGGTGATGTGATGTGTGTTTAGTAACACGTGTGTAAATCAAGAAAGAATAGTCAGTCTTTCTTGATATTAAATAGAACTTAAACTTTTACATTTATTTAAACAAGAAGAAGACACTTAAATTCCCTTCTATAGTGTGGTAATGTCCCGTGGCCTAATGGTTACAGCGCTTGCTTACGGAGTCTAGCTTGAAGGGGTTAGAACCGTGCGAGCGTCGTAGATTATAATCCCTGCACTGATCAGAGCGAAAGCTCGAAATGCTAGCGTTTGTAGGTAAACATAATTTAATATTATTTATTTAAAATTAATATATATATATATATATATATATATATATATATATATATATATATATATATATATATATAGTCTAAAGAAGCTTTGAGTCATTTTAACAGAAAAACGAAAAAAAAAAGAAAAGTAAAATCCAGTTTTAATTCCCAGAGAAACTAACTAAATCCAAGATATTGCAGACTTAACATTCGTTAGGAAATGCATAAATATAAAAAGAAGTAAAAAAAAAATAAAAAAAATAAATAAAGAAGGGGAGTTAAGTATCTAACAGTAAAACAAAAACAGGAGACCTTACGCGTCTAATATTAACACGGGGATCATCAGCTGTTTACCATGTAACTGTTTCGGAGATTTAAAAACAGGACAGTTATAATATTCATGGCTCTCCAATGGTACTTATTAAAATACCATTTCCCCAATAATCAAGTGTCGAAATAATTCAGCTTAAAATTTCACTAATAAATAAATAAATAAATAAATAAATAAATAAATAAATAAATAATAATAATAATAATAAAAATAAAATAATAATAATAATATAATACCCTTAAGACTACCGTATGATATGGTAATTTGCATATCAAATAACATTAATTATAACAGTAATAAAAGAAAAAATAATAATACTATCTAAACACAACACCCAAGAACCATTCTGCAATATGGTAGCTAGCAATAGAATTATATAGGAACCAAAGTTGCATTAAAAATATATATATATATGATTAATAGTGTATCTTTATTAGATTAACTATAGTTATATATGAAAATATATTCTAATTAATGTTTAGTGATATTCATAAGGATATATTTCTGAGTATTTCTGAATTCTACTATGAAAATAGTTTTCTGAATAGTATAAATCCATTTATTTTTTTTTATTTTAATACAAAAAGACCATCAGAAAAATTGAAAAAATAAATACAGGTATAATTAAACAGACGAATACATACATATATATATATATATATATATATATATATATATATATATATATATATATATATATATATATATATATAACGGACATCTTGTGTCTGGATATTTTTTCTATGATCCTTTCCGTTTTTCTGATTAGGTTCTTAGTTTCAGCTATTAACAAGATTAATAATACTATTAGTACTAATATACTCAAATGCCTATAAATATAAATTTAAATTAAACACAGTCCTTTATTTTCCCCGCCTAAATAGAATATATATTCACTCCTCGGTCTATGCCTGGTTAACATTACTCCACTGACGATGGACCTGGAAGGGTCCGAAAGCGCTTTGGGAAGCTTTGGAAATTTTATCAGCCAGTTTCCGTCTGAAACTAAGAACCTAATCAGAAAAACGGAAAGGATCATAGAAAAACTATCCAGACACAAGATGTCCGTTATTTTTAATGATACTTGTATATATATATATATATATATATATATATATATATATATATATATATACAAGTGTCATTAAAAATAACGGACATCTTGTGTCTGGATAGTTTTTCTATGATCTATATATATATATACATATTACGATATGATCATAATTTTTCCCTTTTTCTTCCTCGTCGCGGCAGAGTTTTTCAATCAGTGTTACTTCCTCGATTTTGGATGCATCTTCTTTCGTGTGAATCAGATGATTCTGGTGTTGGTGTTAGTTTCCCCGATGTTTTTCTGGAAAGACATCGGGTACTTACGCGAAAGACCACGAGAAGGTCGCCAACATCCCTAAGTGAAAGTGATACTGTGGAACCGACTGGATTCGAACTTGGAACACCCAGGTCTTCAGTCCGTGTCGTTATCCACTTACCCACTGTTAGAAGTCATTGTTCAAGAAAGACAAATAGAACTTTTACACAGAAAGAAGGAAGCATAAAAAGAATGCTATCGATAACTGTAGGCTTTCACAAAACTATTTATCATATTTGATAAAAAAAAATCAATAAATCAAAGGTATAAATCTATACATGAGACAATGTAAAGTATAAATAAACGACCCGTGCGCCGTTGGGTCAGTATTTGTTATATTAAATATGCAATGTGTGAACTCTGACATTGGTTGATAATCATGTTTTTACAAGGATTACAAAATCAAAGAATTTCACAAAATCAGAATACATTGTGATGTTATAATTGTCTCCCTCTTTTTCTCACTCCTCCCCTTCTCTATTTCCCTCTCTCTCTCCCCCTCTCTCTCTCTTTACTCTCTCTCATCTCCCACTCTCGGTCTTAATTATTTACACTATTTCATTATAAATTAAAAGGACTTCACAAAGTCAGAGTACATTGTGATATCATAGCAGGCTCCCCCTCTCTTTTTTCTCTCTCTCTCTTTTCACTCGCTTTCTTTCCCATCTTTCCCCCCTCCCACTTTTAAGTATTTACATCATTCCATCTATCCCACTATTCCTCCCACCATCTAAAACCTTCATGTACAGCTGAAAAGTGTGCACGGTGACAAGCAAGATAACACCATCATCAGAGTTTTAGTAGCATGTATGATAAGAAAACGCACACAAACGTAGAAATACACGTGTTTACACACTAAAAAATACTAATACCCATACATACACGTACGCAACAAACAGGGACAGAATTTTTTTTTTAATACAAAATGACGCCCCTTGCCCCCCCCCCCCCAAACGCCAAACAAATCGATGTGCCGCCATTTCAGCCTTGAAAAAAAAAAAAGCGTAAAATCATATTTGATGCTTCCGACTCTATTTCAGTTTTGGTAAGATATTGATTCGTGCCGAAAGAAGAAACCTAATCCTTTGTTGGCTCAGATTCATCCGATTATTTCGAAGTCTTCAGAGTCGCGCCCCTTTGCGTTATATTTCTCACACACACGCACACACACACACACACACACACACACACACACACACTGATGCCTCACGCCTCACGGCTCACGCACACGACCCACCATAGAATCGAGTCTTCAGAATGCATCAAAGACCCAGATGCACGTTCATGAGCTCGAACGAGGGGGAGATAATCTTTAAAGAATCAAATGTTTTACTTCGAAGTTAGAGATAATTAACACATTCCTCTCTCCCCTTCTTTCCACCCCCTCTCTCTCTCTCTTGCCCCTTCTGTTTCTCTATCTCTGTTTCCCCCTTTCTCTCACTCTCCCTTTCTTTCCTTTAGTACCCCTCTCACTCGCCCCTTCTTATCTCTCTCCTCCTTCTCATCTCTTTCTCCCTATTTCTCTTTCATGTTTTATTTCTTTTTCTTTATTTCTCTCTCTTTTTCCTCTACCCTTCTCTCTCTCTCTCTCTCTCTCTCTCTCTCTCTCTCTATATATATATATATATATATATATATATATATATATATATATATATATATATATATAATTTAATGAATAATAACAAAATGTGCTTAACTTTAATATTTTACCGCAGTTTCAGGATATCACACAAATGTGATATATCCAAGCAAGTTTGATTAAAAAACTGCGGAGTTTTTATTTTTCTTTGGATAATTTTCGCGACTATTCGATTAATCTTCCGAGTATATTGGGTTAGTTGGTTTAGTAAGGATCCAACTGTTAGGGTAAGTTTAGGGTTATGTTAATATTAGGGTTAAATTAAGGTTAGGTTAGGTTTGGTTAGGTTTGGTTAGTGTTGAGTTGGGTTAGGGTTGGGTTAGTGTTAGTGTTAGTGTTAGTGTTAGTGTTAGTGTTAGTGTTAGATTAGGGTTAGGTTAAGGTTAGGTTAGGGTTAGGCTAGGGTAAGGTTAGGGTTAGGGTAAGTTTAAGGTTATGTTAATATTAAGGTTAGGTTAGGTTTGGTTAGGGTTGAGTTGGGTTAGGGTTGGGTTAGTGTTAGTGTTAGTGTTAGTGTTAGTGTTAGTGTTAGGTTAGGGTTAGGTTAAGGTTAGGTTAGGGTTAGGCTAGGGTAAGGTTAGGGTTAGGGTTAGGGTAAGGTTTGGGTTAGGGTTAATGTAGGGTTGGGTTGGGATAAGGTTAGGGTTGGGTTAGTGTTAGTGTTAGTGTTAGTGTTAGTGTTAGTGTTAGTGTTAGTGTTAGGTTAGGGTTAGGTTAAGGTTAGGTTAGGGTTAGGCTAGGGTAAGGTTAGGGTTAGGGTTAGGGTAAGGTTTGGGTTAGGGTTAATGTATGGTTGGGTTGGGATAAGGTTAGGGTTGGGTTAGTGTTAGTGTTATTGTTAGTGTTAGGGTAAGGTAGGGTTAGGTTAAGGTTAGGGTTAGGCTAGGGTTAGGGTTAGAGTTAGGTCAGGGTCAGGTTAGGGTCAGGTTAGGGTTAGGTTTAGAGCGCTTTCGATATCCCCGATTTTTATCAGTAGATATTTTCTTGTTATTTATTCAGAATAGTTAATTGATCGTTCGCGTCTCGTGTTTTGGCGGTGAAAATTGTGCGATTTAATCTATTATCTAATTTGAGGTAAAAAAAAAAATCCCCTGAAATCATCATCGTTTCATGTTGTCGTCATCGCGCAAAGGATTTTCTGTTTTTCGTTTCTCATATTTTCATTTTACATTCCATTTTGAAAAGTCGACATTTCTGTAACTGTCAATTTTCAGTTAAGGATCTAAACACAACACCAAAACAAAACGAAAAAAAAAAAGCAAAAAAAAAAAGAAACAGAACCATTTTATTTCCAACAATTTGGAAAATTGTTCGTTGAATTATTCGAAAGAAAACATGGCGACTGGATCATGTTAGCAGCAAGTTTGCATTCATTTATATTTCATGCGTACAGATTCAGTTTTACACATGCGTATACTTATTTCCGTTTTCACACACACACACACACACATTTTACTGGGTGTACTTTACATCTACATACACACGCTCTCAAAATTTGATACAATCTTTGACACAGCCACAAATAACGTTTTCATATTGTAAAAGCCGGCTTTATATATATATATTTTTTTTTGGGGGGGGGGTGAGGTTACATTTTAATCGGATGTCGTTTGCACAACTTTCTGGCCTTGTTTTCGTATCAGGCAGCAAACTTGAATGTAAAAATTAAAACTAGTTTCTCATTTCTCTCCGCTCATTTAGTCTCTCTCTGCTCTCTCCCTCTTTCCGTTTTTTTTCACTCTAATATATTTATATTCTTTGTTTGTTTATTTTAACCTTATTTCTATTGTAACATATTTTATATAAGTTAACCTGAATTTTTTCAAAGCTTTCAAATATATGCGAACAAGGTAAAAATCTGACCTAAGCGTCATCATCCATCAACTTAAAAGTATACACATAGAGCAAACGTGGAATTAAATAACGCATATTTCACGTAATTCTTAAATAACGCATATTTCACGTAATTCTTAAATAACGCATATTTCACATAATTCTTAAATAACCCATATTTCACATAATTCTTAAATAATGCATATTTCACGTAATTCTTAAATAATGCATATTTCACGTAATTCTTAAATAACGCATATTTCACGTAATTCTTAAATAACGCATATTTCACGTAATTCTTAAATAACGCATATTTCACGTAATACTTAAATAACGCATATTTCACGTAATTCTTAAATAACGCATATTTCACATAATTCTTCTCACTGAAAGAGCTGTGATACAACGAACAGTCTGTCTATGGATGACTATATAAACTCCCCCTTAAAATGCAACCGCCTGCTACTACTTAGTGTAATGCAGAACTCTTTGTAAATAAACAAATTGAGCACTCTAGTCAATGTTTGTATAAATATATTGTAAATATTATTTACGAAGTCCTTTCCTGTGGCTGAGTGGTGAGAGTTGCCAATTATCAAATAGATGGTCGAGCCCTTGCTTGTGAATGGTGCTAGTCTAGCCGCACTGTGAAACAGTCCGTCTGTCTGTGGATGACTAAAGAATGTTTTATTTTTTAATTTTTTATTTTCATTTTAATAAAAATATCTGCATCTAACACATGGCTTTTGAAGGCATTTTGCCTCTTTCTTTAAGTGTAAAACTCTAAAGATGCTTAAAAAAATGAACTTTCCCAAATTTATGCCTACTAGCGACCATGCGCGATTTAAGTTCAATTTAAAAGAGACATTTACACCATTAAGTCTACACAACATCGGACGTCACTTCTACAAGACCAGGAAGGATTATTACGAAAAAAAGGTTAATATCTTTTATTTTTCTAAAGCTCTGTCGAGGCTTGTTATATTAAGCGAAATATTAGATAAAAAAAGTCAAGATGCAAAAGAAAAAAAAGAATGTTTTCATTATTTTTTTTTTAATTCTGATTTTAATTAAAAAAATATCTGCATCTAACGCATGGTTTTTGAAGGTATTTTGCCTCTTTCGTTAAGTTTAATATATATATATATATATATATATATATATATATATATATATATATATATATATATATATATATAAGAAATGTTGTTCTTGGTTTAGAAAGCATTGTTTATTTGGCAATATGAATAATTAAGAATAGTATGAGCAATTAGAACATCATACAATGCATTTTAGTTTTATTAACTTTTTTTTTTTCGATTTAATTTTCGACGATATACTTCCTCGTCAGAATCTCAAATAACGATACATTAAAATACCCTTTGTTTTTCTTTTCGTCATCTCGTTTTTGGTGTGTTATCAATCCGTGTGATGTTGAAACGAATTTTGAGAGTCTCTTTAGTCAAGAACGTCATAGAGACAACGTACATCCTACATACATGCCCGTTCCCCTGTAAACGATGTTTGTGTAACATGCTTTCAATGCTGCAACAACCACTCTACCAAAGCACTTACACGCCACTAACAAGCATCTGCCATCGCAAGCCTAGGATTCTACGAATACATTGCTGATAAAAACGTTATTACTTTTTTTTATATACCACCCACGTTTTTCATACATAAAAGTCAGGTTTATTTTTTTATTCCAATAACCATGTTTTTATTTTATTATATTTATTTTTTATTTTTTACATTTCCAAAAAACATAACAATTCTATGAGATGTGTTTTTACGGTCCGTTTCATTTGTTGTGAGCCAAACAACATTTTTATGTGAATATCGTCTATGCCACACTACAAAATCATCAGAAAGTTCACAAAGAGTAAAAAGTTATTGGATTAAAGTGTCTTGATATATATATATATATATATATATATATATATATATATATATATATATATATTATAATATAAAATGAAGTAATAAAATAAGGTGTCAATCAAATTTTATTAGAATTCAAAGTTCATGCAAAGCATCCTTAAGTCCTTAGCTCATGAGTTTTCAAAGATAATTCTTCTCTTCAGAGGACCATTACCGCAGTTATACTACTACAGGCAATAAAATTACGCTTTGAAAATATATAAAATTATATACACAAATATATAAAAGTACATAACATCAAACATATCAATCCAAAAACATACTTTTGTTGAATCCATACAGTCCATCCAGGTCATACAAGTTGAGAAGCATAATCAGGAAGGACATTACTCCAAGATACAAACAGCAGTCCAAATACGTGAAATTGAAGGGGCCGGCAAAGTTATCCAGTCGCGAAATGTGTCCATATTCAATGTTAATGATAAATAAATCAATCAAAATAATACAAAAAGTCCAATGAAAGTTCCGAAATCCCAACACGTGCAACTCAAGTCAAATCCAAATTCGTTGTTTAATTAGAAAACCCGCTAAATCCGAATCGAGCAAAATAAGACCGACTCCCATCACATTGAGCTTCAGTTTTTTATCCGGATGTTTCACTAATTATAAGATATTAGTTGACGCTTATATCTTTTGTTGGATTGCTTCATATATATATATATATATATATATATATATATATATATATATATATATATATATATATATATATATGTGTGTGTGTGTGTAATTACAGTAGATTAAGACAACATCGGTACCGTTGGTTTCAAATCCAAACACAGGGGACCTATAGTTTACCTCCTACGCTGAGGACACTTTTCAGCCTCTGTTTATTTCTGTCTCCTCGGAAAATGGCGTCTTGCACGCTGCGATATTTCAATCTTTTAGTTTATTTTTGTTATTATTTTGTTTTTACTTTTTTAATTTTTTAATTAATTCGGGATTTCCACCCGCAAATTCTGCCAATATATACGTCACAGGTAAGACATTACATATATAAATAAATATTACGATATTATTTAAAAAAAATCCTTCTCAATAATCGAGCACTCTGGTGGGGTTCTCTTCTACTAACCTTACTTATATATATATATATATATATATATATATATATATATATATATATATATATATATATATATATATATATATATATATATATACATATATATATAAGTCAGTTTTTTTATTATTATATTCTAATAACAATGGTTTTATTTTATTATTTTAATTTTTATTTTATCACATTTCCAAAAAATATAAAATTTCTGTGAGATATATATATCTCACAGAAATATTATATTTTTTGGAAATGTGAAAAAATTAAAAATAAAACCATGGTTATTGGAATATAATAAAAACTGACTTATATTTTGCTCTGTTATCAATAATTGACAAGCATTGAGCTGAATTTTCAAAGGAGACTACAAACTTAAAGGATCTGATGGTATATGGTAATACATATATTGTCATTAATAATTATATATATATATATCTATATATATATATATATATATATATATATATATATATATATATATATATATATATAGATATATATATACTCGATTCTGTTTATACATACATTTCATTGTTAATATTCTTATAATGCATGCACCTGCTGATACAATCTCTGACATAGCAATAAATCATGTTGTCGTATTTCAAAACATGGCTTCCCCATTTTTTATAAGAATGTACAGATCTGACCTCGTTTGTACAACTTCTGGATTCAGTTCTCACATCCTGTAAACGTTAAAAAATTTCACAATGTTTTTCTTAATCTCACAAATTTATTTCTACTTCCTGTCAGGTCTCCAGCTATGGGTTAAATAGAAAGACTATTACGATTTATTTTTTACAGACTATTACGATTTATTTTTTACAGACTATTTATTTACAAACAAATTAATCTACAAACTAATCGTATATAAACTTACAATTTCGGCATACAATGACTAAACGATCGTTGACATGCCGTAAAACCCAATAACTAACCACAAAACATCCTTCCTTTTTTGTCCCCTTTTTATTTTGAATCTGAACTCGTTTCTGCCTTACCCTAATTTTTATCTAGAAAATTAAAACCAATGAACTACTTTTTTTTATTCTGAGCAATGTTCTCTCTATCCCCCTCTTTCTTCCTCCCTATCTTTCACACTTATATGCATATATATTTTCTTTCACCATTCTTAATTATTTTGCATTTCTTTCATAATGTATAATGTTTTCTCTAAAAAAATTAATTCAAAAATAAACAAATTTAATATAAAGTCGAATCTGAAACATGTATGCATATATGTAGTCAATAATGTTTGCATTAATAAAAATATACTATAATACAGTTCTAACTGTTATTGACCACTATTTTATTTTTTATAAATAAATAAATAATATTACGCTAAATTCCAATGACCAAGTCTTTATTCATTTTGTTTTCAAAATTCAAAAAGTTCGTACATACCAGGTCCTGGATTTTTCACATATGCAACTCTTCAGAAGTCCAAAGATTGTTTTCAGAAACGCCAGTGAGCAGTAGGAAAAGAAAAAAACAAACAAAAACTTACATTGAACACTGGATTATCTCCGAACGTAGTCAGGCGCTATTTCATTTTTAATACAGAGTTAGGAAAATACGGAGTAAATAACTTAAGTGACCTGTCGAAATAGCATATAATTAATCAAATGTATAAAGCAAATATAAAAAGATTTGCTTTATACATTTGATTAATTATTATATGTAGATAAATAAAATATAAAAGCATAGTTAAGTTAAAAAATTCAAATATAAAGGTGAAGAAAGGGTATCATTCTATATGGTATAATCCACCTTACAGTAAGCATGTTCTTAACAATATTCTTCAGAAATTCTACCACATTGAGGAAAATAACTTCCCTCAAAATAGTAAATTATGTAAAAACACAATAAAATTATCATTCTCAACATCCATAAACTCAGTCTCAATGATTATAGCTTATAAATAAATCACAAAATAAACAATGTAGGATTGAATATCCATCCAAACTCTCTAGTAGAGCCCCGATGTAATTGTAGAAATGTAAATGAATGCTCTCTAGAAGGTAAGTGCCCAACATCAAATGTAATAGCGTAGAGGAAATTAATATCATGACATACATATGATCGACAGAAACCACATATCCTCTTTCAAAGTAAAGCCTAACACGGAATCTAAGAACACCCCAACATCACTAGCTAAATGTGAAAGAGAATTACGTAAAAGTAACGGTTAATTCAAATTAAAATGGTCTATATTATATACAGCAAATACGTACATAAGGTTAAAAATGTAACTTATGAACCCTGAAATCTTATAAAAAAGATAATTTAGTTAATAAAAAACATGAAAGCTACAAAACTGTTTACACCGATCCAGATACTACAATTCTATTTTAGACCTGATTAATTACTCAATAGTGTAAACGGACATTAGACTAATAAAATATATATAATCATACCATTTTTATTCATTTGAATTAGCCTTCAAATTTACACGTCATTACATTTTCCGTTATTAATAGGTAACATATTTTATACCTATTTCTGATGGTTTTATTAATTTTATTTCAACACATTAATTATCATGTTTTTATATCTGAAATAGTGTTGAATGTAAGTGTTTTTTTTTCCTTTTCTGTTCCCTTATTTTTCTTGAAACGTTCGTTGGACTTCTGAAGACTTGTATATATGAAACGTCTTGGATATACATATCTATTCCTGGTTGTTTATGCAAGTATAAACGGACCGACAAGTCATTGAACCTTCTCAATTAAAAAAATAGAGAGTTGGTCATTGGAATTCATCGTAATATTTTTTATTTATATATGCTCCGTTGTTAAAAGTTAACATTCGTCGAGCTTTTATTTTGAAAAGTTTTAACTATTTATTAAAAAATATATACACAAATATATGTTATATATATATATATATATATATATATATATATATATATATATATATATATATATATATATATATAAGATTTCTTTACAGAAATTAGAAACCATAAACAATAAATTTATTTTTTAAATGAATAATATTCCTTTATTTATAAGCTTAGATTTTCGAAAAAGAAATTTGGCTTCAACAATGCTAGACTTTTTTCTTTTCATTTCGTAAGTATAGCCCCCAGGAGGAGTGACCCTCCTGTGATAACAATATATATATATATATATATATATATATATATATATATATATATATATATATATATATATATATATATATATATATATATATACAGTCGCGTCCAAAACTAAGGGACAAAATTTTAAAACCTAATATTTGTAAGAAATAATAACCGTAAAAAGCTGAAATTTTGACAACCGGTAGTTGTTGTCATCCATAATAACATACTAAAATTTGAACCCTTTGTATAGAATAGAAAAAGAATTATAACAATTATTCATTTATTTCCAAATTTGGAATGTCCAAAAGTAAGGGACAAAATTGAGAAAAACAATGTAAACAGCCAAAAAAAAACGATAAAAGTACATGTGTAATCAATATTTAGTAAATGAGCCCTTGCTCTCAATGACAGCTGCACATCTTCGACTACAAGAACGGATCAGTTCTTGACAATCCTTGATACTAATTTTAGACCATTCTTCTTGAAGCTTCACCCACAAATCCCTCGTGTTAGTGGGATTTCTTTCCCTAACTTTCACTCCTAAGATCTTCCAAAGATTTTCTATTGGATTTAAGTCAGGACTTTGCGGTGGCCAATCCATAATTTCGAAATCTTGCTCGCTAAGGTAACTCATTACCACCTTTGCCTTGTGACATGGAGCATTATCTTGCATAAACATTGCCCTATCGAATCCTGAATTATGTATGATTGGCACAATATGATCTTGAACAATGTTTTTATACATCTGCGCGTTTACACGAGTTTGTAATCGGACAAGAGGCGTTGTACCTTGGCTAGAAAACATTCCAAATACCATGACGTTTCCGCCCCCAAATTTGACAGTTTTCTTAGTACACTTTGTACTTAATTTTTCACCAATACGTCTCTTTACAAAGTTTTTTCCGTCATTTCCAAATAGATTAAACTTGCTTTCATCACTGAAAAATACTTTTGCCCAATTTTCATATGTCCAAATTACATACCTGTTTGCAAACTCTAATCTCTTCTTCTTATTCTTCGAACTAACAAGTGGTTTCTTCCTTGGCGTTCTATTAAACAGCCCTATTTCTTGCAGTCGTCTAGAAACAGTCTGTCTTGACACATTAACACATGAGGTACTATTCATAACCCTTTTAATTTCTGTGCAAGACTTAAAACGGTCCTTTAATGACATACGCTGCATTATTCGATCTTCTCTTGCTGAAGTTTTGCGGGGTCTGCCGGTTTTAAAAGCACTAGCTATTTTGCCAGTATCATTGTAGGATTTTACAATCCTGTCTACAACACTCTTGGAAAGTTTCACTTTCTCTGAAATCTCTCTAATGGTGTGCTTTTCCTTGTGTAGCTTCACAATAGCTTGTCTCACAGAGTAATCAAGTTTTTGACGTTTCGCCATGGTGTTGACTGATGCAACGTTTACAAATGACTAAATAAGAGTTCTTCAGTAGAGGAAATAAAAAAAGTTGAATGTAGCATGCTATTTACACCGTTTTTCTCAATTATGTCCCTTACTTTTGGACATTCCAAATTTGGAAATAAATGAATAATTGTTATAATTCCCTTTTCTATTCTATACAAAGGGTTCAAATTTTAGTATGTTATTATGGATGACAACAACTACCGGTTGTCAAAATTTCAGCTTTTTACGGTTATTATTTCTAACAAATATTAGGTTTTAAAATTTTGTCCCTTAGTTTTGGACGCGACTGTATATATATATATATATATATATATATATATATATATATATATATATATATATATATATATATATATATATGTCCGATGTTGCTGACACAAGGATTTAAATGAAGTCTGTTTTCGATGTGCACGCGCCTAGTAGTGCTAGTATAAAAAAGAGTGTTGATTACAGATATATATATATATATATATATATATATATATATATATATATATATATATATATATATATATATATAAAGATTCGCCAGTGTTCGCACTGATATTAATATTCATTTGAAATAACATCTAAATCGGTGAAGTTTAAATCTAAAGAAGAGCGTATAAATTCCTAGAGTAAAAATGTAGAAAAGGTTCATCATGGAAATAGAGTGAAGTATGTCTTCCCGAAGTCATTTCGTGTTGATTAATTCCTTTGTTCTTTACTTCTTTTTTTTTGCTCGTCAAGCGACAATCCAAACTGTTCATTATAGATATGTGTGTGCGTGTGACATAACTTAATTCTTTAATTTCCCGTCTTCTTTTTTATCATGGCGGCCTGAAATGTTCATTATACTATGTGTGCGATACCTACCCTTTTCTCACTGTCTTTCTTCTTCTTCTTCTTCTTCTTCTTCTTCTTCTTCTTCTTCTTCTTCTTCTTCTTCTTCTTCATTGCTGACTGTTCTGTGTGCTATTCTCTTGTTTCTTTGTCGTTTTTTTCTCTCTCACCGTCGCTATCGCGTTGATTCTTCGTCTAATGGTTGCTGCCTCATTGTTTCTGATCGTCTTCTGGTCGTGGATGACCGTTGATCGTCTCATCAGTTTAGCTAGATAAATAACATTTTTCCTCGCACAGAAACGTAGACAAAAGACGTCCACTGAGAGTTTTAGTTTTAATTTCGGAGAGAAATAGCTGACACATGAGAGAGGGACTAGCATTCTCTTAACTAATAAATTAACAAGCTTATTAAGAATAAATCGGTGGACACGAAGAAGAGACATATCGGGGGACAGACGAAATATGCCTTTTAGCTTTCTTTTTTTTAACTGAATATTTGAAATGATTTCGTCCAGCAATTTTTTATTCGCTAAACTTTGGGCAAAGGGAAGAATTTATATTTACTTATATAAAAATTTATATACAAATTTATATTTATTTATATACAAATTTATATACAAATTTATATACAAATTTATATTTACTTATATACAAATATTTACTTATATACAAATATTTACTTATTACAAATGTTTACTTATATACAAATATTTACTTATATACAAATGTTTACTTATATACAAATATTTACTTATATACAAATGTTTACTTATATACAAATATTTACTTATATACAAATGTTTACTTATATACAAATATTTACTTATATACAAATAAATACACGTTGATCTTTATTAATGAAGTAAAAGCTATATACTATGTATACAACTTATACAAGGATATATACTATACATACAAGTCCTACAAAGACTATACTATACATACAACTTATACAAGGATATATACTATACATGCAATTGATTTTGAGGATTTATTATATAATTCTTAATTTGGTACTTTTTTACATTGGGACCCGCTCTAACTTTGACCCTAACCCTAACGACAATCGACTAAATCCCATCTATTCACTGTTGAGGTCCCCAGATGTCGGAGAGATTTCTACTTAAATAACTTCTTTCCCCGTGCTGTTGGCCTCTGGAACTCCCTCCCTGCCCCCTGTTTCCCCGACGGTACTGACATGCAGAAATTTAAAACTAATGTAAACAGACATCTCGCTGCGCTGATCCCAATTAAGGTTGACCTCCGCCAACCTTCTCCCTTTTCTTTCTTCTCAGTAGCCCGTTATGTTTACAATGGCGGCCTGCCTTGTCTGGGGTGAACTATATAAAAAAAAAAAGTTAGTACGGGTCCCAATGTAAAAAAAGCACCCTTACTTCATATTTACTTATATACAAATAAATACACGTTGGTCTTAATTATTGAAGTAGAGCATATATATTATGCATACAGGTTATACAAGTCCTACAAGGATATATATTATACATGCAATTGATTGGGTGGATTTATTACATAATTCTTAAAGAACACGTTTCTGTACACGTAACTTTTATATTTCAACAAGACTGTCTTGATAATAGTCAACACGGAAGCCATACTACTTCACTTACCGGAAGAAGGTTCCCGTTAACCGGAAGAGTGAAATCATCCGCTAAAATAGTCCGCCTCCAGAAACGGAAAACTCGGACGGTAACCGGACGTGGCAAGACGACCAGTGGCGTCATATTGATGCGAGTGTTCTTCTTTCCAACAGCTGTTCTAGCCATCACACATTTCTGCCCGACATGTTGTCAGTTTTAGTGCCTGGAAGCCCTGCCAACGTGACACATTCAAACACTTGTGAAATGTAAACAGCCTCTTGCGTTAGCGAGACTTTCAAAGTTGGTTTTATCAGCGAGCAATTTTGCAAGGATTAGCATTTTATCCGGGCAGGCAAAAAGTTGACAATAACTGAATGGATTATATAAGATAAACAATGGTTAGGGTTAGGGTAGGGTTAGGGTTAAGGTTAGGGTTAAGGTTAAGGTTAGGGTTAGGGTTATGGTTAGGGTTAGTGTTAGGGTTATGGTTAAGGTTAGGGTTAGGGTTAGGGTTAGGGTTATGGTTATGGTTAGGGTTAGGGTTAGGGTTAGGGTTATGGTTAGGGTTAGGGTTAGGGTTAGGGTTAGGGTTATGGTTAGGGTTATGGTTATGGTTATGGTTAGGGTTAGGGTTAAAATAAACCTGAATAGAAAATCTAGCTTAAACTAAAATTTGAATTATTCGGACTACTGTTCTCATCTTGGTTGTTATTTTCACAACGTTTCGACCGATGCAACCTCCAACTTTCTTCAAGTATAACTTTAATGGGTAATACCGCTGCTCACCTGAAACATGATTAGGTTAAAAACTCCAAAAATTCATGCTAGAATTGTTCACATGAAGCCTTGGCGCAACGGATAAGGGTATTAAGTAAATGTATTAATAGTTATAAGTGACAGTCTGCTAAAGGTTAAACTGAGAATGAAATAATATTTATTGAAAATCTAAAGGGTTCAGTACGAAATTTCGTATGAATTTCCGAGTGCGACAAAAAGATTCCCGAGTTCCAAAAGATGCACCTGAATAAGGCCGGAGATTACATCGGTCGAAATGTCGTGAAAAGACCAACGAAGATCAGAATAGTAGCTTGTATAAATAAAATAATAAAAATTGGGTATCCAAGTCTCAAAAATTTCCGAAACTTAAACTAAAATAAAATGAAATTATTGAATTGAAGCCGATACTTGGTCGGGAAAGTGGCATTTGAAAAGCTAGCGCCCGAGAAGGTGAGCACT
>OY744541.1:85988046-86075546 GCA_963556195.1 Sepiola atlantica
GGAGTAAGTTTATTGCTTACTGTCTGAGGCGCCCCTACCGGGAAATGCTGACGGGGCTGCACAGGCAATTTTAAATGGCCATAGTGCTCACCTCTCATGCGCTGGCTTTTCAAACTCCACTTTCCCAACCCTGGGTCACATCTTACTTGTGGGAGTAAGATAAAACTGGCCTTGTGCCTAACTCCTGGAGAGGAGTAAATACATACTCTATGCATTCCTCTACCTCCCCACCCCACCAGATTTTCAAACATTTTATATGTTCGTTCCATCATCGTTTCCCACGTTTCCCATTTTCTTAACTTTTCCCGCCACAAGATTCGTCCATCTTTTTTCCCTTTCAATCATTATAACCGTCTCTCATTTCTGATTTCATCATTTCATCTCCCCCCCCCCCCCCCCGCCGCCTTTTCTAACCACGATTTCTTTCTGTTCCTCTCCCCCCCCCTCTTTTCATCGACGCTCTTCCCATTTCCAATTTGAAAATTCAATAAGCGCCCAGGATCGTCAAACCCGTTTCAGATTTAACGCTGAAATATTAGGGACTTAACAATTTTCGAATTCAATTCTTCCATTTCGATTCCAATTTGCTGTTTCAGTCTAATTTTGTTCCACTTACAAATGCGATGTTTACTTCATTCGACGGTTTTTGTCACTTTAACACAGGAACATTTCCATTTTCATGATTACAGTTGTTGTTGTTGTTGTTGTTGTTGTTGTGGTTGTTGTTGTTGTGGTTGTTGTTGTTGTGGTTGTTAACTTCGTTTTCTTCCACTTCCGGCGTAGAAACCATTTAAAGCAAGACATCACGCACGCATGCGTAAAACGAAGCACATTTCCAGTCTTTATTATGTTTCTGTCCACACATTGCTTCGTAACAATTAATCACACACACCCACACACACACGCGCACACACACACACACACACATATATATATATATATATATATATATATATATATATATATATATATATATATATTAAATTCTAATTATACATATACATTTTAGATTATATATATATATATATATATACTTTTTTAATTTTATATAGTTATATATATATTAAATTATAATTATATATATATATCTTAAATTATATATATATATTTCAATTATATATATATATATATATATATATATATATATATATATATATATATATATCTGTATATTTATTTATTTTAGTAGAGTAAAATTAGTACAACAGCACAGAAGGACTTAGCCATCCGACTCTCTTCAGCTTCTGTTGTCATCTCAACAGATAATAAATATTACGCTCTTAATTGTGAATTTTTAACATTAATTCTCAATTAATCGAGCACTCTGCTGGGATTTTTCCTGCTATAATACAAAGAAGTTATATATATATATATATATATATATATATATATATATATATATATATATATATATATATATATATTAAATTACTTGTTTTAATTTTTAATTAATAATTTTATAATTTTTTTATCTATATGTTGTTTTTTTTAAATTTAAATAATTTAGATTTGCTGTATCCTATATATTTTAAAGTTACTGTAAAAATTGTATTTAATTTGAAAATACTATCTAAAAAATAGTACGGTCCGTAAACTGCATAAGCACCAATTTGTCCTTATGAGAGCACATAAAAAGCTACTAAAAAAAAGTACCGAAACATCCGTTCTCGATTTCATACAAAGAAACATATCTAAAGGAGATATCTTGCTTGTTTGTGCCTCTTATGCTTGCATAGATATTAATAACGCCAACGGTCAACGCCGATATCACGAGTGAGATATAACCCTAACCCTAACCCTAACTCTAACCCTAACCTTAACCTCTTGTAAAGGAGACAGATGTGTGCATAGGTTAGATAAAACCAGAATGACCCCAGGAAAAAAGCAATTTCTGACTCTAATAAAAATCCGTGTCACAATCCATAATTTCAAGATTAGAAATGAAATGAATCGTGTGTTCCTAGTCACTTGGCTCTCCACGGATTGCAATGTCAGACACAAGGTCAGTTTTAAAGGGAAGATAAAATCCAGCTCTCTAAAAGGCGCACATTGGATTAAAACTAGGGAAAATCGAACAGAAACTACACTTTGAATTATTTATTTGCTCAAACAATAGTGATGCAATTTTACTAATTTAGGCCCAAGGTCCCAAAAAGTTTGGGTTCATGATGATGTGAACTTGGTCAATTGAAATGTCAAATAAAATGTCAAATAAATTTGTTAATTGAAATGTCAAATAAAATGTCAAATAAAATGTCAAATAAAATGTCAAATAAATTTGTCAATTGAAATGTCAAATAAAATGTCAAATAAAATGTCAAATAAATTTGTTAATTGAAATGTCAAATAAAATGTCAAATAAAATGTCAAATAAATTTGTTAATTGAAATGTCAAATAAAATGTCAAATAAAATGTCAAATAAATTTGTTAATTGAAATGTCAAATAAAATGTCAAATAAAATGTCAAATAAAATGTCAAATAAATTTGTCAATTGAAACGTCAAATAAAATGTCAAATAAAATGTCAAATAAATTTGTTAATTGAAATGTCAAATAAAATGTCAAATAAAATGTCAAATAAAATGTCAAATAAATTTGTCAATTGAAACGTCAAATAAAATGTCAAATAAAATGTCAAATAAATTTGTTAATTGAAATGTCAAATAAAATGTCAAATAAAATGTCAAATAAAATGTCAAATAAATTTGTTAATTGAAATATCAAATAAAATGTCAAATAAAATGTCAAATAAAATGTCAAATAAATGTGTTAATTGAAATGTCAAATAAAATGTCAAATAAAATGTCAAATAAATTTGTCAATTGAAATGTCAAATAACAAAAAAGCAATGTTTCAAATTTCTCCTTATTGAGTCATCACGTAATGGACACTTTTGTTTATTAACAATCAGTTCTAAGTGACAGTCTTTTGAGGGTCAAAGGTTCAATCCTTATTACAAGTGATAATAACTAAAAAGAACATAATAATTAATTAACACTTCTATCTAATCGTGGCTGAAGGAACGAGAACAATCTAACCCCGTGGATTAAAAAAAAAATAAATGCTCATGACGTAATTTCGTATAGGTTCCCGTATTCAATGTAAACATTTCCAAGTTCAAAATATGCACCCGAAGAAAGTCAGAGGTTACATCGGCTGAAACGTTGTGAAAATAACAGCCAAGACGAGAATAGTAGTCCGAAAAATCTAAATAATAAAACAAATAAACACAAAAGCTATCCAACGAAAGAAAGAATCATGCGATAAAAAATTCCCAGACCGTAAACTTTCAAGTTTTAGCTCCTGGGCAACGCCGGGTTTCTTTTATAGAATATAATAAATCATCAACGCAATCGAGTTAACATATGTTTAAAACGTGCTACAAAAAAAATCAATAAGCAATCCAACAACAGCTTTCGCAAAACGCAGATTGGCATGTGTTACTATGGTTCGGGATTCCTTCTGTACCAATATGTTAACGTGCTTCCATACTATTTTAATGCAGCCATTGCTCCATAGAGGACGCATGTCTATTGTCACGGGATGAAATGTGAAGATGTGATATTCAATTCTTTAATCTTCATCATAGCAACCGCTGGTACATGGCGACGAAAGATAAACACGAACACAAACCGTAATCGTCTAATGGGTAAACATATCTGCTTGGTAGGTTTACGATACTG
This sequence comes from Sepiola atlantica, assembly GCA_963556195.1. NCBI lineage: Eukaryota > Metazoa > Mollusca > Cephalopoda > Sepiida > Sepiolidae > Sepiola > Sepiola atlantica. The sequence goes on from OY744541.1 coordinate 85,991,731, forward strand.
TCCTATTATCCAAGATCTAATTACCAAAATAAAGCTGCTATTACCGACTATCATCAGTGCATACGAATACACTTACCTTTCAGTTAACTGTTAACTGCTCACCCCTCACAGCAATCAAATAATGTACCCCCCCATGCTCGTTCGCTTCCAATTTTGTCTCGGGCTAATACCTCTGGTGTTGGTTGATATGGCGTCAATCACTTTTCGTCGTCTTCACGGGACGCTAGCGCTGACGAAGTTCCACTCTCTTGAAGAAAACTAGTGTTGTTGAAACGTCTCCATTGACTGGGACTTACCTCCACCACGTTGGGTTGATTGATCAAGAGATAAGGGCCAGGGTCACTCCGGGAATGGAGCGTCAACTCGGAAGTGAGAACTACATTTGAACAACAAAAAAAAACAACAACAAAAAAAAGACCCTCAAATAACAACAGATAATCAAGTTATCGAGAATTCAACAAATATTCTCAATTTAAAATAAATATGAGAATGTATATTTCCGTGAACCTTACAATTACAGCCTTTCCATGGTTCGGGGGTTAATACCTTTGCGTCTTGACGGAATTTAGAGTTCCCACTTAATGAACAGTTGGAGTGTAAAGTGCAGAGTTAGAGCGACGTATCAGGATTAGTGATGCGACGATTGCAGATTTCCCCGATTCCGATACAATTACCGATTCCGTTCTAAATTCTCAATTCCGATACAATTACCGATTCTGTTCTAAATTTCCGATTCCGATACAATTACCGATTCCGTTCTAAATTCTCAATTCCGATACAATAACCGATTCTGTTCTAAATTCTCAATTCCGATACAATTACCGATTCTGTTCTAAATTTCCGATTCCGATACAATTAACGATTCTGTTCTAAATTCTCAATTCCGATACAATAACCGATTCTGTTCTAAATTCTCAATTCCGATACAATTACCGATTCTGTTCTAAATTTCCGATTCCGATACAATTACCGATTCTGTTCTAAATTCTCAATTCCGATACAATAACCGATTCTGTTCTAAATTCTCAATTCCGATACAATTACCGATTCTGTTCTAAATTTCCGATTCCGATACAATTAACGATTCTGTTCTAAATTCTCAATTCCGATACAATAACCGATTCTGTTCTAAATTCTCAATTCCGATACAATTACCGATTCTGTTCTAAATTTCCGATTCCGATACAATTAACGATTCTGTTCTAAATTCTCAATTCCGATACAATAACCGATTCTGTTCTAAATTCTCAATTCCGATACAATTACCGATTCTGTTCTAAATTTCCGATTCCGATACAATTACCGATTCTGTTCTAAATTTCCGATTCCGATACAATTACCGATTCTGTTCTAAATTCCCTATCCGATACAATTACCGATTCTGTTCTAAATTACCGATTCCGATACAATTACCGATTCTGTTCTAAATTTCCGATTCCGATACAATTACCGATTCCGTTCTAAATTCTCAATTCCGATACAATAACCGATTCTGTTCTAAATTCTCAATTCCGATACAATTACCGATTCTGTTCTAAATTTCCGATTCCGATACAATTAACGATTCTGTTCTAAATTCTCAATTCCGATACAATAACCGATTCTGTTCTAAATTCCCTATCCGATACAATTACCGATTCTGTTCTAAATTACCGATTCCGATACAATTACCGATTCTGTTCTAAATTTCCGATTCCGATACAATTACCGATTCCGTTCTAAATTCTCAATTCCGATACAATAACCGATTCTGTTCTAAATTCTCAATTCCGATACAATTACCGATTCTGTTCTAAATTTCCGATTCCGATACAATTAACGATTCTGTTCTAAATTCTCAATTCCGATACAATAACCGATTCTGTTCTAAATTCTCAATTACGATACAATTACCGATTCTGTTCTAAATTTCCGATTCCGATACAATTAACGATTCTGTTCTAAATTCTCAATTCCGATACAATAACCGATTCTGTTCTAAATTCTCAATTCCGATACAATTACCGATTCTGTTCTAAATTCCCTATCCGATACAATTACCGATTCTGTTCTAAATTACCGATTCCGATACAATTACCGATTCTGTTCTAAATTTCCGATTCCGATACAATTACCGATTCTGTTCTAAATTGTCAATTCCGATACAATAACCGATTCTGTTCTAAATTCTCAATTCCGATACAATTACCGATTCTGTTCTAAATTTCCGATTCCGATACAATTACCGATTCTGTTCTAAATTTCCGATTCCGATACAATTACCGATTCTGTTCTAAATTCCCTATCCGATACAATTACCGATTCTGTTCTAAATTTCCGATTCCGATACAATTACCGATTCCGTTCTAAATTCTCAATTCCGATACAATAACCGATTCTGTTCTAAATTCTCAATTCCGATACAATTACCGATTCTGTTCTAAATTTCCGATTCCGATACAATTAACGATTCTGTTCTAAATTCTCAATTCCGATACAATAACCGATTCTGTTCTAAATTCTCAATTCCGATACAATAACCGATTCTGTTCTAAATTCTCAATTCCGATACAATTACCGATTCTGTTCTAAATTTCCGATTCCGATACAATTACCGATTCTGTTCTAAATTTCCGATTCCGATACAATTACCGATTCTGTTCTAAATTCCCTATCCGATACAATTACCGATTCTGTTCTAAATTACCGATTCCGATACAATTACCGATTCTGTTCTAAATTTCCGATTCCGATACAATTACCGATTCCGTTCTAAATTCTCAATTCCGATACAATAACCGATTCTGTTCTAAATTCTCAATTCCGATACAATTACCGATTCTGTTCTAAATTTCCGATTCCGATACAATTAACGATTCTGTTCTAAATTCTCAATTACGATACAATAACCGATTCTGTTCTAAATTCCCTATCCGATACAATTACCGATTCTGTTCTAAATTACCGATTCCGATACAATTACCGATTCTGTTCTAAATTTCCGATTCCGATACAATTACCGATTCCGTTCTAAATTTCCGATTCCGATACAATTACCGATTCTGTTCTAAATTTCCGATTCCGATACAATTACGGATTCTGTTCTAAATTCCCTATCCGATACAATTACCGATTCTGTTCTAAATTACCGATTCCGATACAATTACCGATTCTGTTCTAAATTCTCAATTCCGATACAATTACCGATTCTGTTCTAAATTTCCGATTCCGATACAATTAACGATTCTGTTCTAAATTATTCAATTCCGATACAATTACCGATTCTGTTCTAAATTTCCGATTCCGATACAATTAACGATTCTGTTCTAAATTCTCAATTCCGATACAATAACCGATTCTGTTCTAAATTCTCAATTCCGATACAATTACCGATTCTGTTCTAAATTTCCGATTCCGATACAATTAACGATTCTGTTCTAAATTCTCAATTCCGATACAATAACCGATTCTGTTCTAAATTCTCAATTCCGATACAATTACCGATTCTGTTCTAAATTTCCGATTCCGATACAATTACCGATTCTGTTCTAAATTTCCGATTCCGATACAATTACCGATTCTGTTCTAAATTCCCTATCCGATACAATTACCGATTCTGTTCTAAATTACCGATTCCGATACAATTACCGATTCTGTTCTAAATTTCCAATTCCGATACAATTACCGATTCTGTTCTAAATTACCGATTCTGTTCTAAATTCCCGATTCCGATACAATTACCGGTTCTGTTCTAAATTCCCGATTCTGATACAATAACTGATTCTGTTCTAAATTCCTTATTCCAATACACTTACCGATTCTATCTAAATTCCCGATTCCGATACAATAACTGATTCTGTTCTAAATTCCTTATTCCAATACACTTACCGATTCTATCTAAATTCCCGATTCCGATACAATAACCGATTCTGTCATAAATTCCCGATTCTGATACAATAACTGATTCTGTTCTAAATTCCCGATTCCAATGCAATTACCGATTCTTTTCTAAATTCCCGATTCCGATGCAATTAACGATTCTGTCATAAATTCCCGATTCTGATACAATAACTGCTTCTGTTCTAAATTCCCGATTCCAAACCAATTAACGATGCTTTTCTAAATTCCTGATTCTGATACAATCACCGATTCCAATTCTAAAATCGCATACTCTCCTTAAAAGATAGCATTTTATTTGGGGGAAGATTCCTCATCTACTTTTAAATGTAGATATAATTTTAAGAGTTCGAATGCAGAACGCGATAAACGCCATTCAAAAAATGACGAAGCCATCACTACAAAATGTGTTGTATTTCACTTAAATACCACGCGCCAAAATCATTTTTTACATAATATATTAGCAGAACAATTTCTGCTTTTCTTTCCAATTATAATAAGTTTTAGTCGAAGTTTAGAATAAATAGGTTCGACCTTTTATTTTTAAAAGTCTCAATTTAAGCAAATTGGATTTTTCACTTGTGCCAGTTTTTCTTATTTATCCACTCCTGCCATTTTTACTTGTGCCTTTTTTCTTACTTATCCACTCGTGCCATTTTTACCTGTGCCTTTTTTCTTACTTATCCACTCGTGCCATTTTTACTTGTGCCTTTTTTCTTACTTATCCACTCGTGCCATTTTTACCTGTGCCTTTTTTCTTACTTATCCACTCGTGCCATTTTTACTTGTGCCTTTTTTCTTACTTATCCACTCGTGCCATTTTTACTTGTGCCATTTTTCTTATTTAAAAAAAAATTCACTTGCGCCATTTTTACTGGTGCCATTTTCTTATTATTTATCCACATGTGCTAGTTTTAGCGGTGCCAATTTTTCTTATTTATCTACTTGTGCCATTCTTACCGTGCCATTTTTTAATGCGATTTTTACCTAAATTCATTATCATAATCTATAAATTTAAGTTTTACTGGTAGTTTTAAATAAATAAATATTTATCATTCTATCATGTATACCAGTAATGGAAAACCAGATTTTAAACAAAATCCCTCCCCCCCCCCCCTCAATCAAAAGAATCGTTTTTGGAATCGGAAATTACGCTCAAATGTTTCCGATTTCGATACCGATTCCGATACCCCGACACGTTCCGATTTTTCCGATTCCCGATTCCAATTCCTATTAATCGTTTCAACACGTGTCAGAATGTTACGTCATGCCCAAGAAGTCGCCAGAGACACGTAACAGATAAGCTGATTAAATCTTCCTCTTTTTTCCGGTAAAAAAACATCTTTTTGAAATAGTCATTTTGGTCAGACTCACACCGACTAACCGCTGTTTGAACAAATTACATTAATTTTCCCAGTTAAAGTAAACACTATTATGATTCATTATTGGTGTTAATTTAATATTTTCATTAGATTTTTCATTCGACTCTAGAAAATGAACGCATTTTATTAATGTGATGGCCTTGTTTTTAAAAAAATCCCTATTCACTTTGATACAAGGCGGGAAGCGATAAAAGTCTTTCCCGCTTTTCCATTTGTATTTCATGAGGAGGTTACAATACATTGGAAAGCATTGATATTTGATTCCGATTCCCTGCTGGTTTGATCGACTGATTTGCCGTTCGGTTGCCAATTAATTTGCCGTCGGAAGCATCCGAACAAACGAGTAAACATAAAAGAAGGAACCACTTCTGTTTGTCCATCGCTGAATATTCCCACTGGTAATCTCTAGGATCTTTCGTTAGCCTCTCCCCTCTTTTTCTCCCCTCTTTTTCTCCCCTCTATCTCCCCTCTATCCTTCACTTTTTTACTCTTTCACTATCAATTTATTAATCTATAACAAGCTGTATACATTCATATATTATATTTCGTTAAACTATCTAAGCCTCCCCCGTCTTTTTCTCCCCTCTTCTCTCCCCTCTTTTTCGCTCCCCTCTTCGCTCCCCTCTATTTTTCTCTTTCTTACTCCTTTATAATCTATCTATCTGTCTATACATTCATATGTTATTAAGTTCTCTTTGTTTGAGTTTCTGATTACGAATAATCATCTAAATTCGTTTCAACAATAACGTTTCGGCAATTGAAGTTTTCTCCAGGCAACTGCATTTGTTTAACGTTCTCTGCATTTGTTTACCCGACACTTTATCTAATCAACACACGCATCATTTTTCTTGTTCTATTTTCATAGTAATTAGTTGCTATTAATTAAGAGTTTACAACCACCATAAAAAATGAATGAATAAGTATGCTTCGCCAATGTTCGCACTAATATGCATATGAAACAAAATCTAAATCGGTGAAGTTAAAAACGAAATAAAACAAATATAAAGAAAACGTCTCAAACTGGAAAGTTTCGAAAAATAAAAAAGACAGAAAAACGTATAAATCGATATGAAAAAAGTGAAAAAAAAAAGAAAACGCCTCATTATGGAAATAGAGTAAATGATTTTTTTCCGTATTCATTTCAGATGGCAGAGATGTCTGACATTTTATTTGTTTATCCTAATCCCTCCCTCCCCTCCCCCTTTCTATCCCCCTTTCTCCGTTCCCCCCTTTTACTCAACCAAACACCATGAATTAATACTTGAACATATAAAGAACTTGAAGCATAAAAAGTTTCACCAAAATGACCGGATCTGGCATTAAATAACCCGAGGAGGGTTGATATGCCGTAAAACAAAATAACCAAACCTAAACAATTAAAATAATTTCGTTCAGCACGTTTTTTTTATTCGCGTGACGAGAAGAAAGGGAAGTGCATTTACTTGCGTGGCGGGAGGAAATCACATTATTTGCATATATAAATATATATATATTTATATATACAAATATATACACGTTGATTAGAGATCTTTTGATTTGATTTTATTTTTTTCGTATTACTACACGGACGTAGGGTTAGTGGTAGGGTTATGTGTTTTTTAGCGGGCTAAAATCTGATTTTGGTATTCAATTTAAAAAAAAGAATATAATTAAAATTTTATTTAGTAAATTTGTAGATTAACATCCCGTGTTACCCCTTCCCCCTTAGGTTTCAAAAGCAAATGAACAAACTGTCCTCCTTCTGATTTGAGATAAGCTTTTTTATTCATTTGCTTTTGAAACCTAAGGATGATTCGACGAAGAATCGAAAACGTTCGAGAAACCTGTTATACCTATGGAACATTTATTACTTCTTTTTTTTTTAATACAAAAAATACCATCGGAAAAATTGTAAAAATAAAAAGGTTTTATTAAACAGACGAATTGTGTTATTTTTAACAATGTTTGCATAGATAGGAAAATGCTGCCTAAATACACACACACACTATATATATATTGTTGTGAAGTTGTCCAACAGTAAATAATAAATAAAGAAAGTCAAGTCGAGGGTTGGTTTAAGAAACTGACTAGCACTTGGCTAGACAGTTACAAGACTGTGCTCTGTCTTCTCTCTGTGTCTCGCACTATTTATAGTGACAACCGGTGCAGTTTCTCCTGTGTAAGAACGGCCGGTGTAACACACACACACATATATATATATATATATATATATATATATATATATATATATATATATATATATATATATATATATTAATTTCGGTGAATTTCATTTCTTTTTTCATTAATTCTTCTTCCTGTTCAAATCGTTTTTTTTCATTCGTTATTTTCTTAAAATGTTTTATTCGTTTTTCCTCGATGCTTTTCATCTTACATTTTATTTCTGTCGTCTTTTTTCTATTTTCTGTTTACACAAAAGCCCACATGCGGCAGATTGAAAATAGGATAAAAAAAAAAACAATTGAAAAGAACGAACGATTGAGAGTGGATGGATAAATGGATAAAAAAGAATGAAGATATCACACAAAAAATATGAATAGGTAAATAAAACGGATATAGATAACAACGAAAAGTATCGACCCGCTCGTAAAAATGGAGCGGAATATACTAAGTGAATGATGGAATGTAAATACTAACAGTAAACAGATTAATAATACTAAAAAAAATGAAATTTCTAACAAAAATGCTCCAGTTATGATAATGGTTGGTAAAAAAAAAAAACTTGGGATAACAATAAGCATTCGAATACGATTAAATGGATAAAAATAATAAAAAATGATAACAACAATAAAAGAAAGGGAAGAAATGATAAACAAATACTAACACAGACATAGAAAAAGAAATCATAAGGCATTTATAAATAGAAGAAAACACAGAATACGGATAAAGGATTATGGGAAAAATGTCAGAACGATCAAAACAAATAATGGATTGACATACTAATGTTGATAATAATGTCAATAATTGGTTATTTAAAAAAAAAAGGTCGAGCTTTAAAATCTCGGAATTAACAATAAGGCATGCCTAATTATGTGAATATAGAGGTTAACACATAACAGCACACACATCGACATATCTTTACGACTTGTAGCGTGGAACCTGGTTTGGATAAGGTGTAGACGATAGGTTGCGTCTTTGAAATGTACCAAGACCCACCCTTGCAATAAAAATGTTCAGTTGGCATGGGAGCCCCGGGAAAGGCATGATGGGAATGAACTTGAGAGAAATAGTTAGTAAGAGGTGGGTTGGTTTGGAGGTCAGTTTCTAAAAGCGGTTCAAGGAGAGTAGAAAGTGGACCTTCGGTTTACTTTCAGCAGCCTCGTAACTCTCGCTTCTTTTTCTTTGTCCTTAAGAAAAAAAACACGTCAACAACTGCTCTATTAAAGTCAATGCAAATGTACACATAACGTGAGGAAAACGAACGAAGACAGAACATCGAAAAAAGTCACCGAACCGAGTCGGATCACCGGCTAAAGAGGAAGATGTTGTTCTCTTATTCGCCACGTCTCATTTATAACTTCCTCTCCGTGACGTAATATCCGGGCCAGTACTCCTAACCCCCAACCTGACTTCTAATTGAATTTTCCATTCGTCTTATTAATTTAACCTTATGTCGAAAATACCGTTTTATTTGCACAACTATTGCTACATTAAATAAATAATAATATTTATAATAATAATGATAATAATGATAATGATAATAATTATGATAATGATAATTATAATAGTGAGAATAATAACAATAATGAGAATAATGATGATAATAAAAATAATAATGATGATAATAATAATAATGACAATAATGATGATAATAATGATGATGATAACAATAATAATGATAATAAAAATAATAATGATGATAATAATGACAATAATGATAATAATAATGATGATGATAATAATAATGATAATAATGATAATAATACTGATGATAATAAAATAATAATGATGATAATAATAATAATAATAATAATAATAATAATAATAATAATAATAATAATAATAATAATAATAATAATAATAATAATAATAATAATGATGATAAACTGCCCTCCCCCGAAACAAAGAACGCACAGGCAAAGTCCTCACATTCCATGAGCGATATTCCTGACAAAGGGGGATTCATTGCTGTTTTGGGGTCGGAATCTTTCCATGTAGCACTTATCGTTCGCTAGGTTTTGACCTTGAAGTTGTATTTTTTTGCTCCTTACATCAAGTGGCTTCATGCCTTGTCTGGAGCCACGCTAGCAATTAAAATGAAGAAATTGGACGAAAATGTACGTTTTCAATAAAATAAGGTAAAATATGGTAAACGAACAAAATGTACTTACATACAGTATATATATATATATATATATATATATATATATATATATACAGGGTGAGCCGAAAGTAGGTGGACAGTAAAAACATTTTTTTGTCGAAGCTAAAGAGGCAGACTTCAAAGCTGTGTAAATCAAGAAGGAATATTTTTTTTACTGCTCACCTACTTTTGGCTCAACCTGTATATATACAATATACAATATATATACAACAGAAGCTGAAGAGAGCCGGATGGCTAAGTCTTTCCGTGCTTGAAACCGACGGTACAAATATTGTACTAATTTTTCTGTACCAAAATAAACAAATATATATATATATATATATATATATATATATATATAGTAAAACTATTATGCTATAAACGTTTGATCGAATCATAGCGTAGGATTGGCCATAGCGTAAGATAAATTAGATTCCTTTGAAATGTATTTCTTCATCAAAGGATATAACAAATAAGTGCAATTGTGTAAATTAAAAAACAAAACAAACCTAAGTAACAAGGTCAGTGAGTTCGAACCACAAGCGAAGCATATTTTTTTTTACTATAATTTTGCCCCAACCTGAATTTAAACATTTCAAACTAGAATATTAAGCAGATTTTTTAAAATGATTTATTTTCGAATTTCTTTTTTAATCTACGTAATTTATGGAAATGAGGATCCCGGGCGACGTTACGTAGCCCTACTAGTTTATTATAATGAGACCAATTGTGTAATTTTACTAAAAAACAATCTCTGTTGTTATGAACATATTTAGATTATATCTCGGCACTGGCAATTGGATGTACGTCATGTTAATTCTATGATTATAGATACTACTTCATTACATCCACAACTTCTATGTCGATTTACTACTACTACTACTGCTACTACTGCTGCTACTGCTGCTACTACTACTACTACTACTACTACTACTACTACTACTGCTACTGCTGCTGCTACTACTACAACTGTAACTGCTATTACTACTGCTACTACTACTGCTACTACTACTACTGTTACTACTACTACTGCTGCTGCTACTACTGCTACTTCTACTACTGCTACAACTGTTACTGCTGCTACTACTACTACTACTACTACTACTACTGTTGCTGCTACTACTACTACGACTACTGCTACTACTACTACTGTTGCTGCTACTACTACTACGACTACTGCTACTACTACTACTACTACTACTGTTGCTGCTACTACTACTACGACTACTGCTACTACTACTACTACTACTACTACTACTACTACTGCTACTACTGCTACTACTGCTACTACTACTGTTACTGTTACTGCTACTACTACTACTACTGCTACTTCTACTACAACTACTGCTACTACTGCTACTACTACTACTGCTGCTACTACTACTACTGATACTACTGATACTACTGATGCAATATTGTGAGGCGTATTCTTCGGTAGCCACAGATTGCCCGTCGTCGATAGAAACAACTGTTCGTTTCTCTGACACATAAGTAGTTTGTTCATTTGATGGGGAGGTCTCCCCGTTCATTTCTCGGTGTCCCGTTGATTTAAACCGTCGTCATAGTCTAGATGAAAAGACAATAGCAGAAGTTTCCTGTTCGCTTGGTTGTGTGATAAGGTTACCGTCAAGCAAAAAAGAAAAAAAAACACGCCAACAACTGCTCTATTAAAGTCAATGCAAATGTACACATAACGTGAGGAAAACGAACAAAGACAGAACTTCGAAAAAGGTCACCGAACCGAGTCGGATGACCGGCTAAAGAGGAAGATGTTGTTCTCTTATTCGCCACGTCTCATTTATAACTTCCTCTCCGTGACGTAATATCCGGGCCAGTACTCCTAACCTCCAACCTGACTTCTAATTGAATTTTCCATTCGTCTGATTAATTTAACCTTATGTCGAAAATACCGTTTTATTTGCACAACTATTGCTACATTAAATAAATAATAATATTTATAATAATAATGATAATAATGATAATGATAATAATTATGATAATGATAATTATAATAGTGAGAATAATAACAATAATGAGAGTAATGATGATAATAAAAATAATAATGATGATAATAATAATGACAATAATCATGATAATAATGATGATGATAATAATAATGATGATAATAAAAATAATAATGATGATGATAATAATGACAATAATGATGATAATAATGATGATGATAATAATAATGATGATAATAAAATAATAATAATAATAATAATAATAATAATAATAATTAATGATGATAAACTGCCCTCCCCCGAAACAAAGAACGCACAGGCAAACACACCACGTACATGTGGTGGCACCAGTTTCGGGTTCTACCACACAAAACTGTCGTGAATTGTAAAGGAGGATGGAAAGACCGAGAAGATAAACCACCAAGCAGACCTCCAGAGAAGAATTGTAACCTTGGGAAGGCTAATTGCCGCTCAAATTCTGGAGAACATGAACAGACGTTGCGATAACGCAAAATGATTTGTAATAATTATCGAAAGATGAAGAGAGTGCTGGGCATATGGGTTTACTTGTTGTCACTCAGACCCCAGGGAACACCACTGGTTGTTGTGAAAACTGGTGAGTAAACAAAATTTCTTCAGCATATTTTTTTCATTTGGGAACCCCGCATTAGACGTACTTGTTTGTAGTGACTCAGCAGCTGGTTAGGGTTAGGGTTAGGATTAGGATTAGGGTTAGGGCTAGGTCTAGGGTTAGGGTTGGGTTAAGGTTAGGGTTAGGGTTGGGTTAGGGTTAGGGTTAGTCTAGGGTTAAGGTTATGGGTTAGGGTTATGGGTTAGGGTTATGGGTTATGGGTTATGGGTTATGGGTTAGAGTTATGGTTATGGTTATGGTTATGGTTATGGTTAGGAAAGGGTTAGGGTTAGGGTTAGTTGGGACGATATCCTTATTTCTATCCATCCCGTCTTTTCTCTCCATCTAATTTCGCTTCCCCTGTCTTCCCCTTCCTTCCTCTCGATACCCCTCTGTTACTCCCATGCCTATCCTCTTAATTGTAGAAACGGATCAAATTAAATGCCAAAAATACCTTTGTGTACACATATTAGCCATATTACCCGGTACTCTGGGACATTAAGTCTAAGTGACAGCCGCTTTGAACTTGAGGGGGTGGGGGCAGTTACAGCCCATAGGAGAAGGTTAGGTCACATTGTCTGATAGAATTAAACATGTAATGGTGGATTTTAGAATGCGAGATTTTAAATATGATTTAACCAGTTTGTGTTCCTGATTCAAAGCTGACTGAATGTAGCTATCTCATTAGGTTTGAGTATACGCAATTTTCCCAACGGTCACTCCTTTACAGCTCAACCTAAGTAATTGTAATTGGATATATGCGCTCGGTAAAGGGTCACCATTCGTTCTTCATCCATGTCTTCAGAATCGGTTATTATATAATATTTGTCCATTTGGTTCTATATTACTTGTCGAAGACCTTGGTAATTTCAACCGTAAGAAAGCAAATAATAACATGGGAAAACAAAGGCAATCTCGAAAGTATGAGATTTACGCCATGATAAATGCCGAGGATATTCAACAATCGTTTTTGAAACAATGAAAGTTTCAAAAAATATCTGAAAATTGTATTTTGAGAAGGGTATTTATGCCGAAATATCAAAATATTATAAACTGTAAAGGGAAATATTTACTGATACATTATGTGAAAGATTTACTAAGAAATACATAGATAAGTTTTTGAAGAAAAATATAACATATATGGTCTTCCATTATTTCTTTTTGTTCATAGTCTCTTTCACCATTCCGGTCTTTCCGCTTGGCTTACAGTATTATTAAATACCTATATAACAAAAAATGCCTCATTGTTCCCATACTTGTCAACTAAATCTAAAATAGTATCACACACATTTATATAAATTTGTTATTTTTTCTACCTAACACTAAATATTACATTTGCCCCACCATCAACGTCTCTCCGAAAAACCACCTCCATATAGGGGGTAGCAAAAACTTTTCTCGCTAACAATTCTGTACCGTCACTCTACTCATCGACACCGGGAACTAATACACACAGTTTAATTTTCACAAAACACCGGTTCGTATTTATTATTTGCCTGGTATTAATTTACTACATAATCTAAAGCAATACGCAAAGACTTCATGACCGCTCTCGTTCACTCCGATGAGTTTCCGCGAATATCAGATTATGTTATTTCTAATTCTACCTATGACTTCTACATTTATATTCATTCCGGAATTAACCGAATGAAATTAACGAACGCAGTTCCTGCAACATTTATTCATTCAACATGGCGGGTACAATTTCTGGATCGAATCGACATCCTACTTAATTCAATAAGCGCCAAGATACTCGTAGACCCCGATATATTTACATTTTCAAAATCATACACCTTTAACACGCATATTATAGAAAACTTGCCCAAATCCAGTCATTTTCATCAACTTCAAATGACTTAAACTGTGTCATTGCTGAATATTAACATAAAACGCATGCCCATAATCAAGCTTAGCTTAATTGACTTATTTTCACATGTATTTTTAACTCCAAACCGTGTCGCAGTCGGTAGGAAGGCAGGTTTCATGATCGCCAGTTTCAGCGTTCGATCCCATTCTACTCTATCACTTTTCAAATATTCGTACTTGTGTGTTATTTCTTAAAATCAATCATCCTGAGGAAGTCTTGAAATAAAGACGAAACGTTGATGAATATATCAATTATATTTTTAGTTTTTACGTTTTCATTTTTAATATATATATATATATATATATAATCCAGGTAAAACATCTACAGTGTAGTAATCCAAAGAATTTCAACCGGGTTTATAAAACGTGCTCAATATCAAATAGAGCTTTTATATATGATTATTTTTATTTACACAGACATGTACAAAATCTGCGACACTGGCATGTCGATGTTATCGATCAACAGCTATTAAAAACTGAGATCTCATATGGCAGAGTTAGAATCTGATCTTAACCAAATATGATCTAAGGTTAAGATCGAATTCTAACTCTCCCTGATGAGATCTCAGTTTATAATAGCTGTTGATCGATAACATTTACATGCCAGTGTCGCAGATTTTGTACATGTCTGTGTAAATAAAAATAATAATAATAATATATATATATATATATATTTCTATTTTTCACACACACACACACACACACACACATATATATATATATTTATATATATATATATGTCACTTTGAAGATTTTCTTCTACTAGGCTAGATGTCCTATAATCTAACAACCCAGACATTTAACCCACGGACAAAAAAGAATAGCCACTCTCAAACTTACAGCACACGGAGTTCACAAAGGGTCAAATATCTATGTACAGTCTAGGAGGAATGTTGCTTAACTTCGGTGATCAGACGAGGTTAATACAACCACTTTAATATAACTAAATATCATAAATACAGTTTATAAAGTAGAAAAAACAGTTCTTCTTCTTCTTCTTCTTCTTCTTCTTCTTCTTCTTCTTATTATTATTATTATTTATAATCACTAGGAGTTCTCACGCAGATCATCGTCAGTGCATGCTCACCGACAATGACCAGTGATATTTCCTGGAGTCTGAGTGACAACAAGCCTAACCAGATTTCCAGTTTTCATTCACCTCTTTTCGATAACCGCCACAAATAACCTTGCGGTATCGCAACAGCCGTTTACCATTGATTTCTCGCTGATAAGGACCATTGGTCTTCTCTGAAATTTGAGTGGCAATAAGCCTCCCCAAGGTCCTAGCATTCTCAACATTCTTCCAGTGGAGGTCTGGTTTGTGCTGTCCCTCCTCGGTCTTCTCATCCTCCTTGACCCTCTTATTATTATTATTATTATTATTATTATTATTATTATTATTATTGTTATTATTATTGTTATTATTATTATTATTATTATTATTATTATTATTATTATTATTATTTCATAGTAGTTTCACTTTTTGGATGGTTTCAGTTGGAGTTTTGTTTTTTTTGAACATCAAGTCAATTCCCTTGATCTTAGACATTCAAGCTGTACCTTAACACTTTCACTGTTCCTAACAGGACATACTTTTGCAGAATTGGGAAATATATCTCGTCAATCTGTTTAAGCCATTTATGGTGGCTTTTCGTTATGGTTCCAATTACAACGGGAATCACCTTTACTTCTTTACATTTCTATAGTCTAACTAATTCCCATTTTAGATTTATATATATATATATTTTCGTGTTCTTTCTCTTGCACTCTGGTATCGAAGAGGCAGACTATATCAATGATTAAGCAAGTTCTCTTGTGTTTGTTTAGAAAGATTAAGTCGGGTTTTGAATGTTCAAGAACCTTATCAGTCTGTATGCGCATGTCCCAAATAAGTTTGACATTGTCATTCTCCTGTACCACTTCTGGATTATGCTCATACTACTTTTCATTGTGGTCCAATTCATGAAGTTTGCATATATATTATTATTATGATGATGATGATGGTGATGATGACGGTGGCCTCCACCCATGGACCGACACATAAAGTCGTGTTTTTTAATAAAATAAAGCATTCATATTTAATATAATATCAAGAGGAAAGCTTTTATCTAAAACCAATAAGGAAATGGCTTCTTCAAAACAAACAACACAAAAACAACAACAATAATATGGCGTCTTTTCCCACAACAAAAACAACAACAACAACGCTAATAATATTAATAACAATACGAATCAATAAAAATAGTGAATTTAAGAGAAAAGAGACGATAAAGAAACACTGAAAGAATTATGGATTTGTTTGAACATAAACAAACTATCCTAATAAAATGGACAAGGTTTGTACTTCAAATCATTCGCAGTTGGTTGGTTTATACGAGTGCTGTATAATGGAGGTTCTTACTTCATGTTAGTGTTACAAGTCATGTCATCTGAGATGTGTATAACACATTATACACACCGTTGCTGGTACCCCGCGTGTCGTTGTCGTCGATTAATTAACATAGACACGTAAAGCTTTTTATAAAATGGAGGATGTATTAGCTCGAAGACATAGTAACAATACGATTACAGAGATCCGAGATATATATATATATATATATATATATATATATATATATATATATATATAGAGAGAGAGAGAGAGATGTATGTGTGAGTGAGAGCTCGTGTGCGAGAAAGAGAGAGAAAGGGAGGGAGAGAGAGAATGTGTGTGTGAGAGAGAGAATGAGAGAGCGTGTGTGTGAGAAAAAGAGAGAGAGATAGGCTAATATACGGGATTCAACTCATGATTTGGGACGAGCGACAGTTTTTTGTGACCGCTCATTCAAAAAGCTGGCAGGTACAGAGGCCACAATACTGGTTTTCGGAAATTACGTAAGATTCTTAAGTTCCGCTTATTCACTGGGGTCATCATTTTCATGATCTGTCAATCATTCCATCAGTTATTCCACTCATTCCGCCTACCCAAATAAGGGCTTACATTATTTTAAATTAGTAATTTTTTGCTGCTATTGTTGTTGTTGAGGAGAAAGAATACGAAGTGTAGCAGCAGCAACAGCCGATAGTCAAACCCTTTCTCGCGGTAGGAACGGGTTAGGGTTAGAGCTATGTCGTCTGGAACTGTCTGTATATGTAAATGGTATCTCTCCCTCCAATTCATTCATACTAAATCTCTATCCTCTCTCTCTTTCTTTCTCTCTCTCTCTTTCTCTTTCTCTCTCTCTCTTTCTCCTCTCTCTTTCTCTCTCTCACTTTCTCTCTCTCCTCTCTCTTTCTCTTTCTCTCTCTTTCTCTCTCTTACTCTCTTTCTCTTTCTCTCTTTCTCTCTCTTTCTCTACCTTTCTCTTTCTCTCTTTCTCTTTCTTTTTTTTTCTCTCTCTCTCTCTCTCACGCGCATTTGATCTTTGTATTTGTTCTGATAAAAATAAAACTCTTCAGAAACCAAACCAGCGTTTACTTGGTATTCGATCAACAAGTGAGTAACAGGAGCCAACAGTGTTAGCATTAACGAAACCTGGGTAACAGCAAAAGATGCACGGGTGTAACATGTTATACACGTGTGCAGAAGTCTGATTATTTGTCACCTGTCTTCTACTCTTTGAGTTTGTGTGTTACTACATAAGAAACTTATTTCTACGCACGATTTAACAGATAGATTCCTATCTCTGATCCAAGGTTAGGGTTAGGGTTAGCTTGACCTTTCTGTCCTTGAGTGATATCCATTATTTTCCAATTTAGTCCGAGTATGGCTCAACACCCATGATATGTTGCAACATTAGTACTCTCATTTTAAAAGCTAAAGTCACTTAAATCATGTTTGAAAATGTAATACACGAAGCTCGTCTTTCGCCACCTTTTTAATTAGACGCTCTTGATAAAGCCCTCGTAATAGTTGGGTGAAACGTTGAAATGTATAGTTGAGTTTTAGGTCTCCTCTTTTTTATTTCATATCGTCGAATTTATTTTATTCTTAATTCTGATATATATATATATATATATATATATATATATATATATATATATATATATATATATATAATATATATATATTAATTGATCTTCTGTAACACCATATATATATATATATATAAATAACCTCTTCAACCACCGTTTCCATGGTAAATAACACCCTATCTGAGAGTCTAACGTTCAAACTCCTCGGCCTAACATTCACAGGTAACATCAATTAAAACAAATACATAGAAGACATTGCCAAGGCTGCTGCAAAGAAAGTAGGCTCCCTCTACCATGCTAGAATACTTCTCACATCTGACAGTATCCTATATCTCTATAAAGCCACCATCCGCCCATGCATGGAGTATTGTTATCATATTTGGGCTGGCGCACGATCTACGAGTCTCTCCCTCTTAGACAAGGTCCAAAAAAGAATCTCGAATCTAATAGGTCCCTCACTATCTACAAAGCTCCAGCCCCTGTCCCATCGCTGCAATGTTGCATCCTTGTGATTGTTTTACAAGTAGCTCAATGGAATGTGCTCCGATGAACTTGCTACTCTGGTGCCCCCCCCCCCTCCTCGACGTAAATACACTCAACTAACTCGGCAATCAACTAGATCATGTTCATTCACTGTGGATGTCCCCAGATGCCGGAGAGAGCCTTCTACTCCAATAGCTTCTTTCCTTGAGCTGCCGGCATTTGGAACACCCTCCTTGCTCCCTGTTTCCCCGACTGAACCGACATGCAGAAATTTAAAACTAATGTGAACAAGCATCTCGCTGCACAGCTTTCAATTTAAGATTACCCCAAAAACTTTCATCCTTACGTCTACTGTTGCAATTTGTCTTGTTTGGGGTAAACTAAGTTAAAAAAACAAACAACACCTGCCAAATATATGTTAACTAGCTTATATACTCAATAATAAGATCAAAGTATAGTATCTGTTCCGATGGATACTGCACCCCATAAACTGGTATTGTCTTGGCCTTCGGGGCTTGATTTACGCCGGTCTATGGGTCTGTCCTATGCAGTTCTAGGAGGTCCACCTTCCCAGGCTTTGTCTCCCCTCTTTGGGGAGGAGTAAGTTTATTGCTTACTGCCTGAGGCGCCCCTACCGGGGAATGCCGACGGGGCTGCCCAGGCAATTTTTAATGGCCAGAGTGCTCACTTTCTCGGGCGCTGGCTTTTCAAACCCCACTTTCCCGACCCGACCTTGGGTCACATCTTACTTGTGGGAGTAAGATAAAACTGGCCTTGTGCCTAACCTCCCGGGGAGGAGGTAAATAAATACTCAATAATATCCAACATTAATACCGACCATCTATTGTGATGCAATGGAAAGGTCCCCCCCACCCCCAAAGTTAAATCGGTTAAATAAACTAAATAATACACCAGGTTAATGAACACAGTAACGATGACTGGTTAATTCATATTAAACTAAATGTCGGCATAAAAGCCTTATAACCATTTTCCCCTGAAACTTAATTTAATAGAATAAATTTCCATGTTGGCTTCGACTTCAATTACCCCCTTCCACAATTTGATTTTTCCCATTGATAAACAAATTAGTTTTATTTTTTTGTTTTTTGTTTTGAAAATCTGTGTAATTATCGGAATTTTGTCGATATCCAACCTGAGCGCCATCTTAATTACCGTCCGCCATGATTGATTGTCTATTTTGCGTTAACGTATTTTTGTTTTGTTTTCATTTCAAATGTTCTTCCTTATTTTTAGTTTACTCTGGCTTAACGTTTGCTTTCTCAGGTGTGTGACGTCACGAAGCCACTGTCCCACACGCATCTCTTGTACAATTTTCTCTCATTAATTATTTG
Source organism: Sepiola atlantica (assembly GCA_963556195.1). Classification (NCBI taxonomy): domain Eukaryota; kingdom Metazoa; phylum Mollusca; class Cephalopoda; order Sepiida; family Sepiolidae; genus Sepiola; species Sepiola atlantica. Next base: position 86,011,542 of record OY744541.1, read on the forward strand.
TCTTCTGGCTTTTCGTGCAAAATATTTATGGAGAAAAGGCGCGGTAAGAAGGAAAAAATGTAGAGCAGAGTTAAAAGAGATTACGCCGTCAAATGATGATGATGATGATGATGATGATGATGATGATGCTGCTGCAGACGACGATGATGATGATGATGATGATGATGCTGCTGATGATCCTTCACTCTATAATGAAGTCCAATGTGTATTTATTTGTGCATAAATATATAAATAAAGATATATCTGTCCCGTTACACAAAGTTAGTGAGTATTGATTTACTCCTCTCCAGGAGTTAGGCACAAGGCCAGTTTTTATCTTACTCCCACAAGATGTGACCCAAGGTCGGGTCTGGAAAGTGGGGTTTAAAAATTGTATGTGCAGCCCCGTCGGCATTCCCCGGTAGAGGCGCCTCAGACAGTAAGCAATAAACTTACTCCTCCCCAAATAGAGGAGGCGAAGCCTGGGAGGGTGGACCTCCTAGAACTGCACAGGACAGACCCATTGACCGGCGTAAATCAAGCCCCGAAGGACAAGACATTGGTGCAGTATCCATCGGAACAGATACTACACTTTGATCTCAGCCAAAAGGCCAACAAAACTGTCGGACGAAACCATTTCACGAGTTTAGGGCAAAGCAAAAAGCACTCTATAATGAACACATATGTGTATTTATTTGTATATAAATGTATAAATAAATATATATATATGTCCCCGTCACACAAAAGCAAGAAAAAAACCGCTGGACGAAATCAGTTCAAGTGTTTAAGGGAAACCCGAAAGCAAATAATAAGTCAAACACAACCGACGTCTAAAGTAAATTCGGAAAGAAACCCATCACTCTATTTCCATAATGGGACAATTTCTTTCTGCTTTCCCTTTCTTCTTTCTATACCGATTTCTTTTTTCGTTTCTCTTTTTAAACTTCACCGTTTTAGACGTTATTGTATATGGATAGGAATATTAGTACGAACACTGGCGAAGCATATTTTTTCCCTAATATTTGATGAGGTGTGTACTCTCGTACTACTACTACTACTACTACTACTACTACTACTACTACTACTACTACTACTAATAATAATAATAATAATAAGCTGGAATATTAAGGAAAATCCTGTAGTGCCGATGCCAACCCGCATAACCGGTTAACACTGGACCATCTCAGATGAGTCAAAACAGAAATAGAACAGAATATATCGAATTAACATTACACAAATCTACCCCCCCCCAAAAAAAAAGTAGTGGCACCAGTATCGGTTGGTTAAACTAATTCAAACTATTGACACAGAAACATGTTTAAAGCGTTCACGAGTTCCGATATTTCGATTTGTATGGTCAAATCTGCATCATAGAAGAGAATTTTATTCGTGTGAAGTGGACAATTTATACAGAGAGACGAATAGGAATAGTGAGGGGATGAGGGAAGAAGGGGATGGGTGCGGTGTTAAGTCCTGGTATTAGCCAAGTGGTGGGAAAAAGACAAGGGGAAAGAGTAGGTCAGATATGAAAAGAAGAGGGAGAGGCAAAGTGGTATGAAACGGGTAAGCAAATTATGACACAGCTTCTGCCTTGGGCAAACAGGGAAGAGAGAGATTGTTACACTTTTTCCTGCATATGATAGCGGGAGAGTCCCGGACAACGACGAGTACGCCTGTGAGTATATATATAGTATAAAAATAAATTTATGGCCAATATACATCTAAATTAATAAATACGAAAGTTTAAAAAAAATTTATTACTCCTTTATTACCATCAAAACGGGTAACTGTTATTTAAATAAATAATACAATATAGTGTTTTGATATACTGTATAAAAAATTTGAATTCCTCATTTACATAACTCTTTATTTTTCTTGAGCCCCCCTCTTTTTCAATATCTGACCTACTCTTTCCCCTTCTCCGTTTCTCACCACTTGGCTAATACTAAAACTTAATATCGCGGGCATCCCCTTTCTCATCCTCCATCCTATCACTTTATTTTCCTCCTTTATAATTTGTTCATTTCACACGAATAACGTTTTCTTGCAATGATGAAGGTTCGACCATACACGTCGAAATATCAGAGCTGATGAATGCTTTAAATATGTTTCTGTGTCAATGGTTTCAAATAGTTTGTTAACAGGCTTATAAACTCATTCCATGCATGTGCATACGTCACAGATACGACATTACAGCGGATTTCATGCAAAACGTCACCGGTATCTATGGAAACATGGGGAGACTTGATGTCACTCAGACTCCATGGAAATAATCGAGAATTCTTGGGGAACGACTTAATTAAATGGGTGATAGTATAAAAGAAAAAATTAGTCAAACAAAGAAATATAGCAAAAATAAAAATACAGAACGATAGAAAGATAGATTAAATCTATAGACAGACAGATAGACAGGCAAACAACAGATAGATAGATAGATAGATAGACAGACAGACAGCAGATAGATAGATAGACAGACAGACAGACAGACAGATGGATAGATATACAAATAGATCTCTCTATATATATAGATAGATAGATAAATAGATAGATAGACAGACATACAGATAGGTAGATAGATAGATATATAGACATAGATAGATAAATAGATAGATAGTCATATATATATATATATATATATATATATATATATATATATATATAGACAGACATACAGACAGACAGACAGACAGACGGACAAACAGACAGACAGATATACAGATACATAGATATATAGATAAACACACATACAAAAAAGATAGATAGATAAATAAATAGATAAATAGATAGATAGATAAATAGATAGATAGATAGATAGATAGATAGATAGATAGATAGATAGATAGACAGATAGACCGTGTCTGATAAAAACACGGAGAGAAGCAAGAAGCAAGAACTGAATCGAATATAAATATTGAATTATTCATATTTTCCCCTGTCAATAGATCTTAGATAGATAGATAAATAGAGAAAGGAAAAAAAGATTAAAGAAAGACAGAGAAAGAGTAATCATTTAAAGAGAGAGAGAGAGAGAGATAGAGACAGAGAGAGAGAGAGAAAGAGAGAGATAGAAAGAGAGAGGGAGAAAGACAGAGAAAAAGGCAGAGAGAAAGAGACAGAAAGAGAGAGGGATATATAGATAGGGAGAAAACGAAAGCGATAGATAGAGAGGGATTGTGAGGTTATAAATGATAGAGTTGGGGTAAGGGAGGGGTGAGAGAGAGATAGATAGATAGATAGATAGATAGATAGATAGATAGAGAGAGAGAGAGAGAGAGAGAGAGAGAGAGAGAGAGAGAAAGAGAGAGAGAGAGAGTGTGTGTGTGTGTATTTGTCCAGAGGCAGCCATGACCACCATGATCGATATTTGTCTCCTCTCAATAATGGTCGTCTGCCTTGATTGGATGTTCACGCTAATCTGATTCGATTCAAGAGAATGTGGAGAGTCATTCTTCAGTAAAAGAGGTTCTGGTGTTCACAATTATCGCCATGGCAGATGCTGAGACCACCGGGATGAAGGAAGGAATGAAATTAGGGAGGAGGGGAAAGGATGAGTATGAAAATGAAGAGAACGATGACGAAAATTAAGAAGACAAAAAAGAAATAATGATGATGATGATGATGATGATGATGATGATGATGATGAGAGACGAAGAAGACAACAATAAAAGATAATAAGAAAAACATAGAGATGAAGAAAGAGATATAGTTGAAGAAGAAGAAGAAGAAGAAGAAGAGAGGAAAGAGAGAGACAAAAGAGAAGAAATAGAAGAAAAGGCAGAAGAGGAGGAAGAAAGAGAAAATGGCGAAGAACCGATGATGGAAAAGAAAGAACAGTTTTAGAAAATGAGATGATGATGATGATGATGATGATGATGATGATGATGATGATGATGATGATGATGATGATGAAGAAGAAGAAGAAGATGAAAAAGAAGAAGAAAAAAGAAGAAAAAGAGAAAAAAACGAAGAAGAAGAAAAAAACGAAGAAGAAGAAGAAGATAAAAAAGAAGAAAAAGAAGAAGAAATAGAAGAAGAAGAAGAAGAAGAAGAAAAAAGAAAAAAAAACGAAAAAAACGAAGAAGAAGAAGAAGATAAAAAAGAAGAAAAAGAAGAAGAAATAGAAGAAGAAGAAGAAGAAGAAGAAAAAAGAAAAAAAACGAAGAAAAAAACGAAGAAGAAGAAGAAGATAAAAAAGAAGAAAAAGAAAAAGAAAAAGAAGAAGAAGAAGAAGAAGAAGAAAAAGAAGAAGAAGAAAAAAAGAAGAAAAAAGAAGAAAAAAAAAGGGGAAGAAGAAAAAAACGAAGAAGAAGAAGAAATGCCGAATAAGTAGATGAAAGGGAAAAGCAATGAAAAGTAAAAGAAGAAATAAAAGAAAAAAGTAGAAACGAACACATGACTCGATAAGTCCAGGGTCTGACATATAGATGGCGCTACTAATAAAAAAAAATCATGTGCTTTTTATACATTTGTATTATCTGAATTATTCGAACGAACGTTCTCATGTTGGATGTTATTCTCACAACGTTTCAACCGATGTAACCTGCGATCTTCTTCTGGTGTAGTTTATCGAACGGAACCCTTTCTTTAATCCACGGCGGAAACTTGTTTTCGCTCCGTCAGCCCCCTTCCCCCAAATAACCCCCCTCTCTCTCTCATTCTCTCTCTCTCTCTCTCTCTCTCTCTCTCTCTCTCTCTCTCTCTCTATATATATATATATATATATATATATATATATATATATATATATATATATGTGTAAGAAAAAAAAAAGGAAAAATAAATAGTAAGTCTTATATCGTATTCGATTTATTGTTATTGTTTTTGTTCCTTTCCTTTCAACTTGCATCTTACCCGGAATTGCATTGCCCACAGCCTTTCAAAAACTTACTACTACTATACCCAGCAATGCTTCAAGCAAACTACCATTCTCTACTAACACTTCGTCTAGGCCAGACACAGTTTGCATAATTATTTTTGACAAAGGGATGTCTTTTCCCGAAATATCAAATAGTGATTTTTAATCACCCGGACATCACACGAACAGCTAAAACACTCTTGCTGTTATGTAAGAAAAAAAAAAGGAAAAATAAATAGTAAGTCTTATATCGTATTCGATTTATTGTTATTGTTTTTGTTCCTTTCCTTTCAACTTGCATCTTACCCGGAATTGCATTGCCCACAGCCTTTCAAAAACTTACTACTACTATACCCAGCAATGCTTCAAGCAAACTGCCATTCTCTACTATATATATATATATATATCGTAATAAGTAGTAATTTATGGTGATAAGTAGTAATGAAGAATAGGTTGGAGGCCCCTAAAATTCAATGTATAATTGTCCGCAATGCATAACGAATAAAAAAAAACAAACAACATAGTTCACCCCAAGCAAGGCAAGTTGCCATCGTAGACGTGAGAAGCTATTGAGAATTAGGTTAAAGTTAAGGGTGCTATTTAAAATTGGAAGCTATGCAGCGAGATGCTTGTTCACTTTAGCTGAATAGAGTGATAACGTTATAATCAATTCTAAATGACACTCTTCTGGCGGTTGAAGGTTCAATCCTCAGTGCAGGCGGTACTAAGAATACAATTTCGAATTAGTTTAGACTTCTACTCGGTCATGGTTGACGGAACGAGAGCAAGTTGCGTAATATTAGTAAATTAGTTGACTATATAAGAAGGCAGTGTATTCACCATCTTGCATAAATATTTGTCAATCAGAAAGCCGTGTTTGCTCACAGTCGATAACAGTCGACAAAAAACAAGAACACGTCGACGATTCATAGCGATGTTTGCAAGTGTTTCCACGCAACAAAAAGGAGTTTTTGCATCAATATGTGACAATGGATGAAACATGGATCCACCATTTCACTCTTGAGTCAAATCGACACTCAGCTGAGTGGACAGAAGCAGGTGAAAGCTGTCCAAAGCGACCGAAACATCAGCAGGCAAGGTTTTGGCCTCCGTATTTTGGCACGTGCAAGGGATTTTGTTATTCAATTATTTTTAGAAAGGAAGAACCATCAACAGCAAATATTATGTAGCATCCTATTCCCCAGACCTGCCTCTCAGCGACTAGTGTCTGTTTGCAAACGTAAGAAAAAGTGTAAGATGTGACACAAAGTCGGAAAGTGGGATTGAAAAAGCCAGCGCCCTAGACGAAGAGCACTCTGGCCTACACAAAATGCCTGGGCAGCCCCGTCGGCATTCCTCGGTAGGCGCGCCCCAGGCGATTAGCAATAAACAAACCCCCTTCTCAAAGGGTGAGAAGGATACGCCTGGGAGAGTGGACCTCTTAGAACTGCACAGGACAAACCCTAAAACCGGCGGAATTAAGACCCGAAGGTCAAGACGGTAAGAAAGAGATTTGTCTAAAATAAAGAAGTGGTATCTGAAACCGAGTCGTATTCTGATGCCAAAGACAAATCGTTCTAGAGAAAAAGACATAGAATTGTTAGAGAAGCATTGGAATTAATGTATAACCCTATAAAGAGACTATGTTGATGAATAAAATCAAATTTTACCTGAAAGTTGTTGTTTCATTAGTTAAGAGCGAGACTTATTAAGTGATGTGTTATGATGAAGCAAAAGAAGAAACGTGCTCAAAAGAAGTTCCAGAAGATTGAAGATGAGAAAGAGAAGATGGGAAATGTGGGGAGGGGGGGGTGAAGGAGGAGGAGGAGGATGAAAATATGACTTAACACAAGAAAGTTATATTAGATCTTGTTACAGGGCTTTACAAATAAAATAACATAAAAAAAAACTCGTCTTTGATGTTATTTTATGGCTGTCGAGAACGCAGACCCCACGATGCACACCGAATGCCACAATTATATTCCTCGAGGAATGTTGTGTTTTGACCTTGGTATAGAGCTTAGTTTTTAGCTAGAATCCCGCAGAAAAAGACAGACGGGCAAACAAACAGATGCACCACAAATGAAGTATAAGTTTCCTGTCCGCTTTTTATATACACCCTTTTAGCAGAAAGAATTTGTTATCATTCTTGTATTGAAGTTGTGTTTACTCTTGGGATAGGGCTTTATTTTGAATTGCATCATCAGAGAGACAGACAAAGACACCACAGATATAGTGTCGATAATATATAATTATGACCTAATATGTAAAGTTTAGTCAGAATTTTCCTCGCATCGTTTACTGAAATAGCTTTTTAAATACGAGGTACACACTCAAATCTGTTTCGTCACTCATATAAGGCAAACATTGGTTTGTGTTCTAAAAATATAAGAATTGTATTTTCGATCCATTTCAATATTTTAATATTAAATCCTGATCGCTATTTTAATTTGTAGTGGTCATAAACTTTTACTTGAGAAAAGTTGTGTTTTGATCTTGCTGTAGGGCGGGCAAACAGACGTATACACCACAACTGTAGTATTGATTTCTCGCCCACTTTGTATACACATCCCTTTTGGCAGAATATATTTGTTTTCATTCTTGTATTGAAGTTTTCTTTGTGTATTGTCGGTTTCCCAGGAAGATCCACAATTGTCCGAAAAGTGTTTGCGATTCTAAGGATCTTTCACCGAATTTGTAAACGAATTTATTTTCTCTTTTTCTTATTGGTGAGACATTGAATCCGGGCGCGCCAATGACCACGCACAAAAGACTTTCGCAAAGACATTTTCACGAATTCCCTTCTGTTAACTATAATCAAATATAAGAAGAAATCGATAGGTCTTAAGTGTCATTCCTGGAATTTTAAGTTTCCTACAAGAGACGGACAATTGACAAAGATGTTATAAGTATTGCTTGGGGCGGATGGTTGAATAAGTAGTGCCAGCTCAGAAGACTAGTACGATGGTCGGGCTTGGGGGTTGGTTCTTTCGAAGAGTTTATCACCCTAATTAACCGAGTTTGAAGCCAGAATGAGGATTAGGTTTACGATGAGATATCATATTTAAAGTTTGGCTAGACGTTCCCGTGACCCGTTGAGTCACAACCACTATTCTACTTTGATTTCATTCGAAAATTCCTAAACCGTGGTATATCTTCATGGTGTACTTCTTGCATAACTAATAACAATAATTCTCTTTATTTCCATATCATTATTTACTCACTAGGAGTTCTCACACAGCTCAGCATCAGTGATTGCTCACTGTTAATAATCGGCGGTGTTTCCTGGAGTCTGAATGACAACAAGTCTTCCCAGATTTCCATTACTCTTCACCTCAAATGATTTTGCATTATCACAATATCCGCTTACCATTTATTTAGGTTGCAATAAGCCTCTTCGAAGTCTCGGTAACCCCCGCACTTCTCCAGTAGAGGTCTGCTAAGTGCTCTCCATCGTTGTTATTTCAATCATCCTTGACCCTTCACGATTATTTTGCGTGATATCAGCTGAGGCTGGTTGGTGCAATCACTTTTTATTTTATTTATTTTTTGTGGGGGGGGGGGGGTGGGTGGGGGCAGTTTATGAAATGTATTTCTTGCCCATTCATTTCACTTGAGTTCATGTTTTTGTTTTTCTTTCTATTACCTTCTCCACGTGACTGGTTAGCGGTTGCACGTTATCACACAGGTCATTGTCAGCGATTGTTCACCGACAACAACCGGTGATGTTCCCTGGAGTCTGAATGACAACAAGCCTCCCCATATTCCCAGTATTCTCCACCTCTTTTCGATAACCACCGCAAATAACCTTGCTGTATCGCAACAACCGCTTACTATTGGTAACTCGCTGGTAATGACCATTGGTCTTTGTGATTTAGGTGACAATGAACCTCCCTAATGTCCCAGCACTCTCCGCACTCTTCCAGTGGAGGTCTGGTTTGTGCTGTTACTCCTCGATTTTCACATCCTTCTTGACCCTCTACAAATATTTTGTGTGGTATCAGTCTAGGCCGGCGCCATTTTTTTTTTTGGGGGGGGGGAGCTTATGTTGTTTTTTGCAATTCCTGTTCATTGGTTCATTTTTGTGTGGTGTCAGCTGAGGCCGGTGTAATTTATTAGGGGGGGGCAGCTTATGGTGTGATGTTTCTTGCAGTTTCTGTTCCTTGGTTCGTGATGTGATATTCTTCATGTTATTTTGTTTTCTTCCTGTTGTAAATTCTATGTGACTGGTTACTCGTCTGATGAGGCTAAATCTATTATTTTACTAGATGTAGGTTCATCAGCGTTTGTTTCCCTATCACTTTCTTTTCTTATATAGTTTAACACCACAAAACCTATGCTAAAATATACCTCAATTTTGGGATTGAGTTATGTTTGAAAACATGTTTATTGTTCTATTTCCCGTAATTTATAATTATTTGAACAAATTACCAATTTCTATCTCGTAGCTATCTATATATTTATAGGGTTATGAGGGTTGGTTTCCGCATTCGAGGATTTCCTTAAGATTTAAGGTGTTTTGATCATTGCCGTCCTTTGTATGGTGTCAATGATCCTTTTAGTTCCAATTTCTCCCAGTCTTTTCTCTAGGTTTTTGGGACTATTCCTATTGCTCATACGATTATTGGTATTATACTGACTTTCTTTAGTTCTCTGTGTAGTTCTGTGTACTTGCTCTGTTTTTTTCAGTGGCTTTGATCTTCACTCTGTGGACTGCTGGAACGGCGAAGTTTACGATTTTGCAAGATTTTTCTTTCTTTTTTGTCGATTATTATAACATCCGGTTTCCTTGCTTGTATGAATTTGTTTGTTTGTATATCCATATCCTAAAGGATTTTGTGTTTTTCCTTTTCCAGGTTTCTGGTTTATGTTAGTACCTTTTGTCTGCGTATTCGAAATTCAATCGTTTGCACAGTTCCCATTATACTGCTTTCCACACGCAGTCATGCCTGTTCTTGTATTCGTTTTGGGCTCGTTTTCTGCATTCACTTATTATATGATTTACTGTTTCGTCTCTTTGTCCACACAGTCTGCATTTACTCTTTTAGCTTTAATGTAGTTTGTCTTGATCGCCGTGTTTTGTGCAGCCATGAGTAAATAGTCCTGTTCTTAGCCATGCCCAGCTATTTTCGTTGGTTTCTTCTCTTGTCAGTCGTCTGAAGCGTCCATGTAGCTTTTTTTCAACCCACTTTTCTTTTCTTGTCGTTTCTGTTTCGGTGCTTCCCGAGTTGCTCGTTGAAACGGTGTCTCTTGTTGCGGTTGTTGTTGTTGTTGTTGTTGTTGTTATTATTATTATTATTATTATTATTATTATTATTATCATCATCATCATCATCATCATCATCATCATCATCATCATCATCATCATCATCATCATCATTATTTTTTATTTTTTTTGAGAGTAATTATTATTCTGTATTATTCTTATATTGAGATAATTATTATTTTGTCATTTGATACGTCTTTGTAGTGTGTATAGACACGTGCATGTAAATTAGATGACGACAAGAAATAGAGTCACTCTTTCTCTAAATACGCACAGAGCTATTAAGAATTGTTAGAGAGTGTTTAGATCAATTCAGAGTGAGAAAACGAGATAAATATATAGATAGCTACGAGATGAAATGGATAATTTGTTCAAATAATTATAAATTACAGCAAATAGAACAATAAACATTTTTTCAAACATAACTCAATCCCAAAATTGAGGTATATTTTAGCATAGGTTTTGTGGTGTTAAACTATATAAGAAAAGAAAGTGATAGGGAAACAAACGCTGCTGAACCTACATCTAGTAAAATAATAGATTTAGCCTCATCAGACGAGAAGAAGTAAATACGAGCTTTTGAGAGGTGGCGATCGTGAAGTGGATACCGACGCGGACCGGCGACTCGGTGTACCGTGTTCGACTACTGTCGGATTTATATCACTAGTTTCACTAGGGATTATGTCAACTTTTATGGTTAAATAAGTAGTGCCAGGCAAAAAACTGTTGGGAATTCATGACCGAAACTTGGTGGACAAGTCAGACAATAGACTGAAGTTTATTTCTACAAAATATGGTTGAATTACAAAAAGGATTGCATTGAACCTTGTATTAAATAAGAAAAGCTAAGAACAGGAAATTCTTATAATTGAATGAACGATTCGTCTGATTTTATCTGTGATATATCAACCCATTTTTTTGGAGGGAGCGTATTTAATGCTGAAACATAATATCTTATTGCACACATTTCATTGAACATAAGTTGCTATTTTACACAGTTTATGAGAAATTAGTATGTACGTCTGGGGAGGATCAGATCCGGTGAGTGTAAATCCCCTTCATTATCACACTTCCTACTGATGAGACGATTACCAAACGTGCTTCCCGTATCATTAAATGGGTTTAAAACAAAGACACTTGGGCATTGGCGACTAAAAGTGGATGAAGAAATGAGTATCACATCTCCTACTAATGAGACGATTACCAAAGTGCCCCCCATATGATGAAATGGCGTTAAAACAAAGACGCCTGGGCATTGCCGACTGAAAGTGAATGGAGAAATGAGGGATCTATTGAAGTTGATTTCTAAGAAATATGGTTGGATTGCAGAAAGAATTGCGAGTTTTATTTACGATTCCGTTAGTGGCATTTTTGACGGGTCACCCTGTACTATTCCAAGGCATGTTTCTCTTTCAGACGCAAAAGTCCGTTTTGTTAACCCTGTACTTCAACATTTTTTGCCTAATTTCTATGAGAAAAAAAACTCCAATTTTATTTAATGACCACACCATTTGTCCTTTTTCGATATCTTTTTTCCATTTTTGTTTTCAGTCTCGCGCCATCTTCAAAAATCTCCATTACATTAATTTCATTAGAACTAAATGTGAATTGGCCACAACCGGAAGTACGCATCTTTTCATTTTACAAAGTTGATGCCAATATTTTGCCACGGGATTTTGTGAAGATTTTCTATGAAATTCATTAATCAAAAATGTAATTGATATTAATGAAATAGTCCGGATTGATTCGTTTGATAATGAAGTTATTTACAAAAGGATTTTGTTTTGAAAACTAGACGATATTTCTTTGTAGAAAAATGCATACGCCTCCAGTAATCTTAATATCCTAATAATGATTATTAAGAAATATTTAATGTAATTTGTTCGATTTCTTGCAGAGAAAAGCATTTTCGTGTAAAGCTATAAAACTTTTCCCCGAAGAATTAAACTATAATTTGCTTTCTGATATGAAATTCAACCGTTTATGGTTTAAAAAACAAACTTTTGAAAAATAAAAAAAATGTGAAAACTAAAAATTGTAACGACGGTTTTCCTTTTACATTAAGTAAATTTAAATCACAGGTTAGGGTTAGGGTTAGGGTTAGTGTTAGGGTTAGTGTTAGGGTTAGTGTTAGGGTTAGGGTAAAATCACAGTGGAATCTCAAAATAACATGGGTTAAACAAGAATATTACTGTTCCAATGGGGAAGGGTTAGGGTTAGGGTTAGGGTTAGGGGTAGGGTAAAATCACAGTGGAATCTCAAAATAACATGGGTTAAACAAGAATATCACTGTTCCAATGGGGAAGCGGTAAAACATAACATTCTCAATTCCAATGTCAGAAACGAAGGGTGTAAACACAAAGATCACGGTTCTACTGTAAATACCCGGGTCGTAAACACAAGTGCCCATGTAAACTCCGAGGACGTACACACGAAGGTCGCAGTTTCCATGTCAAAGTCCAGGATTATAAATACGAAAGTCGCACTTAAAATGGAGAACCCAAGGTCATAAATATGAAGATTACAGTTTCAATGTCGAAATCCCGCGTCGTAAATAGTCTAATGATAATGACACCTGGACATGATGTACAATATTGTCAATAACTCTGACCTTATTTTGGCTGTGATAGTATTCATGTCTTCATAAATTGTCTGGAATTACTTTGATAAGCATTACTTTTAAGCAATAAAAAATCTGGGGGATTAAAGTCAAGAAAGTATCACACTTTATACTGATGAGACGATCACCAAAGTACCCACTGTATCATTGCGCGGCGATAAAAGAAATACCGTTGGACATTCATATCTGAAATTTTGAGAACAAATCAAGCATAGACTGAAGTTTAAATGTACCAACGTTTAAATGCACCAAAGTTTAAATGTACCAACGTTTAAATGTACCAAAGTTTAAATGTACCAAAGTTTAAATGTACCAACGTTTAAATGCACCAAAGTTTAAATGTACCAAAGTTTAAATGCACCAAAGTTTAAATGTACCAAAGTTTAAATGTACCAAAGTTTAAATGTACCAAAGTTTAAATGTACCAAAGTTTAAATGCACCAAAGTTTAAATGTACCAAAGTTTAAATGCACCAAAGTTTAAATGTACCAAAGTTTAAATGTACCAAAGTTTAAATGTACCAAAGTTTAAATGCACCAAAGTTTAAATGTACCAAAGTTTAAATGCACCAAAATTTAAATGTACCAAAGTTTAAATGCACCAAAGTTTAAATGTACCAAAGTTTAAATGTACCAAAGTTTAAATGTACCTAAGATGGTTGGAGTTTTAAATTTATGATGTTTGGTGAAATTTGGAGTGGGGTCTCCCAGGTACGATTAGACACCCGTTATTTAAAAATAATTTTAATCAATTAAAATATAAAAATATAATATATAAAGAAAAAAAACAGAAATAAAAACAAACTGTTTATATACAAATATATTACGCAATTAAAAAACGAAATTTGTAGAATGCACATATCGAATTACTGTAAAACTACATTCGACCATTGTTTTCACCATTGTAAACAGCTGGAATATGTCGATTCGTTGACTCGTTGTAAGTAGTCATTTCAATCGATAGTGGCATCTTACTGTAGTAGTGATAGTATCAAACGTCGTAGAGATGATGAACTTTCCCCCATCCCCTTTCTCCCTCTCTCTCTTCGTGGTCGTAATAATGTAAACATATAAAAAGAACAATATTTAACTCCATTACTTTCTCTGGGCTTGAGTTTACTTTTTACATCAATTGGCAGTAAATACATCTAGATGAACGCATCTTCCCGCCATAAAAAATGTCTTGCATTCCCGATGAGGACGTATTACGTCGAAAATTTGGGACTACTTTTAAATAAATTAATATTTATTAAAAAACAAGAAGCATTATTAGGTTGCAAACAGCTTTCTTACGTTTAAATATTCAGTGCTTTCTGCCGTTTTGATCTTGACCCTGTGAACTGTTGAGACGGTGAAATCCACGATTTGGCAGGGTTTTTTCTACTTGTAGATTTTTATCACGTCTGATCTCCTTGCTCGGATCAATTTGTCTGTTTGTACCTGCATGTCGCAGAGAATTTTGTGCTTTTCATTTTTCAATATTGTCCGTGGTTTGAATGTGTGTCATCTGCCAGAAAGTAAAAATGTAGATGTTTGCATAATTCTGAGTGAACTAACTTCCCCACACAGTATGTCTGTTATTGTATTCTTTTTGAGGTAGTTTCTGCATCTACTACTACTACTACTACTACTACTACTACTACTACTACTACTACTACTACTAATAATAATAATAATAATAATACACGGAACTTGCCAGAGAACTGAAAGGAATACGGAACATGAAGAAAGTCAATATAATACCAATAATCGTAGGAGAACTAAGAACAGTCTCCAAAAAAAACAGGAGAAAAGCCTGGGAGAAATTGAAATCAAAGGGATCACTGAGACCATATAAAGGATGGATATGATCAAAACAGCTGCAATCTTAAAAAAAATCCTTGAATGCGGAAACCAACCCGCATAAGCTACGAATTGTAATCAGTCACATGGAAGTTACAATAGGAAGAAAGACAAAACCACAGGAAGAACACCACCACACAAACCAAGGAACAGAAACTGCAAGAAATATCATAAGATACCCGCCCCTAAGAAAATGATGGCTTCAGCCTTGGTTGATACTACACAAAATAGTTGTGGAGGGTCAAGGAGGATGGGCAGACCGAGGAGGATGAGCACTGACCAGACCTCCACTGGAAGATTGCCACCCAAATCCCATGGGAGACCAATGGTTGTTGCTAGAAATAAATCAATGGTAGGCGGCTGTTGCGATACCACAAGGCCATTTACGGTGGTGATCGAAAAAAGGTGGAGAGTACTAGAAATCTGGGGAGACTTGTTGTCACTCAGACTCCAGGGAACACTACTGGTTGTTGTCGGTGAGAAATCACTGATGATGATTCGGGTGATAATAATAATAATAATAATAATAATAATAATAATAATAATAATAATAATGATAATAATAATAATTATTATTATTAGTAGTAGTAGTTGTAGTTTTAGTCGTAGTAGAATTTAAGCTGTATTCGTGGGCCTTTAAAAATACAACCAGTTACTCTTCCTTGCTGACTGCAACATGGTCGTCTTCCAATCCAATGTTAACAAATACATGTTGAGCAGTCCTCTAAAGTAATCAAATCCTCTTATAATATTGTTCATCATCCACCAAACAATCTCATTTACCCTTATCCACGAGATGCTTCTGGTCTTAGTAAGTGGTGATTCCTTAATACTAAAAAAATCGCATCGAAGTCAATGCTATTATTGTGCCATTTATCACAATGCTATTATTGTGCCATTTATCACAATGCTATCTTTGTGCCATTTATCACAATGCTATTATTGTGCCATTTATCTCAATGCTATTATTGTGCCATTTATCTCAATGCTATTATTGTGCCATTTATCTCAATGCTATTATTGTGCCATTTATTACAATGTTATTATTGTGCCATTTATCACAATATTAGTATTGTGCCATTTATCACAATGCTATTATTGTGCCATTTATCACAATGCTATTATTGTGCCATTTACCACAATGCTATCATTGTGTCATTTATCACAATGCTATTAGTGTGCCATTTATCACAATGCTATCATTGTGCCATTTATCAATATTTTTGTTTCTTATCCAGAATTACGGAGAGATTCGAAAAAATAAAAAATAAAAGAAACTGAGGAATGTCTGTCACGGAATGAATATATCCTATACCGAAAATCCTGAAAATTAATAAAGTAGTTTTTTTTTTAATAAAAGCAAAAGTAATTTCATCGATAAACGAATAAGGGTGAAATATCACATTCAAGGGAGATAATACGAACTTTTGCGAAATAGAGAAATAAAGTCTTGAATTTTGGGTATTATCTACTTTAGCTCACTTGAATATAACCCAAAATGCCGCTGATATATTAACATTGCCCGTTTATTGGTAAAATTTAAATTTCTTTTATAAACTAAGAACTACTTGATTAATTTACGTGATTTTTGGTATACGATATATTCATTCCGTGACAGATACATACATCAAACAGATATTCTCAGTTTGTTTTATTTGCTTGTTTTCTTTTTAGAATGTCTCCGTACTTCTGGATAAGCACCATATTTTTATTTCCTTTAATTTTTATGTCATCAAAAAATCCAAAGAATTTTTTTGAGTTCATGTATATGTACTGACGTAAGCAAACATGGCGACGTTAGCAATCTCGCAAACGTTTTTTAAAGGAATTGACACAAATATTTACTTAGAAATAATCTCTACTTTTTTGTTTCTTTTTATCTCCCCTTTTTCGCATGAAGGTATCAACACGAAGATATTTTCTTATCGTCGCGTGTTGCGCATGTGCAGAAAATAGCTACGATGCGAGATCGGATAAGAAACGCCGGAGACGATGAATGACTGATAACATTGATTAAAAACTTGTACGATACACGATAAAAGAATGCGAAATATGAAAAGAGAAAAAAGAAAAATAGCAAATAAGGCGTTTAACAAGAATACTCCGGGTTCCTCCGTTCATTTGGCACGTGTGGTGATGCAGATGCTATTTCAACCTTAATCGTGACAAACAGACCAATAAAGAACCGACAGACAGACAGACAGACCTATCCACAAACACAAAGCGCCTCTTCCAGAGTAACGTGGACGCATCAAAAATGCTATTTACAACAGCGATAATTAAAAAAAGACTGTTGAAAATTAATGATTTGAACTTGGCGGTCAAGTTAGGCATAAGCTGAAGTTTATTTAATTGCTTCTCAACTTTTTTCTAACTTTTTATAATTAAATTCACATGAACAGAAAACAGTTGTTTCGTTTCGAAACAATGCTAATACTTCAAGGTGGATGCTGCTGTTGTTTGGTGTGATGTCGCTTGGCGACTGAGACACATAGTAATATGAACAAATTATTTATTAGATCTAATGCGAAGGTAATTTACTTAAACAAAACATATTTTGTGAAAGAAATTAAAACTACCGTTTCCTGTATAAATGTTGGTTACCAAAGAATCTTTAAAATTAAATTCACTTGATAAAAATACAGCTGTCGTCTAATATGTCAAGTCATTTGTTCTTGATGATACCACTTCTTGAATCTTGAATATGTACTAAATTACCTCCCTTAGCATTGAATTGAGGGTATATATATATATAGACACACACACACATATATAGATGAGATAAGGTTAAGATCGGATTCTAAATCTGCCTGATAAGATCTCAGTTTATAATAGCTGTTGATTGATAACATCGACATGCCAGTGTCGCAGATTTTGTACATGTCTGTGTAAATAAAGATTATCATATATAAAGCTCTATTTGATATTGAGCACTTTTTATAAACCCAGTTGAAATTCTTTGGATTACTACCCTGTGGATGTTTTTACCTGGATTATTACCATTATATATATATATATATATATATATATATATATATATATATATATATATATATATATATATATATATTATAATATAAAATGAAGTAATAAAATAAGGTGTCAATCAAATATTATTAGAATTCAAAGTTCATGCAAAGCATCCTTAAGTCCTTAGCTCATGAGTTTTCAAAGATAATTTCGCGACTGGATAACTTTGCCGGCCCCTTCAATTTCACATATTTGGACTGCTATTTGTATCTTGGAGTAATGTCCTTCCTGATTATGCTTCTCAACTTGTATGACCTGGATGGACTGTATGGATTCAACAAAAGTATGTTTTTGGATTGATATGTTTGATGTTATGTATTTTTATATATTTGTGTATATAATTTTATATATTTTCAAAGCGTAATTTTATTGCCTGTAGTAGTATAACTGCGGTAATGGTCCTCTGAAGAGAAGAATTATCTTTGAAAACTCATGAGCTAAGGACTTAAGGATGCTTTGCATGAACTTTGAATTCTAATAAAATTTGATTGACACCTTATTTTATTACTTCATTTTATATTATAATATTAATGCTCTATCCAGTATATTGAGCTTCAGTTTTTTTATCCGGATGTTTCACTAATTATAAGATATTAGTTGACGCTTATATCTTTTGTTGGATTGCTTCATATATATATATATATATATATATATATATATATATATATATATATATATATATATATATATATATATATATATATATATATATATTGGTTTGTCGTTTATGAATTAAACGGACAGTAAACGCATACTGAAATTTTGATTTGAAAAATAAAATGAACCATAAAATGGATAACAAAAATAAAATGAACCATAAAATGAATAACAAAAATAAAATGAACCATAAAATGAATAACATCTTGGTCACTGAAATTAAGCCCAATATTCTTGAAATAAATTTATATTTACTTAAAAAAATATTTCTAACGTTGTTCTTGGCTTTAAAAAGTTATATATACATTTTTTTCAATCATTAAATTTAAAAAAATAATTTAATATTATTTACTTAAAATTTATATTATATATATATGCATACATATATACATACATACATATTTTTTATATATCTAGAGAGAGAGAGAGAGAGAGAGAGAGAGAGAGAGAGAGAGAGAGAGAGAAAGAATGAGAAAGCGAGAAGGAAAATAAATATAACATATTATGAAAGAATTGATGCTCGATATACGAGATAGAGCAGTCATATAGACAAGTAAAAGATGAAAACAAAAATAACAATGATACAAAATCTATTATGCCTTCAGTTGTTCCCCGTTGAATGCACTGCATTCAACGGTGAACTTAACCCTAACCCTAACTCTAACCCTAATTTTCCTAACCCTAACCCTAACCCTAATTTTCCTAACCCTAACCCTAACCCTTACCCTAATTTTCCTTACCTTAACCCTAACCCTAACCCATACTCTAATTTTCCTAACCCTAACCCTAACCCTAATTTTCCTAACTCTAACCCTAACCCTAATTTTCCTAACCCTAACCCTAACCCTTACCCTAATTTTCCTTACCTTAACCCTAACCCTAACCCATACTCTAATTTTCCTAACCCTAACCCTAACCCTAATTTTCCTAACCCTAACCATAACCCTAATTTTCCTAACCCTAACCCTTACCCTAATTTTCCTAACCCTTACCCTTACCCTAATTTTCCTAACCCTAACCCTAACCCTAATTTTCCTAACCCTAACCCTAACCCTAATTTTCCTAACCCTAACCCTAACCCTAATTTTCCTAACCCTAACCCTAACCCTAATTTTCCTAACCCTAACCCTAACCCTAATTTTCCTAACCCTAACCCTAACCCTAATTTTCCTAACCCTAACCCTAACCCTAATTTTCCTAACCCTAACCCTAACCCTAATTTTCCTAACCCTAACCCTAACCCTAATTTTCCTAACCCTAACCCTAACCCTAATTTTCCTAACCCTAACCCTAACCCTAATTTTCCTAACCCTAACCCTAACCCTAATTTTCCTAACCCTAACCCTAACCCTAATTTTCCTAACCCTAACCCTAACCCTAATTTTCCTAACCCTAACCCTAACCCTAATTTTCCTAACCCTAACCCTAACCCTAATTTTCCTAACCCTAACCCTAACCCTAATTTTCCTAACCCTAACCCTAACCCTAATTTTCCTAACCCTAACCCTAACCCTAATTTTCCTAACCCTAACCCTAACCCTAATTTTCCTAACCCTAACCCTAACCCTAATTTTCCTAACCCTAACCCTAACCCTAATTTTCCTAACCCTAACCCTAACCCTAATTTTCCTAACCCTAACCCTAACCCTAATTTTCCTAACCCTAACCCTAACCCTAATTTTCCTAACCCTAACCCTAACCCTAATTTTCCTAACCCTAACCCTAACCCTAATTTTCCTAACCCTAACCCTAACCCTAATTTTCCTAACCCTAACCCTAACCCTAATTTTCCTAACCCTAACCCTAACCCTAATTTTCCTAACCCTAACCCTAACCCTAATTTTCCTAACCCTAACCCTAACCCTAATTTTCCTAACCCTAACCCTAACCCTAATTTTCCTAACCCTAACCCTAACCCTAATTTTCCTAACCCTAACCCTAACCCTAATTTTCCTAACCCTAACCCTAACCCTAATTTTCCTAACCCTAACCCTAACCCTAATTTTCCTAACCCTAACCCTAACCCTAATTTTCCTAACCCTAACCCTAACCCTAATTTTCCTAACCCTAACCCTAACCCTAATTTTCCTAACCCTAACCCTAACCCTAATTTTCCTAACCCTAACCCTAACCCTAATTTTCCTAACCCTAACCCTAACCCTAATTTTCCTAACCCTAACCCTAACCCTAATTTTCCTAACCCTAACCCTTTAACCCATTATTTTGAATTAGACCTCTTCTTCTGCATTATATTTTCCGCTTTTCTTTTTGTTTCATTTTTACATTTACCATAACTAATATCATACCCTTTCAAATTTTGACTTTATTAACATTCTTACCAACTTATCTCTCTGTATTCCTCTGATGATAAAAATTCCATTCTTTGAAAAGCCATGGTTTTAGGAAGGAAAAATTAATCTATTGTTTTGAACAACTGAAGACGTAATAGATTTTGTATCTTTGCAATTTTTATTCTCATCTTTTAACCGTACCGAACGGTTTTCATTATTCTTTATTTATTCAAAATGTCTTTAATTAATTGTATGAATATTTTTTTTATTAATATTACTTTATCGGAAAATATTGTAAATACATATGTACATTTGAGAATATCAGTTGTAAATGTATATTTGTAAATATGAATTTATTAGAAGTTTAAAAGAAATAAATTATGTTAATTGCAAAACACGCCTGTTGTCTGAGCGAGTTTTGGTAACAGTATATAAAGAAGTTGAAAGAGTAATATATAAAGTAAGATACTTACCTGGCACACGCTAGGAAGTAAGTGTAGTATCTGTTCCGATGGATACTGCACCCCTATAGACGGGTGTCGTCTTGTCCTTCGGGACTTGATTCCACCTGTCTGTGGGTTTGTCCTGTGCAGTTCTAGGAGGTCCACCCTCCCAGGCTTCGCCTCCCCTCTTCGGGGAGGAGTAAGTTTATTGCTTACTGCTTGAGGCGCCCCTACCGGGGAATGCCGACGGGGCTGGCCAGGCAATTTTTAAATGGCCAGAGTGCTCACCTCTCGAGCGCTGGCTTTTAACCCCACTTACTCGACCCAAGCTGTGGTCACATCTTACTTGTGAGAGTAAAATAAAACTGGCCTTGTGCCTAACTCCTGCAGAGGAGTAAATAAATATATAAAGTAAGATGCTTGAGACCTTGTGTGTTCGAATCTCGTCTTGAAATTTCTTTATACTTTATTTATATGTTATTTTATGTTATTTAATCTAAATTAAGTGATTAATAATTTCCCAACTTAATTCTAAGGTATACAAAGATTATCAACGCTGACTTGAAAAATTAAGTAAATAGCGTTTATCTACTCCCTCTTACGTTTACAAAAATTCTCGCCGACGGACAGACAGACAGACTGACAGACAGATAGACAGACAGAGAAGCTGTTCGTTATGTCATAACATCCCGTTGTGTGTTCTTCTTATCCCTACGTTTCTATCGTTATCGAATAAATTTTAACTTTACACTTTTCCTGAAGACGTTCGTTAGTCAGAACGAAACCGGTAAAATCTCTCGTTTTTGATAATCTATCCCTGTATTTAAATTTTTTTTTCTGTTTGTCTTTTCGCACTCTCACACACACATCGTCATCAGACACCAATTAAGCAAGGTTACCTGAATTTCAATATCTTCTTAACCCTTAAATCCATTTTGTGTAAAATATGACAGATTCCCAAAAAATGCCTATTTTATATAATATTTAACGAAAGTGTGTAAAACTGCACCTTATATATATATATATATATATATATATATATATATATATATATATATTGCTCTCCTCCCCCCTCTTTGTATTGCCTTCCGTTATAAATCGTACAATCTACCCCTCTCTAAAATTATATATTAAATATGTTTCCAATCTCCTCCTCCTCAATTTACGTCTTAAATAGCTTATTTCCCCCTCTCTCCATATATGTATTAAATATGTTGTCGCTCTCTCTATACGTATATTGATTGGTGAGTGGGAATTTCTCTTTTCTCATTTTCAAAAATGTAATCACCTCACTTGGATGCTTGACAATACCGGAAAGTTGAAATAAATTATTGCACCGGTGATTATGTGATTCCGTGTTACTATTTTTTAGAATTATATATATATATATATATATATATATATATATATATATATATATATATATATATATATGAGATAATTGGTTATTAAACTCGACTGAAGTTTAAACAATTTAGTGCTGATTAAATTATGAAGCCAATGTACCTTCGACCCGTGTTAAACAGAAAAGTATGGGTTCGCTGGACATTTTGGCACAAATCGAAAAAGGAAGAGAAAACCGAATGAATGTCGAGAAAAATACAACGAGGAAAGAATGAACGAAAGAGATTTTGAAGGATGTAGAAAAGTAATGCAATTAGCCTAGAACCAGAAAAACCATAAAAACACGAAAAAAAAAAACTTTAAAAATTGAATTACAAAACGAAAAAACTGAAATATTTTGTTCTAAAACAAAATAAGCGCGCGAAAAAAGAGAAATCACAAAAAAGCCAACAATGGCACCGAATGTGTGAATAAGATATGAAATCAACATTAAACAAAACTCGTATGTAACGATTTTCGTTTTAAGGTGTCAAAATACACCCAAATGCCCGTAGTCTGAATTTTCATATGATTTTGAGTGTGCTGATAACAATAGAACTCAAATATACGATATTGTGTCTGATATTTCGAGCACCGCGTGAGCCCATCCATTCGTTTACCTGATTCTAAATTAGTGAAATAAATGAATAATCAATAATTCGTAGCATACAAGTTTCTGAAATATGCGTCGGCAATAGATTGAACAGATAAATATCCAATTAACATTATAATATATATATATAATTCTTTTTTATAAGTAAATATTTATATATTTGATGTTTACTAAAAATCATCAGCATGGCTTATATAGCTGTAATGCAAGTCAAACGATTCAGACCCTGGACCCGAATAACGCCAATCAAATATTCTTAACAACTCGGACAAAGTGATAATCATATTTAAATGCGAGAGAAATAAACCCTATATTAAAAAAATATTTTTTGCCATCAGGCTCAGAGCTTACGGCCGATAATAATCCGACACGCTTATTGCTACTACTTCCTCCATCTAATTGTCTCTCATATGTTGATTATCTTGCTAATATCGGCCGCAAGCTTAGAGCCTGCTGGCAAAAAATATTTGTACGTGTGTGAGTTTTTCTTCAAACACATCATCCTGAGGAAGTCTTACAATAAAGACGAAACGTTGATGAATACAAAAATATTCTTTTGGTTTTATTTTTTCTATTTTCCATATATATATATATATATATATATATATATATATATATATATATATATATATATATATATATATATATATATATATATATATATGTGTATATATATATGTATATATATATGTATATATATATACGTATATATATATATATATATATATATATATATATATATATATATATATATATATATATATATATTCTAAAGAAGCTTTGAGTCATTTTAAACAAAAGAAAAAAAGAAGAAAAAAGGAAAATGCAGTTTAAATTCCCAGAGAAACTAACTAAAGTTAAGATATCGCAGACTTGACATTCGTTGGAAAATTCATAAATATGAAATAAAAAGGGGATTTAAGTATCTAACAGTGAAACAAAAACAGGGGACCTTAACTTGAGCTTACCATATAAAAACGGGGATCATCAGCTGTTTACCATGTAACTGTTTCGGAGATTTAAAAACAGGACAGTTATAATATTTATGGCTCTCCAGTGGTACTGATCAAACGACCATTTCCCCAATAATCAAGTATAGAAATAATTCAGCTTAAATTTCACTAATATATACATAAATAATAATAATAATAATAATAATAATAATAATAATAATATATTACCCTTAAGACTACCGTGTGATATGGTAATTTGCATATCAAATAACATTAATTATGACAATAATAATACTATCCAAACACTACACCCAAGAACCATTCTGCAATATGGTAGCTAGAAATAAAATTATATAGGAATAAAAGCATTAAAATATATATATATATATATATATATATATATATATATATATATATATATATATATATATATATATATATATATATATATATATAACACATCCGAGTTATATCATACTTTGATTTAATGTCAATTTTGGAGCAAAATAAATCTTACACATGTTTCTGGAGAAAAACGTGGAGTATACTTAATAAATCAAAGTTACAATATGAACATTTCCCGTCTACAGGGACAGAGTTGTCAGGTGAAAAGCACACGACATCCGGGTACCAAATGCCTTCAGATAGCTCTATTGCAATTTTAATAATACCTCTTTAAAGCTTTAAATATTGACTATTGAGCTTACTTTTGTTCTGGAATGTGATTCTCATAAGAATCGAACTGATATTATAAAATAATTATATTTTATAATATCACACACATGCCCCCCTCAATATATATATATATATATATATATATATATATATATATATATATATATATATATATATATATATATATATATAAGGAGAATATTTTGAAAAATATACTTTGAAAAACCTGGGCAACGCATTTGATTTTGTGTTTTAAAATAAATTATTTATTTACTTTAAAAACTTGAGCACTTTCGGTGATATACACCCTTGTCAAAAGTATAAGCATATTTTTTTCCTCTTCTTTTTTCGTTTAATCCTTCTTGATTGAGACATATTTATCGCAGTCAAGTTGAAATTCGTTTTGATGTTATCGGTGATTAATGTTGACATGCCGGTGTGTGTAGCACACAGTTTCGTGAATAGAGTAGAATGAAAAGTCCACACTTGGAAGCGTTGATGAAATGGCGATAATAAGGAAAATATTCTTAATGTTTTTTTAAATAAATTATTTATTTATCTTAAAAACTATATATATATATATATATATATATATATATATATATATATATATATATATATATATATATTTATATATATATATATATATATATATATGTATTTTATGTAATTGTATTATTGGTGATGGTAGCTTTTATTACTTTGCGTACTACTATTTCGATTGTTCACTTCCTAAGTGATACAGATTAATGCAGAAGTTTGCATTTTCTGTCGCCCTTTACTTTTTAGGACGTATTTTTCGTTAGTATATATATTTTTATTAATTTTATACGTACACAAAAGTAATCCTTATATATATATATATATATATATATATATATATATATATATATATATATCGTGTGTATTTAGGCAGCCTATTTTCATTTAGGCAAACATTATCAAATAACACGGAAAGACTTCCTTTTATTTTTTCAATTTTCCGAATATAGACACATACTAGTTAACAATACTAAAATAATACACCACGATATTAACACCAAAATATTACAAATTCTTGAAGCCCTCTACATTAAAAAATAAACATCCCACAATCAATAATATGAATTACGAAACTAGTCACAAGTGTCTAGCATAGTAATAAATGTTACCAAATTCTTAGCTATTCAGCAGTTGTACGTTTGAATCTTGAACGGGCTCAAAACGTAGTCAAATTCTTAACGGTTAAGCAATCAAACTTTTGAATCTTGCACGCTCTGAGAACGTAATCACGCTCTGATGTAACATCTCAATATTATAGACGCTCATTTTAAGTTGTAAATTACAGGTCGTTATAATAATAAACTCAACAAAAAGACATATTTTTAAGAAACCAAAACTAACACCGCCTGAAGATGATTTGACGAATCAAATAGAAAGTATTCGCAAATAAGGTAAGAAAATGGAACAAGACAACCACGGAACTTACATACACCAATTTGACTGAAACACTAAATTGACCATTTAGAAAATTGAAAAGATTAAAAAAAAGTCTTATCAAGCCGTGTTATTTAATAATATTTGCCTTAATATATATATATATATATATATATATACAAGGTGGGCAAAAATAAGGGTCCTATTTTTAAAAATTCATAACTTTTTTATTTATTGATTTTTTTTAAATTTTTTTTTAGAATAAGTAAAGGACCCCTTCCGAAGCAAGCATGAGCCGTATTAGCCCTAAGGAACGTACCCTCATTTAGAAAACATTATTTTTGCTTAAAAAACTCAAAACAGTGTAAAAAACAATACTTTAGTTTTTGTAAGTTTTAAGAAGTGTTTTTCGGCTAAAATTTGTTTTGTTTATTTCAAAAAATCTCGGAAGGGTCAGTCTACACACACATAAAGTTTGGTGAGTTTAACTTTTATTTTGTGGAAGTTATTCAAATTCAAGTTATTCAAATTTAAAGATAGGACCCTTATTTTGGCCCACCCTGTATATATATATATATATATATATATATATATATATATATATATATATATATATATATATATAAGTGCAGGTTAGTAGTCCGAGGCTGTAGCACTGCGATTATATATATATATATATATATATATATATATATATATATATATAATATTTATATTATATATATATATAATATTTATATTATATATATATATATAATATTTATATTATATATTTATATATATAATATATATATATATATATATATATATATATATATATATATATATATATATATATAAAGACAGAGGCAAAATACCTTCAAAGTGTTAGATGCAGATAATTTATTAAATCAAAATAAAAACAAAAATATTTCGAAACATTTCTCAAAATATTTCAAAATACCTTCCTTTTTTCATCTTGATTTTTTAGCTAATATTTCGCTAGATAAAACAGAGCTTTTTTTTGTTTTTCGTAATATCCTTCTTGGTCTTGTAGAAGTGTCTAGTTCGATGATGTGGACTGACGGTGCAAATGTCTGTTTTAAATAGAACTTGATCGCGAATGGTCGCTGGTAGTTATACATTTGGGAAAGTTCATTTTAAAAAACGGTTTATACCTTTTATTTGGCTAAGCTCTGTCGAAGCTTATTTTATCAAGTGAAATATTAGCTAAAAAAATCAAGATTAAAAAAGGAAGGTATTTTGAAATATTTTGAGAAATGTTTTGAAATATTTTAATTTTGATTTTGTTTTAATAAATTATCTTCATCTAACACATGGTTTCTTTGAAGGCATTTTGCCTCTATCTGTATATTAAAATTCAAAAGATGCTTAAAAAATAAACTTTCCCAAATTTATATATATATATATATATATATATATATATATATATATATATATATATATATATAGTCTCGGAAGTTTCTCAACCATTAAAACTATATTTAAAAAAAAAAGAAAAAAAAAAAAGAAGAAAACAAACAAACTTATAGTCCCAAGTCTTCCAGTGGAAAATCACACATGTAAGTCAATTTATTTTTTACAGTTATTATATTAGTTTGTTTCTAACACTATTTTAAGGGATCATAAGTTGTTTACCATGAAAAACTGTTTCGGGAATTTATGTATATATATATATATATATATGTTATATATTCCTATATTAACTTCACATTTCCACAGTTATACTTCTAAACGGATGGCGGATATACCCTTCCTTTTTATCTGAACACATTATTTTCCTATTCCAATTTAATCATCCAAAATTGTGTAAGAGAATCCTCTTCGCATTTTATATTAATAAAATTTCTGCTACGTCTTTTTAATGTTTGTTATTTTAAGTGTGTTTTGCTCGTTCGTCATACGAATATAAGACGCCATTCACTTTCTATTAGATTCACTTATTGAAATGTAAATAAACCAGTCGCAGTTCATACGACTTTATCTTCGTGTTGGCTTCGCGCAGTTTTTTTGTTGCTCGTAATGCGACCGACATAGGTTCATCCCTATTTCTTTGTATTCTTTGTTTTCTTCGATCCCAATTAAAGCCATATTTGAAATGCTCTCAAAAGAGCGCGAAACGAAAGCCGACATTACGCCTCTCCATTTTCAACCGAACGATGCTATGAAGAAAACCAAATTCAGATTGTGTACGAATTAATCAAATTAATTCATCATTTTTCTCGTTCCTTTCTTTCTTTCCTCTTTTCTTTATTTCATCATTTTCTTATTTTCTTTATTCTCCTCTTTTTCCTTTTCTTTTTTCTTTTCATTTTTCCTTTTTCTTCTTTGTTCTTCTTTTTTTCTTCTTTTTTTCTTCTTTTTTCTTCTTTTTTTCTTTTTCCTTTTCTTTTTTCTTTTCATTTTTCCTTTTTTTTTGTTCTTCTTTTTTTCTTCTTTTTTTCTTTTTTTTCTTGTTCTTTTTTCTTCTTTTTTTCTTTTTCCTTTTCTTTTTTCTTTTCATTTTTCCTTTTTTTCTTTGTTCTTCTTTTTTTCTTGTTCTTTTTTTCTTTTTTTTCTTGTTCTTTTTTCTTATTTTTTTCTTTTTCCTTTTCTTTTTTCTTTTCATTTTTCCTTTTTTTCTTTGTTCTTCTTTTTTTTCTTCTTTTTTTCTTGTTCTTTTTTCTTATTTTTTTCTTTTTCCTTTTCTTTTTTCTTTTCATTCTTCCTTTTTCTTCTTTTTTCTTCTTTTTTTCTTCTTTTTTCTTTTTTTTCTTCTTTTTTTATTTTTCCTTTTCTTTTTCTGTCTTTCATTATTTCATCTGTTCTTCTCTCTTTTTTTCTTCTCTCTTTCTCTCTCTTCACTTTTCTCTTTTCTAAACACTATTTTTATTTATCTTTCTTCTTCTTTTCTTTTTTCCTTTTTCTTCCTTATTTTCTTTCTTTCCTTACGTCAATCCCAACATTATATATATATATATATATATATATATATATATATATATATATATATATATGTGTGTATGTATATATATATATATAATTATTAATGACAATATATGTATTAGCATATACTATCAGTTCCTTTTACTTTGTAGTCTCCTTAAAAAGATTCAGCTCGATGATTGTCAATTATTGATAACAGAGCAAATATGCTAATTAAGCTTATCTTAGTATTGATGGAAACGATTTGTTAATAAATACTATATATCTTCCACAAAAACACCGAAGTATAACAATTTTAATAATTGCTTAAATGGACAGCTGAGATTATGAAACTAGCTCTAAACTGTTGAACTTAAAAGAGTTTCGTATCCAAATGACCTAAATAGACATTGATGTAACTTTAGTAAGTAAAAAAAATATTTTCAAGTGAATTAGCATTTTTAAAAATAAATTATAGAACTTATTAACTATTTTAAGAAATATTACTGAATTAAAATTTATAATTGTGCGCACAATTTTTAGGATGTACTAGCTTTGAACGAAAAATGTGAAATGGGGTATTAGTGGGTCCCCCCACGTGTGAGTTTTTTGCTCTCTTTTATTTGTTTTTTTTGTTGTTTTTGTTTGCTTTCACCCAAAAATGAACTACTGTATAGTTTATGTGTTTTGTCAAGACACTTTAATCCAAGAACTGTTTACTGTTTGTGAATTTTTTCTGATGATTTTGTAGTGTTGCAGAGACGATATTGACATATACATGTTGTTTGACACAAGACAAATGAAACGGACCGTAAAAATATATCTCACAGAAATGTTATGTTTTTTGGAAATGTGAAAAATGAAAATAATAAAATAAAACCATGGTTATTGGAATATAATATGAACTGATATATATATATATATATATATATATATATATATATATATATATATATATATATATATATATATATATGTATATATATATATATATATATGTATATATAAAGAGGCTCTTTAACACATATAGAACATAATTCCGAAGCTATACCATCGATTTTCCAAACATCCTCTATGTCTATAATCAAGCCGACACACTGGTTCCCGAAGTTAAGCAACGTTGAATCTGGTCAAGAATTATATGGGTGACCATTTGGAAATACCAGGTGCTGTATTAAAAACCCGGTCTTTGTTGCCTTGCTTGTCGAGGACTGGTTACCAATCTGCAACAACAAGGAACGGCGCCTGGTTGTCCGTTGTGATCTACGCTGATAAGATACTCACCGGCGATTGGTAATCGATTCAAGATTTTCTAGACACTTCATATTGTTTTATATTCTTCCTATTTAGTTTCCGATTATCTAGCCTTTTTGTTTTGTTAATTCACTTCGCTTTGAATTTCCTTCATTTCCTTTTTTGTTCATTCACTTCGCTTTGAATTTCCTTCGTTTCTTTTTTTTGAAATTCACTTCACTTTGAATTTACTTCATTTCTTTTATTCTTAATTCACTTCACTTTGAATTTCCTTCGTTTCTTTTTTTTAAAATTCACTTCACTTTGAATGTCCTTCATTTCTTTTATTCTTAATTCACTTCACTTTGAATTTCATTCATTTCTTTTTTATTAATTCACTTCACTTTGAATTTTTTTCATTTCTTTTTTTGTTAGTTCACTTCTCTTTGAATTTCCTTCATTTCTTTTTTCATAAATTCACTTCACTTTGAATTTTCTTCATTTCTTTTTTCATAAATTTACTTCACTTTGAATTTTCTTCATTTCATTTTTCATAAATTCACTTCACTTTGAATTTCATTCATTTATTTTTTATTAGTTCACTTCACTTTGAATTTTTTTCATTTCTTTTTTTGTTAGTTCACTTCACTTTGAATTTCCTTCATTTCTTTTTTCATAAATTCACTTCACTTTGAATTTCATTCATTTCTTTTTTGTAATTAACTTTACTATTAATTTCCCTCAACAAAAGGTCCCTAAGGATCACGCAAGAACAGCTCAAATAAGCTAATGCACCTTTAACCTTTTATTTGATTTCATATATGCAATATAACTAAACACACACAATATATTATTGGTTATTGCAATATTGTAATATTTTGTTATTACAAATTTTTAATTAGTGGTGTCTATACAGCGTCAATGTGAAACCGCCTTTACTAATCAGTGTTCACTCAGTCAACGAGACCTCTATGTGTGAACCCGCCTACTTACTTGTTTCGACTTGCACCTCCAGTTTTTTTTTCATGGCGTACATAAGACTATGGTGTTTAGTTATCTTTTTCCTCTCAGCCCTGTTTAAGCCAACATCATTACTTCAACTAGGGTTGCTACTCTCTCCTTTTTGTCTCATATTATTATGCCATGCTTAACAGGTGTGTAGCTGTATGGATTGCACAGTCATAGTGGATGGTGTATGACTTATTTCCAACTGTTTTCTTTTCTTGTATATGCTCGCAGGACTTGTTATTAATCAGATTTGCTATGGATTCTGTTTACAAAACTGAATTTAGCCATCATAGGTAGCTTGGGTATTACCTTAAAGTGCATCCAGTCGTGAATCTCCAATATTTGGGGTTTGAGGGAACGTAAAGTTTCACCATAGTTTCCAGTAGTTCCAGGTCCACTCTGTGGTAGTACCTGTCAGATTAAATAGAATTTATCCAGGGCACAATACTTAACACATAATAAATTAAGGATTATCTTTCCTTAACCACAAAAATAAATTACAACCTCAATTCTAATATCAAATTAAAAAATAACGGAGAATAATTTCAACGATAAATGAAACGGTTTTTTTACCCAGCATTTGTTTTTAAAAACGAGGCTCCGAACTTTGTAAACGAACATGGCGACAGCTTGCAGGAAAAAATCTCTTCTGTATTTTTTCGGTCCTTTATGGCCGTGTAAATATAAAGTTTATAACTCTGAAGAGTTTTAACTGTAAAATTAAGATTCTGTCTGCTTGTATAGTTTATCAGGATTTAACAGCTTTTCAATTAAAATAAACGATTTTTTGACACTCTTTGCAATTGTCAGAATTGCGAATAATTTATATATATATATATATATATATATATATATATATATAATCAAATATAAAACTAAAAGTATACTTTTAGTAGATAGAACGTATAGTGAAATGGTTAAAGCTCAATATACGAGATAGAGCAATTATAAAGATAGATTATAGAAGAGGAATAAACATGTACGAATGACAAATTTATTTAAACTTCGATTCTTCAATGCAAGGTGTACTCGGTAAAAATATGTGTATTATTCTTTCCTTAAGCCAAGGCTTTTCAAAGATTAAAATATTATCATCAGAGGAATTACATAGATAGATAAGTTGGCAGTGAAAAAGCCAAAATTCAAAATTTGAAAAAAATATTAAGTAATGGAGAGTGAAAAAGGTCGTGTAAAAAAGACATGAGGTCTGTCCAGTTGGTAAATGTCCGTTGATGAGGTGTCCAATGAAAGGAGATTTACAGATGGAAAAGAAGGGTTTTCGTGAAGGTAACATGGAAAAGAGTTCAAGAAGTAAATCCAATAGAGAGATGTTGAGTTCAGTCGTAGGCGGAGCGCACTTATTCGGAATTAATTTTGAGAATTCGGGCCATTTTAAAAATACTTCCGTGGACCGAGAGAGGAATTGAAGTTGAACTGTGTACATTAAACGTTGGCAGTGTGATATTTAAGCAATTCTAAGAAAGAGGAAATCCTTTAGTTGAAAACGATGTCAAATGAGGAAGAGGGGTGGGAAGGGATAAAACAAAAGCATAAAGGAAATATATATGTGAAACCATCGTTTTAATCGCGAATAATTTCACCGATAAATGAAACGTTTTTTTTTATCCGGCATTTAAAAAAAAAACGAGGCTCCGAACTTTGTAAACGAACATGGCGACAGCTTGCAAGAAAAAAATCTCTTCTGTATTTTTCGGTCCTTTATGGCCGTGTTTATATAAAGTTTATAACTCTATAGAGTTTTAACTGTAAAATTCAGAATCTGTCTGCTTGTATAGTTTATCAGGATTTAACAGCTTTTCAATTAAAATAAACGTTTACTTGACACTGTTTCGAATTGTAAGAATTGCGAATAATTTATATATATATATATATATATATATATATATATATATATATATATATATATATATATATATATATGAAATCATCATTTTAATCGCAATTCAACTTTACTACAAAGGTCATTATGTTCCCAATCTTTTCATTCTTTTGAGCGTAAATATCGCAATATTCGTTTTGCGAGAAGATGAAAAAATCCCACAGAAAATGTCTAAAATGGAATCAATGAAGACATGGAAACCGCTGACAAAATGTCGAAATAGAAAAAATACCAATAAAAAGGCTCGATTAAATGTCGTTATAAATGTGTCAGTTTTTTTTTTTTTTAAATATTTTCTTTCAACCTTTCCTAAAGAGTCGACGCACCATGGAATTTCTATTTCTTTATGGAATTTCCTTTTTCCTTTTCAGTTCTTTCTCTTTTTGTCTCAGTTCCATTTTTATTCTCCAAAATAAAAAAAATCGACTCGCTTTCTTCCACTTTCTACTTATTTCCCAATCTTTTATTTTATATTTTATTTAATTTTGATTTCAACCTTTTCTTCCGTCAGTGTTTTTCTTTTCTCATTGACTTTACAGAAGAATATCTTAACCTCGGTCTATTACAGATATTATTAGCTTGGGGTAATGAAACGAGGAAAATATTTAAGCTTTATAATTGTATTATTGTATATTTACCGAAGTAGTCTAAGTTACTTTGAATTACCCAAAATCTTTTATAAATACAATATTGTTTGATAACGCTAGTTTTCATGCCATATAGTCCATTTAGCTATCTGGCCAGTACCATGCGTCACACGATAAATTACTTATGAAGATTCGAAGCTATAGAATATAAAAAGTTGGGAGAATTATTAAAACATAGTTTAGTCAGTAATTTTAGAAATGCAATTTCGTGTTAGGATTAGTGTTATGAAGTAAGTCAACGGACAATGGGCAATTAAAACAAATGACGTTTTCAAAGCAGATATTCGAAATATGGCAAACATTGGTATTCGCAAAAATATCCGAAGTAGTGTTTGCATAAACTACCAACAATTAGAAAAGTAATTTAACCAGGAATTACGCCATAACAAAACCAACAGCAAACAAGCAGCATCAGCAATAATTGTTTTTGACTCCTTCTTGTTACTAAACTCAAGCCATACCGGTTCAGGAGAGACATGGTTAGAATTGCGCAACAATTGCCTCACAATAGACCTCTCAACATGCACTCTTACAGGTTGTATTTATTGTCTCTCGAAGCCTGCTGAGAACGATTGAACCATTTTCCTCGCAACCTTCCTAAACTAAAACGATAATTAATTCATATAAAGTGACATTTGCAGCATACCGACGGTAACGACGCTTGACGCCATTTTTTTTTCGAAATAGATTTACAGCCGTTAAGAACCACGTGATCATCATGTCTGCTTTGTTCCCGCCAAAAAGCTGCATGAAAACGTTTTAATATCGGTACGCATTAAACAGAAATCAGCTCAGAAATTGGCCAAGATCAAAGTGTAGCATCTGTTCCGATAGATACTGCACCCCATACTGGTATTGTCTAGGCCTTGATTTACGCCGGTCAATGGGTCTGTCCTGTGCAGTTTTGGGAGGTCCACCCTCCCAAGCTTTGCCTCCCCTCTTTGGGGAGGAGTAAGTTTATTGCTTACTGTCTGAGGCGCCCTGCCCAGGCAATTTTTAAAAAGCACTGAGTACTCTTCCTCTAGAGTGCAAATTCCCACTTTCCGACCTTGTGTCACCTTCTACTTTGTGGGAAGTAGAGAAATAGGGCTCAGGTCTATAAAAAAACCACAAGACGAAAGTTGGTAAACGGGAAGACGAAGCAATTGCTCTTATGTTGTCGAGTCGATTATCAAATCTCAGAGAACCAGACACCGGGATTACCATCTCGTCCATTTTTGTCTTACGTAAATTCTCGTGTGAACAGCACCTCGTGATGATATAGAGAATGTCTGCGATTATAGGCCGATTTTATTCGTCTTTATTTACAATTATGGTAACATGACTTCTAATCTGAAGGATGTGAACAAGCAAATGGCGCGCCAATAAGGAAACTGTCACTTTCCATCGTTTACCGACGAGTTGTTTGGCTTAAATATTCGCGCTTCTAAACGGTGGACCAAAATGATCCGACACATTTGGAGGCTTAGTTAAAGCACAACATAAGCAAATAATGAAGCAAAAAATTCTATTTTCTGAATGTCGTTTTATTTCAGTTAGTTCTCAAAAATCAAATCAGCTAAATGCTTGTCATCATTGTCAATACAGAGTTGGAGCGTTTCATGAAAGTTATCGATAACTCTATGAATCATTTCTTGTGGAATAGTTACTATTTCTACACAAACTGCACGTTTTAATTCATCAATAGATCGAGGGAATACTTTTGATTTTAAATATCACCTTAAGAAGAAATCACACGGGTTTAAATCAGGAGATCTTGCGGGACAACCAAGATCAGTGCGCAAAGAAATTAAATTTTTCACTGATCATTTGATTTGTTTGCGCGATGATCTTGGTTGTCCCACAAGATCTGAAAATGATGAAATATTAGTCAGTCTAGGGATTGAGTTATGTTTGAAAAAATATTAGTGTGTTTAGGGATTGAGTTATGTTTGAAAAAATATTAGTCAGTCTAGGGATTGAGTTATGTTTGAAAAAATATTAGTCTGTTTAGGGATTAAGTTATGTTTGAAAAAAATATTAGTCAGTCTAGGAATTGAGTTATGTTTGAAAAAATATTAGTCTGTTTAGGGATTGAGTTATGTTTGAAAGAATATTAGTCGGTTAAGGGATTGAGTTATGTTTAAAATTGTTATTCAGTTTAGGGATTGAGTTATGTTTTAAAAAAATTAATCAGTTTAGGGGTTGAGTTATGTTTAAAAAAATATTAGTCAGTTTAGGGATTAAGTTATGTTTGAAAAAATATTAGTCTGTTTAGGGATTGAGTTATGTTTGAAAGAATATTAGTCGGTTAAGGGATTGAGTTATGTTTAAAATTGTTATTCAGTTTAGGGATTGAGTTATGTTTGAAAAAAATTAATCAGTTTAGGGGTTGAGTTATGTTTGAAAGAATATTAGTCGGTTAAGGGATTGAGTTATGTTTAAAATTGTTATTCAGTTTAGGGATTGAGTTATGTTTGAAAAAAATTAATCAGTTTAGGGGTTGAGTTATGTTTAAAAAAATATTAGTCAGTTTAGGGATTGAGTTATGTTTGAAAACATATTAGTCTGTTTAGGGATTGAGTTATGTTTAAAATTGTTATTCAGTTTAGGGATTGAGTTATGTTTTAAAAAAATTAATCAGTTTAGGGGTTGAGTTATGTTTAAAAAAATATTAGTCAGTTTAGGGATTAAGTTATGTTTGAAAAAATATTAGTCTGTTTAGGGATTGAGTTATGTTTGAAAGAATATTAGTCGGTTAAGGGATTGAGTTATGTTTAAAATTGTTATTCAGTTTAGGGATTGAGTTATGTTTGAAAAAAATTAATCAGTTTAGGGGTTGAGTTATGTTTGAAAGAATATTAGTCGGTTAAGGGATTAAGTTATGTTTAAAATTGTTATTCAGTTTAGGGATTGAGTTATGTTTGAAAAAAATTAATCAGTTTAGGGGTTGAGTTATGTTTAAAAAATATTAGTCAGTTTAGGGATTGAGTTATGTTTGAAAAATATTAGTCTGTTTAGGGATTGAGTTATGTTTAAAAAATATTAGTCAGTTTAAGTATTGAGTTATGTTTGAAAAAAAATATTAGTCAGTTTAGGGATCGAGTTATGTTTGAAAAAAACTTCCATTTGAATTGTTTTAATTAAACGAAATTTGCAAATAACTCATCAAGTGACCCATCTCTTACAAACATTTTTACTCCATCACTTTCACCCTCTCTCACCGTCTGTTTTTTTACTCTAACTCTTATTTTATACGACACATAGGACTCGCTTCCGTAACTCTCTCTCTCTCTCTGTTTATTAACAGTTGAAAGTAATAAAGAAAGGAAAGAATAAAAAGTAAAGTCCATTAGACACAAAAGGGAATATCACCAGTGACAGTGATACTATTTAACCCGTAGTTTAAGAGGAAGAGAGAGAAAGAAACATAGGGGGAAAGAGAGGTATATATAGGGAGCAGAGCGAGTAATAATTTTGAATTTTGTCTTTTTTATTTATTTATTATATTTAACTGGGTTTTTGGCTGATTCCTTTTATTTCTGATTTCAGCAATCTAACCAGAGCTCAGTGGCTGACCCAACGGGTAACATTCTTTTCGAGTTCATATATAAAATAAGACAATTGCGTGTCTGCCTGTCAGCTTTGCTACGCTTCTCCCAAACGAATTTAACAATTTGATTTTTATAAATCCATCTTAGTCAGAGTACGAGTTCTGGTCGCCCTTGTAAAACATTCACGGCTTTAACTCGTCTAACTACAACCACAGTAAATAACTTTCTGTTCTCCCTCTCTCTTTCTCTCTCTTTTTCTCTCTGTCTCTCTCTCTTTCTCTCTTTCTCTCTCTCTTTCTCACTTTCTCTCTTTCTTTCCCCCTCTCTTTCTCTCTTTCTCTCTTTCTCTCTCTCTCTCTTTCTTTCTCTATCTCTCTCTTTCTCTCTCTCTCTTTCTTTCTCTCCCTTTCTCTCTTTTTCTCCCTCTCCACCTCTCTCTCTCTTTCTCTCTCTCTCTTTCTATCTCTCTTTCTTTCTCTCTCTCTCTTTCTTTCTCTCTCACTCTCTTTCTCTCTTTCGCTCTCTCTTTCTCTTTTTCTCTCTCTCTTTCTCTCTCTCTTTCTCTCACTCTATTTCTCTCTTTCTCTCTCTCTTTCTCTCTCTCTTTCTCTCTCTCTTTCTCTCTCTCATCCTCTCTATATCTGCCTCACCCTCTCTCTCACCCCTCTCTCTCTCACTCTCTCTTTATCTGTCTAACCCCTCTATCTTTCTCGTTATATCTCACCTCCTCTCTCTCTCCCCCTCTCTCTTTCTCTCTCTCTCGTTATATCTCTCCCCCTCTTTCTCTCCCCCTCTCTCTCTCCCTCTCTCCCCCTCTCCTTCTCTCTCTCTCCTTATATCTCTCACCCCCTCTCTCTCGCACTCTCTTTATCTACCTCCCACTCTCTATCTCCACATCTTTATCTCTCCCTCTCCCCCTGTCTCTCTTCCCCCCTCTCTCTCTCGTTATATCTCTCACCCCTCTCTCATCTTCTCTTTAGCTGTTGCAGCCTCTCTCTCTCTCTCTCACTCACCCTCTCACTCACCCTTTCTCTCTCTCTCACACCATCTCTTTATCTGTCTCCCCCTCTCTCTCGTTATATCTCTCACTCCTTTCTCACCTTCTCTTCATCTGTCTCACCCTCTCTATCTCCCTCTCTCTCCCTCTCTATCTCACCTTCTCTTTATCTGTCTCACCTTCTTTCTCTCACCCTCTCTCTCTCTTTCTCGTTATATCTCTCATCCTCTCTCTCTCTCATTCTCTCGGTTATGGAAATCAAACGAAAATTCCATGAACAAAGTTTCTTTCCTAGAACATCCCATCTGTGAACAAAATGTCACGAGGTTGCTATGGCCGTATTTAAGTCTAATGTAAACAAATACTTGTAAAGCTTGAATAACCAATGCCTTTTAAATAATTTTCTGGACATTCCATCCATTGTTTCCCATCATGTTGTGATGGTGTTCATCGCCGAGCCGACAATCTCTTTAACCCTTATCCTCGTGTGGCCCCCGGGCCTTGATAAACGGTTACCTATTAGTATAAAAACGTATTGTTAGACCATGCTAGTGTTCAAGAGAGATGGAGAGATGCTATGGGTTATTTGATCCATCCGTAATTATATAGGTTTTTGATAAATAAATGCCTGTAGGGTATGTTGCGTTTAGCCAACACAAGAATCGAAACCACTATAGAAAATGTCGTCGATATATTGTCATTACACTTATGTCGACCTTTGGTTATCGACTGAAGGTCCCAATAATTCATTTATCTGATTTCTATTTCTCGAATTTGACGAGACCATTCCTTACAATCGACATTTCCTGTTTTGTCTACTCCTTTCACCTGCTCCCCACGCTCCCCCACGCCTGAACGCCCGTCCTCCCCAAAATCGTGTATGGTCAGAGGAATCACTTCTTCCTGACCAGCCAACTGGGTGGCAGACAATTTGTGTATCCGACCAGCCGGTCACCCGGAAGCATCTGGCGCTAATCATGTCTGCCTCCGGTTCAATAATTACTTATTTCGAGTCGCAGACGGCACCGGCGAACTGGGATCGATAGATCGATGGTGGAGAATTGGCGCGAATATCTCGAGGCTGGGTTGTGTCGAGTCTCTTGTCTCAGCGTTTAAAATCTTTTAGTTTTGTTTTAGTTCAATTTGTTCTCGGAGATCCTTAGCACCTTCTACTACTACTACTACTACTACTACTACTACTACTACTACTACTACTACAACTACTACTACTATTTCTAATAATAATATCTGTATGATCTTATGATAATCCATATATAATACAATAAGCTAATTTCATATTCGTACGTATCACCTCCCACATTTATATGCAATCCTCTTCTTCGAATGAAACATATATATATATATATATATATTAAATTCCCGAAACAGTTTTTCAAGGTAAACAACTGATCATCCCTTAAATAATGTTAGAAGCAAACTAATATAATAACTGTAAAAGTTAAATTGACTTACATGAGTGATTTTCCACTGAACGACTTGGGACATAAGTTTGTTTTTTTTAAATTAAAAAAAAATCTTCTTTTTTTTTTAAATTAAAAAATTTTTTTTTTTTAATAGTTTTAATGGTTGAGAAACTTCCAAGACTATATATATATATATATATATATATATATATATATATATATATATATATATATATATATATATATATATATATATATATATATATATATAGTAGAAATGCCGAATTAGTAAAAAAAGATAACAAAAATGGAAATAAAATTGAGGATTGAAATATCGTACAAAAAGTCACACAACGCGCAAATCGCCATTTTCTTGGGAGACAGGCATAAGCAGAAATAAAGTTATTTTACAAAAGCAATATATATAGATGAGCTTATTTCTCAACATAGTTTCCAGTCAGATCAATGCATTTCTTAAGTCGATGATTCCATGTTCGAAGACCGTCTTTGAAGAATTCTGGAGGACGTTTTCGGAGCCAAGTAGTGGCGCAGTGTTTTGCGTCTTCTGTGCCATTAGAATGGATACCTTTGAGGATTTCTTTGAGTTTGGAAAAAGGAAGAAGTCTGATAAAGATAAATCGGGATATATGATGAGTGAGGAAACACTTTCCATCGAACTTCTCGATCTTGCGAAAACCTCGAAGTATCACACTCTCTGAATCCCAGAAAACCGATATCTCATTTCAAGGGATATCGAGTATTTTATCCTCACACACACACACACACACACACACATTTTTTTATATAGTTCAGATCAATTCTTATGAGAATCAATTTCTAAATCAGAATGAAGCTCAATATTCAACATTTAACCTTTTCAATGGTTATTTAAAAAAAATTGTAAAAGAACAATAAATTAATAAAATAACAGATCACAGTTATATCATTCTCTGATTTAATGATGTCACTTTCCGAGTGAAACACGTGTAAGATTTCTTTTGCTTCGAAATTGACATTAAATCACAGTATGATATAATTCTGATCTGTAATTATATATATATATATATATATATATATATATATATATATATATATAAAATAATAACACGAAATTACATAATCATCGATGCAATAATTTATTTCAACCTTGTGGTGTTTTCAAGCATCCGATCCAGACGATTACATTTTTGAAACTGAAAAAAGAATGGTTTCAAAAATGTAATCGTCTGGATCGAATGCTTGAAAATACCACAAGGTTGAAATAAATTATTGCACCGATGATTATGTAATTTCGTGTTATTATATTTTATTCTTGCTCTGTTTATCACATTGAGCTCTCATACCCGGATTTCCTCCTGGATTTATTTCATTATAACACAAATATATATATATATATATATATATATATATATATATATATATATATATATAACATAAAATATAATAACACGAAATCACATAATTGACGATGCAATAATTTATTCCAACCGTGCGTTTTTTTCAAGTATCACTCAGACAATTACATTTTTGAGACTCAAATTTGAAATAAATTATTGCATCGAAAATTATGTGATTTCGTGTTATTATATTTTATGTTATTCTTGCTCTGTTTACTACATTGAGCTCTCATACCCAGATTTCATCCTGGATTATCCCATTATAAGACAAATATATATATATATATATATATATATATATATATATATATATATATATATATATATATGCGCGCACACACACATACATATATATATATATATATATATATATATATATATATATGTGTATATATATTTATTTATTTTGGTACAGACAAATTAGTACAACATTCGTACCGTCGGTTTCAAGCACAGAAGGACTAAGACATCCGGCTATCTTCAGCTTCTGTTGTCATCTGTTTCGGAAAACTAATTCTCAATTAATCGAGTACTCTGCTGGAATTTTTCCTGCTAAATTACAAAGAAGTTATATATATATATATATATATATATATATATATATATATATATATATATATATATATATATATATATATATATATATATATATGCGTGTGTGAGTGGATGTATGGTTGTACATAGACTTTGCATGAGAGAATGTATTGGTCTGTTTCAGATTAATTTGACTCTGGGCATAAACTGCTCGTCCCCACGGGAAATTATTACTAAGTCCATACAACTCATATTTATATTTAGATATTTAGATATGGTCCCTCATTAACAGACCGTCGCCTCGATTTTCCGTCATAAAGCCGCTTATAAATTTTAAACACACAGACACACAGCTAATTAGCCCGGCGAACTCCTCACAGTGAAACACACAAGTTTCTGTGAAGCTTGCTGGCCATAAGCGTATTTTAAACTACTACTACTACTACTACTACTACTACTACTACTACTACTACTACTTAACTGTACTCATTTATAAAGCATCGTTGAAGTATATTTATATATATATATATATAAATATATAT
The DNA here is from genome assembly GCA_963556195.1 of Sepiola atlantica. Classification (NCBI taxonomy): domain Eukaryota; kingdom Metazoa; phylum Mollusca; class Cephalopoda; order Sepiida; family Sepiolidae; genus Sepiola; species Sepiola atlantica. The sequence goes on from OY744541.1 coordinate 86,053,683, forward strand.
ATATATATATAAAAAAATATATATATATAAATATATATATATATATATATATATATATATATATATTAGTTTCGAGTTCAGAAGGGGTCCGACCTTCCCAACATTTGTCAGCTTTTGTTAATATTATTACAAAACAAAAACAAGATGGTGGCTCTCGTGTGATTTGAGAAAACGTTATTTGGTTTTTGTGTTCAAAAGCTTTTTTCTGTTTTCTATATTCCGCCTACGAGTCTAAAATAAAATAAAACTAAAACTAAATCAAAATAAAATAACATTTTCTCAAATGCCACCAACTAAGTTTTTGTGCAACAGCATCAACAAAAACTGATTAAAAGTTTGGAAGGTCGAACTAATTCCGAACTCGAAACCGACGGTACTAATGTTTTACTAATTGTCTGTATTTAATAAATAATTATTTACGCTCTTAATTTGTAATTTTAAATCTCTAAATGAATCGAGAACTCTGCTGGTGTTAAGAAGCAATGTTATAAGAAGCAATGTTATAGAAGCAATATTAAGAAGCAATGTAATAGAAGCAATGTTATAGAAGCAATGTTATATAAGCAATATTATAGAAGCAATGTTAAGAAGCAATGTTATAGAAGCAATGTTATAGAAGATATGTTATAGAAGCAATATTATAGAAGCAATGTTATAGAAGCAATGTTATAGAAGAAATATTATAGAAGCAATGTTATAGAAGCCACGTTAAGAAGCAATGTTATAGAAGCAATGTTATAGAAGCAATGTTATAGAAGCAATGTTTAGAAGCAATGTTATAGAAGCGATGTTATAGAAGCAATGTTAAGAAGCAATGTTATAGAAGTATTGTTATAGAAGCAATGTTAAGAAGCAATGTTATATAAGCAATGTTATAGAAGCAATGCTATAGAAGCAATGTTAAGAAGCAATGTTATAGATACAATGTTATAGAAGCAATGTTATAGAAGCAATGTTAAGAAACAATGTTATAGAAACAATGTTATAGAAGCAATGTTATAGAAGCAATGTTATGAAGCAATGTTATAGAAGAAATGTTATAGAAGCAATGTTAAGAAGCAATGTTATAGATGCAATGTTACAGAAGCAATGTTATAGAAGCAATGTTAAGAAGCAATGTTATAGAAACAATGTGATAGAAGCAATGTTATAGAAGTAATGTTTTAGAAGCAATGTTATAGAAGCAATGTTAAGAAGCAATGTTATAGAAACAATGTTATAGAAGCGATGTTATAGAAGCAATGTTAAGAAGCAATGTTATATAAGCAATGTTATAGAACCAATGTTAAGAAGCAATGTTATAGAAGCAATGTTATAGATACAATGTTACAGAAGCAATGTTATAGAAGCAATGTTATAGAAGCAATGTTAAGAAGCAATGTTATAGAAACAATGTTATAGAAGCAATGTTATAGAAGCAATGTTAAGAAGAAATGTTATATAAGCAATGTTATAGAAGCAATGTTAAGAAGCAATGTTATATAAGCAATGTTATAGAAGCAATGTTATAGAAGCAATGTTAAGAAGCAATGTTATAGAAACAATGTTATAGAAGCAATGTTATAGAATCAATGTTAAGAAGAAATGTTATATAAGCAATGTTATAGAAGCAATGTTAAGAAGCAATGTTATAGAAGCAATGTTATAGAAGCAATGTTATAGAAGCAATGTTATAGAAGCATTGTTACCAAGCAATGCTATAGAAGCAATGTTAAGAAGCAATGTTATAGAAGCAATGTTACAGAAGCAATGTTATATAAGCAATGTTAAGAAGTAATGTTATAGAAGCAATGTTAAGAAGCAATGTTATATAAGCAATGTTATAGAAGCAATGTTTTAGAAGCAATGTTATAGAAGCAATTGTAAGAAGCAATGTTATATAAGCAATGTTATAGAAGCAATGTTAAGAAGCAATGTTATAGAAGCAATGTTATAGAAGCAATGTTAAGAAGCAATGTTATAGATGTAATGTTACAGAAGCAATGTTATAGAAGCAATGTTAAGAAGTAATGTTAAGAAGCAATGTTATAGAAGCAATGTTTAGAAGCAATGTTATATAAGCAATGTTATAGAAGCAATGTTATAGAAGCAATGTTAAGAAGAAATGTTATATAAGCAATGTTATAGAAGCAATGTTAAGAAGCAATGTTATATAAGCAATGTTATAGAAGCAATGTTATAGAAGCAATGTTATAGAAGCAATGTTAAGAAGCAATGTTATAGAAGTAATGTTTTAGAAGCAATGTTATAGAAACAATGTTAAGAAGCAATGTTATAGAAGCAATGTTATAGAAGCAATGTTAAGAAGCAATGTTATAGAACCAATGTTATAGAAACAATGTTATAGAAGCAATGTAATAGAAACAATGTTAAGAAGCAATGTTATAGAAGCAATGTTATATAAACAATGTTAAGAAGCAATGTTAAGAAGCAATGTTAAGAAGCAATGTTATAGAACCAATATTAAGAAGCAATGTTATAGAACCAATGTTAAGAAGCAATGTTATAGAAGCGATGTTATAGAAGCAATGTTAACAAGCAATGTTAAGAAGCAATGTTATAGAAGCGATGTTATAGAAGCAATGTTAAGAAGCAATGTTAAGAAGCAATGTTATAGAATCAATGTTAAGAAGCAATGTTATAGAATCGATGTTATAGAAGCAATATTATAAAAGCAATATTATAGAAGCATTGTTAACAAGCAATGCTATAGAAGCAATGTTAAGAAGCAATGTTATAGAAGCAATGTTATGAAGCAATGTTATAGAAGAAATGTTATAGAAGCAATGTTAAGAAGCAATGTTATCGATGCAATGTTACAGAAGCAATGTTATAGAAGCAATGTTAATAAACAATGTTATAGAAACAATGTTATAGAAGCAATGTTATAGAAGTAATGTTTTAGAAGCAATGTTATAGAAGCAATGTTAAGAAGCAATGTTATAGAAACAATGTTATAGAAGCGATGTTATAGAAGCAATGTTAAGAAGCAATGTTATATAAGCAATGTTATAGAAGAAATGTTATTAAAGCAATGTTAAGAAGCAATGTTATAGATGCAATGTTACAGAAGCAATGTTATAGAAGCAATGTTAAGAAGAAATGTTATATAAGCAATGTTATAGAAGCAATGTTAAGAAGCAATGTTATAGAAACAATGTTATAGAAGCAATGTTATAGAAGTAATGTTAAGAAGAAATGTTATATAAGCAATGTTATAGAAGCAATGTTAAGAAGCAATGTTATACAAGCAATGTTATAGAAGCAATGTTATAGAAGCATTGTTACCAAGCAATGCTATAGAAGCAATGTTAAGAAGCAATGTTATATAAGCAATGTTACAGAAGCGATGTTATATAAGCAATGTTAAGAAGCAATGTTATAGAAGCAATGTTAAGAAGCAATGTTATAGAAACAATGTTATAGAAGCAATGTTATAGAAGCAATGGTAAGAAGCAATGTTATATAAGCAATGTTATAGAAGCAATGTTAAGAAGCAATGTTATAGAAGCAATGTTATAGAAGCAATGTTATAGAAGCATTGTTAACAAGCAATGCTATAGAAGCAATGTTAAGAAGCAATGTTATAGAAGCAATGTTACAGAAGCGATGTTATATAAGCAATGTTAAGAAGCAATGTTATAGAAGCAATGTTATATAAGCAATGTTATATAAGCAATGTTATAGAAGCAATGTTTTAGAAGCAATGTTATAGAAGCAATGGTAAGAAGCAATGTTATATATGCAATGTTATAGAAGCAATGTTAAGAAGCAATGTTATATAAGCAATGTTATAGAAGCAATGTTATAGAAGCAATGTTATAGAAGCAATGTTAAGAAGAAATGTTATATAAGCAATATTATAGAAGCAATGTTAAGAAGCAATGTTATATAAGCAATGTTATAGAAGCAATGTTATAGAAGCAATGTTATAGAAGCAATGTTATAGAAGCAATGTTAAGAAGCAATGTTATAGAAGTAATGTTTTAGAAGCAATGTTATAGAAACAATGTTAAGAAGCAATGTTATAAAAGCAATGTTATAGAAGCAATGTTAAGAAGCAATGTTATAGATGCAATGTTACAGAAGCAATGTTATAGAAGCAATGTTATAGAAGCAATGTTATAGAAACAATGTTTAGAAGCAATGTTATAGAAGCAATGTTATAGAAACAATGTTAAGAAGAAATGTTAAGAAGCAATGTTAAGAAGCAATGTTATAGAACCAATGTTAAGAAGCAATGTTATAGAACCAATGTTAAGAAGCAATGTTATAGAACCAATGTTAAGAAGCAATGTTATAGAAACAATGTTAAGAAGCAATGTTATAGAAGCGATGTTATAGAAGCAATGTTATAGAAACAATGTTAAGAAGCAATGTTAAGAAGCAATGTTAAGAAGCAATGTTGTAGAACCAATGTTAAGAAGCAATGTTATAGAACCAATGTTAAGAAGCAATGTTATAGAAGCAATGTTAAGAAGCAATGTTATAGAAACAATGTTATAGAAGCAATGTTATAGAAGCAATGTTAAGAAGAAATGTTATAGAAGCAATGTCATAGAAGCAATGTTAAGAAGCAATGTTATATAAGCAATGTTATAGAAGCAATGTTATAGAAGCAATGTTATAGAAGCATTGTTAACAAGCAATGCTATAGAAGCAATGTTAAGAAGCAATGTTATAGAAGCAATGTTACAGAAGCGATGTTATATAAGCAATGTTAAGAAGCAATGTTATAGAAGCAATGTTAAGAAGCAATGTTATATAAGCAATGTTATAGAAGCAATGTTTTAGAAGCAATGTTATAGAAGCAATGGTAAGAAGCAATGTTATATAAGCAATGTTATAGAAGCAATGTTAAGAAGCAATGTTATAGAAGCAATGTTATAGAAGCAATGTTATAGAAGCAATGTTAAGAAGCAATGTAATAGATGCAATGTTACAGAAGCAATGTTATAGAAGCAATGTTAAGAAGAAATGTTAAGAAGCAATGTTATAGAAGCAATGTTATAGAAGCAATGTTATAGAAGCAATGTTATAGAAGCAATGTTATAGAAGCAATGTTAAGAAGAAATGTTATATAAGCAATGTTATAGAAGCAATGTTAAGAAGCAATGTTATAGAACCAATGTTAAGAAGCAATGTTATAGAAACAATGTTAAGAAGCAATGTTATAGAAGCAATGTTATAGAAGCAATGTTAAGAAGAAATGTTATAGATGCAATGTTACAGAAGCAATGTTATAGAAGCAATGTTATAGAAGCAATGTTATAGAAACAATGTTAAGAAGCAATGTTATAGAAGCAATGTTATAGAAACAATGTTAAGAAGCAATGTTTAGAAGCAATGTTAAGAAGCAATGTTATAGAACCATTGTTAACAAGCAATGCTATAGAAGCAATGTTAAGAAGCAATGTTATAGAATCAATGTTAAGAAGCAATGTTATAGAATCAATGTAAAGAAGCAATGTTATAGAACCAATGTTAAGAAGCAATGTTAAGAAGCAATGTTAAGAAGCAATGTTATAGAAGCAATGTTATAGAAGCAATGTTAAGAAGCAATGTTATAGAAGTAATGTTTTAGAAGCAATGTTATAGAAACAATGTTAAGAAGCAATGTTATAAAAGCAATGTTATAGAAGCAATGTTAAGAAGCAATGTTATAGATGCAATGTTACAGAAGCAATGTTATAGAAGCAATGTTATAGAAGCAATGTTATAGAAACAATGTTAAGAAGCAATGTTATAGAAGCAATGTTATAGAAACAATGTTAAGAAGAAATGTTAAGAAGCAATGTTAAGAAGCAATGTTATAGAACCAATGTTAAGAAGCAATGTTATAGAACCAATGTTAAGAAGCAATGTTATAGAACCAATGTTAAGAAGCAATGTTATAGAAACAATGTTAAGAAGCAATGTTATAGAAGCGATGTTATAGAAGCAATGTTATAGAAACAATGTTAAGAAGCAATGTTAAGAAGCAATGTTAAGAAGCAATGTTGTAGAACCAATGTTAAGAAGCAATGTTATAGAACCAATGTTAAGAAGCAATGTTATAGAAGCAATGTTAAGAAGCAATGTTATAGAAACAATGTTATAGAAGCAATGTTATAGAAGCAATGTTAAGAAGAAATGTTATAGAAGCAATGTCATAGAAGCAATGTTAAGAAGCAATGTTATATAAGCAATGTTATAGAAGCAATGTTATAGAAGCAATGTTATAGAAGCATTGTTAACAAGCAATGCTATAGAAGCAATGTTAAGAAGCAATGTTATAGAAGCAATGTTACAGAAGCGATGTTATATAAGCAATGTTAAGAAGCAATGTTATAGAAGCAATGTTAAGAAGCAATGTTATATAAGCAATGTTATAGAAGCAATGTTTTAGAAGCAATGTTATAGAAGCAATGGTAAGAAGCAATGTTATATAAGCAATGTTATAGAAGCAATGTTAAGAAGCAATGTTATAGAAGCAATGTTATAGAAGCAATGTTATAGAAGCAATGTTAAGAAGCAATGTAATAGATGCAATGTTACAGAAGCAATGTTATAGAAGCAATGTTAAGAAGAAATGTTAAGAAGCAATGTTATAGAAGCAATGTTATAGAAGCAATGTTATATAAGCAATGTTATAGAAGCAATGTTATAGAAGCAATGTTATAGAAGCAATGTTAAGAAGAAATGTTATATAAGCAATGTTATAGAAGCAATGTTAAGAAGCAATGTTATAGAACCAATGTTAAGAAGCAATGTTATAGAAACAATGTTAAGAAGCAATGTTATAGAAGCAATGTTATAGAAGCAATGTTAAGAAGAAATGTTATAGATGCAATGTTACAGAAGCAATGTTATAGAAGCAATGTTATAGAAGCAATGTTATAGAAACAATGTTAAGAAGCAATGTTATAGAAGCAATGTTATAGAAACAATGTTAAGAAGCAATGTTTAGAAGCAATGTTAAGAAGCAATGTTATAGAACCATTGTTAACAAGCAATGCTATAGAAGCAATGTTAAGAAGCAATGTTATAGAATCAATGTTAAGAAGCAATGTTATAGAATCAATGTAAAGAAGCAATGTTATAGAACCAATGTTAAGAAGCAATGTTATAGAAGCAATGTTATAGAAGCAATGTTAAGAAGCAATGTTAAGAAGCAATGTTAAGAAGCAATGTTATAGAAGCAATGTTAAGAAGCAATGTTATAGAATCAATGTTAAGAAGCAATGTTATAGAATCAATGTTAACAAGCAATGTTATAGAATCAATGTTAAGAAGCAATGTTATAGAACCAATGTTAAGAAGCAATGTTATAGAAGCAATGTTAAGAAGCAATGTTATAGAAGCAATGTTAAGAAGCAATGTTATAGAACCAATGTTAAGAAGCAATGTTATAGAAGCAATGTTAAGAAGCAATGTTATAGAACCAATGTTAAGAAGCAATGTTATAGAAGCAATGTTAAGAAGCAATGTTATAGAACCAATGTTAAGAAGCAATGTTATAGAAGCAATGTTAAGAAGCAATGTTATAGAAGCAATGTTATAGAATCAATGTTATAGAATCAATGTTAACAAGCAATGTTATTTATTAAACGAAACTTTCATGAACAGAGTTTCTTTCCAAGAACTTCCCACTTATGGAACATGTTATCTCGGGAATGTTTACCTACAAATTAAAGATGGTCGTTTTCTAGTCAAAGGTAAAAAAATAGCTGTCGAGTCGTCCTTTAAATTAATCATAGTTCTCAATCCTTTCATAAGACTTTTTCAGCATCCAACTAAAAATCTCATTAAATTTTATCATTGAGTGGCTTTTGGCCTTAATAACTGATGATCCATTAGTATATATATATATATATATATATATATATATTCATTCACCGAAAGACTAACATCTATCCCAACCATCTAGTTGACAGTCGGTAGCTCTCATCACTTAGCTACGGGCAAAATGCTGGTAAATAATATCTACAATGTCTTTATCGAAACATTGACCGCCACCTTTACTGTTCTCTGATTGTTTATTTAGAAGGAGCTTTGTATTCCGCCAAGAAGCAAAAGGCGACATCCTTTAACAAGTGCTCAACCTGATAGGGGGGGCTGCGCTTATATAGTCACATATCAGTTCCTATCTCTCCCTTTCTCTCGCTCTCTCTTATATATATATATATATATATATATATATATATATATATATATGGGAAATGAAAAAGAAAAAATCAAGAGATATTTTTTATATATTCATCAACGTTTCGTCTTTATTGTAAGACTTTCTCAGGATGATAATTTTTAAAAAAGGCATACAAGTACATCGAAATATTGGGTTTACATGATGGGTTGATATGGAAAAGTAGTCGCCGTGGCTACTAAGAGTGCTGGACGAGGGTCCAGACTGCGAGAAGTTAGTAGTGGCAAAGAGTGAAATAAACATGGAAAGCTTTGAGTGGGTACTATTAAGGCAGCAGTTAAAAAAGATAGGGGTGAGAGTGTTAGTGAATTTGCCTTACGGTGGGAGAGAGGAAAGGGGGTGGCTGTGGTTTTTGTCGTGGTGAGGTGTGGCATGGATTTTGAGGGGCTAGGGAAAGAAGAGGGAAGGGGGAAACTGTGTGTTTGGTATGTAGGTGGTATCATAGTTTTAGAAAAAGATTTGAAGAAATGAAGATAACTTGAAAATGGGCGGAGGGTGGGTAAGAGTATGAAAGAAGTAGTCGAAAGCGGGAGATAAGTGAGGAGGGAGAAGGAGGATTTTGTTGTGGTTAGGTGTGAAATCTTTCTTTTTTTAGGCTGAAGGCAGGGAGAGAGGGTAGGAGTATTGACCAGATGGCTATGTCAGGAATATGTGAATATAAGTGAGTTTGAACACATTCTTTCAAACTCACACATTCCTTTTTCGTTTCCCATTACGTCGGATTACTGTAATCCTTCCTTTCTCATATATATATATATATATATATATATATATATATATATATATATATATATATATATATATATATATAATATTTTTAATACACACTTCCCCCTTTCTCTCTCTCTTTCTTCCCCTTTATTTCTCTGGCTCTGTCAACTTCTCCCTCGCTTTCCCCTTTCTCTATTCACCTCTATCTCCTCTTACCCAGTCTTTCTCATTTTGTGACGTCATTCCTGCTCAACTGAATAAATATATTTATCTAATGGCAGTCAATCATCGAAGTAGTACGCACCGCACTTTACACCTATAAAAGTTTCGGATTAGAATTGGTTCGCTTAGTTTCTGGTTCCGTTTATTTTCAGTGGATAAGCATGAAGGCTGCACATTGCACATCGGACTACATTGCACTTTCCTTCCTTTTGTCTGCACGCTTTTCACACATTGAGAGTCGGCGCACTCAGGGCAGTATATCACTTAGACCAGAACAGAAACAAAGTGCCCGAAACAGATCCTATCTTCTTTCCTTTTTGTACTTATTCCGTTCTCATCTCCGGCAAAGATAATATCGCTGATTTTTACGAAGGTGAAAAAAGTAGATACGCGTAAGTAATCGAGTGCGATATATTTCAAAAGCCCCGGAGTGGAATGTCACATCTTAAAATTCGCATCATCAGTCTGTAGTTCCTATCTTGCTGACAACCTCCTGGAAAGAGTTGAGAGACGTGCAACCAATCGATACACCTGCCATATTCTGCCTTTTGGCTAAGATCAAAGTGTAGTATCTGTTCCGATGGATACTACACCCTATAGACCGGTACCGTCTTGGTCTTCGGGGTTTGATTTACGCAGGTCTATGGGTCGGCCCTGAGCAGTTCTAGGAGGTCCACCCTCCCAGGCTTTGCCTCCCCTCTTTGGGGAGGAGTAAGTTTAGTGCTTACTGCCTAAGGCGCCCCTACCGGGGAATGCCGACGGGGCTGCCCAGGTAATTTTTAATGGCCAGAGTGCTCACTTTCTCGGGCGCTGGCTTTTCAAACCCCATTTTCCCGACCTGACCTTGGGTCACATCTTACCTTGTGGGAGTAAGATAAAACTGGCATTGTTTCTAACCTCCTGGAGAGGAGGTAAATCAATACTCTGAACGCTTTGTTTCCCGGGGCTTGGATTAATTGAAGCTCGGACGTCTAGCGGCTGACTTAGTAAATACCCACAAAATTATCATTCATCTTTTCGAACAACAACCCGGGCCAGATTTTCGATTCCCATGCGTTTGACTCAGGTGGACATTCCTACAAAGTCAGAAAACAGCACAGCTCCTCCCATTAATTTCGGAAACATTTTTAACCCTTAGAAATGCTGTAAACATAGAACAAGCGGCTCGCATCAGTTGTTAGAACTGCCCTTTTTTTGTTAAAGCTTCGTACTTCAAAGAAAATTGGTCAAAATTACACTCGATTTCCCTCCATACACACATCTACATGCGCGTTTGATGAGTTGTAGCTATGTATTGTCTATAGCAAAGGCGTGATTGTTAGCATGTTTCAATTTGATTTTTCTTGTGTGTTGTGATTATCTAATCTGTCAAGGGCAGAGAAATTCTGCGTCAATCCTTCTCGCCAGGGGAAGATAACTCCTATCTCAAAACATCTCTTGACAAAGGAGAAGATTTTGGAGTACAAAAGAGTTACCTCCCTTTAAATATAGAAATATAGATCAATTTTTTATCCATCTAACAGTTTATAAATATAGAATTAAAAATATGTTATTGCTCTAGGATCGTCGAGCCGTTCTATTACAATGTTACAAAAGATTGTTAGATAACTGAAACCGATTAAATAGCAACTATATTTGGGTGATGTATTTAATATTCGCGATACATACAAGAGTAATTCGCATATGTATTACCCGAGGTGATATCCGGGAAGCCTTTTAGCAGCAGAGCGTTGTTGTGTCCTCTCTTTTCACTGGCTTCTCGGCGACTGTTTTTTTGTCTGGTTTGAATTTTTTATCTTAAAAACGACGGGCGCTACAGAACAAATTTATTTGTTACGGATAAAAGAATTGTAATCTGCGGACATAATTGTAGACACGTCACATGATACGTTATTATTTTTATAATGTTGTAGTTTCCTTTACAAGCCACCTTTTTTTTCAAAAACTTTGTAGCTTTTAGCTGTAATTTTAAAGTGTGCCTTATTTGTAACAAGGATCGTGACCCTATTGAGGGAGATGGCGTTCTCCACATTTAAAACTCCTTTGACCTGGCTTGGATTTTTCTCTGAGAGGTGACACGCACGGGCGACATTGCTGCACTTCAAAATGTCAGCTTATCAGAGGTTCTTTGTTTGGGAAAACAAAGGTTGGTATTTAATCAATCCAGTGACAGGTGCATAAGATGGGGTAAAGGATCAAGTCAACTGGCATCCGATATATATATATATATAAAACTGGGAACAGCGACGACTGTATCTTCTGCGCCTCTTTCCTTCTCTCTCTCCCCTTCTCTCTCCCTTTCCCTCTCACTATATTATAGCGAGGAGATTTTAAAAAGCAGTTTGGATTTCGACTCATGCGAGACTGACGTGTCGCACGCCAAGCTCAGCTGGCTTCGAGTTCTTCAATTATGTTTCTTCAGTAAAAGAAGAAATTTTATATATAAAAATGTGTTGTCGCTTTTTTATACAGCGTTCATTGAAACACAACGGCCCTTCAGCCAGCCAGATAATTAATTCTCAGGAGAAAATTAATCACGTCACCGAAAACCCGCCAAGCCAGACGACAGAGCAATCCTTTGTGTTAAAGGGAATTTGACTATCGTTCCTCCAGGAGCTAATGTCATACCGTACCAGGACTATAAGATCCCTTCTATAGACTTCTCCACGGCGCAGACACACTAAGATACTCTCCCCGGCAACTGATAGTACCACATATTTGGTTGGGCTCGCATTACTATTGATTAATAGAATTTCATCTCTGACAGTCTTGGAATTCTCCGAGATTTGACTAACGGCGTATAAACACTTATAAAAAATGGCATGGCCAGCAGAAAACTTGCGTGCCTTCAAATCGATATACGTTAAAGCAAATGGAGATATTGGATATTTATCGATTACTAATTATGTTGAGAAATCAGTTGGGAGTTTGTCTATCACTGCGATGCCGTAATGTTCATGTCCAGTTGAAATCCTAGGTTGCAGCTTAAGAATCTGCTTGTCTAAATACATTCTTTTGGTATGTCGCAACATTAAAAGTGTCTGGAATGAATATATATTTTCTTGTTTTAGATTTACTTATGGTGAAAAAAAAAGAAGAAGAAGAAGAAGAAGAAGAAGAAGAAGGAGGAGAAAATAGATAGAGGACAAAGAAGATGAACAAGAAGAGGAAGACAAAGTAGAAGAAGAGGGAGATGTAGAAATAGAAAGAGGAGGAGAAGGAAAACAAGAAGAGGAAGAATAAGAAATAGAAAGAGGAGGAGGAGGAGGAGGAGGAGGAAGAATAAGAATAAGAATAAGGAAATAGAAAGAAAAGAAAGAAGAAGAAGAGGAAGAATAAGAAAAAGAAAATGAGAAAGAAGTAAAAATAGAAAGAGGAAGAGGAAGATGAAGAAGTAGAAGAAGAAAAAGAAGAAGAAGATGGAGAAGGGAAGCTAGAATGGGCATGATGATAATGGGGAGAGAATAAGAAAAAAACGAAGAAGAAAAAGAAGAAGAAGAATAAGAAGAAGATGAAGAAGGGAAGCTAGAATGGGCATGAGGATAATGGGGAGAGAATAAGAACAAAAACGAAGAAGAAAAAGAAGAAAAAAAAGAAGAAGAAGAAAAAAAGAACAAAACGTATTTATCCAAGAAATGAAACCATTCTTATTTCACACCAAAAAAAACAAATATGATCTTAGTGTTTCAATGTGTACTTCGTTCGTTGTATAATAACAATAATTCGGTTTAGTCATAGAGAAAAAAAAAGACATCGCAGCAAGTGTTATCTAATGGGGACGCAGGTTTGATCTCCAATATTAACAATAGTTTGTCGTTTTATATTTCATTAAAATTACAAGCAAAACATTTTTCAGTTAACGTTGTCTATTCTGGACGGATGCCTCCATTTAAAAAGGAAAACATAAATAGCCTAGTTTTTATTATTTGGATAATTCAGACTACTGTTCTCATCTTGAGTGTTATTCTCACAACGTTTCGGCCGATGAAACCTCCAACCTTGATGAGATCAGTAGTCCTTATAATTCAAATTATACGAACCCTAACCCTAACCCTAACCCTAACCATGACCCTAACCCTAACCCTAACCATAACCCTAACATAACCCTAACCCTAACCCTAACCCTAACCCTAACCCTAACATAACCCTAAGCCTAAACCTAACCATTCCTTGTTGAATTTAGTGGAAACGGTTGCCATAGTATCACACTAGAATATTTGATGAAGTTCACATATAATAAATGATTTCGTATCATCCGTCGTATCAAATTGTCATGTTATAAAAACTGATAACAAACGCTGATGCTTATGTCGTAAATAATATATCTAATACCGAAACAAAACGAGAGAAGGCATATATTTCTAAGAGCCAGGTGCACCAACATTTACTACGTAAGAATAGGAGAGAGTCGATGTGGATGAGTTTTCATGATAAGTTTTTTCAAAGGATGAGTAGATCTTATCACAACGAATCAGACACGTTGTAGGTGACGACTGAAATGCGACCAGTCGAAAGGAGACAAAAGGAACGGTTGAGACCAACTGATATTTTTGACGATAACTGTTTTTAGTCGCCAGGTTCTTCAAGACTTTATTCGAATTTTAATTTACATATCAACTTGAAAAATCGCTCAAATTTAATTAATACATGCACACACACACATACACACACATATATATATATATATATATATATATATATATATATATATATATATATATATATATTATACATGTGTCGTTGAAGACCACGGAGTTTTCTTTCTTTGCTATCCTTCTGGTTAATTTCTCGACGCAGCGAGCGATTCGTCGGTTTTCCGGTGTTAATTGGTGGAGTATATATATATATATATATATATATATATATATATATATATATATATATATATATTATTTCATGTATCCACATAGAATGTTATGCGGAGATATAATCTTTTATGTATCAATTTTCAGTATTTACTTCAACAGTGCTCAATACGTGAGTAGAGCTAAGTATTGACTTATGAAAATATATTAAGGGCAATTAAGCTACAAAGAGAATTCCGCGGTTCACCACCGAAATGAATTGTCAGGCTGACGATACCCTCCAGGATGAAACGCGGAAGCCTCTGTGTAGCTTAATTACCATAAATATATTTTCGTAACTTACTATATATATATATAGGTATAGATATAGATATATAAATATAATAATTGAAAAAAACTTTTAATTAAATATTTGCTTAATATATATATATATATATATATATATATATATATATATATATATATATATATATATATATATATATATATGTTGAGTATTTAGATCTGTAGGGCTAGGTTTCTTTCCTCTTATCTATTTTCCTATCTGGTACCAAGGTACTTAAGCTTTTTTATGCATCTTTTATTTCTTATATAATTTTTATTTCATCATCATCATCATCATCATCATCATCATCATCATCATCATCATCATCATCATCATCATCATCATCATCATCATCATCATCATCCTTCTTCTTATTATTATTATTATTTATAATCACTAGGAGTTCTCACACAGGTCATCGTCAGTGATTGCTCACCGACAACAACCAGTGGTATTTCCTGGAGTCTGAGTGACACAAGTCTCCCCAGATTTCCAGACCTCTCATCTTCTTCGACACTCTACAAATATTTTGTGTGGTGTCCGCCTAGGCTTGCACTATTCTTATTTTTTATTTATTTTTTATTCATTTATTTATTTTATTATTTTGTGGGGGAGGGAGAAGAGGGAAAGGGGGTATTTTTATTATTAGTATTATTATTATTATTATTGGTATTATTTGATATGCAAATTACCATATCATACTGTAGTTTTAAGAGTAATGTTTTATTATTATTATGATTGCTATTATTATTTACTCACTAGGAGTTATCACACTGGTCATCGTCAGTGATCGCCCACTGCCGACAACCTGTGGTATTCCCTGGAGTCTGAGTGACAACAAGTCTCCTCAGACTTCCAGTATGCTCCACCTCTTTTCGTTCATCACCGCTGATGACCTTGCGGTAATCGCAACAGCCACCTACCAACGATTTCCCGCTGATAAGGGCCATTGGTCCCCTCTGGGGCCCGAGTGGCAACCAGCCTCCCCAAGGTCTCAGTGCTGTCCGCGTTCTTCCAGTGGAGGTCTGGTTTGTGCTTTCCCTCCTCGACCCTCTGTCCATAATTTTCGTGGTATCAGCCTATGTTTGCGCCTCTCTCGTGCGGTTGTATTTCCCCCGGTTCTGTTGTTTTGTGCTTCCATGTGTTTGTTCTCCATTCGTTGCTTATGTGGGTTGGTTTCCGCATTCGAGGACATTTCTCAGGATTGTAGCTGTTTTGATCATTACTGTCCTTTGTATGGTCTCAGTTATCCCTTTGATTCCTATTTCTCCTAGTGTTTTCTCCATGTTTTTGGGGACTGTTCCTAGTGCTCCTATGATTATTGGTGTTATACTGACTTTCTTCATGTTCCATATTCCTTTCAATTCTCTGGCAAGTTCAGTATATTTGCTTCTTTTTTCCGTCTCTTTGATCTTCACTCTGTGGTCTGCTGGAACGGTTATTATTATTATTATAAATAATAAATATTATAAATAAATAAATATACATATATATATATTAGTGAAATAAAAACTGAATTGTTTCTACATTTGGTCATTTGGGAAGTGTTCATTTGGTCAGTACCCCTGTAGAGCTATGAATTCTATAGCTGTTCTGTTTTTAAATATTCGAAACAGTTATGTGGTAAACAGCTGATGACCCCCATGTTTTATTTCACAATTGAAGTTAAGGTCAATGTTTTTGTTTTACTATTATATACTTGAATTCCCTTTTGTATTTGTAAAATTTTCCAGCGCCAAGTCGGCTTATGCAAATGCTAGTCTTCGATATTTTGGATTTAGTTAGTATTCTTGAGAATTTAAACTGCATTTTCTTTCTTTGCTTAAAATGTCTCAAAGCCTCTTTAGACAATATATATATATATATATATATATATATATATATATATATATATATATATATATATATATATATATATGCAAACATTGTTAAAATAACAGAATTCGTCTGTTTAATTATACCTGTTTTATTTTTTTCAAATTTTTTGTATTAAAATAATAATAAAAAAAATAAATGTTTCATAGGTTTCACAGGTTTTACAAACATTTTCGATTCTTCGTCGAATCATCCTCAGGTGTCAAAAACAATTGAATAAATGAACAAAAAAGCTGGGAAAAGAAGAGAATTTTTTAAAAAGACAGCGGAGAAACACGCAGTAAACGTTTTTCGGGTTGTTCCAGCAAGTCGTTGATGATTTAAATTCAGAAACATATGATTGCATCACTAAAAGCGGTATAATTAAACATACGAATTCTGTTATTTTTAACAATGTTTCCATAAATGTGAAAATGCTGCCTAAATACACACACAATATATATATATATATATATATATATATATATATACATATATATATATATATATATATATATATATATATATATATATATATATATATATATATATATATATATATATATAGTCTAAGGAAGCTTTGAGTCAGCTAAAAAAAAAGGAAAATGCGGTTTAAATTCCCAGAGAAACTAACTAAATCCAAGATATCGCAGACTTAGCATTCGTTGGAAAAATCATAAATAAAAAAGGAGATTCAAGTATCTAACAGTAAAACAAAATCAGGGGAACTTAACTTAAGCGTGAAATATTAAAACGGGGATCATCAGCTTTTTACCAGGACAGTTATAATATTCATGGCTCTCCAATGGTACTGATCAAACTACCATTTCACCCATAATCAAGTGTAGAAATAATTCAGCTTAAATTTAACTAATAAATAAATAAATAAATAAATATATAAATAAATAAATAATAATAATAATAATAATAATAATAATAATAATAATAATAATAATAATGAAAAATTAATAATTTATTTCAACCACAAAAATCACAAAAATATAGGTTGAAATAAATTATTGCATCGACAATTATGTAATTTCGTGTTAATATATTTTATGTTATTCTTGCTCTGTTTACCACATTGAGCTCTCATACCCGGATTTCTTCCTGGAATTATTCCATTATAACACACACACACACACACACACACACACACACACACACACACACACACACATATATATATATATATATATATATATATATATATATATATATATATATATAGTCTAAAGAAGGTATTTAAAACATAACTATTGCTTAACGACTACACTATTCCTTTCATACAGGTGAATAACAACTAATTGCATTTATCGTTATTCCCTTCTTTTTCATACGTAAATGTTTTCTCTTCTCTTCATATGAAAACGATTCTTCACTTGAACCGATTACCTCTGCCTCTGTCGTTTCAACTGACGACCAGAATAACATCACATCTTCTCACACTACTAGTGCCTCGCTTATCAATTCGACTCGAAACGCGCCTCCTTCCAAATCGAATGGTGACCTTTTAATCGAATCTCTGACTACAACACTCTAAATCGCTCATTGGTGACAATCACTGCCAGAATTTAGACACGACGCAGTTTTAGTTTTTACGCATTTACTCGACAATGGCTTAACGGCGACATTTTAAACCTCAATCATCGAAATGTCTATTGTCGCCTTAGTGTCACGAAATGTCGCCCTAGTGTCACGAAATGTCGCCCTAGTCTTCTAGCAATGAGAGATTGAATTGGCAAAGATCAAAGTGTAGTATCTGTTCCGATGGATACTGCACCCCATATTGGTATTGTCTTGGCCTTCGGGCCTTGATTTACGCCAGTCAATGGGTCTGTCCTGTGCAGTTCTGGGAGGTCCACTCTCCCAGGCTTTGCCTCCCGTCTTTGGAGAGGAGTAAGTTTATTGCTTACTCTCTGAGGCGCTCTGCCCAGGCAACTTTTTAAAAATCCCTAGTACTCCTCTGGAGTGCAAATTCCCACTTTCCGACCTTGTGTCACATTCTACTTTGTGGGAAGTAGATAAATAGGGAGATTGAAAAGCGTTAAAACAATATATTTTAATCGATTTCGAGATTAGGAACGAATGTAAATAAACGATTCAATAGAAACAATATTAAAATGTACTTCTAATAAAATTAAAAAAAAAACGCCAGACGGATTAATAAACAAACCCGTCATTTACAATTTTCTGTAATTTATTTTTGTTTTCGTTTCCTCCAATAATGTCTACTAAAAGAAGTAGGTGTAGAACAGTTGAGGTAGCAGGATCAGTTGGGAGGTGAGGGCCAAGGAAAAGATGGGAGGAAGTGATAAGGATGGATTTGAGAGAAAGAGGGATAAATAAAAGACCTGGTAAGAGATAGGTTAGTTTGCAAATCAATTTCTTAAAGCCGTCCTACACATGCCAGCATGTAAAAATGGACGTTGAACTGATGATGATGATGATGATGATGATGATGATGATGATGATGATGATGATGATGATGATGATGATGATGATGATGATCGAGAACTCACATTATTCACATTCGTATTTACTTCCTTCTCACGGCAGAAAGGTGTGGAACAAGGCCGGAAGGTGGGAGAAAAAGCCAGCGCGGATATAGAAGCGCCAGGCTGTCAGGAAGTTAGACACAAGGTCATGTGGGGCGTTGAGAAGTCATCGCACTAGGATAAGCGCACTCTGGTCTCCAAAAAAAAAACGCCTGAGCAGACTCATCGGCATTCACCATGTAGGGGCGCCTCAGGCGATTAGCAATCAACTAACCTCTTCACAGAGAGAGGGTAAAGCTTGGGGGGGGATGGACCTGAGCAGAACCATACCTCAGCTCGACAGCAAAAAAGTTACTATCGGACTGATTTTTGTCATAGTTCTATCATTATGTAGCCTCAAATAAGTCAACTTGCAATATGTTATTATTGCTAGTATACATAAATGAGTATTAGGTTTGCTAATTAAGAACAGATTGTGAACAATTTCTTGATGATGTGCCCTATCCATTCCCAAAGGAGGATGTAATACCTGAGAGAATGTTATCATGACAACGAAACAGATACTACACTATCTACTGCCCCCCAAAATGAGAAGGTAATATCGGAGAGGGCGGTATCATGACGAACTAACATATACTATATTACTTCAAAACGAGAAGGTAATGCTTGGGAGAATGCTCTCACGACAACAGAACAAATATTACATTACACCCTACCTCAAAAGAGGAGGTAATGCCTGGAAGGATAGTTTCATGACGAGCGAACATGTACTACCCGCCCCGTTCCCAAAGAAGAAGATAATGCATAGGAGGATGGTCTCATGACAACAGAACAGATAGTACATTACACACACCTGGATTGAGCATTGGAAAATAGTACTATATTACATTAATACTAATAGTTTAGAGTTCAGACAGACAGATACGAAATCTCCGTTAGTAATAGATTTGTATCACGTCTGGTAAGCAAATAAATGTAAAACATTTACGTTGTGAATCGCATCTAAGAAATATTAGAATCGAACTGAATCAAGAAATATTAGAATCGAACTGAATCAAGAAATATTAGAATCGAACTGAATCAAGAAATATTAGAATCGAACTGAATCAAGAAATATTAGAATCGAACTGAATCAAGAAATTAACCTCAAGAAATTCTAGCTATTAAATAGGAGAAAGGGGGATAAGAGGATTCTATAGTTGATAGTATAAGAAGGGGGGGGGAGCAAACATTTTTTATAGGAATTGCTCCAGACAAGGCATGAAGCTACTTGATGTAAGGAGTTAACAAGAACAAAATATGATTATTGCAAAGACAGAAGATGCCTATTGGCCTTCGTCTTGGAAAGACCAAAGCTGTAGGTAGGAAGAAAACAGTCAGCAGGAATAGAGTTCCACAAGCTTGAAGTTCTTGGAAAGAAGCCACTGAAATAGGAAATCGTATTACAATGAGGTATCAAAGCAACGAATTGATGGAGACCACTAGACCATGACCGAGTAGAAGTCTTCAGTCAAGGCTGACGGAACGAGAGCATGCTAACCTCGTGGATTTAGATAACGGGTTCCGTTCGAAATTCTGTGCAGATTCCCGAGTTCGGCTGAAAGATTCTCGAGTTCGACAAGATACACCTGAAGAAGGTCGGGTGTTGCATCGACCGAAACGTTGTGAGAATACCACTTAAGATGAGAACAGTAGACAGAGATGTTCGTGTTTCATTCTCGGGGGAAATCATTAGGCTGCTGTTGATTTACTCCGGGAATGAAACATTAACGTTATATGTGTGCATGCGTGCGTGCGTGGGTGCGTAGGTGCGTGCGTGCGTGCGTGCATGCGTGCGTGGGTGGGTGGGTTGCAGTTTTTTTTGTCTTCGGTCATTATTTATCCCTTCGCTTCGCCCGCTCCTAAATCTGATCTGATGTGCATGGCCACTGAGATAGCTTTCAACCCGATACGGACCCAAAACCGGCGCCAAACGAATAACACTGGTAAAAGCAACCCATGTGTCTGCGCTAATCCGAACAGCACGTTGCCGGGTGATTGCATATTGATGAAACCTTCCCGTGAGGGCTCTGTGTGCTCGTACGGTTTGCCACGTCCCCACGTTCTAGATGGACACGATATGCTTTCTAGGTTGTACTGAATTATAGACCCATTGTCATGAGACCGCCTCACAAGGGAGGTTATTCCCAGTATTTTGACGAACGGGCACGTTTACAGTGTGTACACAGTAAGATATCATTAGCGTGTACGATCGCTGCCATGACTAATCTATTAGCGTTTCAGGTAATTCGCTACAGATCAGCAGGTTGAACTCGTTCAGCTTCAAGATCATTCTCTCTTTCATTGTTCTTTATGAACATCTCTCTCTCTCCTCTCTCAATCTCTTTCTCTCCCTATATATATATATATATATATATATATATATATATATATATATATATATATATATATATATATATATATTATGCAAATTACCATATCACACGGTAGTCTTAAGGGTAGTATATTATTATTATTATTTGATTATTATTATTTTTTATTTATATATAAGTGAAATTTTAAGCTGAATTATTTCGACACTTGATTATTGGGGAAATGGTATTTTGATCAGTATCATTGGAGAGCCATGCATATTATAACTGTCCTGTTTTTAAATCTCCGAAACAGTTACATGGTAAACAGCTGATGATCCCCGTGTTAATATTAGATGCTTACGTTAAGGTCTCCTGTTTTTGTTTCACTGTTAAATACTTAATCCCCCTTTTTATTTTATTTACTATTATATATTTTTTATTTATTTATGAATGTTCCAACGAATGTTAAGTCTGCAATATTTTGGATTTAGTTAGTTTCTTTGGGAATTTAAACTGCATTTTACATTTTTTTTTGTCTTTTTGTTTAAAATAACTCAAAGCTTCTTTAGACTATATATATATATATATATATATATATATAGTAATCCAGGTAAAGTAAACATTCACATGGTTAAACATCTAAAGAATTACAACCGGTCTCATAAAGAATGCTAATTATCAAATAGAGCTTGTATATATAATTATTTAGATATGTAAAAAATCCGCGACACTGGCGTGTCGATGTTATCGGTCAACAGTTGTTAGAAACTAAGATCTCATCAGGTGGAAAGAAAATCTTCCCTCAAATCATATTTGAAATATGTTTTTCCGCCTGATGAGATCTCAGTTTGTAACAACTATTGATCGATAACATTGACATGCCAGTGTCGCGGATATAGTACATGTCTGT
>OY744541.1:86080546-86130546 GCA_963556195.1 Sepiola atlantica
AGGAAGAGAGAGAAAGAGAGAGAGAGAGAGAGAGAGGAAGAGAGAGAAAAACAATTAGACTATTATCTTACTTGTTTTTCACTGTTCAGAGATATTCATGTTCAACGTTTTGTCCGAGGTAACCTCCAATATTCTTCAGATACGCCTCGTCAAACTCGTGAGTCTGTATTCATACTAGAGTCGTTTGCATAACTCTTTTCTCTAATATTCACGAAAAGAAAAAAAGTTCCTTGTTAATATGTTAATGCGCTAAGGCAATTTTATGTTCATACGTACGTTATCACTAGCACCTCCTTTTTTAAAAGATAGGATCGCCTGATTGCTGAAGACGCAATCAAATGTTTTTATATTTTTATTTTATCTAATGTCGCACGTTAAACTCGAACTAACACACCCTTTCTTGGCATTTGAACTAAGATTAAACCATAGCATCTGTTCCGTCCAAAGATAATATGAAATGGAAACTTGTCACAAACCCTTAAAATAGTTTTGGAGATAGACCCCCATAACCATATAATCTGAAACTACATTTTAGTGTTTTTAATTGTTTTTTAAATTGTTTTTAATTGTTCTTTAATTGTTTTTATGGGTTTATATTGTTTTTAATTGTTTTTATTGGTTTTAATTGTTTTTAATTGTTTTTAATTGGTTTTTAAATTGTTTTTAATTGTTTTTTTAATTGTTTTTATTGGTTTTAATTGTTTTTAATTGTTTTTATTGGTTTTAATTGTTTTTTTTATTGTTTTTAACTGTCTTTAATTGTTTTTTTATTGTTTTTAATTGTTTTTTAAATTGTTTTAATTGTTTTTTATGGGTTTTAATTGTTTTTTAATTGTTTTTTTTTATTGTTTTTAATTGTTTTTTAAAAATTGTTTTTAGTTGTTTTTTAATTGTTTTTTAATTGATTTTTAATTGGTTTTAATTGGTTTTAATTGTTTTTAATTGTATTTATTGGTTTTAATTGTCTTTTATTGTTTTTAACGGTTTTTATTGTTTTTTTAATTGTCTTTTAGTGTTTTTAACTGTTTTTAATTGTTTTTTTGAATTGCTTTTAATTGTTTTTATGTATTTTGTTTGTCTGTCTATATTTTCTACTTGTCTATTGTTTTGCCGTGTCATCACATGTGCGGTTCGTAATTCCAGTTTATTTCATAGATGCGTTCTATAAATTTTAACTTAATTAGTTGCTGCGTTACAAATGTATTTTTTTTATTAAAGTAATACATTAATCCATGAGAAAAATACTTATCTATAAAATAAAGTAAAATCAGTCGAATTTTCTATTTTCGGCATTTATATGTCTCATCCTACAAAACAAATATTTCATTCTGAATAACCATTTTATTTTGTTGAACTTTGGTCCATGTTGTTAGAATAGTAAAATGTAATTTCAGTTAATTCTTTCTAGAAAGTAATCTATCCAATCTGATAATAATAAAAATAATAAATTCGGTAGGATTAATTTTCGAATAGCCGCCATGTTTTTTTTTTAATAAAAGTAACTCTTTATTCTTGCTTCTTTTGGTTTGGAAAAGAAAAATAATATTTTGGAAAATTGAGACGTAACTCTGTATTCATATATTACAGACTTACTTCTCTTTATTTGGAAAAAATATATAAAATTCAAGAAAAAAATGTCATAGTTTTAAAAAAAGCAAAGCAAAACAAAGCCAATAGACTATCGAGTACATGACATCCTGGTCCTTTCGGCTATTACCAAAGTGTAGTATCTGTTCTGATACTGTTACATAAGGAAAGCCGTTATTTGAATGGAAAAATTTGAGCAACACCTAAGGGTCAGGGTGAGACTCATTAAAACGGATAGCAGCGAAATTACGTGACTTCCGGAGAAGAGAGAATTCTCCCACTTCCATTATGATACTTCAAGCAAACAGGACGCGTAAGTTATCTACCTGTCTGTTTTCTCACGCGCGCATACAAGTAACGCGTCACTTTGGTTTTCTAATTTTCTCTTCCTTTTTGTTTAATAAATTCATATATTAAACTAGTTTTAAAGTGTTGAGTAAGTATTCTGCATTAACCCGGTGTTTGTGTAGTTTTTAAACGATTTAATAGTAGCACACGGTGATTCTAGTAGTGGTGGTCGTCGTAGTAGAAACATTATAGCGAGTGAAAGTTAATGCTACCTTCTATTTTAAAGGTGTGTTTGGGAGAATCCGAAAATACGGATAAAATATAATAAATATAGAATGAGGATAAATTGAATGCAGAATTTCTGGAAACACACATAAGTGCTTACAGTCAGTGGAGTGCAGAACAGATTAGCAGTGGTCAGTTTTTTTTTTCTGATGATGTCTGAGGGGGAAGAGAGAAAACAACTCTATTTTATGATATAGAAAAAGATAAATTGCGGCCTTTCCTGTAAAATACTCGACGACAACAACGGGTGTATAATAGTTTATACACGTCACGGACAACAGAAACTGCTACCACACTACACGTCATCTTTCCTATTCTCGGTCAGTGAAGGAGAAATCCTTCTAGACTGAAGCAATTTAAAAAAATTTTGTTCCAATACAGAGTTCCTATTTTTAGTGAGCTGGATTGTCCTACACATTAAAAACTGCAATTGTGTCTAACTCTGCTCCCGTGGGGAGGCAAGTAAATAGTGTCGAGTGTATACATCGAGTTTTTTTTTTTTATAAAATATCCTTCATCAATTTTCCCTTTTTATTGTCTAAGATTAAATGAGAACCTAGTTTATTTCCCAACGAAAGTTTCTCAGACGGTCATTGCATTTCACACAAATTAAAATCAACATTTCAGAATAATTGACGCCCACCAGTTACCCGGATTAACGTGAGACGAGATCTCGCAAACGTGACTTCGCGAACAAAAACGAGATTAGGTCTCTTTAATCTCATTTATTTTGACATTCGGATTATAATGTCAAATCATTAGAAAAGAAAACACCAAACACGTTCGTTTCAGAATTGATATATTCGACTTTGAGAATTAAATAAGTCTCTTTGCTATGTAATCGATGCAACGGGAAGAGCGCTCGGAGGCGTCCGCCTTGTACTTTACTAGCGCTGGTGCAAACAAAAAATAGAACACAGTGAGAATGGCATTCAAAAAGATAATACGGACATACGAAGTTACAATGACGAACGGATGTAACGGTCAAGTGATCACAGCCGAGGGCATGTGTATAATAAAAAGAAAATAAGGAATACTCGAATGAACCTCTTTTCTCTCGGACCATCTGTCCACAAAGGAGTAT
This sequence comes from Sepiola atlantica, assembly GCA_963556195.1. NCBI lineage: Eukaryota > Metazoa > Mollusca > Cephalopoda > Sepiida > Sepiolidae > Sepiola > Sepiola atlantica. The sequence goes on from OY744541.1 coordinate 86,083,791, forward strand.
ACGTTGAAAAATTATATATATATATATATATATATATATATATATATATATATATATATATATATATATATATATATATATGATGGTTGTGAGAAAGCCATAACAAGGACAAAATATAATAAAAGTTGAAATAGTACATCGTTAATTAAATTTTGAAATTGAGGTGCATAATTATTATTATTATAAGTAAGATCATTGAATTATATATATATATATATATATATATATATATATATATATATATATATATATATGTATATATATATATATATATATAATAATGGTAATACTCCAGGTGAAAAATATCCACAGGGTGGTAATCCAGAGAATTTTAACCGGGTTTATAAAAAGTGCTCAATATAAAAATATAGCTTTATATATGATAATTTTATTTACACAGACATGCACAAAATCTGTGACACTGGCATGTCGATGTTATCGATCAACAGTTATTATAAACTGAGATCTCATCAGCAGAGTTAGATTCGCTCCAAATATGATCTGAGGTTAAGATCGGATTCTAACTCTGCCTGATGAGATCTCAGTTTATAGTAACTGTTGATCGATAACATCGACATGCCAGTGTCGCAGATTTTGTGCATGTCTGTGTAAATAAAATGATCTATATATATATATATATATATATATATATATATATATATATATATATATATATATATATATATATATATATATTAAAACAATTGAATAAAATAATTGAAAATCATAAGCCTTCTCAGTGCCAGATTTTAAAAATTTATTTTTTATTTTAATCTTAGACCTTTCGGACACCTAGGATTTGAATTTATCAATCGCCGAAAACAACACACAGTCATTATTTATATATATATATATATATATATATATATATATATACTAGGAGACGGGTAAAAATTAATTCCCCGAACATAACAGTTTTGCACCACTTTAATGTCTCTTTACGTACGAAGATTAAAATTAAGATATACTTATACTAAACCTTATGTCTACAACTCTTATTCCAATTTTGATAAAAACTAATTACATTCTTTTCATCCAAAAAATGCCTACAGTTAAAGGCTTAAGATTTAAGGTGTCTTAAGAAGAAATTCAGGGAATCTTTCCATAATTGGTGTCTAATGGAATTCTGATTCATTGTAAATTTCAAATGGAACGGCTGTACCCATTTTATGCTCCCCCCCTCTAAAACGCGTTAAAATACCCATTTTATGCCCCCCCTAAAACGCGTTAAAATACCCATTTTATGCCCCCCCCCTAAAACGCGTTAAAATACCCATTTTATGCCCCCCACCCTAAAACGCGTTAAAATACCCATTTTATGCCACCCCCCAAAACGCGTTAAAATACCCATTTTATGCCCCCCACCCTAAAACGCGTTAAAATACCCATTTTATGCCTCCCCCCAAAACGCGTTAAAATACCCATTTTATGCCCCCCCCTAAAACGCGTTAAAATATCCATTTCATGCCTCCCCCCTAAACGCGTTAAAACACCCATTTTATGCCCCCCCCTAAAACGCGTTAAAATACCCATTTTATGCCCCCCCCCTAAAACGCGTTAAAATACTCATTTTATGCCCCCCCTAAAACGCGTTTAAATACCCATTTTATGCCCCCCCCCCTAAAACGCGTTTAAATACCCATTTTATGCCACCCCCTAAAACGCGTTTAAATACCCATTTTATGCCCCCCCCTAAAACGCGTTAAAATACCCATTTTATGCCCCCCCTAAAACGCGTTTAAATACCCATTTTATGCCCCCCCCTAAAACGCGTTTAAATACCCATTTTATGCCACCCCCTAAAACGCGTTTAAATACCCATTTTATGCCCCCCCCCTAAAACGCGTTAAAATACCCATTTTATGCCCCCCCTAAAACGCGTTTAAATACCCATTTTATGCCCCCCCCCCTAAAACGCGTTTAAATACCCATTTTATGCCACCCCCTAAAACGCGTTTAAATACCCATTTTATGCCCCCCCCCTAAAACGCGTTTAAATACCCATTTTATGCCCCCCCCTAAAACGCGTTAAAATACCCAGTTTATGCTCTCCCCCCCCCCCCTAAAACGCGTTAAAATACCCCCAGGAAACTGAAATGTGGGGTATATTTTATTAATCGATGTCTAATACTTATTGGTAAAATTATCACCCCATTTGCATAACACGTTATTAAACTCCGTTGAATTGGTTACTCCGGTGCCTCCTCGACGTAAATTCACTAGACTAACGCGACAATCAACTAAATCTCATTCATTCACTGTGGACGTCCCCAGATGCCGGAGAGCCTTCTACTCAAATAGCTTCTTTTCCTCGTGCTGCTGGCCTCTGGAACTCCCTCCCTGCCCCTGTTTCCCCGACAGTACTGACATGCAGAAATTAAAAACTAATGTGAACAGACATCTCGCTGCGTAGATCCAAATTTAAGTTTACTACCCTACTTTCTCCCGTTTTCTTTTTTCTCAGTGGCCCCTTACGTCTACAGTGGCGGCCTGCCTTATTTGGGGTGAACTATGTTTTTAAAAATATATATATATATATAGCTCACATTTTGTCTATTTACGCCAAGCATTAGTGTTCCGATGTTCATAGTAATCGATTACTTGGTTTAGGGATGAAACCTGTTCACACAACTATATAAACATATAAACATATAAACATATAAACATATAAACATACCAAACCTTATATAGATAGAGAGTACGGAAATTGGAATGCGAGAAGACTTCAAATGCGACCGTCACAAGAAACTCTGTTTGTGATTTTGTTCAGACAATCCAGAATTGCAGTCATTTAGTCCGAATGTCATTATCTTCGGAACGGAAAAAGGTCGCAAGAACTGAGATCAGAGGAAATAGAAAATAGAGTAAAACCGCCAGTTTTTCTTTTGGAAGCCATAAATTATTTAAGCGTGATTTATGTGTGAACGAGGGAGTTGGTCGTTCTTCCTCTTATCTGGACAATTTCGCTATCGAACGGACTTTCGTCGCTCGACAACCTGAATTACTGTCTACAATCCGACCAATTCGGATGGATCCCGCGTCGTAAGTGTTTGAACATCAAAACCTAAATCTCAGTATAATATTGATTTGGCTGCACATTTTAGGAGCTTATCTTGACCACAGTGATGTTGATGCATTTGCACACTGCGATGTGTATCAGTTGGATTATTCGGACTACTCTTGGATTTTTTTCTCACAACGTTTCGGCCGATGTAACCCTCGACCCTTTTCATGTGCATCTTGTTAAACTCGACGATCTTCATGTCGAACTCAGAAATTGATATGCAATTTCGAACCGAACCCTTTATTTAACCATCGGGGGTGGATTGTTCTCGTCTCGTCACCCATGATTGGTTAGAAGTCTTAAGTAATTGTTATCTTCTCTGAAATTTCTTTTTTAATGAAAATCGCTCCAGACAAGGCATGAAGCCACTTGATGTAAGCAGCTAAAAAAATGCTACTTCAAGGTCAAAAACTAGCCAACGATAAGTGTTAGGATGGATAGATTCTGACCCAGAAAACAGCAATTCTTCCCCCTTTGTCAGAAACATCGCTCATGGAATTTGATGACTAAAGGACAAAATGAGCGAAGCGAGAGTTACGAAGCTGTCGAAAGTAAACCGAAAGTTCACTTTCTACTCTTAGTATCGCCTGTGGTGAGGATTGAACCTTCGACCTCCAGAAGACTGCCACTTAGAACTGAGTATTACTTAACACACTTATCCGTTGATCTATGTCTTCATAGAAACCTTAGTTCGATATAAACATGTCTGAATTCGACAAGACAGACACACCCGGAGAATATCGGAGGTTGCATCGGCCGTAACGTTGTGAGAATAACACCCAAGATGAGAACAATAGTCCGAAGAGTTATTAATTGTTTATAGAGTTATAATCATTATGTCTTCCGTTCGGTCTTGAAAGACAATGGATACCCCTTGTGAAGCAACGGTTGCGCAACCTCAACCACTCCCCTCCTCAATTGGCGCTGCTTGATCACACTAACAAGGAGAAATCGAGGACGACTGGAAACAATGCCGAGATAAGCGGGGAGCACATACAGCCCCTGGTATTTCACAAATGGTCACCCATTTTAGTACTGACCAGGCTCAATGTCGCTTAACTTCGGTGATCTAACGGAAACCGGTATGTCAACGGGATTATGCCGTATTATATAGTTATAACACCCCTAAAAACAATAATGGACTCGTCCGAAACGCGCTATCTGTATTGTATTTGGTATGTGGTATATGAGAGTGTAAATAAAGTTATTTTCTTAACGTTGTGTTTGAATGTATTAGTTCTATTGACTGTTGGTGTACGATACACCAGTTTTCTAATGGTGACTATACATTCAATGTTTTATAATAATGGCCTTCTTTTTTGTCTAGGGGTAACAGTAAATACACTCTGATCGTGTGCTTCTGTAGTTTATAACGAAGCAAGTGTTGTGCATATACAATCACCCTACTGACTCAGTTTTGCTTATATCCGGTGACAAGACGAAATACGTGACGATGAGAACGAACGTTTTATAAACATAAAGAGTTTTTCGTTTTTTTGACTAGTTGCTCTATCAACACTTGAGTGTCCTGTCTACCCTACTACTTCATCCATAGCTAAAAAAAACGAAATTGATTAATATTTTCCCAAAAGTATAAAAAGAAGTTACTATAAGGATTGGGGTTGAAGAATTCGCTAGTTACAATGAATAATAATACAAAGCTCTCTGTAAAAACGAATTGAGCTCTTCGGTGCAAATAATGTTTATATGAAAATTAAAAATTTATTTACTACCGGCTCTTAGTCGATAGCCCAGTAGTCAGAAACGCCAACAGTCGACAAAAAAAAAACAGTGGAGTTTCTATCCCGGCTTAAAAGATTTGCCTATCTAGATACACTAAAGAGCTGTGGTACAGCTAACCAGTCTGTCTATGGGTGACCATATATACCACTTACCTCATCGTTGGTTGAGCACTGTGGTAAGTGAATTCGTTAGCCATGATTAGCGATAATGCAAAGCTCTCCGTGAAACGAATTGAGCACTATTTGGTGATAATGGTGTGTATATACACACTAAGAATTCTCTTAGTCGCTTCTCATTGTTGATAGCCCCGTCGTTGGAAACGTCGACTGTATAATTGTAGAAGCCGTTACGTTAATTGCAATCAGATATATGTTAGTGAAACTCAACGCGAACTTAAGAACAGGCTTGATGAACATAAAAAAAATGATATAATAATTAACAATTCCTTAAATAAATGGCATGATCATTCTTGTAATTCAAAATAAACTAGACTCATTAAAATAATTTTAAATAAATCTCACGGAAGACTTCTTGAATCAGCACTCAATATAAACACAATTAAACAACGTAACGGTTTTTACAATTTATTTCCTTTAATCAGCAAACTAATGCTAACAGTTAAAATCCAGACCAGCTATTTTACATCACCTGACCAGCAAAGTCTTCTGCATAAACTTGATATTAAAAAACAACAAAAAAACAACAAAAAACACATTCATTCCATTTCATAAACGCACCACATATTTTGAATTCTAACGTCTATGTTTCGTTCGAAAAGAACAAAAACATTATTTTCACGTCATAGACGCACCACCTATTTTCAGATGTTGACTTCGGACTTTTAAAGTGACCTAGTCACCGTGTGCTAAGTGCTTTATTAGCAGTACGAATAGGGGAGGTTGATGGCGTCTTTTTCTTGTGGGGGGGACTTGTGTTTTTCGAACAGCATCTTTCACTTTTATACATTAATTAAAACAGGTGAGATCATCGCTATCTTTTATTTTAAACTTACTTTAACCCTGTCGAGCAAAGATAGATTTCTATGTTGTTGTTTTGATATCCAAATCGGTAATCTTGAGAAAGTCTTAAAAGACGTAACGTTAAAAGCATATAAACAATTTTCGGTTTTCCTTTTTTTACATTACGTTGGAATATTATTTTATTATTTCTATAATTATTATCATATATCTCCCGGCACTTGACAATGTTTACATTGAGATATCACTTGCATTCAGTAAGGGTCGTATGATAGCAGGGGTATGGGCGCCGACTGTCAGCTCGACAGTCGAGTTTCAATCCCGGCTTGAGGCACTAACTAGTCTAGCCGCACTGAAGAGCTGTGATACAGCGAAACAGTCTGTCTGTGGATGACTATATGAAGCTCCCTTCTGGGTATAGCTTATTTGTAAGGATATCGTCAACTGGCATTGGGTAAAACTAATTTGAGATATCACTTACATTCTCTCAGTGTCGTATGATAGTGCAGGGATATGGGCGCCGACGGTCGAGTTTTAATCCCTAACTAACTGGTCTAGCCGCACTGAAAAGCTGTGATACAGGGAAACAGTCTGTATGTGGATGACTATATATATATATATATATATATATATATATATATATATATATATATATATATAGGTTTTTTTCTTATAATCGCTGGAATATTTCACCACTAATGTTATTTATTGTTTTTCTACTATGGCCCAGGAAGTTTTTAAAATGGCCAGATTTCTCATATAAATTCCATTTAAGTGCGCTCCATCTACGATTTGGACTCAACATTTCACCATTGGATTTACTTCATTTTGAACACTTTCTCCATACTGCCTCTACGAAAAACTTTTTTCGTCTTCTTCAAAATCTCCTTTTCATTGGACACTTTTTCAACGGACAATTACCATCTGGACAAACCGCATATCTTTTTTATACGAACTCTTTTCACTCCATTTTTAATAAGATTTTTTCAAATGTTTGAACTTTGGCTTTTCCACAGCCAACTCATCTATCTGTATATCTCCTCTGATGATGATATTTCGATCTTTGAAAAGCCTTGGCTTAAGGAAAGAATAATAAACATTAGTTTATTACAGAATATACCTTGCATTGAACAATCGAAGTTTGAAATAAATCTGGACATTCGTACATGTTTATCACTCTTCTTTCATCTATATTTATAATTACTCTATCTCGTATATTGAGCTTAAACCGTTTCACTATAGGTTCTATCTACTAAAAGTTTAGTTTTAGTTTATATTTGATTATATATATATATATATATTATATATATATATATATATATATATATATATATATATATATTGTGACATACTACCTAATACGGGTAAAATTAATTCCCCGAACAGAACGGGTTTGCCTCACTTTGATGCCCATTAACAGAGATTACAATCAACAGACAATGATACTAAACCTTATGTCTAGAATTCTAGAATTCTAGAATAGAAAGACGAAATTAGGCGGAAAAGGGAATGAGATTCGCTTGATTGAATAATAAAATTGAGTACATATTCAAATGAATGGTTCTCCAGAGAAATCAAAGAGCAATTATTTAATCTCCGAAACCATAAATCTATCTTGTCCTTTCCCCGGTCTAATCTCGTTCCAAGTCTCGTACACAAACGAAACCGAGTTCACATCCCGATATCAGCTTTCCGCCCAGTTGTGGTGTATTCTTTGATAAATATCGCCTCATTGCGACTGCACCGAATATGTGTTCGATTTCCGACACCTTGTATATCGATCCCAAATCGTAAAAGCACCAACAAACACGCATTTGAACTCCATCAAACTATCTACGTCGCTTTTTCTCGGTATCTAACATTTCGGCCGGATTCCGGTCCACGTGATTCCTTTGAGCGTCAGCAATCATCTCTTGATACGATCATTTCATTTAACGTTGATTTAAATAACCTTACGGCTTACTGACTGTAATTCTACGGAGTGGGACTACTTCACTGTAGACTACAACATGGTCATCTTTAGGTCACACGACAACAAATACTTGTCGAACCGTCCTATTAAGTAATCCAATTTTGTCCATTCCGTTCATCTTTTTCAATCCTCTCATAATATTGCTTATAATTCAACGGACAATCTCATTAACCCTTATCCTTGCGTGGCTTTTGGTTGGTGGTGACTTATTAGTATAAAAATAGGTAACGTTGTGCGTTTTGAATCAGAAAGATAGAGAGATAGAGGGGGAAGAGAGAGAGATACAGAGACGGAGAGAGAAGGAGAGGGACTAGAAGGAGGGGGATAATATATTATTATTGGTCAGCCAACAGACAATCTTGTTAGTCTTTATTCTTGCGAGGCTTTTGGCCTTGGTAAATGATGACTTCTTAGAATAAAAAATAGGTAACGTTGTATGTTGAAATCAGAGGGAGAGATAAAAAGAGAAAGAGAGGGGGCGAGAGAAAGAGAGAGACAGACATACAGAAGATGAGGAAGGGGATAATATATTATTAATGTTCATCCAACAGACAAATGATGCTGAACGCTGAGGTCGCCCAAATTGGTCAGTTATTTCCCAGGAGAACATAAAAACATTCCAGCAACTTGTTCAGACCGATCGTAAATTAAAGTTGTGTGAGATAGCAGAGGAGTTAAATATATCAGAAGGAGAAGGTGTATTCACCATTTTGCATGAAGAATTTGCAATGAGAAAAATGTGTTCATAGTGGGTGCCGCGTTTGCTCACAGTCGATCAAATAATGCGTCGACGGAGACAAAGGATAACGCATGGATTCATCACTTCGCTTAGGAGTCAAATCGTCGGTCCGCTGAATGGACAGCAGCATGTTAAAGCCGTACAAAGCGACAGAAAACGAAAACATCAGCAGGCAAGGTTTTGTCTTCTGTATTTTGAGATGAGCCAGGTATTTTTTTCCTGGTTACCTTGAGAAAATAAAGAACCATCAACGGCGAAGATTATATAGAATTATAGGTACGTTTGAAGGCAGAAATCACCATAAATGAAGAAAAAAAAATTACTAAAAAAATGCACTGTGAATCTTTATCTTCGAGTGGTTTTTGCCCTTGGTAAGTAGTGAACTATTTGTATAAAAAAGGTAACATTGCAATCTCCTCTTTAAAAGGTAACATTGCAATCTCCTCTTTCTGCATTTCGTTACATTGGCTTGTCATTGCTTTTGACTTAAACGTTACATTGGAATCAGAGAGAGGGAGAGGAAGAGAGAGAGAGAGAGAGAGGGAGAGAGAGAGAAAGAAGAATATATTATTATACCGAAACTAAGTTAATCAACGTTTGTTTCGCTAAGGCTTTTTCCTTATATATTTTATTCACACAGAATACATGCTAAAATGTCCCTCAATTGTGGGATTGAGTTATCATTGAAAAACGTACATTTTAATTGTGGTAATTAGTCTAAATTTACTATTTACTCACCACGTGACCCAGCTCTTACTAAGTTACTATCGCGCCCTGCCGACGGGGCATAGAATTCGTTGACTGCAACCCCGGAATCACTAATTGGCCATGAGTGGCGACCGGTGATGCTGGAGGACGCGATCCTGGTGGCAAGGCATTCGTTCACTTCGGCCCTAACTTTGGCTAGACGGGAGGTTGGAAAGGGCCGATCCGATCAATCGGCTGGACACGTCATGCCCTAGTATCTAGAAGTTCATCCCCAACCATATTATTTAATCTGATTCTTAAAAAAATCAAAACTTTATTTCTCTTTTCTATTTTCTTCTTAATAAGATACTAGAAGGCGGTGGCTGAAGCTCAATCATGCTGAGAAGAAAGAAGATTATCAATGCCAAAGAGTAATGTTTCAAAACAAGTAATGTTTCAAAACAAGTAATGTTTTAAAACAAGTAATGTTTCAAAACAAGTAATGTTTTAAAACAAGTAATGTTTTAAAACAAGTAATGTTTCAAAACAATGTTTTAAAACAAGTAATGTTTCAAAACAAGTAATGTTTCAAAACAAGTAATGTTTCAAAACAAGTAATGTTTTAAAACAAGTAATGTTTTTCTTGGAATGTTGTTTTCTGGGAGTAATGCTGCTCTCTCTCAGTAAAGTTCCCTTCTACGAGAAATGTTTTCGCTTTCACTGTAAAATTTTGATCTGGGGGCAATATTTTCTGAGATCAATGTATTCTGAGAACAATGTATTCTGGTTATCTAAGAACAATGTATTCTGGTTATCTAATAGCAATGTATTCTGTTTATCTAATAGAAATGTATTTTGGTAATCTAAGAGCAATGTATTTTGGTTATTTAAGAGCAATGTATTCTGGTTATCTAATAGCGATGTATTCTAGGAATATAAATAATTGCCCTACCTATGAAATTATATTTGGAAACTTAATTACAAACAACACAAAACTGGTAGTTTCGTTCTGTACCTTGAGAGATTGTTCGAGGTCTTTTTTAGCTTGGGTGTGGTTGTTATCTTCAAAATAGTAATGTCCTCAAAGAGCAATGTCTCCTTAGAGCAATGTATTTTAAGAGCAATGTCTTCTTATCTTAGAGCAATATATTTTAAGAGCAATGTCTTCTTAGAGCAACTTATTCTAAGAGCAATGTCTTCTAAGAGCAATGTATTCTAGGAATATAAATAATTATCCTACCTATAGATTTATATTTGACAACTTTATCCGACATTAAATACCCGCAGATGGTTGATATGCCGTAAAACAAAGCACACCTAACTAAACTTTTATTTATCACTTTACTGCTCTCTCAATGCACGTTGCTTGCAATCCCGTTCTTACTTTATACAGTATTGCCCACTTTCGCTTCCGCCAGTCTCTCTCCCCCCTCTCTCTCTCTCTATCTCTCTCCCTCTGTTTATTAACAGTCGAAGATAAAAAGAAATACAAGATTTAAAATATTTGAATAATCCATTATAAACATATACGACTAGTTATATTATTTTACACGTAGCTGTAGAAATATGTAACTGGCTTTGCAAAATGCTTTTTCTTATTTAAACTATCTAATCCGATCACAATAGGTGACTTAATGGGTCACGTGTTTTTCTAGTATATATATATATATATATATATATATATATATATATATATATATATATATATATATATATATATAAGGTTAATACAACAAAAGATATAAGAGGCAACTAATATCTTTAATTAGTGAACATCCGGATAAGAATAAAGCTCAATATACTGGATAGAGCATTAATAGCAATAGATAAAGTGAGAGAATAAAATAAGGTGCGAATCAAATTTTATTACCATTCAATGTTCAGGCAAAGTTCTTTAAAGTCCTTAACTCATGAGTTTTCAAAGAAAATCTTCTCCTCAGAGGACCATTACCGCAATGACATTACTGCAGGTAACAAAAATTAAACTTTGAAAATATATAAAAAAATATATATAAAAATACATAAAGGTATATAAAACATCAAATATATCGACCCAAAACATACTATTTAGTAAAACTATACAATTCATCCAAGTCAACAAGTCTAAAATAGCTCAAGGCAAGACATCCAAGATTTTGATTAAAGAATAATCCAAGTGGTGAATGGTGGTCGAAAAGCTAAAAAAGTTATCCAGTCAGGAAGTTCGTTTGCTATCGATACAGTAGATAACAGTGAAAATTGTATTCAAGATGTATGCAAATTAATAAAACGATTAAAAAAAAACGATAGAGAAGGCAAATCATATGAAAAGTTCAGAAAACTCACTTGGTGTTGAATATTATAATGTCCAAATTCAGAGTCTCCAATAGCCGATAGGAGTAATGCCAACCATAAAATGCAATTCGAAAAAAATTAAACTGGCGTGATGTATTCGGCCATTTTTTCTTCCGGGTCTGGGAACTTTGCCTGAATATTGAATTGTAATAAAATTTGATTCGGTACCTCATTTTATTCTTTCACTTATATATATATATATATATATATATATATATATATATATATATATATATATATATATATATATATATATATATATATATATATATATATATATGGTTATTGCTCGATTATTATGAAAATTAAAAAAATAAGAGCGTAATATTTATTTATATGTGAATTGCAGAAGATCACAATAACATCGGTACTGTCGGTTTCGAATTCAAACAAAGGGACGAGAGCAAAATATTGAAATATTGTAAAAAAAGGCACACAACGCACGAACCGTCATTTTCAGACAGGCATAAACAGAGGCTGAAGAGAGTCAGGCATAGGAGACCAAGTTTAGGTCCTCCTTTTTTGGATTTGAAACCGACGGTACCGATGTTCTTCTGATCTTCTGTAATATATATATATATATATATATATATATATATATATATATATATGTTTGAATAAATAAAACGTGTGTCTATTTGATCATTCTTTCAACGTCTTACTAATCAACATAAATCAGATTGCCAGATCAATAACATTTTTCTAAATCATGTTATTCCCAAACTTATTTTTTTTAAAATTACCTTTATCAATCGAAGTCTCGATTAACTTAAATCATCGTCAGGAGCGAATTGTAAAACTATACATTAAATTAGACCAAATCTAAAAACCACAAATATATTTCATTCATATGACGTTTCGATAAAATTGAACCCTTCATCAGATATGCACAGGCCAGGAGAAAAAAGGTTTTAAATCGAAGATATCATTGGAAATGAAAAGGGATACTAAAGTGTTTTAAAGTGAAGGAATGAAGGAGAACAAAAAAGGGGAAATGGGAGGATATGAAAGAAAAGAGGGAGAAATTGCTTTTTGGTGACCTTCGCATACAAGAGACTTTTAACTAACGGTTTTAACTCTTTGCATTTGTCAGTGAATACGTTCGAGTTGGATTCATGTTGAGCATTAAACAGAATGTGTTAAGGTTAGAATCACAACAGAATGTGTTACTGTTAGCATCTGAACAGAATGTGTTAAGGTTAGCATCACAACAGAATGTGTTAAGGTTAGCATGACAACAGAATGTGTTAAGGTTATCATCATAACAGAATGTGTTAAGGTTAGCATCACAACAGAATGTGTTAAGGTTAGCATCACAACAGAATGTGTTAAGGTTAGCATCATAACAGAATGTGTTAAGGTTAGCATCATAACAGAATGTGTTAATGTTAGCATGACAACAGAATGTGTAAATGTTAGCATCACAACAAAATGTGTTAAGGTTAGCATCACAACAGAATGTGTTAAGGTTAGCATCATAACAGAATGTGTTAATGTTAGCATCACAACAGAATGTGTTAAGGTTAGCATCACAACAGAATGTGTAAATGTTAGCATCACAACAAAATGTGTTAAGGTTAGCATGACAACAGAATGTGTTAAGGTTAGCATCACAACAGAATGTGTTAAGGTTAGCATCATAACAGAATGTGTTAATGTTAGCATCACAACAGAATGTGTAAATGTTAGCATCACAACAAAATGTGTTAAGGTTAGCATCACAACAGAATGTGTTAAGGTTAGCATCATAACAGAATGTGTTAATGTTAGCATCACAACAGAATGTGTTAAGGTTAGCATCACAACAGAATGTGTAAATGTTAGCATCACAACAAAATGTGTTAAGGTTAGCATGACAACAGAATGTGTTAAGGTTAGCATCATAACAGAATGTGTTAAGGTTAGCATCATAACAGAATGTGTTAAGGTTAGCATCACAACAGAATGTGTAAATGTTAGCATCACAACAAAATGTGTTAAGGTTAGCATCACAACAGAATGTGTTAAGGTTAGCATCATAACAGAATGTGTTAATGTTAGCATCACAACAGAATGTGTTAAGGTTAGCATCACAACAGAATGTGTAAATGTTAGCATCACAACAAAATGTGTTAAGGTTAGCATGACAACAGAATGTGTTAAGGTTAGCATCACAACAGAATGTGTTAATGTTAGCATCATAACAGAATGTGTTAAGGTTAGCATCACAACAGAATGTGTAAATGTTAGCATCACAACAAAATGTGTTAAGGTTAGCATCACAACAGAATGTGTTAAGGTTAGCATCACAACAGAATGTGTTAAGGTTATCATCATAACAGAATGTGTTAAGGTTAGCATCACAACAGAATGTGTAAATGTTAGCATCACAACAAAATGTGTTAAGGTTAGCATCACAACAGAATGTGTTAATGTTAGCATGACAACAGAATGTGTTAAGGTTAGCATCACAACAGAATGTGTTAAGGTTAGCATCACAACAGAATGTGTTAAGGTTAGCATGACAACAGAATGTGTTAAGGTTAGCATCACAACAGAATGTGTTAAGGTTAGCATGACAACAGAATGTGTTAATGTTAGCATCACAACAGAATGTGTTAAGGTTAGCATCACAACAGAATGTGTTAATGTTAGCATGACAACAGAATGTGTTAAGGTTAGCATCACAACAGAATGTGTTAATGTTAGCATGACAACAGAATGTGTTAAGGTTAGCATCACAACAGAATGTGTTAATGTTAGCATGACAACAGAATGTGTTAATGTTAGCATCACAACAGAATGTGTTAAGGTTAGCATCACAACAGAATGTGTTAAGGTTAGCATCACAACAGAATGTGTTAAGGTTAGCATCACAACAGAATGTGTTAAGGTTAGCATCACAACAGAATGTGTTAATGTTAGCATCACAACAGAATGTGTTAAGGTTAGCATCACAACAGAATGTGTTAAGGTTAGCATCACAACAGAATGTGTAAAGGTTAGCATCACAACAGAATGTGTTAAGGTTAGCATCACAACAAAATGTGTTAAGGTTAGCATGACAACAGAATGTGTTAAGGTTAGCATCATAACAGAATGTGTTAAGGTTAGCATCACAACAGAATGTGTTAATGTTAGCATGACAACAGAATGTGTTAAGGTTAGCATCACAACAGAATGTGTTAATGTTAGCATGACAACAGAATGTGTTAATGTTAGCATCACAACAGAATGTGTTAAGGTTAGCATCACAACAGAATGTGTTAATGTTAGCATGACAACAGAATGTGTTAAGGTTAGCATCACAACAGAATGTGTTAAGGTTAGCATCACAACAGAATGTGTTAAGGTTAGCATCACAACAGAATGTGTTAATGTTAGCATCACAACAGAATGTGTTAAGGTTAGCATCACAACAGAATGTGTTAATGTTAGCATGACAACAGAATGTGTTAATGTTAGCATCACAACAGAATGTGTTAAGGTTAGCATCACAACAGAATGTGTTAATGTTAGCATGACAACAGAATGTGTTAAGGTTAGCATCACAACAGAATGTGTTAATGTTAGCATGACAACAGAATGTGTTAAGGTTAGCATCACAACAGAATGTGTTAATGTTAGCATGACAACAGAATGTGTTAATGTTAGCATCACAACAGAATGTGTTAAGGTTAGCATCACAACAGAATGTGTTAAGGTTAGCATCACAACAGAATGTGTTAAGGTTAGCATCACAACAGAATGTGTTAAGGTTAGCATCACAACAGAATGTGTTAATGTTAGCATCACAACAGAATGTGTTAAGGTTAGCATCACAACAGAATGTGTTAAGGTTAGCATCACAACAGAATGTGTAAAGGTTAGCATCACAACAGAATGTGTTAAGGTTAGCATCACAACAAAATGTGTTAAGGTTAGCATGACAACAGAATGTGTTAAGGTTAGCATCATAACAGAATGTGTTAAGGTTAGCATCACAACAGAATGTGTTAATGTTAGCATGACAACAGAATGTGTTAAGGTTAGCATCACAACAGAATGTGTTAATGTTAGCATGACAACAGAATGTGTTAATGTTAGCATCACAACAGAATGTGTTAAGGTTAGCATCACAACAGAATGTGTTAATGTTAGCATGACAACAGAATGTGTTAAGGTTAGCATCACAACAGAATGTGTTAAGGTTAGCATCACAACAGAATGTGTTAAGGTTAGCATCACAACAGAATGTGTTAATGTTAGCATCACAACAGAATGTGTTAAGGTTAGCATCACAACAGAATGTGTTAATGTTAGCATGACAACAGAATGTGTTAAGGTTAGCATCACAACAGAATAGGGGAGGAAGAAATAAAATACAATAAATATTTTTTTAAATTAGATTGACATTTGAAGGAGTAGAAAATATTTTAAATTTATTTTTCCCCCCCCAAAAAATATATATTTGGAAAATATGTAAAATATGAATAAGAATCGATAAACTTTGTAATTCTTTGGACATAGGACATCAAAAATGTTGTTATATCAATTAAAAGATGTGATAAGTGTATGTAGATGTGATATTATTTTTTAAAGGACTTGCAGACCACCTTATGTATTGTCAAGTGATATAACTTATCTTGGGTTTTTTCGGCAGCCTCGTAACTCTCGCTTCCCTTATTTTGTCCTTTAGTCCTCACATTTTATGAACGATGTTTCTGACAAAGGGGGAAGAATTGCTGTTTTCTGAGTTGGAATCTATCCATCTCAAGCTTCTCCTTGGCTAGGTTTTTTTACCTTAAAGATTTTTCTTTTTTTTAGTTGCTTACATCAAGTGGCTTCATGCCATTGTCTTGAACGATTTCCATTAAAATTTTAAAAAAATATTTGAATTTATTTACCTATTGCGTAAAGATATTTTATTAAAATGTACTCTCAGTTATCTTTTTTATTTCTATAAACGGGGAAACAGGGGGCAGGGAGGGAGTTCCAGAGGCCAGCAGCATTTTATTTCTATAACTATAAAATGGTTTTCTACTTAAAGTTTAAATCATAAAAAAATACTCCGATGAAAAGTGAAAATGGTTTTTTCCTTCCTTATTGAAATATGTTTGAATATAGAATTTTTTTTAAATCGTTACTTTCCTAATTATTCATTATTACAGAGTTGGAGACTCAAAGACTCAAAGAAAAAAAATTGTATTCATTTCTATAATTATTCACCCCAGCTTGCAATTAGTCTTTTCACACCAGTCTTCGGCGATCGTAATTCAAATTTTCATATTTATACATTTCTTATTAAACAAAAAAAAATAACTGTAAAAAAAAAACAAAGAAAGAAAGAAAACAAATGAAAAATTCGTCATTTTTCATTCGAATATTTATTATTTATTCACGATTATGAACGATCGGATTCGTGTCTTTATCGTTATTACTGCTGTCATAACAGTTCCTTTTTTTTCTTTACCTCTAAGTGTTCGTTAGGTGTTATGTGCTCAGTAACACCCCATTCATAAGTTTTCAAAACCAGGTGTCGATTTAACTCTCATTAGGTACTTGGTATGACTTTTAACTGCATAAGCTAGTGAGGCTCTAAATTTCAAACTTCAGTGAGTTTAGAATTGTAGCATAGCGGACGAATCTTCGCCCCATAACAAATACGATCGACACCCGTGTCGCGTAAAATTGTCTTTTACCTCTACTCGTATTGAAGTAAGACCGACTATAGGGTTGCGTATTATGTCTCTTACATAATAGCAGTAGTGTGAAGAGGCCCTCTGTTTCTCTCTTTCTATTTTATTACATGTGCCGGTTGATAGAAAGAAAAGGAATAACTGACAAGTATTCATGGAGGTGTACAAACACTAAATGTAGAGCTTGGAATTCCGTAAAAAGTGGCACATTTTAAAAAAAGCCCAATAAAAACACATAAACAAATCATCTTCTGTTTAAAAAAAACACACAATAAAACCGCTAATTTCAACCAGTTGGCGCATAAAAGATAATGTCAAAAAAGCCCCCAAAACACACAAAAAAAATTGTTTTTCGGTTTTAAGAAACACACAAAAAACTACAATTGACTGAATAAAAAAAAAATGAAAACAAAAAATAATAAAAATGTATGTATTAACAGTTGGTTAATATTGTTTCGTTACAAAAAAAATATTCATTAATGATTTCGCTGGTTTTTTTTTTTGTTAATTGTTATCTTTCTTGAAAATAAAACTGACAAAAAAAATACGACGCAGCAACGTATAGAAGTTATCGTCTGCCACCATTCGCGTCGTCGTCTCCGAACGCTGCCGACGCGAAGTTCACAGAAAGCGGTTCATATTCGATATAAGTACCGAATTCTCCGCCGCCCTTTTAATTGTTGTCTCTCTCATGCTCCCTTTCTTTCCCATTCTCACCCCTCTCTATTCTCTCTTCATTTTTTAACCGTTTTTAGTAGTAGATAACTTTGTTAAATCTTAAAGCAGGGTCATTGTATGTGGATAATTTTTGATTTTATTACATACGGGAAATAAAAATAATAATTAATTGGGAAGACAAACTACATTGTGAAAAGAAAGTTGTATTAATAAAAAAACACAACAAGAACAAAAACACAAAACAATCGACTAATTGCCAAGTTCAATAGTAACACATTTCTTGGGCCACACAAATGTCCTGTTTATCAAAAACTTCCTTTCGTTTGTGTTACCATCTCGGCGGCAATATCTCGCTACTTTTATATGGTACAGCTCCATGTGGTCTTTGGACACAGAACGGCATGTCTTTCCTTTCTACAAAGATGTACTTTATAGAATAAAACTCAAATGTCAGCGTGAGGCTGACTATGGAAGTAGTACTATCCAGAGGTTAGAGGTTAAAGTAGCACAACATGTTCCTGCTGTCTTTCGCAATTCACATATCCAGGCTTTTACAGATTACATCCAAGCTTTGACAGAGTACATCCGCGCGCTCTAATATCCATGAGTTGTCCATTGCCTGACACGTATATGCCAATAAGGCGAGTGGTGCTCCATATTTCGATAGTTGCTTCCACGTTTTGCACAAGGTACGTTCTAAGCACCATCTAGACTGTGCTGAAGGCGGTAAGCGTAACCATGTGGAAACCCACCAATCTGTAGCAAAAAAGAGTTTTCACACTAATTTGATTTATTTACAAAACTCTAATTATTGTTCTTGAATTTTACCTGGGATTTTGGTCATGTACTTTCTACTCTATTTTGCAGAAATCAATTTAGCCTTGTCCGTGGAAGCTGTGATATATTTTTTTTAAGTGACATATTTGAATAATTTATGAATATATATTTTTATCTTATTCGATATATATATATATATATATATATATATATATATATATATATATATATATATATATATATATATATATATATATATATGATTTGGCTTTTGCTTTCTCTAATTCCTTTCCATTCTCCTTCATTATATATATATATATATATATATATATATATATATATATATATATATATATATATATATATATATATATATATATAATGAAGGAGAATGGAAAGGAATTAGAGAAAGCAAAAGCCAAATCAAAATATATATATATATATATATATATATATATATATATATAAATGACGTTTATACTTATAGTAAGATTGCAAAATCTGAAAGCGTAATATTATGCATAATACATGAAGAAGGAAGCAGAGTTAATAAGACGGAAGTGAGGATATAGAAGACAGTAAATGCAGATAAAATGGTCCAATCGGCGCATCGCTTCTGGCTGTCCGTCGTCTAAGCGAATCTTTCCATTTGAATGAGTCGTGAATTTATGATTTCCTTGACTATAAGAAGAAAATGTCGCTTGATTGAAGACACATTTTTTCTTGATTTTTCATGCCCCTTCGAGCGGATGAAACAGATTTTTCGAACGACCAATTGTTTCCGCAGTCTATAGCCACAAAGTGACGACGGCTCTTACGCCTGTACTGCGGAAATGTACTAATTATTTTCATTTATATATATATATATATATATATATATATATATATATATTGGTACAGAAAAATGAGTACAACATTCGTACCGTCGGTTTCAAGCACGGAAAGTCTTAGCCATCCGGCTCTCTTCAGCTTCTGTTGTAATCTGTTTTGGAAATGTGAAGTCACGTGACACTCTCGTTGGGACGCGTTATTTGCTCAGCGTGTTGTGTATGTTTGTTTGAATTTAAATTTAGTGTAATGAAACTGTTGAAATTTAAAACCGAAGGAGATTTTGGGGAGATATGAGAATATAAAATTAAAGAAAATAAAAATGAGAATGAAAATTAAAATAAAAATAAAATTAAAAATAAAATTAAAAAATAAAAATAAAATAAAAAAATAAAAAAATAAAAAATAAAAAATAAAAAATAAATTTTTTTCTATGTAATTCCCGTGAGCCAATTTTATGAATTTGTATTATTGGCCGTTACTGTTTTGGGGTTTGAAGATGTGCGTTCTAAAAGGAGGGAGAACAGGGAGAGAGAAAAAATAGGTTAAAGCGAAAAACCGTTAATTAATATCGTGTTTAAGTTCTTCAGACAAACGAAGTGATTTGAATAAAGAAATCTCTAAGTGAGTTCATAACTTTCCCGCCAAAATTAACTATAAACTCACTCCAGGTCTTTACCTGATTGAAGATGGGCCAGATGGGTCAGAAAGTACTTCGGACGTAACAGAAAATTACGGCATATTCATCAGCCAATTCTCATCCAATATTAGGATCTTAATCCGGAAAATGGAAGGGATCCATACAAAAATATCCAGACACGAGTTGTCGGTTATTTTTAATAATACGTGCCTTAGAGAAAAAATGCTGCCCCAATACACACACACACACACACACACACACATATATATATATATATATATATATATATATATATATATATATTTATCGTATAATACAAACATTATTGTTTACATATGTGCATACATGTTTCGGTTATTCACAGAGAGTCAACGTCTTCAGACCAAAAAAAACGAGGAAGCGTATTTTTGGTCAGAAAAGGTTGTTGCAAATTTTCAAATCAATGCTTACCAATAATTAGCATTTTATTGGTTTTTCCTTCTGTGGATTAGAGTACTTCTTTGAAAATCCATAGATTAAAGGTACTTTTAATAATTCCTTGATGATTTTAATAAATTTGTAAAGTATGTAACTTTGTCTTTTTCTTATCATTTTAATATTTCATATATATATATATATATATATATATATATATATATATATATATATATAGGTATAATAAGGAATGAAAAAATGTTCCGACGTAATGGTGAAATAAGGAAAACCAAAATATTAATTAAATATCCATCTACGTTTCACCTTATTAGAAGGTTTCTTTCTTTCTCAAGTTGAATAGTATTACTACTTGTTATTATATTCTCTTTTGTTTATAATAAGCCATTTCAACTTTTTATTATTATATTTTGTTTATTACCATCGACCTTTAATAAACAGAGAGAGAAGAGAGAGACGGAAGCGAGAATGATAAGCGCGGGGGAGAGTGTCACACAACATACAGTGAGAAAGGGTGAAAGTGAAAGATATACATTTAATAAGATCGATCACTTGATGAGTTATTTACAAATTAGGGTTTATTAGAACAATTAAAATGGAAAGTTTTTCAAAACATAACTAAATCTCAACATTGACGAATATTTTTACATGTATTTTGTGTGATTAAAATCCATAGCAGAAAGCTTAGGGCAACAAACGGTTATTAAATCGAAATGGTTACACTTAGATCATTCAACTAGTTCTGGTGCCTGTTTTACAAGTACTTCAATGGAATGTGCTCCGATGAACTTGCTGCTCTGGTGCCCCCAACGACGTAAATTCACTAGACCACCCGACAGTCTGCCAAATCCCATCCATTCACTGTGGAGGTCCCCAGATGCCGAAGAGCTTTCTACTCCAAAAGCTTCTTTCCTCGTGCTGCTGGACTCTGGAACCCCATCCCTGCTCCCTGTTTTCCTGACCGTACTGACATGCAGAAATTTAAAACTAATGTATACAGACATCTCGCGTCACAGCTCCCAATTTAGGTTGACCCCCCCCCTATAAAAAAACAAAAAACTCTCACCCTTTTTCTCAGTAGCCCCTTACGTCTACAGTGGCGATCTGCCTTGTTTGAGGTGAACTATGTTAAAAAAAAATTTTTTTTAAATAAGGGTTAAATTGTCCTTCAATTACGTCTCAGATCACTAGGGTCAATTACTGGTTAGGTCTATAAAATTACTGAAATATATTGAAAAGTAAAGAAACAAAATTAATTTAAAAAAATAGAATTTCTTTGTTGCATGAAGTGGAAATAAAACTAACCAAAAAAATATCTCACTGAAGAATGAATTTAAAAAACGGTTTAAATATTTATATATTTATTTTTATTTGTACTTTAAAGATTTTAAATGCGCGAATTTGTTTATATTTCTTAAAGTCATTTGCCGTTTTACAGGTGTGTATAAAATAAGTAACGTTTTCTTAAAAAAAAAACATTTTTATTACTTGACCTCATATTGCAAGTCCTATTTTTAACTATTTTCTGGACAGAAATTGTAAACATGTCTATATTTGAAATGATTTCTAACCAGTAATACATCTCCACACGGGGAATGTCATGTGAATACTCCTAATATATATATATATATATATATATATATATATATATATATATATATATATATATATATATATATATATATGCTTGTGTGTAAAAATTGTTAAATAAGTAAAAGAAAATAAATATACCGATTGATTTAATATTTCTATGTCTAAAATGACTATATTGAAACTTCAGTGTTTCTACCATTTTAGATGCTTAGATATAGATACATAGGATGAGAGAGGGAGAGGTATGAAGAGATAGAGAAAGAGAAAGACAGAGAGAGAGAGGCGGTGTTGATAACGGAGTACCAGGTTTGTTAAGTGTAATTACAGTGCATAAATGGATGACGAGGAGCAATCCCTTCCTTACAAACATAAAAATACCCCCTCCCCCCAAAAAACAAAACAAAAAGAAGCCAAGGGTTAAATGCTGCCATGGAATATATGATCTGATCTGTGTATTTAGCCGGCTAGAAACACTTGAAAGACAGAGATTGTTTGATACCATCGCAACGGCTCTTTATTGCAAGGACGGGCGGAAAGAGAACCAGTTAATAGGTAAAACACGTTTGTGAGAGTCTTTTAATTCACACGTGGCTTAATTATGATGCATCGATCTATCGATCTTCGTTTATATTAAGGTTTGTCGTGGTGTCTTTTTATAGTTACGCGAAAGATATATATATATATATATATATATATATACATACACACACTTCACAGGAAGTAAAAATATGTCTCCAAAAGAAAGTCATAAAAACTAACGGCTTAACGACCCCATACTCAATGTACTTTTTAACAGAGCAGGAATAAATTTTAATGGAAAAATCTAAACCCACATTATTGCTGTTAGCATTATAAATTATTTCAACCTAGATACGTCTCGTCAGATGCGTAAAAAGCCACATTCAGTTCGTAAATCTGGCTGTTTACGCATCTGACGAGATTATCAAGGTCGAAATAATTTCTAATGCTAACAGCCCTGTACAAAAGCCGCTACACTGGCATGTCGATGTTATCGATCACTATTAGAATGAAGATCTCATCAGGCGGAGTAAAAAAAACTGATCAGATCTTATTTTTTAATAATGATCGATAACATGTAATACGAGTGAAGCGGCTTTTTGTACATGTTTGTATATATAAAAATAATTATATAAATAGCTCTATTTACTAATGTAGTACTTTTTTTATAACCCCAGTTAAAATTATGTGGATTTTTATCCTCTGGATGTCTACTTTACCTGGATAACTATATATATATATATATATATATATATATATATATATATAAAATTTTTTATTGATACAAACATTATTACTGCACATACACACACATATATATATATGTACATATATATATATATATATATATATATATATATATATATATATATATATATATATATACATATATATTACTAGTACTAGCATTTACACATGTATGTATATATATGAGTAGGTATGGATGGAGTTACATTCTATGGTGATGCATATACATGAGGGTAAGCCTGCACACGTGTTTAGAACGAGTTAATTCAAAACCTGTTAGAATAATGACAAAAGAATCATATATATGTATATATATATATATAGTGTAATATATTTTTCTGAACTAATCAGTGGAAAAGGAAATGTATCCATGGACTGTACGTGTATGTATGTATGTATGTATGTATGTATGTATGTATGTATGTATGTATGTATGTATGCATATGTGTGAGTGGATGTGGATTTTTTATCTATATGTATGCATGCGTCTATCTATGTATGTGTGTATGTGTGTATGTATGTATGTATGTATGTATGTATGCATATCTGTGAGTGGATGTGGATTTTTTATCTATATGTATGCATGCGTCTATCTATGTATGTGTGTATGTGTGTATGTATGTATGTATGTATATGTGTGAGTAGATGTGGATTTTTTATCTATATGTATGCATGCGTCTATCTATGTATGTGTGTATGTGTGTATGTATGTATGTATGTATATGTGTGAGTGGATGTGGATTTTTTATCTATATGTATGCATGCGTCTATCTATGTATGTGTGTATGTGTGTATGTATGTTTATATATAT
The DNA here is from genome assembly GCA_963556195.1 of Sepiola atlantica. Lineage (NCBI taxonomy): Eukaryota > Metazoa > Mollusca > Cephalopoda > Sepiida > Sepiolidae > Sepiola > Sepiola atlantica. The sequence continues at coordinate 86,107,989 of OY744541.1, forward strand.
ATATGTGTGTGTGTGTTGATATGTAAGTATATATGTGTATATATGTGTATATCCCTGTAGGGATATATGCGTATATATTTGTGTTCGTCTTATTTTATATATGCATATATATGTATGTGTATGTGTGTACTTGTGTATCTATAGATTTGTGTGCACGTGTGTATTTTATATGAAGATCAGATATTTATGCTTAAAAATGTATGTACTAGATTAAAACTTTGAAGTGTTAAATGGAGAAGGAAATAATCCAAACTAAGTGGGTAATAAAAAATAATTAAAAAAGAAAGAAATAGGAGGAACGGTAGATAAAAAAGATAGACACTACTTGAAAGAGTTAACAAGTAAAGAATGTAATCCGATACTGAGCTTAACCGGTGAACATCTTAAACATATCTCATCCCCAAAATAAGACTTACTTAATAGGAAAGTTTTCCAAATTCATCTCACTTCCTTGTCTTTTTTGGTCTGAAGAGGTTGACTCTCTGTGAAGAGTACAACCGAAACATGTATGCACATATGTAACCAATAATGTTGGTATAAATAAAAATGTATACTAAAGAACAGTTTTACTTTTTATTGAGCACTTTTTATAAACACTGGAGTTTCAACGGATTTACATCTACAGAAACTAATACAATACGTGTACTATATATATATATATATATATATATATATATATATATATATATATATATATATATATATATATGAAATTAAAAATGGAAAAGCGGAAGACCTTTTCGCTCAACGTTTCGCCCAAATTTCACGAGGGCTTTGTCAAGAGCGGACGAAGAATACAAAAATGACAAAATACATTTTTGTATTCTTCGTCCGCTCTTGACAAAGCCCTCGTGAAATTTGGGCGAAACGTTGAGCGAAAAGGTCTTCCGCTTTTCCATTTTTAATTTCATACCGTCGGATTATTTTTATCCTTTCATATACTCATATATATATATATATATATATATATATATATATATATATATATATATATATATATATATATATATATATATATATATATATATATAAAGAGAGAAAGAGAGAAAGTGAGATTTCCCCCTCGTGTTCATTAACTGGGCATAATATTCCAAAATAACTTCCGCTATAGACAATTTGCATGACAAATTCTAAACGTTCGGACGTAAATTATTCAAGAAGCACGTGATTATTCCAACGCTATGGACTAAAAAAAAAAATCCAAAGACAATCGTGTTCTTCAATTTGGTTTCGAAATCTGACCGGAATGGTTGTTGTCAATTTCAAGGTTAATGTCACTGAAAAAATGGAAGGATTGAATTTCTGTTCTTCTTTCTCATGTTAATACTGTTTATTTGTTTGTTTTTGTACCACGTGATCTTTTCATTGATACCTAATAATCAGACGATTAGACCTAGAATGTGTGTATGAGAGAGAGAGAGAGAGAGAGAGATTAGAGTAAAGAGAGAGGGGTGAGAGTGAGGGGGAGAGAGAGAAAGTAGAGTAAAGAAAGAGAGGGTGTGTGTGAGAGAGAGGAAGACAGAGCAAAAGGGGAGTAAAGAGAGGAAGTGAGTGAGAGTGTGTGTTAGAGAGGGGGAAAGAGAGAAAGGGGCGTAAAGCGAGAGAGATAGGGGGAGGAATATGGGGAGAGATAGGGTGAGAGATACGCACACACGGAAATTGGATCTTGAATCGTTATCTTTGCATTTTATACCAGCCCTCCTAACCGTGAGGTTTTTGTTTCTTTTATACGACGGGGACGCAATGAAAGAAATACACGTTTTTCTTTGGTTCGGGATCACAAAAGGCTTTTATATTTGACCTCTGCCTTTAAACTTTAATTCAAGATGAAAATTAACTTCTATTCGACATTTATGGAGTACTTTTGTCATATTTGGTTTGGTGAATCTCTGACCCACTTTAGGGTTCTTGATAAGGTGCAGAAACGTATCTGCAATTTGATTGATCCTACCCTTTCTTCACCTCTGCACCCTCTCTCTCACAGACGTGGTGTTGCTAGTCTCAGTCTTTTCTATAAACACTATTTTGGCATGTGTTCTATTTGTAATGTGATCTATTCCCTGCTTCCTTTGTTCCAGCTTGTTTGACTTGTTGGTCTAGTGGTCTCCATCATTTCGCTGTTTTGATACCTCATTGTAATACAGCTTCCTATTCCAGTAGTTTCTTTCCCCGAACTGCAGGCTTTTGGAAGTCTCTTCCTGCTGACTGTTTTCCTCCTACCTATAACTTTGATCTTTTCAAGACAAAGGCCAATAGGCATCTTCTGTCTTTGCGATAAATCATATTTGTGAAAAAAAGGGAAATGAGGATAATCAGGTACAGACCATGTGTTAGTATTGTAGATGGTTTTGGCGGGAATTATGTAATAAGTACGAAACTATAGTTAAAATTAACTTTAATACCAGTAATAATATGCTAAAATGTCTATTATTACATAATTCCCGCCAAAACCATCTATAATACTAACACATGGTATGTACCTGATTATCCTCATTCCCCTGAAGATGGACCCGGATGGGTCTGAAAGTACTTGGGACACAAATCAAAACTATGGCAGATTCATCAGCCAATTCCCCTCCGAAACTAAGATTCTGATTCGGACTATTGAAAGGATCTACCAAAGAGTATCCAAACATAAGTTGTCTGTTATATTCAACAATACTTGCCTGCAAGAGTATATATATATATATATATATATATATATATATATATATATATATATATATATATATATATATATATATATATATATATATATATATATTAAAAGTAATGTTACAAAAGGTCAGAGAAAATCAACATGGAACCATAGGTTTCAAGCTTGAAGCAGATCCAGATCGAAAATCAATATTTCGTTGAGTTTGTTTAAGTCGCCCTGACTATTATCAGCCATGCCATATTTCATATAAACAAGATGTCTGACTATCTTCAACCATCTTAGACCGCTTCAGACTTGAAACCTATGGTATCATGTTGATTCGATCTGATCTTCTGTAACATTAATAAATAAATAAATATTTTGCTTTTATTATCAAATAATAGAGCACTCAGTTGCATTCCTTTCTACTAAACAAAACAAATATGATATCTATATACGAGGCCTGTCTAAAAAGTGTCCGACCTTAGGCCAGAAAAAATATTTAAAATACCTGACGGGGTTAGAACCCTAATCCCCTTCAATGTAGGCCCCTTGTGCTTGCACACAGTTAGCCTAGCGACCCATCCACTGCCGGAAACACCCCTTGAAATCTTCTTTTGTAATGGTGTTCATCTCCGCCGTCGCGTTCTGCATTATCTCTTCTCTAGTCTCAAAACAACCAGAAGTCGCAAGGAGCCATTTCTGGAGAGTAGGGAGGTTGGCGAACGACTGGGATTCCATATTTAGCCAAGAAATGTTGGATCAATTGGGATGAATGTGCCGGGGGCGTTGTCGTGATGCAGTTGCCAGTTTTTCGCCGTCCACATGTCTGGTCTTTGTGCCGAACTGCGTCACGGAGACGCCGGAGAACATATTGACAGTTCTCCCTTGTCACTGTTTGTCCTTCTAGTGCAGTGGTTTTCGACCAGGGTTCCGCGGAACCTTAGGGTTCCGCCAGTACAGTCCAGGGGTTCCGCAATTTCTAAATTAGAACAACGAACAAATAAACGACATATTAAATTCAATTTCGAAACTCTATTTTATTAATATATGCATATATTTTAACCCTATACGGTCCGACATATGAAAACATGCTTTAAAATTTTTTATATTTATATAAATACAAGTATACAAATATTATTATTATTTAGTGTATGTAGTTATAAAATAAATTGTCTATATGTAATTTCCAAGAAAACTATTGCTTAAATATGATGGGCTGATAGCTTCCACTAATTATAAGTATTTTTCATTCTAAGTATGTATATTTTATTAGTTGCCGTATGGAAACTGTGGACTGTAAAGAGTTAAATCTTTTAATATGAAAATTTTGCACAGGGGTTCCTCGAGCCAGTGGAATGTTTCCATGGGGTTCCACTCCAGCAAAAAGGTTGAAAAGCACTGTTCTAGTGCGTATTCGTGATGCACAATTCCACAGATATCAGGGAAGACAGTCAGCATCACCTTGATTTTGCTTCGCACCTGTCGCGCTTTTTTTGGACTTGGAAACTCGGGATGCTTCCATTGGGACGACTGTCTTTTTGTCTCTGGGTCGTACCCGTACACCCATGAATCATCTCCAGTTATCACGGGGTTTAGAAACCTATGATCAGTGTTGGCGGTTTGCAGAAGGTCTTGTGCAACTTGAAAACGAAGGTCCTTTTGTTCTTGCAACAACAACTTCGGCACAAATTTCGCAACCACTCTGTGCATGTTTAAATGATCACGCAAAATTGCATGTGCGGAATCTTTACTCACTCCGACATCTTGGGCGATCTCCCGCACGGTTGAACGACGATCTCCCGCACGGTTGAACGACGATCTTTCATCACCTTTTTTTGCACCTTCTTAATAACAGCTGCACTCCAAGCAGTTTGGGGCCTGCCAGAACGCTGGTCACTTTCCGCGGATGTGCGGCCATTTTTGAATCGGTTGAACGACTCCTTAATTTGTGTTACACCCATCGCATCTTCTTCAAACACCTGCTGAATCTTACGAATTGTCTTGCTTTGAGAATCACCAAGATTTTGACAAAATTTGATGCGGTACCTTTGCTGAACACGTTCAGTCATCTTGAGAGAATCGGTAATCCGACAAACAGGTTGTGTAGCACTCAGCGACCGACAGGCAGCGACTAACGCGCAGGAAGGCGGTGACAAAATTCACACATGCGCATGTAAAGTGGCGCCGCCCTATTGTGTCGGAAAAAAATAAAGGTTGGATATTTTTTAGACATGTCTCGTATATATTATTAAATATATAATTTCTTAACGTTGGCGTCGGTTGGTAAGCATGTTCTATCAGGATTGCAAAGTTAAAACAATTCACTAAGTTCGAATACATTGTGATTTTTCATATTCAAACAAGGCAGGACGCACCTGTAGATGTAAGAGGCTACTGAGAATTAGGGTGAAAGTTTTAGGGGTCATCCTAAATTTAGAGCTATGCAACGAGATGCTTGTTATCATAATATACCCTCCCTCTTCACACTACCGTTTGTCCTTCTTCCTCCCCCTTCTCTCTTTGCCCTTCTTTCCTCCCCTTCTCTCTTTGTCCTTCTTGCCTCCCCTTCTCTCTTTGTCCTTCTTTCCTCCCCTTCTCTCTTTGTCCTTCTTTCCTCCCCTTCTCGTTTTGTCCTTCTTTCCTCCCCTTCTCGCTTTGTCCTTCTTTTCTCCCCTCTCTCTTTGTCCTTCTTTCCTCCCCTTCTCTCTTTGCCCTTCTTCTTTTCTCCTCTCTCTCTTTGTCCGTCTTCTTTTCTCCCCTCTCTCTTTGTCCTTCTTTTCTCCCCTCTCTCTCTTTGTCCTTCTTTCCTCCCCTTTCTCGCTTTGTCCTTCTTTCCTCCCCTTCTCGCTTTGTCCTTCTTTTCTCCCCTCTCTCTTTGTCCTTCTTTTCTCCCCTCTCTCTCTTTGTCCTTCTTTCCTCCCCTTCTCGCTTTGTCCTTCTTTCCTCCCCTTCTCTCTTTTCCCTTCTTCTTTTCTCCCTCTCTCTTTGTCCGTCTTCTTTTCTCCCCTCTCTCTTTGTCCTTCTTTTCTCCCCTCTCTCTCTTTGTCCTTCTTTCCTCCCCTCTCTCTCTTTGTCCTTCTTTCCCCCCTTCTCGCTTTGTCCTTCTTTCCTCCCCTTCTCTCTTTGTCCTTCTTTCCTCCCCTTCTCTCTTTGCCCTTCTTCTTTTCTCCCCTCTCTCTTTGTCCGTCTTCTTTTCTCCCCTCTCTCTTTGTCCGTCTTCTTTTCTCCCCTCTCTCTTTGTCCGTCTTCTTTTCTCCCCTCTCTCTTTGTCCGTCTTCTTTTCTCCCCTTCTCTCTTTGCCCTTCTTCTTTCCTCCCCTTCTCTCTTTGCCCTTCTTCTTTTCTCCCCTCTCTCTTTGTCCGTCTTCTTTTCTCCCCTCTCTCTTTGTCCTTCTTTCCTCCCCTTCTCTCTTTGTCCTTCTTTCCTCCTCCCTCTCTTTGTCCTTCTTCTTTTCTCCCCTCTCTCTTTGTCCTTCTTTCCTCTTCTTCTCTCTTTGTCCTTCTTTCCTCCTCCCTCTCTTTGTCCTTCTTCTTTTCTCCCCTCTCTCAACCCCTGTTCTATTTTCATTTCAATCTCTTCTCTTTCCCTCTATTTTAATTATTTACATAATTACATTGCAAAGATAAAGGATTTCACAAAGTAACAATACGTGGTGGTGTCACAATAGACTCCCTTTCTATTCTCCCTTTTTCTCCCCTTCTTTTCCTTTCTTTTCCTCTTCTCTCTCATCCCTTTCTCTCTATATATTGATTAGTTACATCATTCTATTCCTCTCTACATCTAATATCATTCCTCCATTACTTACAGATGAAGTGTGCACGGTGACAAACAAGCAAGATAACAGAAAGAGAAAGAGAGAGAGAGAGAGAGAGAGGAAAGAAAGAGAGAGACGGACAGGGAAGATACAGAGGTAACGGTTTCGTTCGATTGAATTCCAGTGTACAGGTGGAGCCGAGGAGAAACTTTTCTCTCACAAAAAATTTTTTTTTAAAATCTTCCCATGAGAATTAAGGGGTGACCTCTGCTCCGGAATATACGGTGTGTCCTGTGTATCTCGCCGGCTGAAAACATTTGAAAGACAGCGAGGATTGATATGATCGCAACGTCTCTTTATTGTAAGAATGGATGGAAAGAGAAACGCGACGATGACCATCTTTTAATCCACACGTGCTTGCATTATGACCTATCGATCTCCCAGTGTTTGTTTAGAATAATGTTTGCTGTATTTTTTTTTATGGTCGCGCGCAAACACCGCAAAATGGCCAATATCTTTCTCACATTTCGATCAACTTGCTTCATCGATAACCTTACATTTTCTACACTGAGTAACACATAAACGAACCTTCTTTGTTCCAATCTGTTATTAAGGTTGCTGAAACTAATAATTGGATCATTCCATCGCTCCAGAAAGTACATGACTCGTCTTTATTTACTTCTTTCCCACGGCAGGAAGATGTGGCACAAAGCCGGAAGGATGGTTGGAGAAAGCCAGCACTTCAGCGGAAAAGCCAGGCTGGCCTCTTAAAATAGTCTAGGCAGCCCCGTTGGCATTCCCCGATAGGGGCGCCTCAATAAATTGGCAATAAACCGCACCTTACCAAATATTGAAAGGTAAGGCCTGGGAAGGTGGACCTCCTAGGACTACCAAATACATAGTACCCCAATCTGACGGATAAAAGCCACCAAAATGGCCACTCTCTGTCGGACTGATTGTCGAGAACGTATCCTCGAGTGGTATTTAGGCGGTACAATCATCAGCCAATTTTATTTATCTTCCTCCCACAAGGTAAGATGTGACACAAGGTCGGGAAAGTGGGATTTTAAAAGCCAGCGCTCAAGAAGGTGAGCACTCTGGCCTACAAAAAATGCCTGGGCAGCCCCGTAATCGATAAACTTACTCCTTTTCAAAGAAGGGAGGCAAAGCCTGGGAGGGTGGACCTCCTAGAACTGCACAGGACAAACCCACAGACCGGCGGAATCAAGACCCGAAGGCCAAGACAACACCGGTCTATAGGATGTAGTATCCATCGGAACAGATACTACACTTTGATCTTAGTCAAAAGGCCAACAGCTAGTTTTGGCAGACTTAATCATTTTGGAATGCGCTTTTGACAACTCAGTTCTAGAGCAAGGATCAAAGTGCAGTATCTGTTCTGTCAACAGGAAGTGAAGAAGAAATACTTTTAGATTAAGTCAACTTTTAGTTTTGTCCTAACCCAGAGTGTCCATTTCAGGGTAGTTGGATATTTCTGTCATTAAAAACCGGCCTTGTGCCTAACTCTGCCCTCGTGGGATGAAAAGTAACTAAGGTCTCCTTATCTATACAAGAGCCAGATACATCCTCAGAGGGAACACTGCTGCCAAACCAGGGGAGCTGCCGTCCAGAATATCCTTTGTTGTCATGACAGAGTACAATTGTATTCGCTATCTAGTGGGGTGATCGTTTCTGTGCTCGACAGCCCCTTTTCTCGGAGAAAAGACTTTGATACTTTTTCTCCACTTTATCCTTATTTCCATGGAAATTGTTCCACTCAGCTCCAATCACTTGTTCCACGTTGAAAGACATTCACAGCAAGAACTCGTCTTAGCATAGGGTTTTATTTAGCATCCAATATGGGAGCCAGGATTCGCTTCAACTTCTCAAGCCGCCTGGGAACCGCATCAACTGATTTCACAATTAACTCATTTTTTCCGTTTTTGTTTATATACGCACGCACACAAGAGAGTTTGAATTACCTACTGGGGAGTTTGAATTACCTACTGGGGAGTTTGAATTACTCACTAGACACCATCCCCAGTGTTTTCGGTCTCTCTGTACAAGTGTTTGTCAGGACAACCTGACATGAGGATACTTCACCCTACAAGTAAACCCTGACCAAATATTCAAAATAAAATAATATTCGAAGCCCAAATAAGATTCCTGTAACACGGCTATACACTGGCTCATACGAGGAATGGTGCACCTATTCCAAGTAACATCGCTTATCTGGATACTCCACCAGACTAGATGAATTCTTGTCCTGGAATGCGGTAGGACCAAGAGACTACAAGAAAGACAAACTATAGCATAGTTAACTGGTCAATTGGAGATAGGAAAATTAATGTTCTTAATTTCTTTACTAATTCAACGTTTGGCAGGTAAAGGGGAACTTTAATGGAATATTCGAATATCTATGTATCCTATATAGAGATCGAGTGTTAGCCTCGGGAAAGGGGTCCTTGATTTCTGAGAACTTCGACTGAAGTAAAATGAAACAAAATTCATTATTGAGAAGTAACTCTCTTTCGATTAAGTACTAGTAATTCATAAATGAAATACAATTCTTACATTTAATGGATATGATAAAAAAGTGTATAGCATGGGGTTATATTTAGAATCTAATATGGGTGCCAGCATTCACCACCAGCTTCTACAGCCGTCTGGGATTAATAGATAAAGCTTAATGAGATAAATAGATTGACAGTTTAATGATGATGAATACTATGAACGAATTGAAAATCTCGACATAACACTCACTCAAAACAGCAACCAACCCAGACGCCCCCCCCACCCCTTTGTTAAAAACATCGCTCATGGAATACAAACATTGTAGGACAAAATAAGGGGAAAAGGAGAGTTATGATTCTGTCCACTATTTTGTCCCTTGTGAAATCAGTTGATGCGGTTCCCATGCGGCTTGAGAAGCTGGTGGCGAATGCTGGCGCCCATATTGAATTTTAACTAAAAGCCCATGCCGTACATTTTCTTATCATATTTCGGCAATAAATCACGAACACGCGACAATAGGGAGTTCTTTTCCAATCACCCTGTGGATATGATTTTGTGTGGTTTCTTGACTCGGATATATAATCGCCTTCCAATGTTTCTTAATCGAGGAATAAATGGAATTCAAGTGATACGCAAACGATAGATGGAGATGAAAAGATGAAGAAGAAGGCGACAGACGCATCCTAATTCAATATCTTGTCACGTATCCATGACAACTGAGATATATCGGTTGCAACATCAAAATCATTGTTTCGTGTCATTTCAATTTTGTACGATTGCCACACTTCAAACAACGAAATTCGATTTTCACATCAAACAAAGGCTTTTCCTTCCCACCACCGTCTTTTTCTTCTTCTTCTTCTCTTTCTTTTTTCTTCTTCTTCTTCTTCTCTTTCTTTCTTCTTATTCTTTCTTCTTCTTCTCTTTCTTTTTTCTTCTTCTTCTTCTCTTTCTTTTTTCTTCTTCTTCTTCTCTTTCTTTCTTCTTCTTCTTCTTCTTCTTCTTCTTCTTCTTCTTCTTCTTCTTCTTCTTCTTCTTCAATTTTCCCAGTTCCAATATCTCGTCGTGTTTACATAAATGTCTTTGTATTTTTCGTTGTCACATTTTTAGGCTTTATAATTATCACCAATGAGCCCACACCGCAATAAATGACGGCACACTTATTTTATTTCCAACTACAATCTTTATAATTAAAGTCACTTGAAAAATAAACCGAGTGCTTTTACAGAGAACAACCCGCGTTTCCGTGATCTCGCATCGTCAACATTCGGGCAGGTTACGGAAGCGCCCGAGAGTTGCCGAAACTATTAGCCAATCGGGTTACAGCAAGCAGCCTATAACTTATGGAACAAATGAATTTCTGGACCAGTTGCCTAGTTTTATTTTCTGTACATGATTTCTATAAGAAATTATCGAATGAAAAAACTAAAAAAACTAAGGCACTTGTGCAATTAAGTAAACAGCGCCATATAATCCACAGAAAGTAACGACCAATAGATTAAAACATTTTAATCAATTTATTTATTCAATGAAATATAATTTCTCAAAAGAAAAACCTTGTAATAAAATAAAGTTTATTTTCAATAAAGTAACATTTGAACCAAAGCATTGTAATAAAATATAGTTTCTAAAATTGACAGTGATTTTGTTTTTTTTTATAATTTAAAACGTTATAAAAACGAACATAATAATAATAATAATAATAATAATAATAATAATAATAATAATAATAATAATAATAATAAAACTATATTTCCTAGTTAATAGGCCGAGTATTACAACTGATATCCATCTGATAAAACACCGGTGGCTTTCGTTAGAATCTTCTTCCCGTTCCGTTATTATTGTAACTCACTTAGTGTTTTCACATTATCCGTTACCAGTTATTCTCGCTGATAACGGTCGGTGTTTTTCTTGGAATCAGAGTGACAAAAAGTCTACTCAATGTTGCAGTACTCTCCGTTCCCTTCCAGTCGTGATCTGAATAGTGATATCCCTCCTCGGTATTTTGAACAACACAATCTCCCCACGGGGGTTCATTATAATCTTTTTCTTGCATATCTTCCGATATTACTGCGGTAGTCTCGGTCCTCTTGGTTTTACCTTACTATTATATTTTCCCTTTTGATTTTGGTTTTCATGTTATGATTATTTTGTTTCAGTTCGCTCTCTGTTTGGTTATGTGAGTTAATTTCCGTTCTGTAAGAGTAGTCTTAAAATACCAGCTGGATCTTCAGTGCCTATATTCAAAATCTTTTATTTGATTCAAATTTCTCCGCCTCCTTTTCTTCCGTCTTCTCCGACTCAATTTTTTGGGGCCATCTTCATTCTTCTTCTTCTTCTTCTTCTTCTTCTTCTTCTTCTTCTTCTTCTTCTTCTTCTTCTTTTCCTTTTTCTTTCTTTTTCTTCTTTTTTTCTTCTTTGCTCTCCATTATTTTTCTCCTACCCTTCTCCTTTTCTTCTTTTTTTCTTCTACTACTACTACTACTACTACTACTACTACTACTACTACTACTACTACTACTACAATTAATATTATTATTATTATTTGTTTATATATTTATTTACGCTTCGTTTTTTATTTCAAGACTTCCTCAAGCTGTCTTATTTGAAAAATAGATAAACTTAATAACTCCTGTTTTCTTCAAATCAGTCATTTTGAAAAAAAAGTCTTTAAATGAAGACGAAACGTTGATGAATAAATTAACAAATCAGGTTCATTTTATATTCCGATAGCCATTTTTTTTTTATTATTTTTATTTTTAATTTTGCACATTTCCAAAAAAAAACATTTCTGTGAGATACACTTTTTACGGTCCGTTTCATTTGTCGTGAGCCAAACAACATTTTATGTCAATATCGTCTCTGCAACACTACAAAATCAGTAGAAAGTTCTTGGAGTAAAGTGTTTTGAACAAAACCTACACTATACAGTGGTACATGATTATTGGAATAAAAAAATAAACCTGCTCTGTTGTTACTAATTGACAATTATCGAGCTGGATCTTTTAAAGAGACTGCAAGGTAAAAAGGCACTGATAGTATATGCTAATACATATATTGCCATTAATAATTATATATATAATTATATATATATATATATATATATAATTATATATATATATATATATATATAAATATATATATATATATATATATATATATATATATATATGATACATGCCCAACTAATTGACAGCTGTTAAAGAAAGTTCCATCCATTATCGAAAAGACGAGTTCATTATCGTTTGTCGCCTTCGGTAATAATATTCAGTGCTGGTTTATTTCTGAGCGTCTTATTAAATATTTCCACTTTTCTATTTAATTTCTGTCGTAAAAATAAAAATGAAGTCCGTCAAGAAATGGAAATAAAACTAATGAACTCTTTAGAACTGCGTCAATTCTGAAAATAAAAATAAACAAAGAACACAAAAATCTTTAAAATACATCATCGTTTTTTCTTTCTCTAATGTAAAAATGAGGAAACTGCATCTCCAGTAATTGTGTGTTTAATAGCGTATGCTTATTTTCGCATAACAATTTAAATTGATAAATGCGAGTTTCTTCTGAGCAGCACCACTGCCGTCGCAAAGGAGGCCAGAGCTCTGGAAACTGACGTCACCGGTAAAACTAGACTCAGTTGACAGGCCTTAAATTACGACGGCCGTGGAGGCATGCTTTATCTATGTGTTTCAAGATGGTTCACCACACACAGATAGAAGGAAGGATGCACGTGTTTATCAGTCACGCTATTATTACATTCTTTGTGTTGTAATGCCGCAATTTTGTCCAGGCGTTATCACCGCCATATTTAATGGTGTCGCCTATTGGCCTCAACTTGACTGGCCATAAATACTACACAACGAGACTTAGCAGTTCTGTATTCTTATGAAAACCTTGACCAGAATTTACTTAGACGTGAACCGGAGTCAAATATTGCGTGTTTATGTTTATTTGACCCCCATTCGCCCTCCCCTCAGATGACGGAGGTGTTACGCACGAGTTTTCGATATACGCCTGTGTCAGACGTTGTCTACTGGGAAAAGAGAGCGAACGTGGTCACTATTCTCATACTGCCAAATCTCGCGTTGAAAACAAAAAAGACCACTTTTATCTTTTTTTTTTGTTTTCAACCCGAGATTTGGCAATATGAGATTAGTGACAACGTTCGCTCTCTTTTCCCAGAAAAAAAAAGATAAAATTGTTTTTTGTTTCTTTACCAAACTCGAAAATACGTGAAAATAGATAGGCATTTGTTGCTTTTTTTCTTTAATAGATATACACGTAAAAATCAATCAATCAATCAATCTATATTTATATATATATATATATGAAAAATATTTGTTGTTGTTTATTATCTACGGACGTATACGTTTCGTCTCTTTTCAATCAAGACTCTTCAGCGTAGAGGTATGACTATTCACTACCGGTCACTCGGTTCGAAACCCTGGATTATAAGTATTTTTCAACTTCAATCCAACGTCTTAAACCTCGCGGCCAATATACGAACAGCTGATAAACTGTGGTAGTTTAAATACATTTATAAGCGGCGATGAGCGACACAGGCATTCTACTTATATTAAGGAATGATGCATTATAAAGCAAATGACGCCACGCTGTATTTGCACTACTACTAAAGTGCTCTACTAATTATTAAGGAGCGACAAATATGAAAAATATTTGTTGTTGTTTATTATCTACGGCCGTATACGTTTCGTCTCTTTTCAATCAAGACTCTTCAGCGTAGAAGTATGACTATTCACTAGTGTTAAAATTATCATTGTCTATCAGGTGTTAGCGGCGTTGGATTTGAGTTGAACATTACTTGTAACCCAGGGTTTCGAATCGCGTGACCGGTAGTGAATAGTTATATCTCTATGCTGATGAGTCCAGCTTAAAAAAGGACAAAACGTATACGTACATTGATAATAAACAATAACAAATATTTATATATATATATATATATATATATATATATATATATATATATATATATAGTACTTGGGACAACCCTAGCCCTAACCCTAACCCGGGTCTATCATCTATAATACTAACATGGTATGTACCTAATTATCCCCATTCCCCTAAAGATGGACTCGGATGGATCAGAAAGTATTTGGGACACAAATAAAACCTACGGCAAATTCATCGGCCAATTCCCCCTCGAAACTAAGATTCTGATTTCGAGTATTGAAAGGATCTACCAAAGGATATCCAGACATAAGTTGTCTTCTGTTATATTCAAGAATACTTGCCTGCAAGAGAAGATGCTGCATATATATATATATATATATATATATATATATATATATATATATATATATATATATATATATATAATCAATATAAATAAATCAATATAAATATATACACACACATATATATATATATATATATATGTGTGTGTATATATTTATATTGATTTTTAAGTGTATACTTATCAAAGAAAAAAGCATCACTAACGTTTTCGATTCTTCGTCGAATCATCTTCAGGTGGCAAAAAAACAAATGTACAAAAAAAAGCTGGAGAAGAGAAGACAATTTCAAAAGGCAGCCGTATACGACACGTAAAGTCAGTTAAAAGTAAAAAAAAACGAATTCGCACAGTTCCAGGAAAAACGTTAACAATTTATATTATTAGCGTCACAAGAAAAAAATTGTATTACGTTAAACATTTTAAAATGTTGTTACTGGTTTTATACGTAACGTTATTAATCGTAGGTTGCTGAGTTATAATGAAGATAATTTAAACCAATTAAGGTTTCGAAATGTATTATTTTCGTGTCATTTACTAAAATATGTCTTAAATCAGAGGAGGGAGTTATGTTTTATTAGACGTTAGTAAATTGAGCTAGATTTTATAAGATGCATGGTGAGACGGCGGGATAGGGTAGTGGGTGTATAACCAATGTAGCTATTAACTTTATTATTATGGTAGTTACATTCTGCCAAAGGGCATTTACACTTATAAATAAAATTAGTTCTTACTAATGTTTTATGAGTTTAGAAGGAGTCATTCACAAGATTTTGGGTCTTAAATTTCTTGTAGTAAATAATAAGTCCAATATACAGGGTGATTCATAAGTCACTTAGCTATTTATTTTTGAAATTCTAAAGTTAAAAAAATACGGTAATACAAAACAGAAAGTTTATTCAACAAATTCATTTATGGGAGTTTAAAATTACAGCAAATTTTCAAAATGTTCACCATCGTTCTGCATGCATAGCTCCATTTTTTTGCAAGGAATTTACGACTCTTTGTAGCATATTTGATTGATTATGAAATAAATATATATAGAAACAAATATATAAACGAACAAATTTAAAATAACAAATAGAATGAATTAGAGAGTAAGATAACAATCATCAAAAGTTCAGAGTCTGTTTGTGCTTCATATGGTAATCATTTGAAATAGCTAAGTGAAGTGACTTATGAATCACCCTATATATATATATATATATATATATATATATATATATATATATATATATATATATATATACATTCATTTTACTTTAGTCGAGGTTCTCAGAAATCAAGGGGCCTCTTTCTGGGGCTAACACTTGATCTCTATATGAGATACATAGATATCAATTAATGTAATATTTATATTATAATTAGTGTAATATTTAGATTTTAATTAATGTGATATTTGGATTAAAATCATTGTAATATTTAGATTTAAATTTGTGTAATATTTAGATTTAAATTAATGTGATATTTGGATAAAAATCATTGTAATATTTAGATTTAAATTAATGTGATGTTTGGATAAAAATTAGTGTTAGAGGTTTACATGGTCGCTAACGTATATTAAAATTAATATTAGATTCCGTTCTATGAAGTTTTTCATCCCAGGCAGTACTGTTGAATTGCACTAAAGTAAGAATCTCAATACTTAATTCATGTGACCCTCCTCGACACAGAGACCTACACTCCAGACTTTTCGACGAGTCATATATTGCTTTCTTGAGAAGGCAAGTAAGTACACAGTTTTCTTCTACTTATAGATTTTCTAAACACATTTTCAATTTTACTAATTCAAACAACTCATAATAAAAATCTTCACCGATACATTTAATCGACTATTATTTCTCAGTCTTGTCACACCATCAAACAACGAATGGGATTTAACCACATCACACAATGTTTGACTAAAATTATAATCAAGGAAAATAACATTAATATAGATAAAGAATGAATAATAAAATTAAAATTAAAAACATATTTGTTCTTACCTCGATACGTACTATCTATTAGTAATGGAGATTTGGTACCTGTCTGGCCGTGGCAGAAACTATACTATGACTTCTTTTAATGTACTATTGTACTATTGTACATTGTATTCTAATTACGTTTATCATATTATTTCAGACTAAGGTACTATCTTTCAGGTGGTAGTAGTTTAGTATCTGTTCTATTGGCATAAGGCTATCCTACCAGGCGTTACCTCCTTCTTTGAGGGTAGTGTAGTTTGTATCTGCTCGTGTATGATAATAATATCCTCCGAGGAATTACTCCTCCATTTTTAGGTAGGAGTTAGTGTAGTATCTTCGCTGTTGTCATGATAACACCATCCTAAGCATTACCTCCTCTTTGTGTGTGGGAGTAGTTTAGTATCTATTATTTTGTCATAAGACGATCTTCCCAGGAATTTCCTCCTCCTTTTAAAGTTAATGTAGTGTGTATCTCTTCATTCATGATAATACCATCATCCCAGGAAGTACCTCCTCCTTTTCGGGGGAAGTGTAGTATCTGTTCTGTTGTCAAGATACAATCTTCCCATGCATTAAATTCTCATTTCTGATGGTAGTGCAGTATCTGTTCTGTTGTCATGATAACATCCTTTCGGGCTTTACCTCTTCATTTGGGAAGCTAGTGCAGTATATGTTTTGTTATCATGAGCACGTCCTCCCAGGCATTACCCCTTTCTTTGGAGAGTAGAGTATGTCAACAAGAAATTGTCACACTTGTTCATTAGCAAACCCAACTCTTACATCATACATACTCGCAAAAATATGCACCCTCCGGGGTACATAATTATGCTAGTGTATTATACTATACCCCTACTTATTTTAGATTTCGATCCCCCATTCTGAAAGTTAACATCGTTCTTGTCTGTCTTCAACTTAGTATCACCATCTCCCCTCCTCATCTTTTTCATCTTCCGTTACCATGACTATCTGTATTCTTTTGATGGCCTTGAATTCATAACGGATCATTATCCTTGCTGTCTCCGCTAGTCTCTTCGATAATGCAGTCTGTGAAATTAACCGATTCTTCTTTTTAAAAGTTAAACTGCTTCAGGTGCTGTTCACCGTTTAAATTCGTCTGAAGTTCTCGCCATTCAAGGTTTTCTTTTTAGCCGACATCTCCCACGAATATCTTTCTCCAGAACACGAAGACTTTATTATCATTTTCTATGATGATCGTGCCTCCACCCCACGCCTGGGATCGGCCTTCTCTGATTAACGGCATATCGACCCTTTTAACAGTCAATGTCCAATGTATGGAGTACTGTTGTCATATTTAGGCGGGTTAATCTCTGCCCCATTTGATAAGTTCAGAAACTATCTGTAATTTGATAGGCCTCACCCTTTCTTCTTTTCTACACCCTCTCTCTCACAGACGTGATGTTGCTAGTCTCAGTCTTTTCTATAAGTACTATCATGGCATGTGTTCTTTGGAATTGTGTGATCTATTCCCTGCGTCTGTAATTTGATAGGTCTCACCATTTCTTCTTCTCTACGCCCTCTCTCTTCTAGATGTAATGTTGCTAGTCTCAGTCTTTTTTATAAATACTATTATTGCATGTTTCCTTCAGAATTATGTGATCTATTCCCGCTTCTTTTGTTCCAGCTCGTTTGACTCTAGTGGTCTTCATTAATTCGCTGTTTTGATACCTCATTGTAATACAGCCTCCTATTCTAGTAGCTCCTTACATCAAGTGGCTTCATGAGTTGTCAGAAGCGATTTCCATAAAAAATAACAGAAAATACAATTTGAATTTTCGTTTCCGGTCGGGAGAAGAGTTGCTTTCTTCGTTATAGAAAACAAGACAGTGTTTTTTTTGTATATAAAGAATGTGTTTAGGGTTTCGTTCAATTCATTGTAATACAGCTTCCTATTTCAGTAGCTTCTATCCAAGAACTGCAGGCTTGTGGAACTCTCTTCCTGCTGACTGTTTTCCCCTACCTATAATCTTGGCCTTTTCAAGACTAAGGTCAATAGGCATCTCCTGTCTTTGCGATAATCATATTTCGTTCTTGTTAGCTCCTTACATCAAGTGCTTCATGCCTTGTCTGGAGCGATTTCCATAAAAAATAAAATTTTAAAAAGAAACTGACGTTTTTCTACTTAATACAATTACGTAGTCTGACCGTAGTCGAGGGAGACTAGAAGGCTTTATATTTATTAGCTACTACGCGGAGATGTAAGGGGGTGCCACTGCTTTCCATGTATTACTCCACATGACTGAAATAGAAACATATGTAGATCATAGTGAAACGTACACAAGGTAACCGAAACTGCCAGAGTAGATATCTAACATATCATAATCGGACAGCTTACACCGCAATAAAACGGGAATAAAATACACACGTTTCTGTGTAGCTTACTTGCTATGAGTATATTTTCATACAACTACCAAACTCTACTTACGTATGAGTAAATGCTGATATATATATATATATATATGAAATTAAAAATGGAAAAGCGGAAGACCTTTTCGCTCAACGTTTCGCCCAAATTTCACGTGGGCTTTGTCAAGAGCGGACGAAGAATACAAAAATGACAAAAGACGAGAAAGTCTGTAAATTATGGGGAATATATATAGTGGTTGGGTTCATGTTGAGATAAAGGGTATGCAAATAAAAAAAAAAAAAAAAAAAAAAAAAAAAAAAAACAATAAATAAATGAAAAAAAAAAAAAAAAAATAAATAAATAAATAAATAAATAAATAAATAAATAAAAAAAAAAAAAAAAAAAAAAAAAAATAGAAATGAATATATATATATATGCACATAAATGTGATCGAAACATATATATAACACATATACATACATATATATCAAATATACATAGAAGTAGCATTGGAAAAGAAGAGGAGAAAATAAAGAGCAGAAAGGGGTCCAAAGGATATTTAATTTAAAGCTCAGGGAATCATCCGGTGTCTAGAATTATCTTGTTTTCACTAATGATTGCTTTTGATAGGTTGGGGGAGATATTGTAGAAGCCCATTCTTTGTTTAATTTTATTTGTGGAAAGGGCTATGAGGGCAGATTCAATTATTCGACGTGTTGACTTGTTGTGTATTATTTTGATTAAAGTGGATTTCTCAAAGTCAAAGTAATGACCATATTCCATAGTATGAGCACATAAGGCGTTAAGTGTGTTGTTAGTTTTAATCGCTCTTTTATGCTCATAAATCCGCTTGTCCAGATTACGCTGCGTCTCTCCAATGTAGACCTTATTACAGTCTAGACAAGGAATGGAGTATATGCCAGCTTTGACATTGGGTGTCGTGTTCAGTTTAGGTGTTTTGATTAAATTTATAATACTTGCAGAAGTTATTTGGGATATGTTTATGCCTAGTTTATTAAGTTCTGTGTAAATCGGGTTATTGTTGGAATTGGTTGGTAAAGCTATATATCTATTTATTATAGGGCTGGTGGATAAGTTTTTCTGTTTGGAATTTGAGTAAATCTGTAGAGCTTTTCTTTTAGAATTTTGTATAAAATACTTTGGGTACTGTAATGTATTGAGAGAGTGTTCAATGTATTTAAATTCGTCATCTAAATATTCATTGCTGCATATCCTAAGTGCTCTTAGGTAAAAACCAATTATGATGCCAGATTTTATTTTATTATTGTGGTGCGAATAAAAATGAACATAATCGTTCTTATTGGTTTGTTTACGGTAGACTTTATAAGATAAATTATTATTTTTATTTATTAGTAGAATATCAAGAAAAGGAATGGAGTTATCTGTTTCTTTTTCGAAAGTAAATTTAATGGTCGGTTCTATTTTGTTCAATTTGTTAGTAATGCTTTCTATTTTAGTGGTTTTCGGGAGGAAAATTAGGATATCATCTATGTATCTATAGTAAGATACATTTTTAGGTAGTCTGTATTTTATTGGTCCGTTCTCAAGAAATTCCAAAAATAAACAGGATAGGACACCACTGAGGGGATTCCCCATAGGTAGGCCAAATTTCTGTTTATAAAAGAAATTGTTGAAAGTAAAATAGGTCATATTAGTGCATAAATTTATAATATTAATTATGTTATTTACTGGAAAGGGTAAGTTGATATTTATTTTGTCGAGATGTTTTTTGAGTAAATTAAGGCATTTATTGGTGGGGACATTTGTGTATAATGATTCTATGTCAAGGCTATTCATAGTTTTATTAGTTAGGTTAAGATTTTTTAATTTATTAAGTAGATCTCCGGAATTTTTTAGGTGAGATGGACTAATCGTACCTAGTAATGGAGTTAGTATTTTTGTAATGGCACGTGCAATTTTATGGGTAGCACTGCCGATACCTGAGATTATGGGGCGCATTGGGGTATTATTCTTGTGGGTTTTTGGTAGGCCATATAAAGTTGGAATTTTGGGGTGGTAATCTATATATGTTAACCAGGTGTTATTCTTATTTATTAGTTGCTTATAGGATTTGTTGAACTTATCTATTTCTTTGTATATAAAGGTGGAATTAGTTTCTTCGTAAATGTCTTGATTATATAAGAGTTCGGACATCTTTTCGATGTATTTAGATTTATCCATGATAACAACGCCACCACCCTTGTCTGCGGGTGAGATGATGATGTTATCATTGTTAGCAAGGTTGTGTAATGATTTTAGATATCTATGGGGGAGAATTGAGTCCATGGATTGAGTGGTTGTAGTAGAGATGATTCCCTGGATAAAACCCTTAGTAAAGTCCGAGTCCTCGTGTTTGTAATTTCGGGAGACCATGTTGGTTGTTATTTTGGGGTAAATTCCAGTGGCGAATTTGAGTCCAAAACTTAAGACTTCCATCTCAGTATTGGAGAGTATGGTGTCGGAGAGGTTTTGGATAAGTTCAGGGCATCCAATGGATCTCCATCTGCTGTTGGAAATTAGAATGCCTAGTTTTTTGTTTAATCTATTGTTGTGTTTAATATTGAAAGATTTGATCCGGTGTGTAATATTTAGAGTTGTCCTTTTTGAAAGAGAATGGTTTTTATGTAGGTCATGTGCAATGGTTTTAGCTAAATTACGTAAATTTGTGGATGTGTGTTTAAGGAGAAGTGCTGAAGAACGTAGGTACTCCTCAATGTGTTTAGGGAAGATGTGATGAGAGTGCTGAAAAGATTTTGTGGTGCTTTTGGGGAATCCCCTCAGTGGTGTCCTATCCTGTTTATTTTTGGAATTTCTTGAGAACGGACCAATAAAATACAGACTACCTAAAAATGTATCTTACTATAGATACATAGATGATATCCTAATTTTCCTCCCGAAAACCACTAAAATAGAAAGCATTACTAACAAATTGAACAAAATAGAACCGACCATTAAATTTACTTTCGAAAAAGAAACAGATAACTCCATTCCTTTTCTTGATATTCTACTAATAAATAAAAATAATAATTTATCTTATAAAGTCTACCGTAAACAAACCAATAAGAACGATTATGTTCATTTTTATTCGCACCACAATAATAAAATAAAATCTGGCATCATAATTGGTTTTTACCTAAGAGCACTTAGGATATGCAGCAATGAATATTTAGATGACGAATTTAAATACATTGAACACTCTCTCAATACATTACAGTACCCAAAGTATTTTATACAAAATTCTAAAAGAAAAGCTCTACAGATTTACTCAAATTCCAAACAGAAAAACTTATCCACCAGCCCTATAATAAATAGATATATAGCTTTACCAACCAATTCCAACAATAACCCGATTTACACAGAACTTAATAAACTAGGCATAAACATATCCCAAATAACTTCTGCAAGTATTATAAATTTAATCAAAACACCTAAACTGAACACGACACCCAATGTCAAAGCTGGCATATACTCCATTCCTTGTCTAGACTGTAATAAGGTCTACATTGGAGAGACGCAGCGTAATCTGGACAAGCGGATTTATGAGCATAAAAGAGCGATTAAAACTAACAACACACTTAACGCCTTATGTGCTCATACTATGGAATATGGTCATTACTTTGACTTTGAGAAATCCACTTTAATCAAAATAATACACAACAAGTCAACACGTCGAATAATTGAATCTGCCCTCATAGCCCTTTCCACAAATAAAATTAAACAAAGAATGGGCTTCTACAATATCTCCCCCAACCTATCAAAAGCAATCATTAGTGAAAACAAGATAATTCTAGACACCGGATGATTCCCTGAGCTTTAAATTAAATATCCTTTGGACCCCTTTCTGCTCTTTATTTTCTCCTCTTCTTTTCCAATGCTACTTCTATGTATATTTGATATATATGTATGTATATGTGTTATATATATGTTTCGATCACATTTATGTGCATATATATATATATTCATTTCTATTTTTTTTTTTTTTTTTTTTTTTTTTTTTATTTATTTATTTATTTATTTATTTATTTTTTTTTTTTTTTTTTTTTTT
>OY744541.1:86135546-86160546 GCA_963556195.1 Sepiola atlantica
CATTTTAACTCTTCTATTTTATTGTCCATGATCCCGGGCAACGCCGGGTTGCCATGCTAGCAAGAGGAATAAATGTTTATTACCGTTTATTTGCAGATACCGTGGAACCGAGTATGTACACTCACTTTGGAACTAACGTATTTTGAGAATCATAGACGATTGAAGAAAATTTAACAAAGTAAGTGAGACTTTACATTTTTCTCTGTTTATTAATACACGAGTTCTATGAGATCTGAAATACCCACTATTTGATAAAGAGGTCTTACCACGAAATATATTATGGAACACGGTCACACATATTCGATCGCTGTGTAGAAGTTGTGACTAAGTCAATTAAGAAAATGATGTCAATTTGTTTACCTGCAACTACAAGTGCTTATAAATAATCTTAAACTAAACTTTATTAATTGAAATAAAAATTATTAAAATTAACGGAACTTTCTAATTAATATACATCCAAGGGATCTCAGTACTTACAGAGTCAGTCCCAAGTCCTGAAAAAAAAGACAATACAAAAAGACGCGTCTACGTTTTTTTTTCCGAGTTAACACGATAGTTAGAGAGATGTCACGAAATACAATGAACTTCGCTTATTACTATTTTTTTTATCCGTAGAAGGTTGCATGAGTTTTTGCCAAGAAACATTTTTGTACGAAATGTCCAGAGAAAGAAAGATGCGAATGGCAGGTTAGATCGAAAGTGATCGATGGATGTATCTGTAGCGTATTTTTCCATAAGCAACCGATCCTTTTGTTCGAGGTCGGAATTCTTACCTTAACCATAACCCTAATCTAGTAAGATTTCTTTTGATGAAATAATTCTTTCTAAATCCTAAGAAAAGGAAAAAATAAAACTTTTAAAAACACCTAAAGCATTGTTGTTTTTCTTGTCAAACAAAGAAAAACATCAATTTTCGTAAAATAAATTATTTGCAAATAAAACATCAGTTTTCGTAAAAAACATCAGTTTTCGTAAAATAAACAGCTTTCGTGAAATAAACATCAGTTTTCGTAAAATAAATTATTTGCAAAAAACATCAGTTTTCGTAAAATAAACACCAGTTTTCGTAAAATAAATTATTTGCAAAAAACACTAGTTTTCGTAAAATAAACATCAGTTTTCGTAAAATAAACATTAGTTTTTGTAAAAAAACATCAGTTTTCGTAAAATAAACATCAGTTTTCGTAAAATAAACATTAGTTTTTGTAAAAAAACATCAGTTTTCGTAAAATAAACATCAGTTTTCGTAAAATAAACATTAGTTTTTGTAAAAAAACATCAGTTTTCGTAAAATAAACATCAGTTTTCGTAAAATAAACATTAGTTTTTGTAAAAAAACATCAGTTTTCGTAAAATAAACATCAGTTTTCGTAAAATAAATTATCTGCAAAAAACATCAATTTTCGTAAAATAAACATCAGTTTTCGTAAAATAAACATCAGTTTTCGTAAAATAAATTATTTGCAAAAAACATCAGTTTTCGTAAAATATACACCAGTTTTTGTAAAATAAACATAAGTTTTCGTAAAATAAATTATTTGCAAAAAACATCAGTTTTCGTAAAATAAACATCAGTTTTCGTAAAATAAATTATCTACAAAAAACATCAGTTTTCGTAAAATAAACATCAGTTTTCGTAAAATAAACATCAGTTTTCGTAAAAGAAACATCAGTTGTCGTAAAAGAAACATCAGTTGTCGTAAAATAAATTATTTGCAAAAAACATCAGTTTTCGTAAAATAAACATTTTTTAAATCTCTCTACAGCAAGAAATAGTAAGTTATTTTGGGAGAAGTATTAGTCAGATGGCGTGATATTCGGCGAATACAGTGGTTGATATATGATTGCATCGCCGAATATGTTAAGCTTCTACACAGTGATAGATGAGACGTGTGGTCGAGAATGCTCTATTCGCATGATTGGTCGTTCTATGTTGACCAGTGCCAGACGCACAGGCTTAAAGTTCTTAGTGCACCTAATCTCATTATGCCATTGTGTGAAATAGGGAATTAACGCGTTGAAGGATTAGAACTTTACCGTTTATCGGTGCCAGACACATTCGCTGCACAGTTATTTCGTGCATCTCATCCACTTGCATCCGACATTTTTATGCAGTAAGTGTTTCGTCGAAATTCAAAAGATTTAGTAGATTACCTCCCCCCGCCGCTATACCATCTGATGCTCTGTGTTTATCGTTCTTTTCCTCAATGCGCGACCGGATTAGGTTGTTTGGTTGCTTTGTTTTACGGCATATCAACACTTTTCGGGTTATTTAATGCCGAATCTGGTCATTTTGGCGAAAGTTTTTATGTCTCAAGTTCTTTATACGTTCAAGTATTTATTCATAATGTTTTCTTTTGTTGTCTGTCATATCACCCATTTTCTGGTTATTTAAAGCTAAATCCGGTCATTTTGGTAAGAAATCTTTTTTATATGTTCAAGTTTCTTTATATGTTCAAGTATTAATTCATAGTGTTTTCTTTTGTTGTTTTGTAGCGGAAAAGTGTTGTTTTTAGCTTTGAAGATCATGATTGGGGGTTGCAAAGGGGAAAAACAATAACATAAATGTTTGGTGCATTTTTGGTAAGAAAGTCGGTATCTACAGACAGCCTCATCTGGTAGCACCAGAGCTCGGCCTGAAACAGATGATATGTTAACAAAGCAGGCTAAAAAAACACTTAACATTGTATACTACTATCATGTCAAATGTTAACACTATCGGTTCACCCTTCGTCTACATATCACTCACATAGCATATATATATATATATATATATATATATATATATATATATATATATATATATATATATATATATAAATTCCCGAAACAGTTTTTCATGGTAAACAACTGATGATCCCTTAAAATAGTGTTAGATACAAACTAATATAATAACTGTAAAAAATAAATGTACTTACATGAGTGATTTTCCACTGATAGACTTGGGACTAAAAGTTTTTTTTTTTTATATAGTTTGGAATGATATGTTTCTCTTATTACCAATTAATGAACTATTGCTCTGATAATCAACAATACTAACACAATACTATATATTTCTCCTTACTTTGCTGTGAAACGCAGGTAAGGTATAAAAAATGTATGAAATTTAGAAAAAAATGTAGTTTGTGAGTCGAAAAAGAGAATGAATGAAAAATATAGGTTTGGATTAAATTATTCTCATGGTCGTTGGAATGCAACTATATATATATGTGTTTATGTGTTTGTCTTTTAAGGGAAGTGGGGTCTGATCAACTCTGCTGGGAAGCCATGAAATTAAATATTGTCTTGTTTTTAAATTCCCGAAACACTTTTTCATGGTAAACAACTGATGATCCCTTAAATAATGTCATAAGCAAACTAATATAATAACTGTAAAAAATAAATTGACTTACGTGAATGATTTTCCACAGAAAGACTTGGGACTAAAAGTTTTTATTTTTTTAAAGTTTTTTTTTATATAGTTTTAATTGTTGAGAAACTTCCAAGACTCATATATATATATATATATATATATATATATATATATATATATATATATATATATATATATATAGTAAGCAATGAAAATATATATGGCAATCAAGCTACACAGAGGCTCCCGAGAGGCATTTAGCCTGACGATTCCCCCCGGGGATGAAACACGGGAGCCTCTGTGTAGCTTGATTGCCATATATATTTTCATTGCTTACTACCTAGCTCTACTTACGTATCGATCACTGTTGAAGTAAATACTGAAAACTGACACATAAAAAATTATATCTCCTTATAATATTTTATGTGGATACATGAAGTACTAATATATATATATATATATATATATATATATATATATATATATATATAATGTGTGTGTGTGTTTGCGTGTGTTTGCGTGGTTTAGCTTAATTTAATTTACGTTCTTCTGTATCGATTTTCCCATAATTCTAATATTTATAATTTTCCTATAGAATATTTAATTAACTAAAATAAACATTTTTGCAAATTTCTTCCAGTTTTCTTTGATTACGTGATTTTTAAGAAGCTAATAGATGAAGAAAACTTGATAACATTTACAAAACATGTTTTTAGAATTAATTATTCGCCATCATAGTATTGTCAGCAGAAATAAATTAAATGTTACGATAAATAAAATGGCGGTCTTGAAAGACCATACAGATAAACCGGAAGTTAAAATATAACTTCCGCATTTGGGAACTGTTTTTATATATCTACTTGGGTACATAAGTTGCAATTTATACCATTATACTAATTTCACATCAAATATATTACAAATATATACTCGTTTTTTAATAATATCTCTATTAATAAAATTCTCAGACAATTTCTCGTTTATCCACGTGTATATTTCTCGCCTCTGCGTAACTTACACAGTTTTATTTTTTCATTTACTAGTAATCATTTATTGAAATAAAAGATGTGATTGTGTGAAGTACAAAATATATATATTTTAACATGTTATCAATAAGATTAACTTACGAAATAAAATCCAACATACAATTCGGCTTCTTCATAAAGACATCAGCCATTTTAATGTTTCCATTAATAGTTGCAAAATATAATAATCGTCCCTTCGAATTTTAAAAGGGATTTGGAAGCATTTAAACTGTTCAAAAGAAAGTCATTTAAACTGGCTTCACAATTCTCGGGTAAATCCAAAGATTTAAAGTTTTTGGAATATATTTACATCCAATAATTTTTACATAAAGATTAAAACAACATTATCGTAAACACAGTTAGTTATAGTTTTATAGCAATTTAGTGCAATTAATAATTTAATGACGAAACGATGGCGTAATAATTAAATTTAACTTTAGAAATTCTATTGAAAATGTATTTGGCAGAACAAACAATTAATAAAAACTAGTAAAATATGAAAATAAAAAATGAAATAAATAGAAGTAAACAATGAAAGTAAAAAAATGAAAGTAAGAAATGAAAGTAAACAATGAAAGTAAAAATTAAAGTAAAAATAAAAATTAAACAATTAAAGTAAAAAATGAAAGTAAAAAAATGGAAGTAAAAATAACAATGAAAGTACAAATGAAAGTACAAATGAAAGTAAAAAATGAAAGTAAAAGAATGAAAGTAAACAATGAGAGTAAACATGGAAGTAAAAAATGAAAGTAAAAAATGGAGTAAAAATTGAAAGTAAACAATGAAAGTAAAAATGAAAGTAAAAGGATTCCCGAGCAATGCCGGTTATGTGAATCTAGTAAATGATATAACTGACTTTATATTTTCTATGTTGGATATCTATTCCTTTTAAGACAACTCGAAAATATACCCGTCCCAGGATTCGTAAAAAATATTCCCCGAACAGAACGTTTTGCACCACTTTTATGTCTCCTTACGGTGATTAAAATCAAGTTATACTAAAAGTTATGTTTATAATAATAATTCTAATTTTGATCAAAATAAAGTAAATCATTTTGATCCTTGAAAATGTCTCAAATCTAAGGCTTAAGCTTCCTGGGGGTTTAAGAAAGAAATTAAAATTCAGGGAACCTTGCTTAATGAGTGCCTAATAACTATGGCTAAAGTTTAATACAAATTTCAAATATTTTCATTTTCAAATGGAAGTTGTGCCCTCAGAAACTTCTTTTAAATACTCCAAAGAAACTGAAATTCAGAGAATATTAATTAATTGGTGTCTAATACCTATTTTTAAAATTATATAAAAATCGGAGATGTCTGGATTTTCACAAATGGCTTCCGCCTTTACATACAACTAAATTAAACTAAATGTAGCCCACATTTTGACACCTTACGCCTAGCAGCTGTGTTCCTAAATCCATAATGATCGGTTAGTCAGTTTAAGAGTGAATTCTGTACATACAATTATATAAACAGATATACATATACGTAATTATATATAGATGGAGATCTTCTTTCGTTTGCTTCACAGCATCTCACTGTTAGATCACCAGCTCGGTTGAGAAAAGCCATGCTAATGTTTTGTTGTCTAGCGCAGCTATGCCGGCTTCGCCGTTGGGTGGTCGATGTTTAAGGCATGACTCGATGATGTGGTCTACTGTCTGTTCAGAGTGACCACAGTCGCAGACAGCCGAGTCTCTGAGTCCCCATCCTTTCATGGTCGCGGCAAAACGGCCGACACCTGTCCTGAGGCGGTTGAGCATTGTCCACTGCCGGCGAGGGAGATCCATGCCTGGTAGGTTATCCGGGTCCTCCACAAATCTGTGCAACCTTGATTTATCTGCTGCCTGCCATTCCTCCGTCTAGCAACGTTTTAGCCAGATTCGTTTTATGACGTCACCGGGTGTTGAAAGCAGGAGCTGAGCTGGTGGGCATGCTCCGAGAATGGGCGTCGTGACTTCAGGCGAGCTCGTGGAGAGGTCTCTGTGGCGAGCTTGTGGAGAAGGTGGTCCTCATCGATAGTGGCCTTTCTTGACAGTGCAAGGCGATTGAGATGATAAGTCAATAGTCGGTGTATATGAATTCATTGCTGTTTTGGGACTGTCGTAGTTCGTTTTAAGATGTGCTTTTATGTGTTTTCTTTGGATATATGTATTTTTTACAAACTTATCACCTCTTATCATGGAGGATAAGAATGATTGAGTAGGACAGGTAGACGGCAATTCACCGAACGGATTTGTAACAATGGTTGTAATCAATAGAAAATTGTATTATTTAAGAGAACGGCTCAGCTAATATTTGTTTACATTTGACTTGAAAGCAGAAATGTTATAGTCAACCATGAAGCAGCCCTGTAGCACCGTGTTCAAAAGACGGACAGTTCAAAGAAAGAAACTCTGCCCATGGAAGTTCCGTTTAGTTCTAGTTACACAGAGGGAGAAAGGGGATTTATTGACAGTGGTTGTAGCTAGACGAGTTTTTGTTGTTAATATTTTACAAGGAGGGGGGCCATAGATTGAAGCTCAGTCGAGCAGCTGCCATGAAATATCGATAGAGTAGAGAGAGACTATTATTATTATATACTCACTAGGAGTTCTCACACAGGCCATCGGTGATTTCTCACCGACAACCGTTGGTATTCCCTGGGGTCTGAGTGACAACAAGTCTCCCCAGATTTCCAGTATTCTCCACCTTTTTTTCGATGTCCACCGCAAATAAACTTGCAGTATCACAACAGCCGTTTACCATTGATTTCTCGCTGGTAAGGACCATTGGTCTTCTCTGGGATTTGGGTGGCAATAAGCCTCCCCAAGGTCCCAGCATTCTCCGCACTTATTATTATTATTATTATTATTAGTAGTAGTAGTAGTAGTAGTAGTAGTAGTAGTAGTAGTAGTAGTAGTAGTAGTAGTAGTAGTAGTAGTAGTAGCAGTAGTAGTAGTAGTAGTAGTAGTATTTCATTGAACTCTCAACGGGTTATCTCGTTACAGAGTTACTTCCCTTGAAAAAACGAAGAATCGACATTTTGATTCAAATTGAAATTGTACACTTATCAATGTTATCCATCGCAGTTGAACCGGTGATCGGTACAACGGGAATCGATCAGTGGCATTGTTCTCTGAAACAAAAACAAAAAAAACGAGATTCGTATTTTCGAAGTTTATCTTAAACAAGTGAAAACGACAATAGAAATAGAACAACATGCACCATCAGGGAAGGGAAAGGGGGGGGGGAGGTTGTGGAAGTAGAGAATGAATGAAACATGTTGCATCGAAAGGAAGATAATTAAATTGATTTGCCATTCGTGAATCGTGATTTTCTTTATCATCGAAGAACGGAAGTAAAGATATCGGCGACTAAAAGGACGATAAGGAATATTCAGGGAAACAATAGCCAATTAAATTGTGATGACTATCGATCTATTATTATACTAAAGATGAGTTAACGAAATTTTATGGCGATCGCTCCAGACAAGAGATGACGCCACTTGATGTAGGGAACTAAAAAGAATAAAAGATGATTATCACAAAGACAGGCGATGCCTATTGATCTAAGTCTTTAAAAGTCCAACAGTCAGCAGGAAGAAAATTCCACAAACTCGCAGTTCTTCGAATGAAGCTACTTGAATAGGAAGCTGTATCATAACGCGGTATCAAAACCGCGAATTGAAGACCACTAGACGAACGACTCAAACGAGCTGGAACAAAAGAAGCAGGGAATAAATCAGACAATTCTGAAGAGCATGTTGTTTCTTAGAGTTTTTTTTACTAAGCTTTTTTTTAATATATATTTTAATCACACAAAATACAGGTTAAAATATTCATTAGGGGATTGAGTTATGCTTATAAACAAAACTTTTAATTTAATTGCTTTAATTAGAAGTAATTTACAATTAAGTTATCAAATGACTAATTTCTCTCTCTCTCTCTCTCTCTCTCTCTCTATATATATATATATATTTATATATATGTATCTGTATATGTATATATATATGTATGTGTGTGTGTGTGTGTGTGTGTGTGTGTGTGTGTGTAATGTCAGAAGAGATTAAACTGTTTCATATGCTATCCCTCATAAATCAAGGTGAATTAGCTGTAAAAAAAAGAAACTAATCCCAGAGAA
The DNA here is from genome assembly GCA_963556195.1 of Sepiola atlantica. Taxonomy (NCBI): domain Eukaryota; kingdom Metazoa; phylum Mollusca; class Cephalopoda; order Sepiida; family Sepiolidae; genus Sepiola; species Sepiola atlantica. The sequence goes on from OY744541.1 coordinate 86,144,043, forward strand.
AATCATGGAGTTATTTTCTTTCTGAATTTAAAAAAAATGAAAATTGCGAATTACTGAAGAATTCTTCCAGTCATGGCTTACGGAACAAGTGGCGCAGTGGATATAGTTCTAATTAAAATTAATTTCTAAGTGATAGTCATCTGAATGTTGAAGGTTCAATCCTCGGTGCGAGCGATACGAAGAATTGCGAATTACTGAAGAATTCTTCCAATAATGGCTGACGGAACGAGAGCATGTTATCCCATGGATTAAATAAAGGGTTCCGTTCGAAATTCCGTCCAGATTCCCGAGTTGCTGTGCGTTCTCGGTAGTGCTAACAGTAATAGTCGTAAATATGAAGTTCTTCTGTTCTCTTGATGGCTGGAACAATAGAAGCAATACTAAAAGAAAAATAACATCATTATTTTCTCGTGGATTTGGTAATATATTTGACACTAATCTATATCTAGATGAACTGCATATTCTCATTCCAAAACTCCGTAGGATGATGAAGGCCTCGAAAACAGCATCCACTCATTATGACCCCAAATTCCCCAGAGGCAAGAACTCTCAATATTTTCTGCCACGCACTTCCTCCCATAACGTAACTTTCTGTACACGTCAGTCTAACTTCTAACTTGACCTCGAATGAAAAATTCCATTTTTTTTTGCTTAACTTACCTTACGTAGAATTTTCCATGTGTAACCTTATTTTTACTCTAATCTTGCTCTCTATATATTGGTGCTGGTAACACAGATCTTCTATATTTATCGATGACCGCAGTCAGGAATTGACCGTCTCACTAATGAATGTTTTTCACATTTCAACGAATATGGCGTAGAGTAGATTCTCATGACCTACGTTCAGCCTTGAGAGACAATGGGCACCCCCTGTCAGGTTGACTGCGCATGTAACTCTGACGCAAGCAAGGGGTACGCAATCCTCAACCACATCTCTTCTTAATCAGCATTGTTTGAATCCAGATGCAAGGAGAAGTCCAGGAAAACTGGAAACAATGCCGAGATAAGCAGAGAGCACATACAGCCCCTGGTATTCTCAAATAGTCACCCATTTTCTTACTGACGACGTTCAATGTCGCTTAACTTCGGTGATCGTACGGGAACCGGTGTGTCAACGTGATTACTCAATTCAATTAATTTGCCAAAAGACAAAACAAGCATGGTTAAAATTGTTATAAAACTATCATAGCCTACGTTCAGTCTTGAAATACAATGGATACCCCCTGTCAGGGTGACTGCGCATGTAACTGTGAAGCAAGTGTTGCGCAATCACCACTCCCACCTCTTCCGAATCGGCATTGCTTGATTACAGTTACAAGAAGTCCAGGACGACTGGAAACAATGCCGAGATAAGCGGAGAGCACATACAGCACCTGGTATTCCCAAACGGTCACCCATCTGGTACTGACCAGGCTCAACGTCACTTAACTCCGGTGATCTAACGGGAACCGGTGTACCAACGTGATTATGCCGAAGATTCTAGATAATCATAAAAACAATGTGTACGGTGATAAGTTGTAGGTCGAACATGACATTCTTTGTAAGCAATAGATCTGAGGGGGGGGGGGTCTTCTTTAAAGGTCACGCGCAAAGACTGATGACGAAAACTTCTTAAAACCCACAACTTATTGCGTCAGATCAATTTTTTTATAAGCAAGATGAACAAACAAAAATGGCCGAAAACTTTAATGCCGACTTTTAACAGCAGCGTGAATTTGAAGAATCCGGAAGCAGCGTGACGCTTGCTCCTTATTTCTCCAAACATATTCTTTTACTTACCATTCATGTATATCCATTTCTTTCGAACTCTTGTTCTCTGTGTACACAGGCAATACCATTTTATTGTTAATGTATCTGTAATAGGTAAATATACATTGTTTCTGTTATTTAAATGCTGACGCTTTTTTTTCTAGTGTCGTGACTGGCTCCAAGTTTCAAGAAAGTTTTAGTATTGGTATTTTCGTCTTCTTCACCGAAATTCTTGTGCGCGCATTATAGAGAGTAGAAAGCTGACCGTCAACAGCCTCATAACCCTTGTTCCATCCCTATTCCGTCTTTTAGTCTTCATATTCTATGAGCAATGTTTCTGACAGAGGGAGAAGAACTGCTGGGTCGGCTGTTTTTCTGAGTGGGTGATATGTGAAGATTTCTAATCCTCTCATAGTATTCATCCTCATTCAATTGTTAATCGATTTACTTCGTTAACCGTCATCCCTGACGTTAGTAGCCTTGATACGTGGTGACTCATTAGCACACACACACACACACACACACACACACACACACACACATTTTACATAAATGTAATGTCAGAAGAGATAAAATTGTTTCCTATGTTATCTCCAATTCATCAAGGTGTCCTTGCTGTACAAAGTCAAACAAATCCCAGAGCAAATCGTGGAGTTATTTGTTGTTCATTTTAAATGCTTCCGTTATTTCAGCCGCAAATAAAGAAAACGAAAAGAACAACATCTCTATGACAGCTACTGACACCACTGCTGAGAGACGTCACCTTCTACTGAGCAACTACTTACGGTGTCGACGGTTTTAAAGTTAAATAAAAAAAAAAGAATCAAACCAACATTTTTAATCAATTACCACTATAAGTTATTTTGCCCAAGAGTGGAAATGGCTTCAAAATGTTGGTTTGGGTGTTTCCTTTTCTTAACTTAATTCTTGTTCTGCATTGCACTAAGAACTCTTACGTAAGATCTCTTATCCAGTACACTCCAGCCTTTGCGTATCAAAATACTATATATATATATATATATATATATATATATATATATATATATATATATATATATATATATATATATATAGTAAACTAGAACATTTGCATGTCTGTCCCTAAAAACGAAGACATACTAGGGAGTGTACCTTAAAAATGAGCGTATTCACATGTACAATTTGCATGTGAACATAACGGAAGTAGTTCTGCGTCTCTAGCTGCCTCTTAAATGATCTGCTGACACTTTGTAAAAATGTTACACAGTGAAATTAACCTATTTATAAGCGTTTATTTAAGAGTATTAACGTATATCGGAATAGCTCGGTGAGTAAGATATCAGGCTGACAACATCAAGGTTGCTGTTAAAGTAAACTCTAACTCGGGCAATGCGTTGTAACCCTGCTAGTAAGTATACACACACACACACACACACACACACACACATATATATATATATATATATATATATATATATATATATATATATATATATATATATATAAAGTAACAGAGAGTGATAACATATTTAATACATATATGGAGAGATATATGGAGAGATGTATTAAATTACATTGTCACTCTCTTTCCCCCTCACTATGTGTCTGCCGTTATAAATCGCACAATTTCTCCCTCTCTATATATCTGTATTAAATAGTGTGAATTTCTCTTTTTTTTCATTTTCAAGCATGTAATCTCCTCGTTTAGGTGCTTTAAAAGGCCGGAGGGTAGAAATAAATTATTGCACCGGTGATTATGTGATTCTGTGTTACTTTATTTTATTCTTGCTCTGTTTATTACATTGAGCTCTCATACCCTTTATTTCACTCTAACATACACACACACACACATTATATATATATATATATATATATATATATATATATATATATATATATATATATATATATATATTTATAGCCATCCACATTTTGCTATATCACAGCTCTTCAGTGCGGATAGATCAGCTAGTGCCTCAAGCCGGGATCGAAACTCAACCGTCGAGCTGACAGTCGCCTACGCTATCATGCGACACGGACTGAATGCAAGTGATATCTCAATATAAACATTGTCAAGTGCCGGGAGCTCGAATTGGTTTTACCCAATGAGCTATGCCTTTCAGCTAGTGGTAAATCTCTTCTCGAGAAAGAGAGCCTAAATAGTCATCCACATACAGACTGTTTCGCTGTATCACAGCTCTTCGGTGCGGCTAGTTTATTTATCATTATATTTTTATTATCTTTCACCTTCCTTTTTCTAATATTACTATTTTAAAAATTACTGGTTTTAATTTTTAATTCATAATTGTACAATTTTTATTTTTATCTATATTTTGTTCTTTCTCGATTTAAGTATTTAAATTTGCTGTATCCTATATATTTTAAATACCATTATTGGTATTATTGTCGATTTTACATTTTGAGTACTGTGAAATTGCATGATAAGAAATTCTGGTTTTCCCACATTAACGGGATATGTGTTTTTTTTTCAAGTAATATTAAAACATGATGGTGTTCTTTCTTGACTTCTCTATCTGATTCTATTATAAAGGGACGCCGACGAAAGGATTTTTTTAAATCATCTAAAATATAATACAAAATAAAATTTTCCAAATTGTTTTAGAAACGATTGTACGCCAAATATTTGTTGTTTGAATTCTTGGAACTGATATAAATGATGTTCTAATTTTATTTATCTCAACTTACCTTATATATATATATATCGTTGTTTTTTTTGTTGCTTATAACTATTCCAATTGTTTCACTTCCTAAGTGATTAAGATGCAGAAAATTGCATTATTAGTCGCTCTTAACTTTATAGGACGTATTTTTCGTTAATATATATATATATTTATCAATTTTATGCGTACATAAAAGTAATCCATGGAAACGTGTTTCTGGCTCACAGCCGTCATCAGTATGGAAAACTTAGACAAGGATCGAACCTTCGATGTTGATGTCAATAATCTGGCGTTTTACCCTCCAGATTATGATGGACCATACTGTTTTACATAAGTGTATAGTTATACGCTGCGAATAAATTAAAATATTATTTATTCATTCGACTAATTTTTTTAAATATTACCACAGAAGACGTTGATAATAATGATATATAAATATAAAAAAAATCATTAACATGTATTTATTTAAGTATAGTAAGTAGTGAGTTTAGACATGAGATGAAACTTTAAATTGTTTTTTTTTGTTGTTGTTGCTTTAATTAAATAGTAACATTATTAAAAAAAATATATATTGATACACAAACAAGATAATGTTTTATCAGATTCGGTTTGCAACCATTAACACAGAAATGTAAGAAGGTCACGTGACAACAGGCGGGAAAATATACGATCTGTTTAGTCAACTTTTTGTTGTTATTAATTAGTAAGCAAGTAGTTAGAGTATTAATTAGTAAGTAGTTAAAGTATTAATTAGTAAGCAAGTAGTTAGAGTATTAATTAGTAAGCAAGTAGTTAGAGTATTAATTAGTAAGTAGTTAAAGTATTAATTAGTAAGCAAGTAGTTAGAGTATTAATTAGTAAGCAAGTAGTTAGAGTATTAATTAGTAAGTAGTTAAAGTATTAATTAGTAAGCAAGTAGTTAAAGTATTAATTAGTAAGCAAGTTGTTAGAGTATTAATTAGTAAGCAAGTAGTTAAAGTATTAATTAGTACGCAAGTAGTTAGAGTATTAATTAGTAAGTAGTTAAAGTATTAATTAGTAAGCAAGTAGTTAAAGTATTAATTAGTAAGCAAGTAGTTAGAGTATTAATTAGTAAGTAGTTAAAGTATTAATTAGTAAGCAAGTAGTTAGAGTATTAATTAGTAAGTAGTTAAAGTATTAATTAGTAAGCAAGTAGTTAGAGTATTAATTAGTAAGTAGTTAAAGTATTAATTAGTAAGCAAGTAGTTAGAGTATTAATTAGTAAGTAGTTAAAGTATTAATTAGTAAGCAAGTAGTTAGAGTATTAATTAGTAAGTAGTTAAAGTATTAATTAGTAAGCAAGTAGTTAAAGTATTAATTAGTAAGCAAGTTGTTAGAGTATTAATTAGTAAGCAAGTAGTTAAAGTATTAATTAGTAAGCAAGTAGTTAGAGTATTAATTAGTAAGCAAGTAGTTAGAGTATTAATTAGTAAGCAAGTAGTTAAAGTATTAATTAGTAAGCAAGTAGTTAGAGTATTAATTAGTAAGTAGTTAAAGTATTAATTAGTAAGCAAGTAGGGGAAGTATTAATTAGTAAGCAAGTTGTTAGAGTATTAATTAGTAAACAAGTAGTTAAAGTATTAATTAGTAAGCAAGTAGTTAGAGTATTAATTAGTAAGCAAGTAGTTAGAGTATTAATTAGTAAGCAAGTAGTTAAAGTATTAATTAGTAAGCAAGTAGTTAGAGTATTAATTAGTAAGCAAGTAGTTAGAGTATTAATTAGTAAGCAAGTAGTTAAAGTATTATTTAGTAAGCAAGTAGTTAAAGTATTAATTAGTAAGCAAGTAGTTAAAGTATTAATTAATAAGCAAGTAGTTAGAGTATTAATTAGTAAGCAAGTAGTTAGAGTATTAATTAGTAAGTAGTTAAAGTATTAATTAGTAAGCAAGTAGTTAGAGTATTAATTAGTAAGCAAGTAGTTAGAGTATTAATTAGTAAGTAGTTAAAGTATTAATTAGTAAGCAAGTAGTTAGAGTATTAATTAGTAAGTAGTTAAAGTATTAATTAGTAAGCAAGTAGTTAGAGTATTAATTAGTAAGTAGTTAAAGTATTAATTAGTAAGCAAGTAGTTAGAGTATTAATTAGTAAGTAGTTAAAGTATTAATTAGTAAGCAAGTAGTTAGAGTATTAATTAGTAAGTAGTTAAAGTATTAATTAGTAAGCAAGTAGTTAGAGCGTTAAAAAATAATGTTAATTTGTTATGAACATCAATTCTTTTAAAGGGTTACAGTTTTATTTTCCTTGCCCTTAACAGGGACTAGAATAGATTTTCAAAATCTTAAAATTGCTAGATTGCCTGTTTGGTCAAGATCAAAGCGTAGTATCTGTTCCGATGGATACTACACCCTATAGACCGGTCCGTGGGTCTGTCCTCTGCAGTTCTAGGAGGTCCACCCTCCCAGGCTTTGACTCCTCTCTTTGGAGTGGAGTAGATTTATCGCTTACTGTCATAGGCGCTCCTACCGGGAAACGCCGACGGGGCTGCCCTGACATCTTTTGTAGGCCAGAGTGCTCATCTTCTCGGGCGCTGGCTTTTCAAATCCCACTTTCCCAACCTTGTGTCACATCTTACCGCTGTGGGAGGAAGATAAATAGAAGTCTGTTTATACTAGCTGACTAGACCAGCTTAGATATTACTACTGCAATTGAAGGAACGAAGAACAAATTTAAACTATTAAAGTTTTAGGAAAATATTTATTACGGATATGGTCTCCGGTATGTTGTAAAAAAAACAACTTATGAGGTGCATATGGTCCGTGGTCCGCAATGCTTCAGACCTACTCAATCGGAAAATAATTCGTAGTAAAAAAAAAAAATCTGCACCGGATGTAAACAAATGACCGCTAATAAGATCATGTTGAATAAAAATGGTGAATATATCTACCATTATTAACTTCACCGGTCCATAAGTCATCCTTTTTATCCGTAGAGGTTGGTCTCCTTGCTTTCTTTTGAAATAGACTGATTCTCGCATTTGTCTAACTCCGCCATTTTATTGGTTATCTTGCTTGATCTGCTTTGACAGTGAATCACACTTGAGCAGCGATTCAAAGTGATGAAAAAAAAGGCAACGCATTCGGCATGATCTGCTCTCTCTATCTTCTTCATTCTCTTTTAACTCTCTCTATCTATTTATACACCCTCTCTCTTTCCCCCTCTTTGTTCTTTGGGCTTTCCGTTCTTTGCTTTAAATGTCGTTCCCTTTCTAATCTACTGATACTTTAGTTTTGACTCGCGGGTCAGAAATTGTACTCAGAATCACGTAAAGGCGGCCATGATGGATGCTTTAAACAGCAAATGGGAGGAGCGCGCTCAATCGGAGTAAGCTCAACTTCTTTTATTCCTGTTGTAATTTCAGGACATTTACGCTGCTAAGTGATCTATATAGGTATATATCCTCAAACCCATCTTACATGTTCATGTCAAATATATATATATATATATATATATATATATATATATATATATATATATATATATATATATATATATATATATATATATATAAATAACTTCTTTGTAATGTAGCAGGAAAAATCCCAGCAGAGTGCTCGATAAATTGAGAATTATAGTTAACAATTAAAAATTAAGAGCGTAATATTTATTTATTTTGGTACAGAAAAATTAGTACCGTCGGTTTCAAGCACAGAAGGACTTAGCCATCCGAGTCTTCAGCTTCTGTTGTCATCTGTTTCGTAAATGTGAAGTCACGTGTCACTCTCGTTTGAACGCGTTATTTGCTTAGAGTGTTATGTATGTTTGTTTAAATTTACTGCAAGGAAGGTTCAATAAGGTTTGAAAAAAGGGGTGGGGTGAAAAGTAACAATTGAGATTTAAACCGGATATATATATATATATATATATATATATATATATAATTATTTCATGTATACACATAAAATGTTATAAGGAGATATATTTTTTATGTAATAATTTTCAGTATTTACTTCGACAGTGCTCGATACGTAAGTAGAGCTAGGTAGTAAGCTATGAAAATATATTTATTGCAATTAAGCTATACAGAGACTCCCATGTTTTATCCCGGGATGAAACGCGGGAGCCTCTATATAGCTTAATTGACATAAATATATATTCATAACTTATATATATATATATATATATATATATATATATATATGAACAGTTTGAAGGCAAAACGCGATAAATCCAATTTCTTCAAATCAAGAAATTAAAAATTACATGAGGAATATATCAAATAAAAAATAGGACCGTAATAGCTTATTTTAATTAAACGTAAGAATATTAGGCCAATATCGCATTACTTTAACAAAATGTGTTAGCGTGATGCAATGCAACATTTTTCGTTGCGTTAATTGAACAATTTTGAAAATGGCGTTTATCGCGTTTTGCATTGGTACGCTTCAGATATGAAGACACTTCGTTGAATAAAACATTCCATCAGCAAAAGGCGCATTTTTAATGAACTTTTCAAACGATCGTGCATTTTTTTGTACCAATGAGTCGCCGCATTTTAAGGACACCCGAGGAGTTTGTCAGGTGGACGGTAGGGCAAACAAGACTACGGATACACACACACACACACACATATATATATATATATATATATATATATATATATAGCAATATTAATAATAATATAAAACGAATTTTATATAGTTACAGTAAAATAAACGAATACAATTGCAAATTGCTATGTCAAATATCAAAATTCAATATACAGAAAATAGAGCTCAGTAATATGTATTCATATTCATACATACATACATTATATATATATATATATATATATATATATATATATATATATATATATATATATATATATGTTAATAAGTTTTTATAGGTACAACATTTTAAAATTGATTTTAATAATAATGGCGAGGTTGCCATAATTACCAAAGACGGAGAGGCCTATAATACTAAAGCGAGAAAGAAAAAAGAATAAATCATTCATTCCTTACTCTAGTAAAACGGTTAAAATATAATAAAAAAATGTGAATGGAGAAGAAAAAAGAAAAAAAAGATGGTGGTGAAATCGAGACGTCTTTCGAGTCGACTCATTTTCAAAATATTACGTCGACTAAAATAGGGTTTTTGAATAGCGAATTAAAATCGTGGTAAATACATGGATTATCGAATGAGTAAAAACAAAAATTATGTACCCATCAGTTCCAAACTGTGGGTGTACTCCTTTTGCTTGCACAGAGACGGTTTACGTAGGTTTATGGTGACCGCTTCGAGAATCTTAAGGTGATTCTTCGAGCGAGCCCTGTGCAAGACAGTAAACGCCTCATCCGAATATCCCTCAGTGCATAAATGGCACTCCAATAAATGGTCGCCGATGGCCGACTCATGAGCTTGTAAACGCCCGGATGTCGGCCACTGTCTGTGCCTACGTATCGAGAGGGGGATGTGTTGGGAAACTCTGACCTCTAATCGCTGAATGGTACGCCCTACGTAGTCAGCCTCACACTGGCCACGAAAATGGTAAACAACTAAATTGTATTGAATGGTGAGTGATACCATCCTTGCGAAAAGAGGGGAAAGCACTGCGCGTCCCAAACACCGTCCTTACATTAGTCGCAAAAAATGCAAGCGGTCACCATCAATTTACGAAAACCGTCTCTGTGCAAGCAGAAGAAGTACACCCACAGTTCAGAACTGATGGGTACATACTTTTTTTTAAACACATTCGATAATCCATGTATTCACCACGATTTTAATTCACTATTCAAACACCCTCTTTTAGTCGACGTAATATCTTGAAAATGTGTCGCCTCGAAAGACGTCTCGATTTCACCACCATCTTTTTTTTCTTTTTTCTCCTCCATTCACATTTTTTATTATATTTTAACCGTTTTACTAGAGTAAGGAATGAATGATTTATTCTTTTTTCTTTCTCGCTTTAATATTATAGGTCTCTCCGTCCTTGGTAATTATGGCTACCTCGCCATTATTATTAAAATCAATATATATATATATATATATATATATATATATATATATATATATATATATATATATTTATTTATTTATTTTTAAATACAGATTTTATTCAGACATGGACCAGTGGTTTCTGACAAGAAAAGGGTTTAATTCCCGATTCCGTCTTCGTCAGCATAGTCTGAAATAGTAAATGATGGAATTTCTTCAAAAAACATTTATAACCGTTATAAAACGCTATGCACAAAGAATTTGAAATGAAGGGCCGATGAGACGCTTACATCAGAAAAATAGCCGTTAAGTAAGAGATTCTATATATCTCTGCTGGTATTTCTCTTTTATTCTTTTGTGAGTATACCTTTATACTTTATATATATATATATATATATATATATATATATATATATATATATATATATATATATATATAATAGCATTTAAATCAAGGTTCGCATAAATCTTGAAACTTAATGCAATTCTTTCTTTTGGAGGATTTTCAATCTGAACCTCGAGTTAAATGCTATAACTATTCTCTGAATGTATATATATATATATATATATATATATAGTAAGCAATGAAAATATATATGGCAATCAAGCTACACAGAGGCACCCGTGTTTCATCCCCGGGGGGAATCGTCAGGCTAAATGCATTTAGCCTGACGATTCCCCCCGGGGATGAAACACGGGTGCCTCTGTGTAGCTTGATTGCCATATATATTTTCATTGCTTACTACCTAGCTCTACTTACGTATCGAGCACTGTTGAAGTAAATACTGAAAACTGATACATAAAAAAATTATATTTCCTTATAATATTTTATGTGGATACATGAAGTAATTATATATATATATATATATATATATATATATATGTGTGTGTGTGTTTGTGTGTGTGTGTATTTATATTTATATTTGAATTTTTTAATGTTCAAATATAAATGTTATAACAAAAGAAATCGTTATAGCTCAATAGTGTAAGACCAGAGCAATGTTATATATATTTTTTTATTTGATTTTATATAATATTCAATGTTTTGAAAGCCAGATTCCCATATTTCACAGACTGCTGAGGTATAGGGGACATTTAGAACCTAACATACTGTTAAAGTGATGTTTTTGGTGTTTTGGCTTCTGATGAAAAGAAAATGGATATAACATTCTACAAAGTTGATGAAAAGATAAATGGTAATACTTACTACAAGACTCTGACATCCCAGGCATTACTATGACTTAAAGCAAACTACCCAGATGGACACAGGATGATGCTCCAATCACAGTTAGAACAATACAATATTACTGAAAATCCAACTTTAGCAACTTCTGGGGAATCATGTTTATGGCTGCTTTCTAGCCCAGATGTAAACACTCTGGATTATGCTATTTTGGGTGTTTTAGAACATGCTACCAATAGAACATCACTCAGCAATGTATAAAATATACTATTAAAGAAGATGTTGGAAGTTGATTCCCGAATCTTAGAGGAACACTTGTCCAAGTTTCAAGAAGTGTGTGAATGCAGATATTGAGAAAGAAAGCGGACACATTGAATAAAAACATTTTCTATTATGTCAATTTGTTTTGTGGCAAATAAATTCTCATGACTTTCAATAAACTCATTTGTCATAGACTGTCTTTAATTATTGCCTGAAAATATTGTAAATTTTGCTGCCCCACCCTGTACATGACCGCCATGTGGTGCCTGTTGGCCAGATTCGAAAATATTAATTTTAGTTCACATCAAGTTTAATTTAGTTTAGCACGCACCCCCATATATATATATATATATATATATATATATATATATATATATATATATATATATATATATATATATATATATATATATCAGTAGAGAATGGTAGTTTGCATGAAGCATTGCTGGGTATAGTAGTAGCATGTTTTTAAAGGCTGTTGGCAATGCAAATTCCGGGTAAGATGCAAGTTGTAAGGAGCAAAAACAATAAATCGAATACGATATATGACTTACTATTTATTTTCCTAAAATCTTACATAACAGCAAGAGTGTTGTTAGCTGTTTGTGTGATCTCCGGATGATTAAAAATCATTATTTGATATTTCGGGAAAAGAAACTTTCCTTTGTCAAAAATAATCAATACCAGAAGAAATCCCCAACTATGCAGAGAATCTGACAAAATAAAATGGCTGCCAAAGCAGAACAGCAGCGAAAACCAGGCTCGCAGAAATGTAAATTAAAGATTTTTTAAAGGTTATGTTATGTTGATCGATAAACTGATGATTTAATAATAATAATGATAATAATAATAATAATAATATATATATATATATATATATATATATATATATATATATATATATATATATATATATAATTTATTTATTCATTTATTTTATTAAGTTTATATTTTGTTTATTGGTTATATTTTCAGTGTGTTTTATCTTCGTATTTTATTTGCTTCTCTTACGTATTTTAAGAATTTTAAAATAAAGTAAAATAATTGATATCTCATTTTGACTATTCTAGATATTATTAAATTTATTGATTCTCATATATTCAAGTGAAATTAATTGTGGGTTCCGTTCAATTAGATTATCGAAATAATGCGATATGCATTTACTATAGGATAAAGGGAAGTAACTTTGTTATGTAAATTAATTTATGTATTCGGATTGTAGAATTCTGTAATAGATTAATAGTTATATATATATATTTATATACAATACATATATATATATACATACATGCATATACATATATATATAATATATATATGCATACATACATACACAAGCATATACATGTGCAACACTTATGTATTATTATTTGTTTATTTGTTTATTTATATATTCTTGATTTTACCTTGTTATCGTATTTCTTTAAGCAGGTTTTTTATACTAATATTATTTTTATTTTTTTTATTTTTTATAATTAATTTAATTATTTATTTATCTATTTATGCATCATCATTGTTATTATTTATTTATTTAATATTTGTATGTTATTTGTATACATCTTATATGTGTTTGGATTAATTAATTAACAATGTCAGGTTATGATGTGACTTATTTTGGTGGGTTAGTGGAAAAGGTTGAAAGTGGTTTTTGGTTTGTGGCTGAATGTGTGTTGGGATGGAAGTTCATATGGGGAGGGGCCTATTTGATTGTTTGGGTGTGTGATGATTTAATATAGGAGGTAAGAAATGAGTGAAGTGGTGGAAACAGAGTATGATGAGAGTTAGATATGAGGGTTGGTCAGTGGGTGAGAGGTAGATATTATAAAATGAACGGTGAGTTGAGCTCGTGACGCTGATTGAGTGAGGGGTTTAATCTGGAGATAAGGATTGATTCTGTGATTCTAAGGTCACCAATGTTTCTGACAGACGCTAAGATGGAGACATGAATATCACGCTGAGTGTTTGAGCAAATCTCTGTGTGTTTGTGGAAAGAGGATAAACGGGTATTCAAGTGCTCCTTTATGCGCAAGTGTAGCGGTCTTGTTGTGTTACCGATGTAAAATTTGTTGCATTTATTACCCTGTAGTGTGTAAACACAGTTAGTGCGATTGCACAGACCTGTGTTGGGATAGTGCAATTGGTCAGGGCGCATGGTTCGGGTGTGTGGTTAGTATGTTTATTAGATAGATGTTGGCGTAAGGAGGTGCCAGTATGGGTTAGTTGTATGTCAAGGTTTTCCTTATGTATTGCCTTGCGGATGGGGTTGGTGATTTTATCGCTGAAGAAAGGGAGTTTTAAGAAGCATGTGTTAGAGAGGGTGCGGTGTCTACGTGTTTTGGGCTTATTTAGGTGGGCTATTGTGGGGGCGGGACAGCCATTAGTTTGGAGGGTTTGGTGGAAGTTTTTAGTGTGTAATATTTTGTCAGCAGCAGAAGAGCATTTATTTTGTATTCGGGTGATTTCATTATGGGCATAACTTAATTTAGCTTTTGTGGGCAGGGCAGACTTAAAGTGTATGAAAAGGTTTTTGCAGGCAGGTTTCCTATAGAAGTTAGTATGTATAGAGGGAAGTTTCTTTTCCCGAAATATTAAATAATGATTTTTAAATCATCCGGACATCACAGAAACAGCTAACAACACTCTTGCTGTTATGTAAGATTTTAAGAAAAATAAATAGTAAGTCATATTTCGTATTCGATTTATTGTTTTTGTTCCTTACAACTTGCATCTTACCCGGAATTTGCATTCCACACAGCCTTTAAAAACATACTACTAATATATATATATATATATATATATATATATATATATATATATATATAAACCTTCAATGAATTAAAACATTACAATTGTTCCAAGAATTAGAACATCAAGTCCAGTATGGCGTACGATCGTTTTCAAAACATTTTGGAAATACTTTATTTTATTTTATTTCATAAATTAATTAAGCTAATCCAAAACGTCCTTCATCAGCGCCTTTAGCAACACGTCTTACAGAAAGTCAGAGAAAAATTTAAAAGTTCGTTGTAGAGAAACATCCACTGACAGAAAGAGTCACCGGTTGATATGTTAGTAGCATGGGGGGGGGAGAACACAATGGTACCTATAAACTAAAACACTGGTACATACAGAAGAAATAATCCAATATTTTCCATGGATTTACGCTTTCAAATTATGCAATAAATTAATTAATGAGACAAATTCTTTTGTCAGAGGGGTAGTGAAAACAATAGAATAAAAATAATAATAGAAATAAAATGATAGAAAGAAGAATAAGATAAAAAATATAAAATATAAAATAAAAAATATAAAAAAATAATAATAATAAAATAAATAAATAAAAATAAAAAATAAAAAAATAAAAAATATATATATATATATACATATATATGTGTAAAAAGGTAAAAGTCGCATAGCCTGGACGCGCACGAGTGTCGTTGCCGACATCGCGCACTGACCATGGCCGTAGCGGCGGTGATTTGTTAAGAATCACCGTGTCTAGGGCACAGCATATGGAAGGCGGAGCCCATCCCTCTCCTTCCGCTTTAGTAAGGTACCTATTTACTGCTGGGTGGACAGAGAGAGTTTTAAGACCCGAAAAATCGCATGCCGTGAGTGGGATCGAACATTTGACCGGTTTCGTTCGTATTAACGAAGACGTTCGTTAATACGAACGAAACCGGTCAAATCTCTTGTTTTTGTTTTTTTCCTGCATTTTAACCTGCTTTCCGTTTGTCGTTTTTCACACATTTTTGTCTACCACGGCATTTCATTTTCATAGCTTATCGTGCACCTTACCCTATATATATAGAAAGAGTGTCAGGTTGTATATGAAAAGAAATCAAATAAAGTGCTCGATCATATAAGAGAGCTAATATAATTTATTTAGATACTGTATATTACATATTTCAGCAATGTACCGCGGTTTCATCCAAAAGGGCAGATTTAGACATCTTTAGTAAATTTCCGTGCCCAGTGGAATCATCGGCAGGCTGAAATGATTGTAGTCACGCCCGACAGGGAATGGCGTCAACAATGTTTTTTTGTCATTGTATACAGTATCTAAATAAATTATATATATATATATATATATATCTTCAAGTATATGAGATGAACAATGGCATATAAACAGAGCCGAGATTTGGCAAGCAACTTTCCCGAAGTTTACTTCCAAAAAGTGCAGTAATTTTGAAACTTGGCTATAAATTTCGGCAAGTTGATTTTATTGAACAATATGTCGGATTTATGGCAATTTCATTTTTTTGTTTGTCTTTTAGCATGACAGCGCTCGGGCAATTCTAAAAAATAAAACCTCTAGATTTCTAAATATTTTTTTCGTCTTCAAGAGCTTTTCAAAGAATTAATGTCAGCCACTGAAACGCCTTATCGTTTGTTTCGAAAAAAACAAAAACATACTTTGACATCGGCGATCTTAACTTTGGCTTTTCCACGAAAATATGCAGACAAAAATAAAAGAAAAAAGATTAACTTTGAAGCTACGAACGCTTAGAGAAGTTTTCTGATGAGCAAATATTTAAATAAAGAGATTACACTCGAAAGCTGATTAGATGTCCATATTTCGCCTCGGCTGGATTAAGGCATGTCAACGTGCAGGTGGTTGCCGGAAGTGGATAGACGGAATTACGCCGTGAATTACACCGATTTTTTAACGTAGGATTAAAGTTGACAAAATATTAATAAAAGTCACTTACAA
>OY744541.1:86165546-86203046 GCA_963556195.1 Sepiola atlantica
AGTAATAAACTAGTGTTTATTATTCTTTCCTTGAGCCAAGGCTTTTCAAAGATCGAAATCTTATCATCAGAGGAGAAATACAGATGGATAAGTTGGCTTTCGAAAAAAACAAAGTTCAAATATTTGAAAAATATGAAAATTATTATTAAAAATTATAAAAATAATTTTTGTTAAAAAAACGTATTGAATGAAAAGAAAAGTTCCATGATATATATATATATATATATATATATATATATATATATATATATATATATATATATATATATATATGGGAAATGAAAAATGAAAAAACCAGGAGATATATTTTTATATATTCATCAAAGGCCACTACTGACTTCTCACAGCTTGGACTCTCCTCCAGCGCTCTTAGTAGCCACGGCTACTACTTTTCCTTATCAAGCCATCATGTCAACCCAATATTTCGATGTACTTGCATGACCCTTTCATCCTGAGGAAGTCTTACAATAAAGAGGAAACGTTGATGAATATATAAAAAAATATCTCTTGGTTTTATCCTTCTTCATTTCACATTACGTCGGATTACTCTCATCCTTACTTTCTCATATATATATATGTCAACCCAATATTTCGATGTACTTGCATGACCCTTTCATCCTGAGGAAGTCTTACAATAAAGAGGAAACGTTGATGAATATATAAAAAAATATCTCTTGGTTTTATCCTTTTTCATTTCCCATTACGTCGGATTACTCTCATCCTTACTTTCTCATATATATATATATATATATATATATATATATATATATATATATATATATATATATATATATATATATATTATTGTCATTATTTATATACAGAGACAAGTTTGTTTCGTCTTCATAAAGACACAACAGTGTGGCTATATACAGTTGATCTGCCGATTTCACGACTGGGACCGCAAAATTCAGATCGAGGACACCATTAACTATTACGATCCAACGTCTTAGTCGATGCGTCAATCGAGTGAGAGATGAGACAGAAATATACCGTATATATGATTACGTTACATTTAGTAACTAAGTCTGTTCAATTTCCAGAGAAAGAACCTTGTATTGTAGTTTGACAATTATTTACAGTTTCATATCTTAGTTTTAATTTGTTTTTCTTTTATACATTTTTCATAACCGGTGCGCGTATAAAAATCGGTCATGCCCCTTTACCGATTACTCAAGTCATCTTTAGCCATATATCTGTATGATTCTATAAAATTTCATATATAAACACGTATAAGTCTATTAAATATATGAGAGTCAAGAAGAAAAACGATTGGTAGAATATCAGCAACTCGAAATATGAAACGCTAAATATCCGCTCACATAAAATGTATTCAATTTATTTCTGTAAAGTTCTTATGCGGCGGTATCTTCCCGCCAATCTATCAAATGTTTAATCAGTCGTCTCTTCCATTTCTCGTAATTAGAATTTTAAAAAAAAAGAGAAAACAAATGTTTCATGTCTTATGATTAATGGGTTTTATTTTTTCTCTATTTCAACAATTAAGACATTGTGTTCTGGAAACAGCAAAACCTATATATATATATATATATATATATATATATATATATATATACATATATATATTATATATATATATATATATATATATATATATATATATATATATATAATATATATATATGTATATATATATAAATATATATATATATATGGATATATATATATGTATATAAATATATATATATATATATATATATATATATATATATATATATATATATATATATATATATATATATATATATATATATATATATGATTTTTAATCACCCGGACATCACACGAACAGCTAAAAACACTTTTGCTGTTATGTAAGATTTTAGGAAAAAATAAAAAATAAATAGTAAGTCATATTTCGTATTCGATTTATTGTTATTGTTTTTGTTCCTTACAACTTGCATCTTACCCGGAATTTGCATTGCCCACAGCCTTTCAAAAACTTTCTACTAATATATATATATATATATATATATATATATATATATATATATATATATATATATATATATATATATTGGGACAGAAAAATTAGTACAACATTCGTACCGACGGTTTCAAGCACAGAAGGACTTAGCCATCCGGCTCTCTTCAGCTTCTGTTGTCTGTTGTATATATATATATATATATATATTATGAGTGAAATATTTCCATTGTTTGAATAAATTTTAAATTTATAATTTTTAAAGCGTTAAGAAGACCAATAAATGCAGTATTTTTTATTTAAAATTCTAAATTGTCGATTCATAAAGGAATCTTCATAAAGAGGTTACAGACACTTTCTTTCTTTTTTTAAGCGACATGTTGTCACTTAGTCTTGAACTTCTGTTCTTATTGAAGTCCACTATGTAATGTCCGATATAAATGGTGTGTCTTTGTATGCACGTGTATGTTACGAGATAAATATTTCTACTGCTTTAATGCATATATTTGTATATATATATATATATATATATATATATATATATATATATATATATATATATACAATAATATTTATAAATAAATATTTATTAATTATTATTATACCTACAGACAACGATGTTTCATGCTAACGTAATCTTCAGTGTAGGAACTAATTCTCAACGGTCGGTGGGCGCGAACCCCGATCACAAATCGCCACTGATTCGTAGTCGAGGGTCTTATCCATCGGCCATAGACAATTAGTTAGTAAATACAGAGGAATTTTAAATGTAAATAGCGAATCGGCGGCTAGATACCAAGCAGTATAGAGTGATCTACGGAACAGCGTTCGGATCGTGCATATATATATATATATATATATATATATATATATATATATATATATATATATATATATATATATATATAGTACACGTATTGTATTACTTTCTGTAGATGTAAATCTGTTGAAACTCCCGTGTTTATAAAAAGTGCTCAATAGCAAGTAAAGCTGTTCTTAAGTATAAATTTTATTTATACAAACATTATTGGTTACATATGTGCATACATGTTTCGGTTGTACTCTTCACAGAGAATCAACCTCTTCAGACCAAAGAAGACAGAGAAGTCTGAAGAGGTTGACTCTCTGTGAAGAGTACAACCGAAACATGTATGCACATATGTAACCAATAATGTTTGTATAAATCAAAATTTATACTTAAGAACAGCTCTACTTGTTATTGAGCACTTTTTATAAATACTTGAGTTTCAATGGATTTACATCTACAGAAACTTATACAATACATGTACTATATATATATATATATATATATATATATATATATATATATATATATATGGGGTGGGTAGAAAAAGTTACCATATTTTGCAACAGGGCATGAGAGACAGTGTATAAACAATTAGTTCATTGAAAGTCATGAGAATTGATTTGCCGCATTTTAATATCAGGAACAAAATCTGACCGAACACCGTTTGCTGCCGATTTTGAGTCGAGTACTCTACAAGTTTGCTAAATGTTTATATTCTACGCGTCCTCTATCTTTCTCAATAACTGTCGTCACGCATATCCTGAAACTTGTTCCTTAAAGATTCGGGAGACACTTTCGCCCATTCATTTTTAATAGTACTCTTACGAGAGTCGACATTACTGTGTGATGTTTGATTTGTAAAATGTTCTAAAAAGTCCCAAATAGCATAACCCAGGCGGTTTAGGGTTAGGGCTAAAAAGGGACTATAAACACGATTCGTCAACATTTCTAAAGTTGGATTTGCAGAAATCTTGTATTTTTCTAGCTGTGTAGGCTGGACCACCATTCTGTGTCCATATATAATTACCATATTGGTCGTTTGCTTTAAACCATAGTAATGCCTGGGATCTCAGAGTCTTGTAGCAAGTATTATCAGCTTTGTAGAATTTTATAGGTATTCCATCGGAATCCAGAACACCAAAAGCGATACCTTGAGCAGGATGCTTCGTTCTGAATGCCCCTTAACCCAAGCTGTCGATTTTGCGACAAATCTGTCATTTCTGCGGTTCCGAATAACATCGACAGTGAAGACCATTTCATCTTACAAGATTGTTACAATGGAGACTTTTTCTTGAACCATGCAATAATGTTATTGCACCTTTCCAATCTGTTTTCCTTTGTTGTCAACAAGTGTTTTGGTGTTCTTGTGTAAGATTTTAATTTTAAATCCTATCTTTTTGCATTTCTAGTAATCTTGTGATCTACCTCAAGTTAAATTGTCATTTTTCTCATGGGTTTGGTTAGATTCTTTCTGATTTTTGATTTTAGAGTTTAAATAAAAGCTTTTGTGCGTTACTTGTTAATTTCGCAGCTTCCAGACTTCCTCGTAATTCATTCTATTCTTTATATAATCACTAGTCTTTTATGAAAACTCCAACTATTTATTAAATCCCGCCATAAACAAAAAGCTTTACGTTAATTGTAAATTTTGCCTCCCTACTTCATATATATATATATATATATATATATATATATATATATATATATATATATATATATATATATATATATATATATATTGAAATATATATATTGAAATATATATATATATATATATATATATGGATATATATATTTATTGGTATATATATTGATATATATGTGTGTATATATATATTGATATATAATATATATATATACATATATACATACATACATATATATATATATATATATATATATATATATATATATATATATATATATAGGATCAAATAAACCAAAGTGAAAACTTTTAGTAGATGGAACCTATTGTGAAAAGGATTAGCTCAATATACGAGATAGAGCAATAGTAGAGATAGAAGAAAGAAGAGTGATAAATATGCGACGATTGTCCAAATTTATTTCAAATTTCAATTGTTCAATGCAAGGTGCATTCAGTAATAAACTAGTGTTTATTATTCTTTCCTTAAGCCAAAGCTTTTCAAAGATCGAAATCTTATCATCAGAGGATTTGAAATTTGAAATAAATTTGGACAATCGTCGCATATTTATCACTCTTCTTTCTTCTATCTCTCTCTCTCTCTCTCTCTCTCTCTCTCTCTCTCTATATATATATATATATATATATATATATATATATATATATACATATATATATATATATATATATACATATACATATATATATATATATATATATATATATATGTATAGTAAATATTTGCATAGGGTCGAGGAAGATCAGAAGACCGAGAAGGGAGAGCAGTAGCCAGACCTCCACTGGAAGAGTGCGGAGAGGTCTGGGACCTTAGAGAAACTTATTGCCACCCTAATCCCAGAGAAGACCAATGGTTTTTACACGCGAGAAATAAATGCTAAGCGGCTGTTGTGATACCGCAAAATTATTTGCGGTGGTTATCGGAAACAGGGGAAGAATACTGGAAATCTGGGGGGGGGGGGTTGTGTCACTCAGAATTTAGAGAACACCACCGGTTATTATCAATGAGCAATCACTGACGATGATCTGTGTGAGAACTCCTAGTGAGTACAAATAATAATAATAATAATAATAATAATAATAATAATAATAATAATAATAATAATTAATAATAATAACAATACAATTTAAATACTACATCAATGAACAATTCGGTGACATAGTAGTGAGCATATAAAATTATATAGACATAAAAGATGCACCAAAAACAGCTTAAGTACCTTTGATACAAGATAGGCAAATAGATAAGACAGGAAACCTAGCCATACAGATCTAAATACTCAATAAATAGTATATATATATATATATATATATATATATATATATATATATATATATATATATATATATGAAGCAAATATTTAATTAAAAGTTTTTTCTCAATTATTATTTTTTTTATATATATAAGCAAATATTTTATTTAAAATTGTTTTGCAATTAATCTCTCTCTCTCCCTCTCTCTCTCTCTCTCTCTCTCTCTCTCTATATATATATATATATATATATATATATATATATATATATAGTAAAGATAGTGCTATCTGTGATGTAGGGCAGAAAAAATGTTATTTTTGGGGTGGAATATTTTAAAAACATTTATAAATTTTGTTTATTTAATTTAATTCAGTACTTTTTTACATTGTTTTTGTGATACCTTCCATTCTAGGCATTATGTTCTCTTTTTTTCGGTGGGTGCGTGTAGTCTAGTATCTGTATTGTTGCCACGATACCATCGTCCACTGCATTACTTTCTTCTTACTTTTTTATTGTTATTCTTTAAAATTTTATAATTAAAAAAAAAATAATAATTCAGTCGTTCTGGAGAGCACATCGTAGTAAATGGTGGGGTTGTTGGATTGGAGATGTGGGTGGACTAATAATATAGATATATGTTAATGAAACAACAATCCCACCATGAAAAGAGTCAATAATGGGACCTGAAAGAAACAAAATATGTATAAGAGCATAGAGAAAAACAATTTTGCCAAGATCTTTTTAAAACACAAAACAATGTAGACATAGACACAACATGAAACTAAATTGATTACAAAAGTGGTTAAAAAGAGGGAAAAATAAAAAATATAAAATTATACAAAAATATTTTTAGAGTTTTCGTAGTATTAATTAGTTAGAGTGGTGAGGGCTCGTCAGTTGAATACCAGAGCGACTGTTTCGGGGATTTTAATATATATATATATATATATATATATATATATATATATATATATATATATATATATTTAAATATTTTCTTTGTCGTACAAAACTTTAAAATAGCATTGAAGAGACAATATTTATTATTCATAATGAATGTAAGAAATTAAAAAGATGAAAGGGCAGCTGACCGGTTTCGTACCTCGCTCAACAGAGCCAAATATCGAGGTAATGTATAAAAAATATATATATATATATATATATATATATATATATTCCTTATTTTTTCACAATACTGTGATGTAATTATTTCTTGAATGCATTATTTAAAGAAATGTAAATTCGAACAAAGGACAGTAATTGTGCTATAGACATTTTTTTTTTTCCATCAAGGACACATACGAATGTTTCGGCACAATTACTGCTCTTTGTTCAAAATCACATTTTTTACATAAATATTCATATTCAATTTATTTATTAATTTATTCGTTCGTTGTACTACTTTGGGCGTGTCTGTTTTTAATTATTCTCTCAATTCTAACCATTCTAACGACCCAGAAGAGTTCTGCTTTCTGATGCAATTCTCCACCTATTTAATGGTGAGACACGTCCTAAGATCCTGTACTGCTGTCACATCAGGGGAGGTGCTTCCCAGAGTACGCGTTCTGGCCTTGGCCGTAAAAAATAGATACCTTCAAGAGAATGACCCAACTATCTTTCCAGAAACTTTAGCTACAAATTGAATGTAAGTCTTCTATTTTGGATTTGAGGTGGAAGTCAGAATGAAGAGCTTATTAAAACAGGGGACCTTCTCATTATTTTGTGGTACTGTTTAACGCAACATTTTTCAGGTGATATTTTAATATATTATTTGACTTAGTGTCTGCTGAGAAAAAAAAACTTGACGTTCATTGAAAATTTTTCTTCCTGATCCTGTAAATATATATATATATATATATATATATATATATATATATATATATATATATATATATATATATATATATATATATATTAATTAATTAAGTTCAAATATTAACTAAATGAACAAAAACAATATTTTTCAAAAGTGCTCAATATATATTAGAGCTTTTATATTAAAATAAACATAGTTGGAGTATCCGACAATTGTTTCAGAGCTCACAAGCACCTCCTCAGGGAAGTTACTGGTGAATTAAAATGATATCCGCTTCTACACCATCATAAGAAAAAAGAAAAAGAAAGAAACAAACAATTGTAATTTGCCTGATTGTTTGTTTCTTTCTTTTTCTTTTCTTCTTATGATGGTGTAGAAGCGGATATCATTTTAATTCACCAGTAACGTCCCTGAGGAGGAGCTTGTGAGCTCTGAAACAATTGTCGGATACTCCAACTATGTTTATTTTAATATACAGGGTGGGCAAAAATAAGGGTTCTATTTTTAAAAATTCATAACTTTTTTATTTATTGATTTAAAAAATTTTTTTTTTTCGAATAAGTAAAGGACCCCTTCCGAAGCAAGCATAAGCCGTATTAGCCCTAAGGAACGTACCCTCATTTAGAAAACATTATTTTTGCTTAAAAAACTAAAAACAGTGTAAAAAACAATACTTTAGTTTTTGTAAGTTTTAAGAAGTGTTTTTCGGCTAAAATTTGTTTTGTTTATTTCAAAAAATCTCGGAAGGGTCAGTCTACACACACATAAAGTTTGGTGAGTTTAACTTTTATTTTGTGGAAGTTATTCAAATTCAAGTTATTCAAATTTAAAGATAGGACCCTTATTTTGGCCCACCCTATATATATATATATGAAGAAGAATGGAAAGGAATTAGAGAAGCAAAAGCCAAATCAAATTTCAATTCAATTGCTCATTTTAGTACACCACTATTTATGGCAATTAAGCTACACAGAAGCTCCCGCGTTTCTGCCCCGGGGGAATCTTCAGGCTAAAATACATAGAGTTAGTTTTGCCGGATGTTTTTATATACACGGCTAGCTAGTTAACCAAGAGAAAAAACAAAGAATGTGATTGGTTAACTAGCTAGCTGTGTATATAAAAACACCCGGCAAAACTAACTCTATGTATTTTAGCCTGAAGATTCCCCCGGGGATGAAACGCGGGAGTCTCTGTGTAGCTTAATTGCCATAAATATATTTTCATAACTTACTACCTAGCTATACTTACGTATTGAGCACTGTTGAAGTAAATACTGAAAATTGATACATAAAAAATTATATCTCCTTTTTATGTGGATACATGAAATAGTAATACACATATATATATATATATGTGTGTGTGTGTGTGTGTGTGTGTTTTATTTCCATACGTATACGTTTCATCCTTACAGGAATCGTCAGTGTAGAGAAGAATTATATACACCGGTCTTATGTTTCAAACTCAAATTCCAACATCTTAGCCCACACGTTCGTGGTCAACAACCCAGTAAATCAGCGAGTGATCAATCCCAGTCAAAGGCGGCTGTCGTAAAGTTTTCGTCTATTTAAAAGAAGCATTGCACTGAAGCCACGGTGACGGCCGTGTTAATACCACTCACTACAGAGCCCAACCTATATTTAGGGGCGAAAAGTATATATATATATATATATATATATATATATATATATTCAACTATTTTTAAGCAGTACTGATACTT
This sequence comes from Sepiola atlantica, assembly GCA_963556195.1. Classification (NCBI taxonomy): domain Eukaryota; kingdom Metazoa; phylum Mollusca; class Cephalopoda; order Sepiida; family Sepiolidae; genus Sepiola; species Sepiola atlantica. Next base: position 86,174,747 of record OY744541.1, read on the forward strand.
ACCTATAGTCTTTCGTTTACCGTGGTTTTCATATTCTGTGGTAATTGTTTAGCGTTCTTGTATGTAGCTCTATGGTTCAATGGCGGTTACCGCTTTGCATGCAGGTGATTCTGATGTCAGATAAATTGTCGGAATTAATGTTGGGATGATAAATCGGAATCAGAATCGGAACTTCTTAGGGTATCGGAATCGGTATTGAAATCGGCAAAAAGATTTGTCTAATTTCCGAATCCAAAAACGATTCTTTTAAGGTTTTTTTTTCTATGTTTGTTTTTGTTTAAAACTTAATTAACTATTGCCGGTACTAATTATAAAAGAATAAATATTTATTGATTTTAAATTAATAGTAAAACTAAAATCTATAGATCCCCCCCCCCCTACAAGCGTATTATTCTTTTTCCGAAAATCTATGCACATATTACATGGAGTTTTACGGTAATCCGAAAATTAAAACTGAAATCTTAATAGCTAAACATTTAGAGATTTTAAAAGAATCGGAATCGGTAATTTTATCGGAATCGGGAATTTTTAACAGAATCGGTAATTGTATCGGAATCTGGAAAAATATTGGAATCGTCCCATCACTAGAAAAGCTCAAAAGATGGCGAAACTTCAGTCCAGGATTACTTGGCTTGATCCGTGCGGGCTGCGTTTTGTGTCTGCTTGTGAAAAAATAATTATAAAATCAAATGTCGAGAAAGCGATAATCTGGGATGATCACAAATCCGTCCGCTGCCGGATTCCAATGGTTCCTGATTAGAAGAAAATGGTAATAGCATAAACATGTTGTATTCTTAGATGAAGCTTTTCATTCAGACTCACTTTATTTCTGCACAACCAGACGCAGTCATCCGGAAAGAAATCGTGAATATTTCTTGCCACTCAGACGCGTATGTGACTTATTTCGGTGTAGCCCTCCTCTCTCTCCGTCTACTGTCTTTCTGAAATGCGATAACGACCACAGAGCGAAGCAAGACACAGATCGATACAGACCGCCAACGAACCAATCGCTATTGATTGCGGATGAGAGACGTATTACACGGTACGGCGGACGTGTCACCGTATGTGCGTGTGTTTGCTAGTTAGAACGCACGGGTGTGCTTCCATACGTGCGTGTGAATGATGGCTATATTTAAGCGTCGGTGAGATTTGTGTTAATACGATATATCAATTGTATGCTAGATATGTGAATATATTTACATTATTCGATCTATTTTGTCAGCGTCATTTGATAGAGATGCTAATGTGCACGTGTGACCTTAAGACGTGATTTATTTACGTGGGTAAGAAAATAATGGCGCATGTTTGACCTTACTTCGAATGGTTATGAAGCAACGTATTAACCCAAAATTGGTGGTTTGCAACGCACAAACACGTTTAGGTCAGCAAAATCTAAAAGTGTAGTATCTGTTCCGATGGATACTGCACCCCATAGACTGGTATTGTCTTGGCCTTCGGGGCTTGATTTACGCCGGTCTATGTGTCTGTCCTGTGCAGTTCTGGCTTCGCCTCCCCTCTTTGGGGAGGAATAAGTTTATTGCTTACTGCCTGAGGCGCTCCTACTGGGGAATGCCGACGGGGCTGCCCAGGCAATTTTTAAACCCCACTTTCCCGACCCGACCTTGGGTCACATCCTACTTGTTGGAGTAAGATAAAAACTGGCCTTGTGCCTAACTCCGGGAGAGGAGTAAATCAATACTAACTTCAAATGTTCTCCTTAGTCTTACGTAGCTTTCTGTACACTGACACGCCGGCGTTGTCCCCGCCATCATCATCATCATCATCATCATCATCATCATCATCATCATCATCATCATCATCATCATCATCATCATCATCATCGCCGTGTCTGTAGTCAATGACTTTTCATGCACAGAAAGTGTTGCATAGACCCACTCCTGCTTTGATCGCGGCAGTACGCGTTTCGTACACTAGTCTCACCACGGACCGTGGCTTTACTCGTTTCGTATACTCGTCCCTGAAAAGACCGTGGCAGTTCACATTTAATACTCGTCAGTTTTAAAACATCATAAACCACATAGTTCATATATTGTTTGCATACCTTTAGTTTTCTCCCTCGCCGTGTAGAGGGTCGTGTCGTCTAGTGGTTGAATTCTTTCTTCCTTCCTTCCTGTCGTGAACCACGCCGTCCGCTGTCTGCAACAAAAAACTCCACGATCGATTTACCAAACACAATCTTTTTACTTTCAATTCCTTTTTATTACAAGCGTTAGTCATTTAATCAGTTGGGAGTCATTCGCTACGTCGAGAGAGAGAGAGAGAGAAAGAGAGAGAGAGAGAGAAATTCACAACTTTATCGTAGTTACTTAACAATTATTTCCTTAACCATTCATAGAGGGGGGAAAGGATATCCCTCGCTTGTATTTTCTTAGGGAAGTATTTCCCTTAAATCAAATTGCTGACTCCATCAAACTCATGTCTGATAGGTTCGCCTCCAAAACCCAGACTGACGAAACTCGCTTCTCACGAAGAACGAGTGACGTCATGGATCCCTCTGTGACGTCACAGAGCCTCTCGCAGGTGCACACTGACCCTTGATCCGGGTTCTCGTCACACGGGTACCCTGTCACGTCTGTGATTTCTGACTGTGAGAACAGGCCCCATTCTGCACTCGACTGCCGGTCCACCCCGCACTAATTCGCGCAAGTCAAACGAACGATTTCCAACAGATACGTCCATTCCCATAGGGTCATTATCCAACATAAGGTATTTTGGAGAAAAATTCTCGTAAAACGAATGAAAGTCACACATTAACATTACATGGAGAGAAGCCAAAATTGTTTATCTTAACTTAACTACTTAGTTACAGTGAAGGATGGAGGCTTAGCATACACATGGCGCTATCAACTCTTTTAGAAATTAAATTCTGATTTTTTTTAATTACATCACGAATTCGCGTCTACTCGTCATTGCTTCTAAAACAGACTGACTAAAAAAACGTCATTCTTTCACTGCTCCAACGGGACACTGAATTTGTAATAACACATTTATGTCTGACCTTTTCTTTAACCCCCAACTTGCCTGTTTAGCTTTTTTAGAGAGCGGACTTGTTTTTCAGATTTTTATGTCAAGAAACTTGCACTGGTCCACCTAGATAGTAAGTCGATGCTAGATGATGTAATCGTTCTTCACATACGTCCATCCATTATGGAACAAATTCAGTTGTCATTAGTTTTGTTGTCAGTGGTTCAAATATTGAACAGAACACATAACTATATACGTATGTATGCTATCATATATTACTAGTAATTCGCTGTATAACAGATAAAACATTTTCAGCAGGGGCTGTTGTCACCCCAACCTAGGGTTAGTGGTAGAGTTAATAGAGTTTTTTTTCGATCGATGCTACACGGTGTTATGTTTTATTACACCCAGGGTTAGGGTTAGGGTTAGGGTTAGGGTTAGGGTAAGGGTTAGGGTTAGATAATGTCTATGAAACAATCCACATACTTTTCCCGAACATGAATAAGGAAGTGTCACGAGAAAAGTTTGTCAGAGTTATTCCCAATTTTACCCAGATGGAAAGTAGAAAGTGACTAACTTGGGTTTACTTTCGACAGCCTCGTAACTCTCGCTTCCCTGATTTTGTCTTTCATTTCTCACATTTCATGACCGATGTTTCTGACAAAGGGGAAGAATTGCTGTTTTCTGGGCCAGAATCTATCCATCTAACACTTATCATTGGCTAGTTTTTTTTTTACTTTAAAGTAGTATTTTTATAGCTCCTTACATCAAGTGGCTTTATGCCTTGTCTGGAGCGATTTACATGAAAAAAGATGTACGCCAAGCACTCTCATCACATCGAAAGTTCTATGTCTTGAAATGTTTCGAATTTTCCTTCTTTATCTCACCCAACAGAGAGGACATCCCCGTCTTCTCCAAACTCTACAAAAAATGCCGAATCTCGCTTCCCTGATGCATTGATTGTCAGTTAAATGATAAAAAATATTATGAGAGGATTGAAAATTATGAATGTAATTAACAAAATTGGATTACTTATGAGGTCGGTTTCAGAAAGGTATTTGTTGTAATTAGATTTGAAGACGACTATGTTGTAGCACCAGTAAAGAAATATCGTGTTAATGTGTTCCACTGATCGAAAGTTTTGCCGAAGAAACTATGTTCATGGAAAGGAGAGTAGAAAGTTGACCTCGGGTTTACTTTCAGCACCCTAGTAATTATCGCTTCCCTTATTTTGTCCTTTAGTCCTCACATTTTCATGAGCAATGTTTCTGACAACGGGGGAAGAATTGCTGTTTTCTGGGTAGGAATCTATCCATCTAACAAAGGAGAGTAGAAAGTTGACCTCGGGTTTACTTTCAGCACCCTAGTAATTCTCGCTTCCCTTATTTTGTCCTTTAGTCCTCACATTTCATGAGCGATGTTTCTGACAAAGGAGGAAGAATTGCTGTTTTCTGGGTAGGAATCTATCCATCTAACAAAGAAGAGTAGAAAGTGGACCTCGGGTTTACTTTCAGCACCCTAGTAGTTATCGCTTCCCTTATTTTGTCCTTTAGTCCTCACATTTCATGAGCGATGTTTCTGACAAAGGGAGAAGAATTGCTGTTTTCTGGGTAGGAATCTATCCATCTAACAAAGGAGAGTAGAAAGTGGACCTCGGGTTTACTTTCAGCAGCCAAGTAATTCTCGCTCCCCTTATTTTGTCTTTTAGTCCTCACATTTCATGAGCAATGTTTCTGACAAAAGGCGAAAAATTGCTGTTTTCTGGGTAGGAATCTATCCATCTAACAAAAGAAGAGTAGAAAGTGAACCTCGGGTTTACTTTCAGCACCCTAGTAATTCTCGCTTCCCTTATTTTGTCCCTTAATCCTCACATTTCATGAGCAATGTTTCTGACAAAGGGGGAAGAATTGCTGTTTTCTGGGTAGGAATCTATCCATCTAACAAAGAAGAGTAGAAAGTGGACCTCGGGTTTACTTTCAGCAGCCTAGTAATTCTCGCTTCCCTTGTTTTGTCATTTAGTCCTCACATTTCATGAGCGATGTTTCTGACAAAGGAGGAAGAATTGCTGTTTTCTGGGTAGGAATCTATCCATCTAACAAAAGAAGAGTAGAAAGTGAACCTCGGGTTTACTTTCAGCAGCCTAGTTATTATCGCTTCCCTTATTTTGTCCTTTAGTCCTCACATTCCATGAGCCATGTTTCTGACAAAGGGTGAAGAATTGCTGTTTTCTATCCATCTAACACCTATCGTTAGCTAGAGTTTTACCGTGAAGTAGTTTTTTTAAGCTCCTTACATCAAGTGGCTTCATGCCTTGTCTGGAGCGATTTCCATAAGAAAACAAAATGCTGTATGATGTTAGGCACATGGGGGACGAAAATAAAGTTATTTTGAGCTATGAAAGAGAGAGAGAGAGAGAGTGAAAGATATATATATATATATATATATATATATATATATATAGAGAGAGAGAGAGAGAGAGAGAGAGAGAGAGAGAGAGAGGTTCTTGGTGTGAATGTCTTACAAGGAGAAACCATATATTGAAGTATAATTCTCGCAATGTTCTGCAATCCCTTCAGCCTGGGAAGATACATTTCATTCTTTGAAAAAATTCTTTCATTGTCAGGTCTTGAAGGTCTTGAAGGTTTAAGGTTACTGTGGTTTACGCATCTCCATACAAAAATAACTTGGAACTTTTCCAGATTAAAGATTCGAGTTTTTTGAATTATCATCCTTCATACAATTTGACCATTCCTTTTAGGCGTGCAATAAATATGCGATATTTGGCCATTATTCAAACGTACAGTGCAACAACTGAAAAAGAAAGGTCGTTGGAGTTAGGGTTAGGGTTAGGGTTAGGATAAGAAAATCGGGGTTGCATTGGAAATAACAGCTAAAAAAATAAAAAGCGAAATATAAAGAAAAGTTAGAATGGGATCGGAAGATGAAGGAAAGGAGAATAAAGAAGCACAAGAGAGAGAGAGAGAGAATATATATATATATATATATATATATATATATATATATATATATATATATATATATATATATATATATATATATATATAAAGTATAAAGGAATACTCAATAAAGATATACTCAATAAAGAATAAAAGGGAAATACCAGTAGAGTGCTCAATTAAATTAAATTAAGAGCGTAATATTTTTATTTTTAATTTTTAAATACAGATTTTAATCAGACATGGACCAGTGGTTTCTGACAAGAAACGGGTTGAATTCCCGATTCACGTCGTCTTCAGCATAGTCTGAAATAGTAAATGATGGAATTTCTTCAAAAAACATCCAACTGTTATGAAACGCTATGTACGCTATGTACGTCGGCTCTCCATTTCAAAATTCGGTGTACATAGCGTTTCATAACAGTTGGATGTTTTTTGAAGAAATTCCATCATTTACTATTTCAGACTATGCTGAAGACGACGTGAATCGGGAATTCAACCCGTTTCTTGTCAGAAACCACTGGTCCATGTCTGATTAAAATCTGTATTTAAAAATAAATATATATATATATATATATATATATATATATATATATATATATATATATGAAAAAGGAAAAACCAAAAGATATTTTTTATATATCCATAAACGTTTCGTCTTTATTGTAAGACTTCCTTAGGATTATAATTTTAAGAAAAATGCGATGGGTTGATAAGGAAAAGTAGTAGTCGTGGCTACTAAGAGCGCTGGACGAGGGTCCAGGCTGCGAAACGTTGATGAATATATAAAAAATATCTCTTGGTTTTTCCTTTTTCATATATATATATATATATATATATTTACGTTTCGCTTTTTATTTTTTAGCTGAGAAGGAAAGAGAGAGAATAAGAAAGAGCGATAGAGAGAGCAAGAAAGGGGAAGATGGAAGGAAAGGAGAATAAAGAACCACAAGAGATAGAGAGGATATATATATATATATATATATATATATATATATATATATATATATATATATATATTTGTTTTTATTTATTATCTATGTACGTAACAGTTTCGCCCTTTTATGATCGGGACTCATCAACATAGAGATATGACTATTCACTACTGGTTATGCAATTCGAAACCCCGGATTCCGAGTATTTTACAACTCAAATCCCGACATCTAGAACCACTCGGCCACCGCTAAATAGCGAATAAACGGTGATAGTTTTAACACTTTATCCGACGGCTTAGCGTCATAAGAGCGTTCAACTTAATGAAAGAGAGAGAGGGAGAGAGAAGGAAAGAAAGAGAGAGAGAAAGAAAGAGAGAGAGAGAGTAAGGAAAGGGCGAGATTACACGTGTTTGTAACATATATTAAAATTTGTGACAAGCATTAAAATTAATACCCCTGCATGAAAAAATTACCAAAATTATAATTATTAAAAATAGAATTATCGGATCTCAATGACATTTTCAGTATTTATCGATTATAAAATGAATGTTAATATTAAGTTTTGGCCAAAAGTTCGTTTGCTTTTTGAATGTCATATTTGAAGATAGTTTTATATTCTTCTTCTTCAAATCTTCTATTTGGTGTAGCGAGTATGTTGGCGTCAGAGGGGTTCTTACATTTTTGCTTGTATTTCAGGCATTGAAATGGAAGATCAAGCAGAGCATTACCGACATCTGATGCTTTTTTTAGTAAAGCATCAGAAAACGAAAAAAGTTACAGAAACCTGCATAAAAGATATGCCATGTGTATGGGAAGAATGTTATTACAGAACGGGTGTGCCAGAAATGGTTTGCCCGATTCCGAACACGAACATTTTCAGTGAGAGATGCTTTTCGCTCTGGCCGGCCAAAGATGATCGACAGTGAAAACCGTAGTTAAACAAGATTGCCGTTTGACAACCAGACAAATCGCAGACATTCTCAAGATTTCTAATCCGGGGGTAGAAAATTAATTGCATAAACTCGGTTATGTTTCTAAACTTTATATTTGGGTTCCTCATTCCTAAAGAAACGAACCAATATTTTTGGCCAATTACCATACGATGAGTGTTTTTTACTAAATTTTTAAAGTTTGCAAGCGTTTTAAAATTTGATAGCGTTTTAAAATTTGATAACGTTTTAAAATTTGATAGCGTTTTAAAATTTGATAGCGTTTTAAAATTTGATAGCGTTTTAAAATTTGATAGCGTTTTCGCCATAAACATCACAATGCTTTCGTTCGGCACCTTCCGGCAGTTTACTTAACCTGTCGGAATATGTCGACAAAACGTCGGTTTTAGCGCGTTCCGTAAACTGCAGATGTACTAGTATTACAATGCTAATAACCCCGTTTCCTTTCCATTCGTATGAACGCTCAGGAAATTGCAATCTTTTTGAATGTATGATCTCCGTATGTTTCGGTATTTTCGTTCGCTTTTGGTCATCATAAGCGAAATAATAATCCGTTATTTATGGTTTTAATTGATTTACGACAGAATAGAAACCAATGAACGAGGAAAATAAAAGGAATGATAAAATAGTTTCAAAATAAAAAAAATCATAAAATGTGACGTAGAAATTTAATTGCTATTTTTAAAAAATATCTGACAAAAGAATTTCTCTTGAAGGTTTGCAGATAATCTCGCTTCATTTCAAATTGCATAATTATTATAATCTCTGTTTACGTTTGAAGATTGAACTTTATAATTCCAACCATTTTATAGATATGTTGTGTCAGAGGTTAAGTGATTTGCTTCGTCAATACCGTCGCGGGTCAAATGTACTAATACGACGAAAGCCAGGGGCAGGGTAGGTTAGAAATACGGACAAAGTTGTCTCAAGTGGAAGCCTCATAATGAAAAATAATAATAATAAAGAAAATCTTAGAAAGTATCCATTTTAGAGAGAGATTGGAAATCGCGACATTCCTTTGACGTCAGTAAGACTAATTGTTACACCGGCCGTTCTAACAGAAGAGAAACTACACCGGTTCTCACTATAAATAGTGCGAGTAGACAATCACCAGGGAGAAAAAAGGACAGTATTGTAACTGTGTAGCCGAGTGCCAGTCAGTTTCCTTACCTTTGTACCTTTTATGTTAATACACTTGTTATCTTAACCCAACCTCGACTTGACTTCTTCTTTTTACTGTTGGGCTACTTCACAATACTAATAATGAACACTGAGAAATACATATTCATCAAAATGTAAAAAAAACACGTACAATATGATACAACACAAAATAGACATGAAGAGTCAAGGAGGATGGAAATACAAGGAATTAAGCTACTTAATGTAAAGAGCTGACAAGAACAAATATGACTATCGCAAAAACATGAGATGCCTATTGGCCTTAGTCTTAAAAAGACCAAAGTTATAGATAGGAGGAAAACAGTCAGCAAAAAGACAGTTCACCAAGCCTGCGGTTCTTGGAAAGAAGCTACTGGAATAGGAAGCTGTATTAAAAGTGAGGTATCAAAACAGCGAATTAATGAAGATCACTAGACCAACGAGTCAAACGAGCTGGAACAAAAGAAGCGGAGAATAGATCACATAATTCTGAAGAACACATGCCATAATAGTATTTATAGAAAAGACTGAATCTAGCAACATCACGTCTGCGACAGAGAGAGAGAGAGAGAGAGAGAGAGAGAGAGAGAGAGAGAGAGAGAGAGGGGGGGGCAGAAAAGGGTAGATCAAATCATTTCGAATTGCATAATTGTAATAATCTCTATTTACGTTTGAAGATTGAACTTCATAAGGACAACCATTTTATAAATATGTTTTATTAGAAGGTAAGTGATTTATCTCGTCAATACCGTCGCAGGTGTAATAGTACAACGCAAACAAAGGAAATTTGAAGCCCCGTAGTAAAAATATAATAATAATTAAAATAAAGCTTGGAAAGTAGAAGTTTTAGAGGGAGGTTGGAAATCAGAACATTCCGTTGATCTTTGTAAATAGAATAGCAACTTGTGTACAATTAGTTAATAATCGAGCTCCAGCAATGAACAAAACCATACTTTGTTGAGTTGCTCCTCCCATGACTGAGGACACCTGTACTGCGTACGCAATGTCTATCGTTGTCGTAGAAACGGAGTGCAATGGTTATTGAAAGAGGTTGAGATTACTGGAAATCCAGGGAGACTTGTTGTGACTCAGACTCAAGGGAAGACCACTAGTTATTCTCAGGGACCAATCACTGATAATGATTTGTGTGAAAACTTCTATCGAGTAAAATAATAATAATAATAATAATCATAAACTTTATAATAAAATAATACGTATATATATATATATATATATATATATATATATATATATATATATATATATGTGTGTCATGTATTATATATATATGTAATGTATTTTATATATATAATGTATTATATATATATGTACTGCATTATATATATATATATATATATATATATATATATATATATATATATATATATATATATCACGTCAAAAAAGAAGTTAGCGAGTAGAAATCTGTCGGGCGAAACCATTTAAAGTGTTCAGGGGAAAGTAAATAGAAAGTCAGATAACCGCTGACGTCTTAAATGAATTCGGAAAGAAATCCTTCACTTTATTTGAATAATAAGAGGTTTTCTTGCTTTTTCCCTTTATTTTTTTCTTTCTATACCGATTCATACGATCTTTTATGCCTTATTTGTATACTTCATCAATTTAGAATTCGTTTTATACGAATGTAAATATTAGTGCAAACACTGGCGAAGCACATTTTTTATGGCAATGTCTTATGTAGGGTGTACACTTGTATAATAATAATAAAAAATAATAAGACTTCTATATAATAACAATAATCATAATCATAATAATATTAATAATGATAATATTAATAATGATAATATTAATAATGATAATATTAATAATGATAATATTAATAATTATATTATTAATAATGATAATAATCAAGATAATATATAAATAAAGGCACGTATTGTTTTAGTTATGCATATTTATATATATATATATATATATATATATATATATATATATGTATATATATATATATATATATATAGAGAGAGAGAGAGAGAGAGAGAGAGAGAGAGGGAGAGAGGGGGAAGAGGGAGGAAGGGAGAGAGAGTAACGGGTAGTGCAGTTCCAACGAGAAAAAAATGTATATTTAAAGTAGTGAGGCTACTAACATTTGTAAATTGTCCTAAAATTGTTTATTAATTCATAATTTTATAATTTTATAATTTAATAACGCGTTTTGAGCATCTTGGCTCTCTTCAGGTATTCTTTCCATTTGAAAAAATGTTCTTATCGTTTCTGCGCGCGTATATATTAGAGTTATGAATTTTTGAACAAAATCAAAGTAGAATGAAGAGTTCTTGTGGTTGTGACCGAACGGGTCACAAATACGGACAGTCATGTTTTATATTCATCACATTATTTTCACTTGATGTCAGCAGCATTTTTCAGATGGTTGATTGATGATTTCTCGTTTGAAAGCGTTGGTCACATGAAGTAAGAATAAAACCATGTTTTAGGCTTTCATTTTACACTAGGCAACTATTGATGAAAATGGGACGTGTCTACATCAGTTTTTTTTTGTCCTGGCTATAAAGAGATGTTTTTTTTTGCATTGGATTTTGATTATTTGTGAAGATTTTTTTCGCTTCGATAGGCGAACTATGGCTGATTTGTCCTTTTTCGCCCACTTTTGGAATTATTGGTTTCTTTTAGCACGAAATAAAGTTCCTTGTTTCTTTCATGTTCTTTGGCACTAATCCAGTCTTCTGTAGTTTCAAGGTATTTTTAACGGTCCTGATTTATTAGACGGTTCCAGTTGAACTACTCTGCTTCAGAATTGATCCGAGACAATCCCCCTTCCGCCCCCACTACCCATTTGACGTTGACGCGTTATTAGGTAGCTAAACCCCTCGGGTACTACCATCATAATGGTTGTTAGTCTTCGTCGATGGCATAGGTGTGGCACAATGTGTCACTCAGTCAGAGAGAGAGAGAGAGAGCGAGAGAGAGAGCGAGAGAGAAAGAGCGAGAGAGAGAGAGCGAGAGAGAGAGAGAGAGAGAGAGAGAGAGAGAGAGATCCCGGTCCTGTTCTGAAATAGCCGCTGTCGGCGAGTGCATCAAGGTCGACGCAGGTGAGTCCGCTATACTTGAAGTGTTGACATTTTCCCCCGGTGTTTCATATTCACACTTTGAAACGCCTATCTTGTGTGTAAGGGGGGGGGGGTAGTTAATAGAGTGGGGTGGCATTTTTGAGTGACTGATCCCCTCGCAGCTTAGAATTCAGTTTTTCAGCTGAGCAGCGAATACAACAGACGCGTGTCTAAGGGCTACTTCGAGCACAGCAGCCCCAAAAGGTTGCAAATATTATGTAGCAGCATCTGGTAAATGTCTCATTGACTTCATGTCCAATTATTACTTTCAGCTAGCAGACTTATCCATTTTTGTCTCTGAACCAAAGACAGCAATGTATCTGACAAAGCAGAGAAGTAATGCAAAAATACGCTGACAACCACTCCAACTTCGAAACCAGCGACGCCAATATCATAGTTTTGCGGATATTAAATTCACAACGTGGTCGCATAGCTATTGATAGAACAACTGCAACACTCATGGCCCCCGAGTATCTCCCATCACGACGCTTGTCCAAATCATATTTTTATGTAAACATACATTAAAAAATGGCTCCATTTGGAGATTATTCGCTACGTGTATCGAAATAGATATTTTCGTGAAAATTTTCAAAATTAAGCCGGTTACTTTCTTGTGAATATGAAGATTGATTTGTCTATAAGATGCATACTTCATAATTACGTATACTCTGAATGTATAGCTATGGCGAAACAGCTGTTATTTAAAAAATTAAAACAAACTAATGTTTTTATACGCGGCTTTGTTTTTGTCAGATAATATCTCAATGTATATATATATATATATATATATATATATATATATATATATATATATATATATATGTGTGTGTAATAAATCCAAGAGTTCTACATCGGAAGACATTGTAGAATGAAAATTTTTTTTTTTTTCAAAACAAAATTCGATGCCAAGATTTTTTTTTTTACGAATAACTAAAATATTTCGGCCGATGTATAACTATTACATTTATTACGTACACACGATTTCAGGCGTCCCTCTATACAAATCACAATCTCCATTTAACAACAGGTGAGGTTGGCCGACTCCGGCTTTTTCCGTTGTAGATCGACAATGAAGAAAAGAAAAAAAGAACAATGTTTAATATTTATTGACAAAGGCCTGTGTTGGCTGAAATATTTGATTTATTTGTAATAAATAAATAAATAAATTCTGGCTTCTAATTTGGTTAAAAAAACTTATATATGCATGTATGTATGTTTTTATGTATGTATGTATGTTTTATGTATGTATGTATGTTTTATATATGTATGTATGTTTGTATGTATGTATGTTTTTATGTATGTATGTTTGTATGTATATATGTATGTATGTTTTTATGTATGTATGTATGTTTTTATGTATGTATGTATGTTTTTCATATGTATGTATGTTTGTATGTATGTATTTTTTATGTATATATGTATGTTTGTATGTATGTATGTTGTTATGTATGTTTGTATGTATGTATGTATGTCTTTATGGATGTATGTATGTATGTATGTATGTATGTATGTATGTATGCATGTATGTATGTATGTATGCATGTATGTATATAGGTATGCATGTATTTATGTATGTTTTTATGTATGTATGTATGTATGTATGTATGTATGTATGTATGTATGTATGTATGTATGTATGTATGTATGTATGTATGTATGTAGACATTAACCAAAATCTCCATTTAGCAACAGGTGAGGTTAGCCGACTTCGGCTTTTTCCGTTGTAGATCGACAATGAAGAAAAGAAGAAAAAAGAACAATGTCTAATATTAATTGACAAAGGCCTGTGTTGGCTGAAATATTTGATTTATTTGTAATAAATAAATACATTCTGGCTTCTAATTTGGTTTTAAAAACATATATTATATATGTATGTATGTATGTTTTTATGTATGTATGTATGTATGTATGTATGTATATATGTATGTATGTATGTATGTATGTATGTATGTATGTATGTATAAAAATGTTCAAAACAAACCAGAATTCAAGCCTCTTTACCATAAGTAGACAAAAGAATTAATCATAAAATGCAGTGAATGAAATAAATATTGAAAAATAAAAACTAATAACAACTAAAGATAAAACGATGATCCGATTAAAAGCTTAAATGATTAAATAAAAAGAGAAATGAAAATATTTTCGAAATTCTAACGAAAGAAAAACATCGCTTTAGCCGCATCAATAGCAGAGGAGAAATTCTCAAGGGATGTTTACTCCGATTATTATTTTTGTAAACTTGTGGAAATCTATTGAACGAGTACAAATAATCCTCTTTCTCTGTTCAATGAGGATTGGAGGAGAGAGGCCTGACATCTTTAATGGCGCCAACATTATTTAAATGATTTAGAAACGAAATCCAAACATTTTCAATAATGAGCAATACTTTAATTTCCGAGCTAAATTGAAAACGTAAAAAAAGGAAAGTTTTAAGTATCAGATATCGTTCTTTTCTGCATAATTTCACAAATGGTTGAAGATATTATAGTGTATAGAAGCGGCAACCGAAGATTCTTCAAATATTAAATGGTTAAATATTCTTCAAATATTCAAATATTTGAATATTCAAATTTTCAAATGGTTAAAGATATTAAATAAGATATGATTTACAGAATTTAATAATTGAAATTATCTAATATAATATAAAATAAATAAGATAATATGTTAAATAAGATAATATAATTTAAATAAGATAATAAATAATATAATTTAATTTAATTTATAATTTAATTAAATAAATAATATAATTTAAATTTAATTAAATTTAATTAAATTTTATTTTATTTTATTTCATTTTATTTTATTTTATTTTAATTTAATTTCATTAGTTTAATTTAATTTATAATTGATTTTATTTAATTACTCATTAATTATAATTACTCATAATTACTGATAATAATAATATACATATATACAGGATGGCCCAAAACTAGGTTTACAGTTATTAAACTATTTTTTTATATGGTTGAAGTTTTTCGAATAACCTAGTTAAAAAACTTCAAATATTAAATGATAACTGTAAACCTACTTTTGGGCCACCCTATATATATATATATATATATATATATATATATATATATATATATATATATATATATATATATATATATATAAAGATAGATGGACGATGAGTGATAAACATGCACGAATGTCCAAATTTATATCAAACTTCGATTGTTCAATGCAAGGTATATTTAGTAATAAAATTATGTTTATTATTCTTTCCTTAAGCCAAGACTTTTCAAAGATCGAGATCTTATCATCAGAGGAATTATACAGATAGATAAGTTGGCAATAGAACAGCCAAAATTCAACATATATATATATGTATATATTCAAATTTGAACAAATATATAAAAATATTTATTTCCACAATCAGACAAACAACGCAGCCAGAGACTGAAAACCTAAGTCTCGAGTTTCACCCTCCCTTGGGCTCTCTACAAAGACCCGGGTCACCTGTATGTGAGGCGACAGCTCTACCTACTGAGCTATCTAAATATATCAATATCGTTATTAATTAAGTTGATAGTCGTTTTCTGCTTAGTAAAATGGACTCGCGCACTTACTGAAGTCTATTTAGTTTGATCTTTCCAATAAATAGCCTATAGTTATCACATTTTATTTAACAAGCTCGAAACCAACTAAATGGTTAATTTAACCTTTATATTGCACGTTTTAACATTTAAGACGTTCATCAACTCCGTTTTTACTCTAGCGACAAACAGGAAACCCTGTCAAGTGATATTAGGTCCCTCACTGTCAACCAAGCTCCAGCCTCTGTCCCATCGCCGCAATGTAGCATCCTTGTGCTTGTTTTACAAATACTTCAATGGATTATGTTCCGATGAATTGGCTACTCTGGTGCCCCCTCGACGTAAATTCACTAGACTAACTCGATAATCAACTAAATCTCATTCATTCACTGTGGAGGCCCCCAGATGTCGGAGAGCCTTCTACTCAAATAGCTTCTTTCCTCGTGCTGCTGGCCTCTGGAACTCCCTCCCTATGTTAAAAGAATAAAAATTAAAAAGAAATGTAGAAAATCAGATACATTCGAACGAAATTAGAATGGCAGATTATAAAACTGATTAATCGGTAAGACCACGATTTGTACAAAATTTCAAACCGGCAAAGACATGAAGAAATCGAAGAGATAAAATCTACTTCTTTTCTATTGAAAACTTCACATCAAAGGCTAATCAGATTGATAGGGGATGGTTCTCAAAAGATTTAATCGCACTTGTAAACGCCTATAGAATTGATGCCACGTGCTAAAAATGTACAAAGCCAATTGATTGAATAATGAAAGTGAAGGAATCAAAAGGGAAATTGAGGCGTGAAATTCTGCTGTAAAATGGGAAGGATTGGTAGTCTATTTTATCAAGATTAGCAACGCTTGGGTAAGAAATTTAAATTAATTCTTTGAGCATGTTAGGTGTTCTTAAAATTCACATTGCTCTACGCACACGTTTAGAAATTTCAAAGACGGTAAAATCCTGTGAGGGAAAAAAGACATTTCATTTATTACTAGTTTGCCTACGACAACCTATAAAGACAATAAAACGAGACAAGTGACGACAATCTATAACTATAATAGAAGTAATATTGTATCTCAAAACTGTACAAAGCAAATTGATGGTATAATTAAAATGAGGGAATCGAAACCGAGGGAGTTTTAATCGTAGAATAACATCTGAATATTTGGTGGTCTATTTTTTAAGGTAAACAACATTTGGGTTGCTTTAAATTAATTCTAAATTAATTATTTGAGCACGTTGGGTGTTCCTACAATTTCAAGTGTGTTACGTATGCTGTGCAAACGTTTAGAAATTTAAAAGACAATAAATTCTGATGTGAAAAAAGACAGTTCATTTATTAATAGTGTGTCTACGACAATCTATAAAGGCAAGTAACTTATTCATGTAAAACAAAAAAAGAATATGAAGGATTAAATTCTGTCATGGCTTTTTAACTGTTTTGGTGAGGTGTTAAAGCCCATGTGTTTTAACCAGCTAAAAGGGAAAAATATGATCTTAATTGTGTTTTGTGTTTACTACGCAAAAGTGTAAAAAGTCAAATACTTTCAAAAGCACGTGGTGAACAAGGCATTTCCTTTATCAATAATTATAAAGACAGTAAAATAATACAAGTAAAGTCTAAGATTGTATACGCAAATACAGTGGGTTCGGTTGTTGCCATACTTGATTGAGGGCCATGTCATTTGCAGACAATCTTCTGATTGGGTTGTGCCCCCAGATGATTTTATTGTTTTAGTTCCCAAGATCACAGAAAATACGTTTAATCAATTCGAAGGTGCACATTTTGATCATATGATTGGAAAAAAGAGCAGTTTGACATTTGGGATTGAAACTTGATGGAAAAGTCCAGCATTGACTGAAGTTTGTTTATATTAAATATGCTTTGATTGCGAGCTAGGGTTAGGGTTAAGGTTAAGGTTAGGGTTAGAGTTAGGGTTAGGGTAAGGGTTAGAGTAAGGGTAAGGGTTAGGGTTAGGGTTAGGGTTAGAGTTAGGGTTAGGTGATTGCGAGCTAGGGTTAGGGTTAGTGTAAGGTTATTGCGAGCTAGGGTTAGGGTTAGGGTTAAGGTTAGGGTTAGGGTAACGGTTAGGGTAAGGGTTAGGGTTAGAGTTAGGGTTAGGGTTAAGGTTAAGGTTAGGGTTAGAGTTAGGGTTAGGGTAAGGGTTAGAGTTAGGGTAAGGGTTAGGGTTAGGGTTAGGGTTAGGGTTAGGGTTAGGGGATTGCGAGCTAGGGTTAGGGTTAGGGTTAGGTGATTGCGAGCTAGGGTTAGGGTTAGGGTAAGGTTATTGCCAGCTAGGGTTAGGGTTAGGGTTAAGGTTAGGGTTAGGGTAAGGGTTAGGGTAAGGGTTAGGGTTAGAGTAAGGGTTAGGGTAAGGTGATTGCGAGCTAGGGTTAGGGTTAGGGTTAGAGGATTTAAAGCTAGGGTTAGGGTTAAGGTTAGGATTAGGGTAAAGGTTAGGGTAAGGGTTAGGGTTAGAGTTAGGGTTAGGGTAAGGTGATTGCGAGCTAGAGTTAGGGTTAGGGTTACAGGATTGAAAGCTAGGGTTAGGGTTAGGGTTAAGGTTAGGGTTAGGGTAAGGGTTAGGGTAAGGGTTAGGGTTAGAGTTAAGGTTAGGGTAAGGTGATTGCAAGCTAGGGTTAGGGTTAGGGTTAGAGGATTGAAAGCTAGGGTTAGGGTTAGGGTTAAGGTTAGGGTTAGGGTAAGGGTCAGGGTAAGGGTTAGGGTAAGAGTAAGGGTTAGGGTAAGGGTTAGGGTTAGAGTTAAGGTTAGGGTAAGGTGATTGCGAGCTAGGGTTAGGGTTAGGGTTAGAGGATTGAAAGCTAGGGTTAGGGTTAGGGTTAAGGTTAGGGTTAGGGTAAGGGTCAGGGTAAGGGTTAGGGTTAGAGTAAGGGTTAGGGTAAGGTGATTGCAGGCTAGGGTTAGAGGATTGAAAGCTAGGGTTAGGGTTAGGGTTAGGGTTAAGGTTAGGGTTAGGGTAAGGGTTAGGGTAAGGGTTAGGGTTAGAGTTAGGGTTAGGGTAACGTGATTGGGAGCAAGGGTTAGGGTTAGGGTTAATGTTAGGGTTAGGGTAAGGGTTAGGGTAAGGGTTAGGGTTAGAGTTAGGGTTGGGGTAAGGTGATTGCGAGCTAGGGTTAGGGTTAGGGTTAATGTTAGGGTTAGGGTAAGGGTTAGGGTAAGGGTTAGGGTTAGAGTTAGGGTAAAGGTAAGGTGATTGCGAGCTAGGGTTAGGGTTAAGGTTAAGATTAGGGTTAGAGTTAGGGTTAGGGTAAGGGTTAGAGTTAGGGTAAGGGTTAGGGTTAGGGTTAGGGTTAGAGTTAGGGTTAGGGTTAGGTGATTGCGAACTAGGGTTAGGGTTAGGGTTAGGTGATTGCGAGCTAGGGTTAGGGTTAGGGTAAGGTTACTGCGAGCTAGGGTTAAGGTTAGGGTTAAGGTTAGGGTTAGGGTAAGGGTTAGGATAAGGGTTAGGGTTAGAGTAAGGGTTAGGGTGAGGTGATTCCGAGCTAGGGTTAGGGTTAGGGTTAAGTTTAGGGTGAGGGTAAGGGTTAGGGTAAGGGTTAGGGTTAGAGTTAGGGTAAGGGTAAGGTGATTACGAGCTAGGGTTAGGGTTAAGGTTAAGGTTAGGGTTAGAGTTAGGGTTAGGGTAAGGGTTAGAGTTAGGGTAAGGGTTAGGGTTAGAGTTAGGGTTAGAGTTAGGGTTAGGGTTAGGTGATTGCGAGCTAGGGTTAGGGTTAGGGTAAGGTGATTGCGAGCTAGGGTTAGGGTTAGGGTTAGAGAATTTAAAGCTAGGGTTAGGGTTAAGGTTAGGATTAGGGTAAGGGTTAGGGTAAGGGTTAGGGTAAGAGTTAAGGTTAGGGTAAGGTGATTGCGAGCTAGGGTTAGGGTTAGGGTTAGAGGATTGAAAGCTAGGGTTAGGGTTAGGGTTAAGGTTAGGGTTAGGGTAAGGGTTAGGGTAAGGGTTAGGGTAAGAGTTAAGGTTAGGGTAAGGTGATTGCGAGCTAGGGTTAAAGTTAGGGTTAGAGGATTGAAAGCTAGGGTTAGGGTTAGGGTTAAGGTTAGGGTTAGGGTAAGGGTTAGGGTAAGAGTTAAGGTTAGGGTAAGGTGATTGCGAGCAAGGGTTAGGGTTAGGGTTAGAGGATTTAAAGCTAGGGTTAGGGTTAAGGTTAGGATTAGGGTAAGGGTTAGGGTAAGGGTTAGGGTTAGAGTTAGGGTTAGGGTAAGGTGATTGCGAGCTAGAGTTAGGGTTAGGGTTAGAGGATTGAAAGCTAGGGTTAGGTTAAGGTTAGGATTAGGGTAAGGGTTAGGGTAAGGGTTAGGGTAAGAGTTAAGGTTAGGGTAAGGTGATTGCGAGCTAGGGTTAGGGTTAGGGTTAGAGGATTGAAAGCTAGGGTTAGGGTTAGGGTTAAGGTTAGGGTTAGGGTAAGGGTTAGGGTAAGGGTTAGGGTAAGAGTTAAGGTTAGGGTAAGGTGATTGCGAGCTAGGGTTAGGGTTAGGGTTAGAGGATTGAAAGCTAGAGTTAGGGTTAGGGTTAAGGTTAGGATTAGGGTAAGGGTTAGGGTAAGGGTTAGGGTAAGAGTTAAGGTTAGGGTAAGGTGATTGCGAGCTAGGGTTAGGGTTAGGGTTAGAGGATTGAAAGCTAGGGTTAGGGTTAGGGTTAAGGTTAGGGTTAGGGTTAGGGTAAGGGTAAGGGTAAGGGTTAGGGTAAGAGTTAAGGTTAGGGTAAGGTGATTGCGAGCTAGGGTTAGGGTTAGGGTTAGAGGATTGAAAGCTAGGGTTAGGGTTAGGGTTAAGGTTAGGGTTAGGGTAAGGGTTAGTGTAAGGGTTAGGGTAAGAGTTAAGGTTAGGGTAAGGTGATTGCGAGCAAGGGTTAGGGTTAGGGTTAGAGGATTTAAAGCTAGGGTTAGGGTTAAGGTTAGGATTAGGGTAAGGGTTAGGGTAAGGGTTAGGGTTAGAGTTAGGGTTAGGGTAAGGTGATTGCGAGCTAGAGTTAGGGTTAGGGTTAGAGGATTGAACGCTAGGGTTAGGTTAAGGTTAGGATTAGGGTAAGGGTTAGGGTAAGGGTTAGGGTAAGAGTTAAGGTTAGGGTAAGGTGATTGCGAGCTAGGGTTAGGGTTAGGGTTAGAGGATTGAAAGCTAGGGTTAGGGTTAGGGTTAAGGTTAGGGTTAGGGTAAGGGTTAGGGTAAGGGTTAGGGTAAGAGTTAAGGTTAGGGTAAGGTGATTGCGAGCTAGGGTTAGGGTTAGGGTTAGAGGATTGAAAGCTAGGGTTAGGGTTAGGGTTAAGGTTAGGGTAAGGGTAAGGGTTAGGGTAAGGGTTAGGGTAAGAGTTAAGGTTAGGGTAAGGTGATTGCGAGCTAGGGTTAGGGTTAGGGTTAGAGGATTGAAAGCTAGGGTTAGGGTTAGGGTTAAGGTTAGGGTTATGGTAAGGGTTAGGGTAAGGGTTAGGGTAAGAGTTAAGGTTAGGGTAAGGTGATTGCGAGCTAGGGTTAGGGTTAGGGTTAGAAGATTGAAAGCTAGGGTTAGGGTTAGGGTTAAGGTTAGAGTTAGGGTAAGGGTTAGGGTAAGGGTTAGGGTAAGAGTTAAGGTTAGGGTAAGGTGATTGCGAGCTAGGGTTAGGGTTAGGGTTAGAGGATTGAAAGCTAGGGTTAGGGTTAGGGTTAAGGTTAGGGTTAGGGTAAGGGTCAGGGTAAGGGTTAGGGTTAGAGTAAGGGTTAGGGTAAGGTGATTGCGAGCTAGGGTTAGGGTTAAGGTTAAGGTTAGGGTTAGGGTTTGGTTTAGGGTTAGGGTTAGGGTAAGGGTCAGGGTAAGGGTTAGGGTTAGAGTAAGAGTTAGGGTAAGGTGATTGCGAGCTAGGGTTAGGGTTAGGGTTAGAGGATTGAAAGCTAGGGTTAGGGTTAGGGTTAAGGTTAGGGTTAGGGTAAGGGTTAGGGTAAGGGTTAGGGTAAGAGTTAAGGTTAGGGTAAGGTGATTGCGAGCTAGGGTTAGGGTTAGGGTTAGAGGATTGAAAGCTAGGGTTGGGGTTAGGGTTAAGGTTAGGGTTAGGGTAAGGGTTAGGGTAAGGGTTAGGGTAAGAGTTAAGGTTAGGGTAAGGTGATTGAAAGCTAGGGTTAGGGTTAGGGTTAGAGGATTGAAAGCTAGGGTTAGGGTTAGGGTTAAGGTTAGGGTTAGGGTAAGGGTTAGGGTAAGGGTTAGGGTAAGAGTTAAGGTTAGGGTAAGGTGATTGCGAGCTAGGGTTAGGGTTAGGGTTAGAGGATTGAAAGCTAGGGTTAGGGTTAGGGTTAAGGTTAGGGTTAGGGTAAGGGTTAGGGTAAGGGTTAGGGTAAGAGTTAAGGTTAGGGTAAGGTGATTGAAAGCTAGGGTTAGGGTTAGGGTTAGAGGATTGAAAGCTAGGGTTAGGGTTAGGGTTAAGGTTAGGGTTAGGGTAAGGGTTAGGGTAAGGGTTAGGGTAAGAGTTAAGGTTAGGGTAAGGTGATTGCGAGCTAGGTTTAGGGTTAGGGTTAGGGTTAGGGTTAGGGTTAAGTGATTGCGAGCTAGGGTTAGGGTTAGGGTTAGTGTTAGGGTTAGGGTTAAGTGATTGCGAGCTAGGGTTAGGGTTAGGGTTAGGGTTAGGGTTAGGGTTAGGGTTAAGTGATTGCGAGCTACGGTTAGGGTTAGGGTTAGGATTAGGGTTAGGGTTAGGGTTAAGGTTCGGGTTAGGGTTAGGGTTAAGTGATTGCGAGCTAGGGTTAGGGTTAGGGTTAGGGTTAGGGTTAGGGTTAAGTGATTGCGAGCTAGGGTTAGGGTTAGGGTTAGGGTTAAGTGATTGCGAGCTAGGGTTACTGTTAGGGTTAGGGTTAGGGTTAGGGTAAAGGTTAAGTGATTGCGAGCTAGGGTTAGGGTTAGTGTTAGGGTTAGGGTTAGGGTTAAGTGATTGCAAGCTACGGTTAGGGTTAGGGTTAGGGTTAGGGTTAGGGTTAGGGTTAAGTGATTGCGAGCTAGAGTTAGGGTTAGGGTTAGGGTTAGGGTTAGGTTTAGGGTTAAGTGATTGCGAGCTAGGGTTAGGGTTAGGGTTAGGGTTAGGGTTAGGGTTAAGTGATTGCAAGCTAGGGTTAGGGTTAGGGTTAGGGTTAGGGTTAAGTGATTGCTAGCTACGGTTTGGGTTAGGGTTAGGGTTAGGGTTAGGGCTAAGTGATTGCGAGCTAGGGTTAGGGTTAGGGTTAGGGTTAGGGTTAGGGTTAAGTGATTGCGAGCTAGGGTTAGGGTTAGGGTTAGGGTTGGGGTTAAGTGATTGCGAGCTAGGGTTACGGTTAGGGTTAGGGTTAGGGTTAGATTTATGGTTACGGTATAGTGATTGCGAGCTAGGGTTAGGGTTAGGGTTAGGGTTACGGTTAGGTGATTGCGAGCTAGGGTTAGGGTTAGAGTTAGGGTTAGGGTTAAGTGATTGCGAGCTAGGGATAGGGTTAGGGTTAGAGTTAAGTGATTGCGAGCTAGGGTTAGGGTTAGGGTTAGGGTTAAGTGATTGCGAGCTAGGGTTACTGTTAGGGTTAGGGTTAGGGTTAGGGTAAAGGTTAAGTGATTGCGAGCTAGGGTTAGGGTTAGTGTTAGGGTTAGGGTTAGGGTTAAGTGATTGCAAGCTACGGTTAGGGTTAGGGTTAGGGTTAGGGTTAGGGTTAGGGTTAAGTGATTGCGAGCTAGAGTTAGGGTTAGGGTTAGGGTTAGGGTTAGGTTTAGGGTTAAGTGATTGCGAGCTAGGGTTAGGGTTAGGGTTAGGGTTAGGGTTAGGGTTAAGTGATTGCGAGCTAGGGTTAGGGTTAGGGTTAGGGTTAAGTGATTGCTAGCTACGGTTTGGGTTAGGGTTAGGGTTAGGGTTAGGGCTAAGTGATTGCGAGCTAGGGTTAGGGTTAGGGTTAGGGTTAGGGTTAGGGTTAAGTGATTGCGAGCTAGGGTTAGGGTTAGGGTTAGGGTTGGGGTTAAGTGATTGCGAGCTAGGGTTACGGTTAGGGTTAGGGTTAGGGTTAGATTTATGGTTACGGTATAGTGATTGCGAGCTAGGGTTAGGGTTAGGGTTAGGGTTACGGTTAGGTGATTGCGAGCTAGGGTTAGGGTTAGAGTTAGGGTTAGGGTTAAGTGATTGCGAGCTAGGGATAGGGTTAGGGTTAGGGTTAAGTGATTGCGAGCTAGGGTTAGGGTTAGGGTTAGTGTTAGGGTTAAGTGATTGCGAGCTAGGGTTAGGGTTAGGGTTAAAGTTAAGGTTAGGGTTAGTGTTAAGTGATTGCGAGCTAGAGTTAGGGTTAGGGTTATGGTTAGGGTTAAGTGATTGCGAGCTAGGGTTAGGGTTAGGGTTAGGGTTAGGGTTAGGGTTAAGTGATTGCGAGCTAGGGTTAGGGTTAGGGTTAGGGTTAGGGTTAGGGTTAAGTGATTGCGAGCTAGGGTTAGGGTTAGGGTTAGGGTTAGGGTTAGGGTTAGGGTTAAGTGATTGCGAGCTAGGGTTAGGGTTAGGGTTAGGGTTAGGGTCAAGTGATTGCGAGCTAGGGTTAGGGTTAAGGTTAGGGTTAGGGTTAGGGTTTGGGTTAGGGTTAAGTGATTGCGAGCTAGGGTTAGGGTTAGGGTTAGGGTTAGGGTTAAGTGATTGCGAGCTAGGGTTAGTGTTAGGGTTAGGGTTAGGGTTAGGGTTAAGTGATTGCGAGCTAGGGTTAGGGTTAGGGTTAGGGTTAGGGTTAGGGTGAGGGTTAAGTGATTGCGAGCTACAGTTAGTGTTAGGGTTAGGGTTAGGGTTAGGGTTCGGGTTAGGGTTAGGGTTAAGTGATTGCGAGCTAGGGTTAGGGTTAGGGTTAGGGTTAGGGTTAGGGTTAGGGTTAAGTGATTGCGAGCTAGGGTTAGGGTTAGGGTTAGGGTTAGGGTTAGGGTTAAGTGATTGCGAGCTAGGGTTACGGTAATGGTACGGGTTAGGGTTAGGGTTAAGTTATTGCGAGCTAGGGTTAGGGTTAGGGTTAAGTGATTGCGAGCTAGGGTTAGGGTTAGGGTTAGGGTTAGGATTAGAGTTAATTGATTGCGAGCTAGGGTTAGGGTTAGGGTTAGGGTTAGGGTTAGGGTTAGGGTTAAGTGATTGCGAGATAGGGTGAGGGTTAGGGTTAGGGTTAGGGTTAGCGTTAGGGTTAGGGTTACAGTTAAGTGATTGCGAGCTAGGGTTAGGGTTAGGGTTAGGGTTAGGGTTAGGGTTAGGGTTAAGTGATTGCGAGCTAAGGTTAGGGTTAGGGTTAGGGTTAGGGTTAGGGTTAGGGTTAAGTGATTGCGAGCTAGGGTTAGGGTTAGGGTTAGGGTTAGGGTTAAGTGATTGCGAGCTAGGGTTAGGGTTAGGGTTAGGGTTAGGGTTAGGGTGAGGGTTAAGTGATTGCGAGCTACGGTTAGGGTTAGGGTTAGGGTTAGGGTTAGGGTTAGGGTTAGGGTTCGGGTTAGGGTTAGGGTTAAGTGATTGCGAGCTAGGGTTAGGGTTAGGGTTAGAATTAGGGTTAGGGTTAAGTGATTGCGAGCTAGGGTTAGGGTTAGGGTTAGGGTTAAGTGATTGCGAGCTAGGGTTACTGTTAGAGTTAGGGTTAGGGTTAGGGTAAAGGTTAAGTGATTGCGAGCTAGGGTTAGGGTTAGGGTTAGGGTTAGGGGTAAGTGATTGCGAGCTACGGTTAGGGTTAGGGTTAGGGTTATGGTTAGGGTTAAGTGATAGCGAGCTAGAGTTGGGTTAGGGTTAGGGTTAGGGTTAGGTTTAGGATTAAGTGATTGCGAGCTAGGGTTAGGGTTAGGGTTAGGGTTAGGGTTAGGGTTAAGTGATTGCGAGCTAGGGTTAGGGTTAGGGTTAGGGTTAGGGTTAAGTGATTGCTAGCTACGGTTTGGGTTAGGGTTAGGGTTAGGGTTAGGGCTAAGTGATTGCGAGCTAGGGTTAGGGTTAGGGTTAGGGTTAGGGTTAGGGTTAAGTGATTGCGAGCTAGGGTTAGGGTTAGGGTTAGGGTTAGGGTTGGGGTTAAGTGATTGCGAGCTAGGGTTACGGTTAAGGTTAGGGTTAGGGTTAAGTGATTGCGAGCTAGGGTTAGGGTTAGGGTTAGGGTTAGGGTTAAGTGATTGCGAGCTAGTGTTAGGGTTAGGGTTAGGGTTAAGTGATTGCAAGCTACGGTTAGGGTTAGGGTTAGGGTTAGGGTTAAGTGATTGTGAGCTAGGGTTAGGGTTAGGGTTAGGGTTAGGGTTAGGTTTAGGGTTAAGTGATTGCGAGTTAGGGTTAGGGTTAGGGTTAGGGTTAGGGTTAAGTGATTGCGAGCTAGGGTTAGGGTTAGGGTTATAGTTAGGGTAAGGGTTAAGTGATTGCGAGCTAGGGTTAGGGTTAGGGTTAGGGTTAGGGTAAGGGTTAAGTGATTGCTAGCTACGGTTTGGGTTAGGGTTAGGGTTAGGGTTAGGGCTAAGTGATTGCGAGCTAGGGTTAGGGTTAGGATTAGGGTTAGGGTTAAGTGATTGCGAGCTAGGGTTAGGGTTAAGGTTAGGGTTAGGGATAGGGTTGGGGTTAAGTGATTGCAGGCTAGGGTTACGGTTAGGGTTAGGGTTAGGATTAGGGTTAGGGTTACGGTATAGTTATTGCGAGCTAGGGTTAGGGTTAGGGTTAGGGTTAAGTGATTGCGAGCTAGGGTTAGGGTTAGGGTTAGGGTTAGGGTAAGGGTTAAGTGATTGCGAGCTAGGGTTAGGGTTAGGGTTAGGGTTAGGGTTAGGGTTAAGTGATTGCGAGCTAGGGTTAGGGTTAGGGTTAAAGTTAGGGTTAGTGTTAGGGTTACGTGATTGCGAGCTAGGGATAGGGTTAGGGTTAGGAATAGGGTTAAGTGATTGCGAGCTAGGGTTAGGGTTAGGGTTAGGGTTAGGGTTAAGTGTTTGCGAGCTAGGGTTAGGGTTAGGGTTAGGGTTAGGGTGAAGTGATTGCGAGCTAGGGTTAGGGTTAGGGTTAGGGTTAGGGTTAGGGTTAGGGTTAAGGTTAGGGTTAGGGTTAAGTGATTGCAAGCTAGGGTTAGGTTTAGGGTTAGGGTTAGGCTAGGGTTAGGGTTAGGGTTAAGGTTAGGGTTAGGGTTAAGTGATTGCAAGCTAGGGTTAGGTTTAGGGTTAGGGTTAGGGTTAGGGTTAAGGTTAGGGTAAAGTGATTGCGAGCTAGGGTTAGGTTTAGGGTTAGGGTTAGGGTTAGGGTTAAGGTTAGGGTAAAGTGATTGCAAGCTAGGGTTAGGGTTAGGGTTAGGGTTAGGGTTAGGGTTAGGGTTAGGGTTAAGTGATTGCAAGCTAGGGTTAGGTTTAGGGTTAGGGTTAGGGTTAGGGTTAAGGTTAGGGTAAAGTGATTGCGAGCTAGGGTTAGGGTTAGGGTTAGGGTTAGGGTTAGGGTTAGGGTTAAGTGATTGCAAGCTAGGGTTAGGTTTAGGGTTAGGGTTAGGGTTAGGGTTAAGGTTAGGGTAAAGTGATTGCGAGCTAGGGTTAGGGTTAGGGTTAGGGTTAGGGTTAGGGTTAGGGTTAGGGTTAGGGTTAAGGTTAGGGTTAGGGTTAAGTGATTGCAAGCTAGGGTTAGGTTTAGGGTTAGGGTTAGGGTTAGGGTTAAGGTTAGGGTAAAGTGATTGCGAGCTAGGGTTAGGTTTAGGGTTAGGGTTAGGGTTAGGGTTAAGGTTAGGGTAAAGTGATTGCAAGCTAGGGTTAGGGTTAGGGTTAGGGTTAGGGTTAGGGTTAGGGTTAAGGTTAGGGTTAGGGTTAAGTGATTGCAAGCTAGGGTCAGGTTTAGGGTTAGGGTTAGGGTTAGGGTTAAGGTTAGGGTAAAGTGATTGCGAGCTAGGGTTAGGGTTAGGGTTAGGGTTAGGGTTAGGGTTAGGGTTAAGGTTAGGGTTAGGGTTAAGTGATTGCAAGCTAGGGTTAGGTTTAGGGTTAGGGTTAGGGTTAGGGTTAAGGTTAGGGTAAAGTGATTGCGAGCTAGGGTTAGGTTTAGGGTTAGGGTTAGGGTTAGGGTTAAGGTTAGGGTAAAGTGATTGCAAGCTAGGGTTAGGTTTAGGGTTAGGGTTAGGGTTAGGGTTAAGGTTAGGGTAAAGTGATTGCGAGCTAGGGTTAGAGTTAGTGTTAGGGTTAGGGTTAGGGTTAAGTGATTGCGAGCTACGGTTAGGGTTAGGGTTAGGGTTAAGTGATTGCGAGCTAGGGTTAGGGTAAGGGTTAGGGTTAGGGTTAGGGTTAAGTGATTGCGAGCTAGGGTTAGGGTTAGGGTTAGGGTTAGGGTTAAGTGATTGCGAGCTAGGGTTAGTGTTAGGGTTAGGGTTAGGGTTAGGGTTAAGTTATTGCGAGCTAGGGTTAGGGTTAGGGTTAGGGTTAAGGTTAGGGTTAGGGTTAGGGTTAAGTGATTGCGAGCTAGGGTTAGGGTTAGTGTTAGGGTTAGGGTTAGGGTTAGGGATAGGGTTAAGTGATTGCCAGCTACGGTTAGGGTTAGGGTTAGGGTTAGGGTTAAGTGATTGCCAGCTACGGTTAGGGTTAGGGTTAGGGTTAGGGTTAGGGTTAGTGTTAGGGTTCAGTGATTGCGAGCTAGGGTTAGGGTTAGGGTTAGGGTTATGGTAAAGTGATTGCGAGCTAGGGTTAGGGTTAGGGTTAGGTTAAGGTTAGGGTTAAGTGATTACGAGCTAGGGTTAGGGTTAGGGTTAGGGTTAGGGTAAGGGTTAGGGTTAAG
>OY744541.1:86208046-86210546 GCA_963556195.1 Sepiola atlantica
GATTACGAGCTAGGGTTAGGGTTAGGGTTAGGGTTAGGGTAAGGGTTAGGGTTAAGTAATTGCGAGCTAGGGTTAGGGTTAGGGTTAGAGTTAAGTGATTGCGAGCTAGGGTAAGGATTAGGGTTAGGGTTAGGGTTAGGGTTAGGGTTAAGTGATTGCGAGCTAGGGTTAGGGTTAGGCTTAGGGTTAGGGTTAGGGTTAAGTGATTGCGAGCTAGGGTTAGGGTTAGGGTTAGGGTTAAGTGATTGCGAGCTAGGGTTAGGGTTAGGGTTAGGGTTAGGGTAAGGGTAAAGTGATTGCGAGCTAGGGTTAGGGTTAGGGTTAGGGTTAGGGTTAGGGGTAAGTGATTGGGAGCTAGGGTTAGGTTTAGGGTTAGGGTTAGGGTTAAGTAATTGCGAGCTAGGGTTAGGGTTAGGGTTAGGGTTAGGGTAAGGGTTAGGGTTAAGTGATAGCGAGCTAGGGTTAGTGTAAGGGTTAGGGTTAGGGTTAGGGTTAGGGTTAAGTGATTGCGAGTTAGGGTTAGGGTTAGGGTTAGGGTTAGGGTTAGGGTTAAGTGATTGCGAGCTAGGGTTAGGGTTAGGGTTAGGGTTAGGGTTAGGGTTAAGTGATTGCGAGCTAGGGTTAGGGTTAGGGTTAGGGTTAGGGTTAGGGTTAAGTGATTGCGAGCTAGGGTTAGGGTTAGGGTTAGGGTTAGGGTAAAGTGATTGCGAGCTTGGGTTAGGGTTAGGGTTAGTGTTAGGGTTCGGGTTAGGGTTAGAGTTAAGTGATTGCAGGCTAGGGTTAGGGTTAGGGTTAGGTTTAGGGTTAAGTGATTGCGAGCTAGGGTTAGGGTTAGGGTTAAAGTACGGGTTAGGGTTAGGGTCAAGTGATTGCGAGCTAGGGTTACAATTAGGGTTAGGGTTAGGGTTAGGGTTAAGTGATTGCGAGCTAGGGTTAGGGTTAGGGTTAGGGTTAGGGTTAAGTGATTGCGAGCTAGGGTTAGGGTTAGGGTTAGGGTTAGGGTTAGGGTTAAGTGATTGCGAGTTAGGGTTAAGGTTAGGGTTAGGGTTAGGGTTAAGTGATTGCGAGCTAGGGTTAGGGTTAGGGTTAGGGTTAGGGTAAGGTGATTGCGAGCAAGGGTTAGGGTTAGGGTTAGGGTTAGGGTTAAGTGATTGCGAGCTAGGGTTAGGGTTAGAGTTAGGGTTAGGGTTAGGGTTAAGTGATTGCGAGCTAGGGTTAGGGTTAGGGTTAGGGTTAGGGTTAGAGTTAAGTGATTGCGAGCTAGGGTTAGGGTTAGGGTTAGGGTTAAGTGATTGCGAGCTACGGTTTGGGTTAGGGTTAGGGTTAGGGTTAAGTGATTGCGAGCTAGGGTTAGGGTTAGAGTTAGTGTTAGGGTAAGGGTTAGGGTTAAGTGATTGCGAGCTAGGGTTAGGGTTAGTGTTAGGGTTAGGGTTAGGGTTAGGGTTAGGGATAAGGTTAAGTGATTGCAGGCTACGGTTAGGGTAGGGTTAGGGTTAGGGTTAGGGTTAAGTGATTGCGAGCTAGGGTTAGGGTTAGGGTTAGGGTTAGTGTTAGGGTTCAGTGATTGCGAGCTCGGGTTAGGGTTAGGGTTAGGGTTAGGGTTAGGGTTAAGTGATTGCGAGCTAGGGTTAGGGTTAGGGTTAGGGTAAGGTTAAGGTTTGGGTTAAGTGATTACGAGCTAGAGTTAGGGTTAGGGTTAGGGTTAGGGTAAGGGTAAGGATTAGGGTTAAGTGATTGCGAGCTAGGGTTAGGGTTAGGGTTAGGGTTAAGTGATTGCGAGCTAGGGTTAGGATTAGGGTTAGGGTTAGGGTAAGGGTTAAGTGATTGGGAGCGAGGGTTAGGGTTAGGGTTAGGGTTAAGTGATTGCGAGCTAGGGATAGGGTTAGGGTTAGGGTTAGGGTTAAGTGATTGCGAGCTAGGGTTAGAGTTAGGGTTAGAGTTAGGGTTGAGTGATTGGGAGCTAGGGTTATGGTTAGGGTTAGGGTTAGGGTTAAGTGATTGCGAGCTAGGGTTTGGGTTAGGGTTAGGGTTAGGGTTAGGGTTAGGGTTAGGGTTAGGGTTAAGTGATTGCAAGCTAGGTTAGGGTAAGGGTTAGGGTTAGGGTTAGGGTTAGGGTTAGGGTTAAGTGATTGCGAGTTAGGGTTAGGGTTAGGGTTAGGGTTAGGGTTAGGGTTAAGTGATTGCGAGCTAGGGTTAGGGTTAGGGTTAGGGTTAGGGTTAAGTGATTGCGAGCTAGGGTTAGGGTTAGGGTTAGGGTTAGGGTTAGGGTTAAGTGATTGCGATCTAGGGTTAGGGTAAGGGTTAGGGTTAGGGTTAGGGTTAGGGTTAAGTGATTGCGAGTTAGGGTTAGGGTTAGGGTTAGGGTTAGGGTTAGGGGTAGAGTTAAGTGATTGCAGGCTAGGGTTAGGGTTAGGGTTAGGGTTAGGGTTAAGTGTTTGCGAGCTAGGGTTAGGGTTAGGGTTAGGGTTAGGGTTAAGTGATTGGGAGCTAGGGTTAGGGT
>OY744541.1:86223046-86225546 GCA_963556195.1 Sepiola atlantica
GTGTTCAGCGTGCATTTTGCAGGAAATTTAAAAAAGAAGCCCCTGAAAGGAAATCCATTGTCAGATGGCATGCTAAATTTGTGAAAGATGGGTGTTTGTCGCCCTTCAACTTCAGAAGATGCAGTTGAGCAAGTTCGGACAGCCTTTCAGCGGAGCCCCCGTAAATCAGTGAGAAGAGCCAGCAGGGAACTTCAGCTTGCTCCAGCAACTGTCTGGCGTGTCTTAAGGAAACGACTGCAAATGGTACCTTACAAGCTCAAGTTGGTCCAAAAGTTGAAGGACACTGATAAGCCACTTCGCCGTGACTTTTGCATTGCAAGAGAAGTCGGAAGATAACGGCTTTGATGACGGGCTTGTTTTTAGCGATGAGGCGACCTTCCATCTGAATGGCAAAGTTAACAAGCATAACACTCGCATATGGGGTACTGAGAATCCTCATGAACTTCTTGAGCACGAGCGAGATTCACCAAAAGTGAACGTGTTTTGTGCAATTTCCAAGAAAGGTGTCTATGGACCGTTCTTCTTTGAAAAGGCAACTATCACTGGTGAATCCTATCTCAACATGCTGGAAGACTGGTTAATGGCTCAGTTGGAACAAGCAGAATCTGATGACTTCATTTTTCAACAAGATGGTGCACCACCACACTGGAGTCTTAGAGTAAGGCAGTTTCTTAACACAAGGCTGCCTGGTAGATGGATTGGGAGATCTGGGCGAGGTGATGACGTTCTCATGCCCTGGCCTCCTAGGTCTCCAGATCTTACCCCGTGTGACTTTTTCCTTTGGGGCTTTGTCAAGCAACAAGTCTATGTGCCGCCCCTTTCAAGAGATATTGACGAACTAAAGGCTCGAGTAACGGCAGTTGTGGGAACCATTGACGTCAATATGCTGGAACGCGTTTGGCAGGAAATGGACTATCGACTAGATGTCTGCCGTGTGACGAATGGTGCTCATATTGAGCAACTTTGAAGATTCCCCACAAAACTTGAAACTTTAACCTTTCCAACGGTACCAATTTCATTTTTCAACTCCTAATAGTTTTTGAGTTATTAAAAACCGTTATGTTCCCAAGACTTTTGAAACACCCTGTATTTTAGTAACGATTCCATGGATGACATTTACGTAACCTAAACCCTAAATAACTACTAAGTTAATTAAAATATTTTATTTCGTGTGCATTTTAATTACAATAAGAATCATAAAACAACAGGAGTGCGATGTTCGGTACTTGTGCAGTTTACGAACCGGGCGGAAATAATAGCGTTATAATTTAGAAACCCGTTCTTAACATGGGGAGATGGGGCTTGATTGATAATTCTGTACTTTCACCTTACCATTTAATCAACAAAAGATACCGTAAAAATTGAATTTAACTTAAAAATCGTATCTAAAAAATAGCCCAGTCCGTAAACTGCATAAGCACCCAATTGTCTTTGCAGACAATTTTCTGTTAAAGTTGTCCCACAGATTATATTATTCTTTAGATAACATGTGAATTAATTCAGAAGTGAATATTTAGAGCTTACCATTTTTCTTATTTTAGCGTGTCCTTGAGGCATATGGCCATACGACATTTTCCTACTTTTTTTTTACACAGTCCTGTGTTCCTGGTTGGACAGCAGAGGACTGACATAACAGCGCTGTATCGCACGTTCGCTCTACATTCGCGGACGGTTTTGAAGACCCTATCCGGTAATAGAAACCTTTAGTAACCCAAGATAGACGTAATCCCTGTCCAGTAATATCTACTACTACCTGCGGATTCTACCAAACACTTTAAAGCCGATCTAAAATACAAGCGATGTCTATAAGCTTAACGAATGCCAGTAGCATATCATTGAATGGCGATAAAAGTTAAAAAAAAAACTGTTGGGTATTCATGACTGAAACTTGGCGGACAAGTCAGACATTGCGTAAAGTTGATTTATACAAAATATGGTTTGATTTCAGGAAGGATTATACATTTTATTAACGATTATATGGGTGGCGTTTTTGGGGGGTCACCTTGTAAAATATACTATGCCAATTAGAATAATTTTGTTCTTTCTTGAGGTTATTATTACAATAACAATCATTCAACAAATGATTAAATAAAAATTAATGATCGCTATGATCATTATCTTGATCATTATCGTTTCCATTTTTGCTTTCCTTTTGTCTAATTTTTATCTGTTATTTGAATCGTTTTTATTCTACAAGGTCTGAACGTATTTCTCCATCTTTTAAGTACACGCCATGAAAATACGAATAGCTACAAAGAAACGACATCAGAATCAATAGGACTGCAACCGGAAGGACAAAATGAGACGGAAGAAGCAATCGAAATTCTGCTTCAGGTAGAAATCACAATGAGGACCAAGATGGCGGAAACAGAACAATATGGCAGTTCGCTAAACAATACATTGAGGATTTTTTCATTTTCTTTTCTTTCTCTTTTTTCTAAATTTATTCATTTCTTTTTTCGTTCCGTTTCTCTTCTTTTTTCTTTTACCCCATGCCTCT
>OY744541.1:86238046-86250546 GCA_963556195.1 Sepiola atlantica
TTCTACTTTTATCCCAACGTTTTCTTTGATTGTAATATTTGTGAGTTTTTTTTTCTGCGAAAAGAAAAAGTAAATTGTGCAATTCTTAAAAGTAGATTCAAATAATCAAACAGTTCCTTCCTCTTAGAACTGCGTTACAAACAGCCATCATAAACAAAGTCCTTTTTATAGGAACGCACATCATGACGGTTCATGCGTTGAGTGCATTAAACAGGGTTTGAGCTTTTTATTTGAAGCAGAATTTTAGATAGAAATTTTGATGCGTGCAGACGAACTAGCTTTTAATTCATATTCGATTTTGGAAATAAAAGAGAAAATTGTAAAACTGTAATTTTCATTGAGAATAAACAAATGTAATTTGGATTATTGGAACTACAGTTTACCAAGACATTTCATTCAAAAAAGAATTCACTACAACAAAAAACTTGTTTTCTTTTATTATGTATTTATTTTCTAAAGTCATTGTTCCCTACACGTGTTTCGCTACCAGAGCAAGGTACTTGCTTGGCAGTTCATCGGGGGAGATATAAAACAAGCAAGCACCTTGCTCTGGTAGCGAAACACGTGTAGGGAACAATGACTTTAGAAAAAAACTTATTTGTTGTGATGAATCCTTTTTTGAATGAAATGTCTTGGTAAACTCTCCAAATATACATATAAATGCTCTGTACTCTATAATCGGGTCTCATCGAGCTTCTTTTTATTGGCCTTGTTCC
This sequence comes from Sepiola atlantica, assembly GCA_963556195.1. Taxonomy (NCBI): domain Eukaryota; kingdom Metazoa; phylum Mollusca; class Cephalopoda; order Sepiida; family Sepiolidae; genus Sepiola; species Sepiola atlantica. Next base: position 86,238,763 of record OY744541.1, read on the forward strand.
GGACTGTAATGAGTATACACTATTCTCAGTGAATCATCAAAATCTCTCTCTTTCTCTCTCTCTCTCTCTCCCTCTCTCTCTCTCTCTCTCTATATATATATATATATATATATATATATATATATATATATTTTGTACGCAAAAATTAATTCATCAATTAGTTTAAAATCTGTATACAAAAATTTATTTATAAATTAATTAATTAAAAAATCTCTCTCTCTCTCTCTATATATATATATATATATATATATATGATATTAAATTATTTTTTAATATTTTACTTACGTACAACGTCGTTTTGAGCTTACCACCCTCATCAGCACAGGGAAATAAAAATCTCAGACGGTCACAATATGTCAGCGTTCACTCAGTCCATGAGGCCACGAGAGATTGTCACGTGATAACGGAGGAATTGAGCCAGATAGAAGTTTACTTTTGTTTTAGTATATATTTATATATTTATACCCAGAAAACGAAATTTGCGTAAGTGTTTTATTAGCCGCCCACGCCGTAGCAATAAATACGAAGTTATCTAACGCACGGTGTAATGCGAAAAATAATTCTAATTAGATTTCTACCGCATTTTCTTTTACCCGTCACCAAGAATAAAGATATATCAGTTTATTTATATACATCGGTGTTTGTCTTCATTCTATCAATAATGACTAATAGAAATAAAACATACGATATAGACTAAGACACGTTTTTCATACGTTATGAAGTACAAATATGGTTTCGCAAGGATCCATGGCGCAACGTATAAAAGTGCTAAGTAATAATCAGTTCTAAGTGACAGTATTCTGGAGATTGAAGGTTCAATACACCTGAAGAAAATCGGAGGTGACATCGGCCGAAACGTTGCGAGAATAACATCCAAGATTTGAACAGTAGTTCGAATAATCCAAATAATACACATTAACACATATTCGTAAGTTATTTAGCATTGCAAATAGATGATTACCATGCATGTCGTGTGGTGCATTACAACTTCTCAGTAGTAATAGTAGTGACTGGAGAGTTCGTCTTGAATTGCATCAGATGTTAAAAATTTCGTCACATGCTGTTACATAACGAGGGCCGTGTTTGAATGGGAAAACTTGAGTGACACTTTTAAGTGTCACAGGTGACCCCAGACGGAAGTTGTGAACCCCCGTGATTTCTGGGGAAAGATATTTTGTGTCTCTTTGTGGAGGGCGGCGTACACATTGACTGGGTGTAGTAATACGAGCTATCCGTCTATCTATCTGTCTGTTTTAATTTCTCCTTTTCTCAAGTAACCATAACCCTTCCTTCTTATGTATTTAGTGGTTGTCTTTCTTTTTAAATAAACCTTTTTATAAATCAACACCGGCGTCCGAGTAGTTTTCTCTCCATGGAGAAACCTTAACCCTAACCTAACCCTAAAACCCTAAACCTAAACCTTTAGCCCTAACCCATCAGTAAGTGAAAGTATAAACATACGAGTTGACAGCTAACATATAATAACAGCATTTCACATTTTGTGTTTTAATAATTCTTTTCTATTATTTTTCCTCACAGTATACATTAGTATTACACAGCATTTGTCTCCACCCCCAAACAATCCCATATAGCGGGATGAAAGAAGATCCCTGAAAGACGTCTGCTCACTTCCGCAGATGAAACCTAAGAAGTCGTCTCTAGCTTTATATCTGTCACGTACTTCCTTTCTTGCCGAACTATATTTTTGCTATGTCACTTTCTTAACACGTTAAATCAAGTCTTTACATTGACTTTGAAGTGAAAAGCGTAATCTACTCACCCAACGCTACACAAACAAGTAAAGTAGTAGACCATGGGCGTCCTTAAAAGCTATCCGGGATGTAAGGGAGGGCGTCACTACTTTCGCATGGTTACTCTATTTATAATGCTGAGTTTTTAGTAAGGGGTCACCAAGTACAATTTTCTTTAAGTCTTTGGTATGACTCGACCAAAGATTGAACCCTGGTTTCTCAGTCAATTAGCGAAACATTGTTACTATTAAACCGGTAAATATCACAGTAAACATGCTGGCATGTGTTGGACAGCTTTTAGAAATGGACTTTAAAACTAACCTTTTTTTAAACCAGATCTTTATCCCTTTTTTTCCTCTCAACTCCATCCTTATCACTTCTTATGTTTTCCTTGATTTTCCCCTGTTAACTGACTTTGCTACCTCAACTGTCCTACATCTACTAACCATCTACTACTATGACTGTTGTTGGTATTCTAGGTATAACTTGTACTCGATTGTTCCTACAATAATCCACATTGTCTGTTCATTCGTTGTTTCTTAAATCAAAGAGAAATGGTTAATTATTTTGATTATTTAAATGCATCGATCATCGATTGGGGGGGGGGCGGTGATTTGGAGAGGGAAAAACATTTCCATTAAGGGTCGCAAGGAAAACAAATGGATGTAAAGTGTTTTTGATTATTGCACAAAGAATTCATTAAGAAATTACTGGAAGAATTCGGTAACAGATTGGATTAATAAAAACTAAAAACGAAACGAAACTAGATTAGAGGCTGTGGATGGGTAGGGGGTGGGGCAAATAACATTGATGAAAGCGGAACAAGATAAAACTCGCAGAGGAAGAAGAGAAAGCAAATTGTTTTAGGGTCGATGAATGAAAGTACTAAGAAAAATCGGGGACACATTTAGTGAAAAAGAAATAAAAACAATTGATTGTGATTGGAAAAGTTTTAAAAAGGGGGTTATTGAGATTAACTAAAATAAGGTGTACGATACTAAATGATATACTGCAATAGTGTTGCATATCCTATATCATATACACGAAGTTAAGCGACGTTCAGCCTGGCCAGTACTAAAATGGGTGACCATTTAGGAATACCAGGTGCTGTATATTCGCTCCGCTTATCTCGGCATTATTTCCAGTTGTCTTAGATAATTTCTTTTCTTTTTAACTTGCGTATATGTACACATAGATGCATATGTGCACATGTCATGCAACTGTTCAATTCGTCTATGAGTTTGCAATTTTCTCGCGAAAGTCAAGTCGTATCGATACGTAGGCACAGACAGTGGCCGACATCCGGGCGTTTACAAGCTCATGAGTCGGCCATCGGCGACCATTTATTGGAGTGCCATTTATGCACTGAGGGATATTCGGATGAGGCATTTACTGTCTGGCACAGGGCTCGCTCGAAGAATCACCTTAAGATTCTCGAAGCGGTCACCATCAACCTACGTAAACCACTCATTCGATAATCCATGATTTTAATTCGCTTTTCAAACGTTGTTCCGATGGATACTACAGCCCATAGACTGGTATTGTCTTGGCCCTTCGGGCTTGATTTACGCCGGTCTATGGGTCTGTCCTGTGTAGTTCTAGGAGGTCCACCCTCCCAGGCTTCGCCTCCCTTCTTTGGGGAGAAGTAAGTTTATTGCTTACTGCCTGAGGCGCCCCCTACCGGGGAATGCTGACAAGGCTTCCCAGGCAATTTTTAATGGCCAGAATGCCCACCTACCGGGCGCTGGCTTTTCGAACCCCACTTTACCGACCCGACCTTGGGTCACATCTTACTTGTGGGAGTAAGATAAAAACTGGCCTTGTGCCTAAACTCCTGGGGAGGTACATTTTTTTTTTTTTTTTTCAAACGTTCTGTTTTAGTCGACGTGAGATCTTGAAAATGTGTCGACTCGAAAGACGTCTTGATTTCACCACCATTTTTTTCTTCTCCTCCATTCTAATTTTTTTTTATATTTTAACCGCTTTACTAAAGTAAGGAAGGAATAATTTATTTCTCGCTTTAGTATTATAGGCCTCTCCGTCCTTGGTAATTATGGCTCCCTCGCCATTATTATTAAAATCAATATATATATATATATATATATATATATATATATATATATATATATATATATATATATATATATATATATATATAATGGCTACCTGATTAGAATTCTATCATCCTATTGCCAGGGGTTGTCTGATTTCTGTTGTTTACTTTTTTTCTCTACGGACTTTGTGCTTGATATAACATCTTTTTAATGCTTTTCATTATAGTCTCTGAAGAACAGCGAGTAATTACTTCAATTGTTGTATTTTATTCGTTACAAAACAATTGTAAAGCCCCGGTTATATATATATTGTGTAGTTCGACGCATTCGTTCATTCAATGATATTTTATTAAATTCTTGCGTCTATGTGATCTGTTCGGCATTCTTACCAATATCTATTCTATATACTTGTTTATATTAATATATATGTGGGTTTCTGCGTTTTAAATTAGGTTTGTGTCGTAGAAATTTGAAAATAAAAAGCAATTTTCAACGACATGATTGATCTTTCTGACTTATTATTATTCGATGAAAGTTTTAATCTTGTTTAAAACCAAAGTCTTTGTCATGAACTCGTGCACTTGGAATAGAATTCGCCTTCTCACTCCACCGCGTGCTTCTTCCGCCATCTTAAATAATAAGTCAACATGGCGTCCAAAATCGCCTTTTTTGGTTTCACATTTCTATGACGCCAACTTCATTTAAAAGTTCCAAAACTGTATTAATACGAGATGGATAGTGATGGTGCTGTCTTTCGGCTTTGGTGTGCCGGTTTCGAGTTCTGTCAGGGCTGGTGCATGACTTTCACTAATACCATTGGGAAAAGTATGAATCCGCTGCAGTAAAAAAAATAGTGGGGCAGACTAGATGTTTAAGTTGTCAACAAATTTAGAAGAAGGAAAACTTCGAAATGACATCGCTTTTTTCCTCTCTGCTTATCCCAACAGTGTTTCGACATGGAATGACGATGAAATAAAAATGTTGTCACCCTATCCATAGTGCCGCGTTTCTTGGTGGCGGTAGATTCTAGTGATAAACTGACTTCATATGAAATATTGCTGCAAAAGTCTTCCAGAAGAGTTTCATAAGCTACAATTTTCACTTATATACACTTTATATGCACTTTATACTGCTTATATGCACTTCATAATGCTCATATTTTCCATCCGTGACAGAGGAGGTGCTGGTTTATTCAAGCCTGAATACCGTATTTACTCTTCTGCAGACAGGTTAGACATGAAGTGAATTTAATGTGGAGGAATTGAAGTCGACCTCTACTGAGGAGCACTCTGTAAGAGTAAAAAAGAATAGCTGAAAACAGACTTGTTGTTATTCTTCTGGTTGGAGTGCTTCAGGTGACCAGCTATAACCTCACCCCCATCCCCTTCCCTAAGATGGAGGTAATGCCTGTGAGGATGGCCTCTCAGTGTGACAATATTACTTGCTTTGGCCTAAGGGGTATATCTTGGGACCGGCAGCAATGTGGCACCATGGCTTTGGACGGCTTTGGACGGCTTTGGACGGCTGGGCGATCTTTATCGGACAGTTGTGACGACGGGACGATGTGTGACAACATGTGCACGTATGTGCAATGTCTCATCCTGTTATGGCCAGTGAGCAATCATCGTCTGACGATAGTCACTGTCATCTGCTTCTGGGACTAGCTAGCCAGCTGTTTGGTCGGGACTGTGACAGGACCAATGGGACCGACAGAGATCGTGCACTTTAGGGCGCACTGGCATGCATCTTGGCGATGATGTGGGGCCCTACGTAGAATTGAGGTAGAGAATTGAGACTAGTATATATCTCCAAGGAATCGGCTATAGAAAAGAAACGGGGAGGATGGCGCCGAAAAGCCTGGTTAGGTTTCTTAAGTTGTCATTGCAATTATCCCCACACAATGGGAAAACATTTACCAGACAGGTGGAATATTGTTAACAGCTTAATCGTCAAATTCTAAAAGAAACATCAACAAGAAAAACCCGTGTAAAGTTGGATGGGCAAGAAGGACGGCCAGAGATAGCCATCTAAGCTGTCATCATTGATTAGGACAAAGGTCCATGTCACAGCGAGAAACCGAGTAATGTGTTTGTTATCACGGCAATGAAATCTAATAGAGAAATTCAAATTATCTGAATCAGTGAAGAGACGCGCCCCCACCACCCAACGAGAAAGAGAGTAAGTCGCTCGTGCGCACCGCCCGACCCCAACGACTCGAGAGAGGAAGAGAGACTCAAGGAGACAGGAGGGGGGCTGAAAGCGTGTCGCAACGAACCTTTTCAATAGGTGTGGACGCGTGGAGACACGGGGAGAAGCAGTTTCCCGGCGGCTGGCAGAGAAGTAAGTCGGACGAAAATCGCCGGAGGAAATAGACCTCTCGCCATCGCCGTTCACTCATAAAGTAAGAGTTCGTTGGCTGTTTGCGAACATTTTCGTGCACTAAGACGACGATGAGTTAGTTAACACAAAAGACATTTTACCAAAACGATAGACTCTAAAATTCAAGTGTAAAATTAATTCTTTCTTTTAATTGTTTTTAATAATTATTTCTTGCCAAAAGGACACCGCCGATGTTTTGTTGAAGTTATTTCTGTTTGTCGATTGTTCTGCTTGAATAACCTTACCTTCACTGGACCAACGAATCTATCCTCAGGAAAGACATCCAGAGGGTTGACTGAACTTTCTATATTATTTGATTTGATTTATTTATCATTGTAATAATTACCATAAACATTGGATGCTTTTCACTTCATCGATTGCCGACGCATCTCGCGACTGGATAACTTTGTCAGTTATTTCAATTTCTCATATCTGGACTGGTACTCATCACCTGGATTAATCTTCAGTCAACCCTCTGGATGTCTATCCTGATTATGTTTTTCAAATTGTATGACCTGGATGGATTGTATAGATTTAACAAAAAAGTATGTTTTTGTGTTGATATATTTGATGTTATATATTTTTATGTATTTTTGTATATATTTTTATATATTTTCAAAGTTTAATTTTATTACCTGTAGTGGTATAACTGCGGTAATGGTCATCTGAGGAGAAGAATTATCTTTGAAAACTCATGAGCTAAGGACTTAAGGATACTTTGCTTGAACTTTGAATTCTAATAAAATTTGATTGAACCTTATTTTATTACTTCATTCTATATTATAATATTAATGCTCTATCCAGTATATTGAGCTTCAGTTTTTATCCGGATGTCTCACTAATTATAAGATATTAGTTGACGCTTATATCTTTTGTTGGATTGCTTCATATATATATATATATATATATATATATATATATATATATATATATATATATATATATATATATATATATATATATATATAATAATTATTCATTATTATTATATAGAAGTACTTTTATCTTTATTATTGTTATATGACAGTAAAGAGACTTATTATTTTACCATCTAATTTACATCGTGTGTGGTGTGTACCAATGCAAGCATGATATTTGTTGCATTACTAAAATAAGTCTCTTTAATTCAAAATTATTATCATCATCATCATCATCATCATCATCATCATCATCATCATCATCATCATCATCATTCTTATTATTATTATCATCATCATCATTATTATTATCATTATCATTATTATTATTATTATTATTATTATTATTATTATTATTATTATTTACTCACTAGGAGTTATCACACTGGTCATCGTCAGTGATCGCCCACTGCCAACAACCTGTGGTATTCCCTGGAGTCTGAGTGACAACAAGTCTCCTCAGACTTCCAGTATGCTCCTCTTTTCGTTCATCATCGCTGATGACCTTGCGGTATCGCAACAGCCACCTACCACCGATTTCCCGCTGATAAGGGCCATTGGTCCCCTCTGGGGCCCGAGTGGCAACAAGCCTCCCCAAGGTCCCAGAGCTGTCCGCGCTCTTCCAGTGGAGGTCTGGTTTGCACTTTCCCTCCTCGACCCTCTGTCCATAATGTTCGTGGTGTCAGCCTATGCTTGCGCCTCTATCGTGCGGTTGTATTTTTCCCGGTTCTGTTGTCTTGTGCTTCCATGTGTTTGTTCTCCATTCGTTGATTATGTGGGTTGGTTTCCGCATTCGAGGACATTTCTCAGGATTGTAGCTGTTTTGATCATTATTGTCCTTTGTATGGTCTCAGTTATCCCTTTGATTCCTATTTCTCCTAGTCTTTTCTCCATGTTTTTGGGGACTGTTCCTAGTCTCCTACGATTATTGGTGTTATACTGACTTTCTTCATGTTCCATATTCCTTTCAGTTCTCTGGCAAGTTCAGTATATTTGCTTCTTTTTTCCGTCTCTTTGATCTTCACTCTGTGGTCCGCTGGAACAGCAAAGTCTACGATTTTGCAGGATTTTTCTTTCTTGTTGATTATTATCATATCCGGTCTCCTTGCTGTTATGGGGTTGTCTGTTTGTACATTCATATCCCATATCATTTTGTGTTTTTCGTTTTCTAGTACAGTTTCTGGTTTGTGTTTGTACCGTTTTTTTGCATATTCGAAATTCAGTTGTTTGCACATTTCCCGGTGTACTTCTTTCCCCACGCTGTCATGTCTGTTCTTGTATTCCTTTTGGGCTAGCTTGCTGCATTCACTTATTATATGATTTATCGTTTCGTCGCTTTGTCCACACAATCGGCATTTGCTGTTTTCCTGGGTTTTATCTATCTTTGCTTTAATAAAGTTTGTCCTAATCGCATTGTTCTGTGCGGCCGTCAGCAGAGATTCCGTTTCTCTGTTCAAGTGTCCTTTTCTTAGCCATGCCCAGCTGTTTTCATTGACTTCATCGCTTGTGAGTCTTATAAAGCGTCCATGTAGTTGTTTTTCTTCCCATTTTTCCTTTCTTGTCTTTTTGTTTCTGGGTTCAGTGCTTTCGGAGTTGTTTGTTGGGCTGGTGTCTCTTGCTGTGGTGATCAGTCTTTCCGTGTTCTGGGTTACATATTTCTCCATCTCTTTTTTGGTGTCTTCCACACAGTCTTCTATACTTACCAGTTCTCTACCTCCTTAATTTCTTTTCATGTAGAGTCTGTCCGTATCGTCTTTTGGGTGCAATGCATTGTGCATGGTCATTAGTTTTCTAGTCCTCTGGTCAAGGTACCTGAGTTCTTCTTTGGTCCAGCCTATGAATGGTCCAGAGTATCTTATTAGTGATACAGCCCATGTGTTTATCCCTTTTACTAGGTTTCTGCTATATAGTTTAGTTTCTAAGAGTTTCCTTGTTCTTCGTAGATATTCTTTTCCAATCTTCTCTTTCATTTCTGTATATTTGATTGTGTCTGCTTCCAGAACTCCCAGGTATTTATAACTATCTTGTTCTCCTAGCGCCCTCATCTCCTCTTGGTTGGGGAGTTCTATGCCTTCTGTCGTCTCCAGTTTTCCTCTTTTAATCTCTAGTAGTGCACATTTTTCTATTCCAAACTCCATTTGGATATCCTGGCTGAATATCCTGGTTGTATTTATCAGCTTTTCCAGTTCTTTTTTGTTTTTTGCAAACAGTTTAAGGTCATCCATGTACATCAGGTGGTTTATTCTTTGTTCTGTATCCGTAAACCTGTATACAGCATCACACTTTCTGAGTATGTAGTTGAGTGGCATCATGGCTATTATAAACAATAGTGGTGATAGAGAGTCTCCTTGAAAAATGCATCTCTGTATTTTTATCTCAGACTGGTGTTGTCCTCCGGCTGTCAGTTTTAGTCTCTATGTTTCCATTGCTTTCTGGATGAGATTAATAATCCTGTCTGGTATCTTGTATATTTTTAAGCATTCAGTTATCCATGTTTGGGGGATTCTGTCGTAGGCTTTCTTGAAGTCAATCCATGCCATGGTTATGTTCCCTTGTCTGCTCTTCACCTCCTTCAGGGTCTTTTGATCAATGTATAGTAGATCCTGTGCCCCTCTTTGTCCTTTCCGGCATCCTTTTTGTTCCTCGGGGAGCAGTCCACGTTTGTCCAGGGATTGGTAAATTTGTTCTCTCAGTTGTGCTGTGAGAATTTTCCACATTATTGGTTGACATGTTATCGGTCTGTAGTTTCTGGGAGTTGTTCCCTTTTTGGGGTCTTTTTGTATTAATGCTTTTCTTCCTTCCGTCATCCATTCTGGTACGTCTGTTTTGCGGATACATCCACTCAGTTTCTGCGCTAGTCTTTCGTGCAGGGTCGTGAATTTTTAAAACCAGTATGCATGTATTCCATCGTGGCCTGGTGCTCTCCAGTTTGCCATTTTTCTTAGGGTTTTCTTGATCGTTTCTTTGTTAATTTCTGTTTCGGTTCCTTGTTCGATTTTCTGCAGTTCATCTTTCATGTTTTTCAACCATTGGGCATTCTTGTTGTGCTTTTTTGGTACTTCCCATATCTTGCTCCAGAATTGTTTTGTTTCTGTTGGGTTCGGTTGCTCTGTCGTTGTTTTTTCTCCATTTACGTTTTTGTAAAACTGTCTTTCATTGTTTTCAAAGGTCCTGTTCTGTTTGCTCTGTTCTGATTTGTACCTGTATTGTCTCAGTCTTCCTTCTATTGCTGCTATCTTTTGTTTTATTTCTTCATGTTTCTCATTTAGTTTTTCCTTGCGTTTCTGATTTTTGCTTCTTAATCGTTTCATGTCCTCCTTTCTTCTGTTCACTGTTTAAGCTTCTTTCCGAAGTTTGGTGATCTGGGTTTCCAGTTTGATTTCCCATCCAGGTTTTGTCGGTCCTCTCTTTTGTCCATTCTCTTCGTTTCTTAGTTTCATACTTACCGATTTTGCCCCTGCATATATCAGATTGTTTAAGTCTGTAATAGTTTCTGTTGGAATGTGTGTGAGGAGTCTGTTTACTCTTTCTGTTTCTGCTTTTAACTTCTTCGCTACGTCATTCCTGAGAGATGGGAGTTTTGTTTTGTTTTCTAACATGTATCGTCTAATGTTCTCCACTTCACTTGCTTCTTTTTCGTTGAGTTCTATCTCAGCAGGTTCTGTGGTTCCGCAGTCTTCAATCTCTTCAGTTTCAGTGTGTATGTTTTGCCCGTCCTCTTCCTGTGGTTTCTCCTTCGGTGGTGTATCTTGCTCCGTTTCGCCATTAACCTTCTGTCTGATTTCCGTATTATCATCATCATCATCATCATCATCATCATCATCATCATCATCATCATCATCATCATCATCATCATCATCATCATCATCATTATTATTATTATTATTATTATTATTATTATTATACAAAAGTAATATTATACTTTACTAATCTTATATAAATGTAAAGGATTCTTTTTCACGTTACTGAAATGATATGTTTGACTTCCGGTAAGGAAAGCGCATTCTATCAATATTGGCAATAATAATTCAGGGGAGATAACTCGGATAATTATGTTATAACATAGGTAAATATCCTTAAACTCTCTGAGAAATGTAAGTAAAATCACACACTGATGGCGGAAGTCATTGCTAGAGAATTTTGATGAATTACTAGTCTCTCTCTACTCTATCGTTATTTTCACGGCCCGTGCTCGACTGAGCCTCGACTATGGTCCCGTTGGAAAATATTCACAAGAAAAAACTTGTCTAGCTACAACCACTATCAATAAATTCTCTTTCTCTCTTTGTGTTCCTAGAGCTATGCGAAACTTTCCTGGGAAAAGTTTATTTCCGAGAATCGCCTGTCTGTGAAACACATTGCGACGGGGCTGCTTCCCGGTTGACTATAGCATTGCCGTTTTCAATTCCAATGTAAACACATTTTGTTGAGCTGTCTTCTTAAATAGTCACTTTCTGACCAGTTACGTCCATCGTTACTAATCACCTTCGGTGTTTCACTGCCCACATGTCAAACTCAATAACCCTTATCCTCGAGTGGCCTGCGGGCCTTCATAAGTGGTGACTCGATTGAAAAAGAAAAGGTTTACGCCGGTAGGTTTGGTCTGTCACGCTATAGTTTCAACATTTTACTTGGTCTGCCAAGTTTAAGTTTAAAATATTATTTTTAGAAGCGTCCACACAT
>OY744541.1:86255546-86275546 GCA_963556195.1 Sepiola atlantica
TTTTTCTCATAATATTTAACAGAACAGTATTTTAGGTCCAAAAACGAGTCGCCAACTTAATAGGTCCTTCACTATCCACCAAGCTCCAGCCCCTGTCCCATCGTCGCATTGTTGCTTCCTTGTGCCTGTTTTACAAATCCCATCCATACACTGTGGAGATCCCCAGATGCCGAAGAGCTTTCTACTCTAAAAGCTTCTTTCCTCGTGCTGTTGGACTCTGGAACTCCCTCTCTGCTCCCTGACATTACTGACATGCTAAAATGTGAAACTAATGTAAACAGATATCTCGCTGCGCAGCTCCTAAATTAGGTTGACCCCCTAAAAACCTTCACCCCTTTTTCTAGGTAGCCCGTTACGTCTACAGTGGCGGCCTGCCTTGTTTGGTGTGAACTATGTTATATATATATATATATATATATATATATATATATATATATATATATATATATATATATATATATATATATATATATAGTTTGTCTGGGAATTTAAACTGCATTTTACATTTTTTTTTTAATGACTCAAAGCTTCTTTAGACTATATATATATATATATATATATATATATATATATATATATATATATATATATATATATATATATAATTTAATTTTAATTAACCCCAAACAAGGCATATTGTCACTGATACGCAAAGGGCTACTGTGGATTAGGGGTCAGATCTATAGGCGGCATCCTAAGTGAGTTGAGCAGCGAGATGTTTGTTGATATTACATTTAAATTTCGGCATGTCAATACAATCGGGGAAACGGGCAGCAAGGAGGGAATTCCAAAGTTCGAGGAAATAAGCTATGAGAGTAGAAACAGTGAATGGCTGAGATTTGGCTGATTGTAGAGTTTTTCAGGTGTATTTACGTCGAGGGGGGCACCAGAGCAGCAAGTTCGTTGGAGCACATTCCATTGAAGTACTTGTAAAACAAGCAGAAGGATGCAACATTGCGGCGATGGAACAGAGGCTGCAGCTTGGTAGAATGTATGGGACCTATTAGATTACATACTCTTTTTTGTAGACCCTGTTTTGGAGTGAGAGACTAGTTGATGATGCAGCAGCCAATATGTGACAATGGTGGCCTTGTAGAGATATAGGATACTGGCAAGTGTGAGAAGTTTTCTAGTCCGGTAGAGGGAGTCCACTTTCTTTTTTGTGTAAAGGATATTTTTCGGATTCATTTGAGACAGCGGGGGTTGTCTGACTTGCTACTTGCTTCCTCATGCCCCTCACATAAAGAAAAGAAATATACCGTTGACTTTCCGAATTCATTTTAGACAGCGTGGGTTGTCTGATTTTCTCACCCCCTCCCTCCCGCAACATGAAATGATTTCGTCCGCAGGCTTGAAAAAGGCACGTTTTTTACTCGCTAACTTTACTGCCACGGACCGAATATATTATGTTTATTTAAAAATATACAATTTATAGATCGGAGGATTCAAAATAATTTTTACTTATAATATTTCACAGTATTTCAGGTCTTAGTGTTTGTCCCGGGCATCGCTAGGTTACCCTAAACGTCACTGCCTGTTCCTACCAGTTTTATCATCCCATTTTGAAGCAGCGAGGAAGCCATTTATAATTCGCGTTTATAAACTTCAGGATTAAATAATTTATGTGTCTACCATTTTGTCTTGACGAGCGCATAAAACACTAGCAATTTCTCAAAGCCAGCCTCGAATTATCCTTCGGGGTTGGTAGACAAGTAAGTATCAGATTGTGGCGGATGAATTCATTAGTGATGCGTAGACGAGGGAAAGAGAAAAGGCGCGGCGGAAGTACACTTAATCAAATCACAGCCCGCGCGTCGTTGTTAGGCTCGTCTGAAAATAGTCCGTGTATTACTTTCTTACTCTGCCAAGGCCAAATAAGGTCGGACGGGTCGTTGTCTGACTTAAAGCGAAATATGTCCGCTTGTATACCCAAGCATCTTGGCTCCCGAGGGTCTGGGTTGAGCCGGAGATCGAAGGACAGATAATCAATCAATCACTAATATAGATCGCCTGCTGCAATTCGATCGCATTGAGCGCATTCAAGGATGAGGTCAAAGCCGTAGCGGTGTTAAGAAATGAACAAAAAAGGTGATGGTTTGATGCGAGAAGCCATTGTGTTGGTTATGGTGGCGTAGCTAAAGTAGGCAGGGTTGCGGCCATCGAATACGGCGGTTCAAAGAACTGTCTATAGACAAGACAACCATAGAAATTAATCGCTACTGACGGGATATGTTTTTGCCGTTTCTACTTGAAGTAAGAGACGAGGAATTTGAAGGTTGAAAAACGAATATAAAAATCAGAAATGAAGAGAAAAATAATTCATTTCTTTTATTGAAAAAAAACCATCATACTATAATGTAGATTTTGTGTCTGTCTGTAACAGATTATAATAAATCGTATTATTATTTTCCAGAATCACGCTGTCAAATAGCGCGCGTGATTTACATTTTATATCGGTGTATTTATTTAATTTTAAAGCCGTTTTATATGTTTAACGTAATTTTAAAACAGCTAATCGTTTTCTCAATATCCAGATAATTTAATTTAGTAAAATATAAAAATATAGAACTGCGCAACCAAGAGGAGATGAGGGCGCTAGACGAACAGAACAGCTGTAAATATTTGTGAGTTCTGAAAGTTGACACCTTTAAATCTACGGAAATGAAAGAGAAGATTTGGAAAGAGTATCTGAGAATAACAAAAAAAAACTCTTAGAAACGAAATTATGTAGCAGAAACTTAGTAAAAGGAATTAACACCGGAGCAGTATCACTAATAATATACTCTGGACCATTCATAGGCTGAACTAAAGTAGAACACAGGTATCTTGACCAGATGACTAGAAAAGTAATGACCATGCACAACGCACTACACCAAACTTACGCTTTATTGGTTATCCGTGATGTAAATGTAGAGAAACATCTGAAAAAAAAGAAAAGTTGCCCAAGATCCAAAATGACAGAAAATGAAAAAATGAAAATAATTTATTTCTTTGATTATGAATAGACATCATTTGAAATTTCGTATCTTTATTTCACATCTAAAACAATTATATATATATATATATATATATATATATATATATATATATATATATATATATATATATATATATTTGTTATATATATATGTATATATATATATATATATATATATATATATATATATGTTTCGTCCTTTATAATCGGCATAGAGATATAACTATTCACTACTGGTCGCGTGATTGGAAACATCGGGCTCAGAGTATGTTACAACTCAAATTCCGACATCTAGAACCACTGGGTCACCGCTAATAACTATGCTGACGAGTCCCGATTAAAGGACGAAACGTATACGTACATAGAGAATAAACACAAAAAAATGATATATATATATATATATATATATATATATATATATATATATATATATATATATATATATATATATAATGAGATAGGTGTTACTACAGTTAGAAGCGCCGTTGAAATGATAACTTGACGCGAAATTTTTTTTTCAAATAAAATATTTATTAAATCATTTATTTTTAAATCCAAATTTTCGGTTTTATAAACCCTAATCATGGTAATATAGACAATATTTTTCTGTTTTTTTTCCCCTTTTTTTTTCATGGTCGAGGTTTTCCGGCGTAGCCGAAGATCGGCGATTTATTAGTGTCTCGTTGAAGAGATTGTTTTTTTGTTAATGCTCGATATCTGTAGTGAAAAGCGCTAGAGCGCGTGTGTACAATAATGACATGGGTGTTACCACAGTTAGAAACGCCTTTGAAATAATAAATTTGAAACTTGAGAAACCAGACACCTTGACGCAAGATTTTTTTTCAAATAAATGAAATATTTATTACATTTATTATACATAATGTATGTGTATTTAGGCAGCATTTTCTCATTTATGCAAACATTGTTAAAAATAACAGAATTCGTTTGTTTAATTATGCCTTTTTAAATGTAAAAAATTTTTTTCTGATAGTCTTTTTTTGTATTAGAATAAAAAAATGTTCCATAGGTTTCACGAACGTTTTCGATTCTTCTAAGGATGATTCGACCAAGAATCGAAAACGTTCGTGAAACCTATGGGACATTTATTAATTTTGATGATTTTAATACAAAAAAGACCATCGGAAAATTTTTTTAAATAAAAAAGGGTATGATTAAACAGACGAATTCTGTTATTTTTTAACAATGTGTGCATAATTGAGAAAATGCTGCATAAATACACACAATTCAAGTATATATATATGTATATAGATATATATATATATATATATATATATATATATATATATATATATATATATATAGAGAGAGAGAGAGATAGATAGATAGATACATGTATATATATACATGTATACATATACATGTATATATATATATACACACATGTATATATACATGTATATATAACATGTATATATATATATACATGTATACACACACACACATACACACACACACACATACATATATATATATATATATATATATATATATATATATATATATATATATATATATATGTATATATATAATGATTCAAATGATGGAGTACAAAGTAACACTGATGCGATGATCGATAGGTTTAAAATAAATCCGAAAATAACAAACTTCTCGGAAGATAAAGAATAAACAGCATTTAATGAGTAGACAGTGTTTTATCGGATTTTTCCGTTTTCCGAAAACTTCTTCGAAAGAAAACCGCCTCATTTCGGATTCAGTCGATTCAAGTAATTCCATTGAAATCGTTTTGGTCACGAGTTTGAGATTTCGGTTTTCTGATTCATCCGCTCTTTCATTGACGCCATCTTTTTCTTCTTTTTTTTATTCTTCTTTCTTTCTTTCTTTCTTTTAGTTCCCGCCTTTTATTTTTTTATTTTCATTCTCTTCTTCTTCTTCTTCTTCTTCTTCTTCTTCTTCTATTAATTTTTTTCTTTTTTTCTTTTAGTTCCCGCTTTTTTTTTGTATTTTCATTCTCTTCTTCTTCTTCTTCTATTAATTTTTTCTTCTTTCTTTTAGTTCCCGCCTTTTATTTTTTTATTTTCATTCAATTCTTCTTCTTCTTCTTCTTCTTCTTCTTCTTCTATTTATTCTTTCTTTCTTTCTTTTAGTTCCCGCCTTTAATTTGTTGTATTTTCATTCTCTTCTTCTTCTTCTTCTTCTTCTTCTTCTTCTTCTTTTAGTTCCCGCCTTTTATTTTTTGTATTTTCATTCTCTTCTTCTTCTTCTTCCATTTATTCTTTCTTTCTTTCTTTTAGTTCCCGCTCATTTTTTCTGGGCTTTCTCCGGTTGATATCGACTACCTGCCTTTGTTTTTCATTTAGTTGTTCTCCTTCGTCGGCTTTATTTGATTACGAACGGTACGTCTGTCTGTCTGGTCTGAAGATAATGAATTTAAGTTCAGGTTTTATTTACCACTTTAGGGCATTTTAATCGAGTGGATCATCATCATCATCATCATCATCATCATCATCATCATCATCATCATCATCATCATCATCATCATCATCATCATCAACAACATCTATATAATAAAAGTGAACGTATGTGTGTCCGGCTCGCTTCAATAATGACGTACGTCAAATTTAATTTTATGAACAAAGAAGGCGCTGCTTAATTTAAATGATAACTGATTATAATAAAAAAGAAAGGAAGGATTAATCACGTCTGCAAATGTTATTTTTGTTAAAATCAGAAGCTGAGAATTAATCTTAATAATAAGTGATGATAATAAAAACGGAGCGAAAGAATTTTGTTCATATTTTATGTCGACTCAAAAATATTACGTTCTTCTTTATATTATTATTATTATTATTATTATTATTATTATTATTATTATTATTATTATTATTATTATTATTATTATTATTGTAACTCCCTACGAGTTGTCACACATGTCGTTATCACTAATTGTAACGGTGGTGTTCCCTGGATTATGAGTGACAACAAGTCTCCTCAGATTTCCAGTACTCTCCATCTCTTTCGATACCTATTGCAAATGACTTTGCGTTATCACAACAGATGATTGCAATTGATTTCTCGCTGGCAACGACATTTGGTCTTTTCTGGGATTTGGGTGGCAATAAGCCTATCCGAGGTCCTAAATCTCTAAGTTCACCCCTAAAGGGCTTATGAGAGCCAAACCCGCTTAGAAATATATCTTAGTTTTATGAAATTCAACACACACACACACACTATATATATATATATATATATATATATATATATATATATATATATATATATATATATATATATATATATATATATATGAGAAAGGAAGGATGAGGGTAATCCGACGTAATGGGAAATGAAAACGGAAAAAACAAAAGATGTTTTTTATGTATTCATCAACGTTTCGTCTTTATTTGTAAGACTTCCTCGGGATGATAATTTTAAGAAAAATGTCATACAAGTACATAGAAATATTGGGTTGACATGATGGGTTAATGAGAATAAGTAGTAGCCACTACTGGAAGCGCAGGACCAAGGTCCGGGCTGAGAGAAGTCGGTGGCAGAGTGTGAAATGAATGTGGATGACTGTGAGTGAAAAAGGTGAGGGGTGGGAGTGTTAGTGAATTTGTCTTAGGGTGGGAGAGAGGGGAGGGGGTGCTGAGGTTTTTGTTGTGGTGAGGTGTAGCATAGATTTTGAGGGGCTGGGGAAAAAGAAGAGGAGGGTAGGCTCTGTGTTTTTGGTGTGTAGTGTCATAGTTTTAGAAAAAGATTTGAAGAAATGAAGATAATTGGAAGTGGGCGGGGTGGGGTGGGGGTAAGAGTGTGAATAAAGTAGTCGAAAGGGTGAGATGGGTGAGGGGGAGAGGGGATATTTTGTTGTGGTTTGGTTTGAAATTTTTGGAGAGTAGGAGTATTTGACCAGCTGGCTATGTCAGGAATGTGTGAATATAAGTAAATTAGAAGGAATGTGTTGAAATCTGCTGTGAACATGACAATAAAGTGAAGGAAAAGAAAGAGAGGAGAAAAGTGATATTAATTTTGGTGAGAAATAGGTGCAATGTAGTTTTGTGCAGGCAGTTTTGATGGTTTGAAATTAAATTGAGGGTAAAAGGGGTTTTAATATCTAAATATTTGTGAGGGTATCTAGATTGTGTTCAATGGTGAGGCTGTTATTTGTGCTTAAGTGGTTTGGATTCGTGGTGAATGAAAATGTATGTGGGGAGGGGGTTGTGCGTGAGTGTGTATGCGGGGACTTGTATATAAGTACAATTGAGAGCGAAGAGAAGAAAGGTTAGCCATGATCTAGGTTCAGTTTTTGTTCGGTCAGGATAATTTTGCTCATTAAGAGGGATAGATTGTAGAAGCCATTTCGTTGTCTGATGGTGCTGGAGGCTGGAAACTGCACTAATCACAGCCTCCAACAGCATCAGACCACGAAATGGCTTCTACAATCTATCTTTCTTGATAAGAAAAATTATCCTGACCGAACAATATATTAGAGTATTTACAATTATCTATTTATTATTCTTTTTGAAATAAAACATAGATAGTTGTAACTACTTTCCTTCGATTGTTTTATTTTTGTTCTTTTCAGCTTCTCATCAATCCGGCTCTCTGTATTGCCTTCATTCTTCGTAATATATTTTTTACAATCCCTATCAATGCTTCAAGCAAACTGCCATTCTCCTATATATATATATATATATATATATATATATATATATATATATATATATATATATATATATATGTGTGTGTGTGTGTGTGTGTATTTAAGCTTTTATTCTTGTATAATTTTATTGCTAACTAACAGTGTTCAAATATTAAATATTAATTATTATTATTATTATTATTATTATTATTATTATTATTATTATTGTAAGTATTATTTGATGTTAAGATTTCCATATCACATCGTAGTATTAAAGGTAATGTATGTATGTATGTATTACTATTATTATCATTACTATTTATTTACCTATATATATATATATATATATATATATATATATATATATAAATATATATTAAAATGACAATAAAAGCCCTTTACAATGCAAGACAGATTTATTTCTTTTTTTTTTAATACTTTTATCTTATATATTTCGGAGACATTCTCCATCTTTAGAGATTTTTTTTCTTCTCTTCTTTTAATAAAAATAAACAAACTTTTAGTTTGTTTAGTGAAGACGTCTGTGTGTTGATATGACGTATTGTCCGCTGTGATGGAATTCGCGGTTATTAGTAGAACGGAAGTGCCAGGGCATGCTGGGATTTTGTATTAAAATATTGGTCGTTCTTTTTTTTTTCAAGCATTGAATCACAACGGACAATACGTCATACCAACACACAGACGTCTTCCCGATAAACAAAACTAAAAGTTTGTTTATTTTTATTAAAAAAAGAGAAAAAATATCTCTAAAGATGGAGAATGTCCTCGAAATATATAAAATAAAAGTATTAAAAAAAAAATCTGTCTTGCATTGTAAAGGGCTTTTATTGTCATTTTAATACTTATCATTCATTCAATGCTTGGAAAAAAAAAGAACGCCCAATATTTTAATATATATATATATATATATATATATATATATATATATATATATATATATATATATATATATATATATATATATATTAGTGAAATAAAACTGAATTGTTTCGAAATGTAGTTATTATGAAAGTGGTCATTTGATCAGTACCGCTGGAGAGTCATGAATTTAATAGCTGTTCTGTTTTTAAATCTCCGAAACAGTTACATGGTAAACAGCTGATGATCCCCGTTTAATATTTTACAATTCAAATGAATGTCCCCTGTGTTTGTTTCACTGTTATACATTTGAATCCCCTTTTGTATTTGTAAATTTTCTATCGGTAAGTCGGCTTAGGCAAGTGCTAAGTCTGCGATATTTTTGAGTTAGTTAGTATCCCTGGGAACTTAAACTGCATTTTCTTTGTTTGTTTACAATGACTCAAGGCTTCTTTAGACTATATATATATATATATATTTATACATATTAAAATGACAAACCAAAGAGAAAAAAAATCTCTGGAGATGGAGAATGTCTCCGAAATATATAAGATAGAAGTAAAAAAAAAAATTGTCTTGCATTGTAAAGGGCTTTTATTGTCATTTTAATACTTATCATTTAATGCTTAAAACATTTTTAAAAAAAGAAAAAAGAACGACCAATATTTGAAAAATATATATATATATATATATATATATATATATATATATATATATATATATATATATATATATATATATATATATATTCTGAGGAAGACGAAGGAAGTTGTCTCGAGTCTCTAAGTGACCTCCTAACCTAAGGGGGCTATGTGATCGAACCTCCTTTAAAACTTAATATATATCCATATTTTGATGAACTTTGTATAATATGTGTATATAATATACCTGGGGAAGACAATGGAAGTGGTCACGAATGTCAACGTTCTCTTCTTTATACCGAATCTCTACATGACCTGTGTTGGTAAAACCTCCTGAAAACTTCAAACATTTTATATAAAATATTTTTAGTAAAATGTAAAACATCTGTATGAGACACAAATTCAGAGAGTTTTCACAAATTTCAGCTTCTTCCGAATATGTTCAGGTGCGACGCGCTTGGCACGGAGGGGGCAGTACAAAAAGGAGAGTAATATGGTTTTGTGAACATGGTACAAAAAGGAGAGTAAGGGGTTAGTACAAAAAAAGAGAGTAATATGGTTTTGTGAACATGGTGAAAAAGGAGAGTAAGGGGTTAGTACAAAAAGAAGAGTAATATGGTTTTGTGAACATGGTGAAAAAAGAAAAGTAAGGGGGCAGTACAAAAAGAAGATTAATATGGTTTTGTGAACATGGTAAAAAAGGAGAGTAAGGGGTTAGTACAAAAAAGAGAGTAATATGGTTTTGTGAACATGGTACAAAAAGGAGAGTAAGGGGGCAGTACAAAAAGGAGAGTAATATGGTTTTGTGAACATGGTAAAAAAGGAGAGTAAGGGGTTAGTACAAAAAAGAGAGTAATATGGTTTTGTGAACATGGTGAAAAAAAGAGAGTAAGGAGGCAGTACAAAAAGGAGAGTAATATGGTTTTGTGAACATGGTGAAAAAGGAGAGTAAACGGTTAGTACAAAAAGAAGAGTACTATGGTTTTGTGAACATGGTGAAATAGAGAGGAAAGGGGCAGTACAAAAAGGAGAGTAATATAGTTTTGTGAACATGGTGAAAAAAGAAAAGTAAGGGGGCAGTACAAAAAGGAGAGTAATATGGTTTTGTGAACATGGTAAAAAAGGAGAGTAAGGGGTTAGTACAAAAAAGAGAGTAATATGGTTTTGTGAACATGGTACAAAAAAGAGAGTAAGGAGGCAGTACAAAAAGGAGAGTAATATGGTTTTGTGAACATGGTGAAAAAGGAGAGTAAACGGTTAGTACAAAAAGAAGAGTACTATGGTTTTGTGAACATGGTGAAATAGAGAGGAAAGGGGCAGTACAAAAAGGAGAGTAATATGGTTTTGTGAACATGGTGAAAAAAGAAAAGTAAGGGGGCAGTACAAAAAGAAGATTAATATGGTTTTGTGAACATGGTTAAAAAGGAGAGTAAGGGGTTAGTACAAAAAAGAGAGTAATATGGTTTTGTGAACATGGTACAAAAAAGAGAGTAAGGGGGCAGTACAAAAAGGAGAGTAATATGGTTTTGTGAACATGGTAAAAAAGGAGAGTAAGGGGTTAGTACAAAAAGGAGAGTAATATGGTTTTGTGAACATGGTGAAAAAAAGAGAGTAAGGGGGCAGTACAAAAAGGAGAGTAATATGGTTTTGTGAATATCGTGAAAAAGGAGAGTAAAGGGTTAGTACAAAAAGAAGAGTACTATGGTTTTGTGAACATGGTGAAAAAGGAGAGTAAGGGGTTAGTACAAAAAGGAGAGTAATATGGTTTTGTGAACATGGTGAAAAAGAGAGTAAGAGGGCAGTACAAAAAGGAGAGTAATATGGTTTTGTGAACATGGTGAAAAAGGAGAGTAATATGGTTTTGTTAACATGGTGAAAAAGGAGAGTAAGGGGTTAGTACAAAAAGGAGAGTAATATGGTTTTGTGCACATGGTGAAAAAGAAGAGTAAGGGGTTAGTACAAAAAGGAGAGTAATATGGTTTTGTGAACATGGTGAAAAAGGAGAGTAAGGGGTTAGTAAAAAAGAAGAGTAATATGGTTTTGTGAACATGGTGAAAAAGAGAGTAAGAGGGCAGTACAAAAAGGAGAGTAATATGGTTTTGTTAACATGGTGAAAAAGGAGAGTAATATGGTTTTGTTAACATGGTGAAAGAGGAGAGTAAGGGGTTAGTACAAAAAGGAGAGTAATATGGTTTTGTGAACATGGTGAAAAAGGAGAGTAATATGGTTTTGTTAACATGGTGAAAAAGTAGAGTAAGGAGTTAGTACAAAAAGGAGAGTAATATGGTTTTGTGAACATGGTGAAAAAGGAGAGTAAGGGGTTAGTACAAAAAGGAGAGTAATATGGTTTTGTGAACATGGTGAAAAAGGAACACGATAGTGTTCATTATTCAATCCCGAGCAACGTCGGTTATTCCTTCTTGTTATGTTTATATAAATGCATAACTTTATTTGGTAGTTTTAAGAAAACAGGAAACACATTTGTATAATTTGGCGAGATCTCTCCGCAAATGCAGACATATTTAAACGTGCACCTGCTGTATGTACATACGTTCGCCGATTATCTCAAATATGGACGAGAAATTAATGTTAGAAAAAAAACGCGTAATGACATTAAAACCTGAAATTGCAAATTAAATACATGTTACAACATTTCAAATGTGACATAAATAAATTCGAAACATCCTTAATTGTTAAACTGGCTTCATTTTGAATTTTTAAAATTGTTCAACGGAATACTTCTCAAAGGTAATATATCTTACAGCATTTTATTTATTTATTTTTTGTTATGAAAAACGCTCCAGACAAGGCACGAAGCCACTTGATGTAAGGAGCTAAAAAATACTACTTCAAGGTAAAATACTAACCAACGATAAGTGTTATGGATAGATTCCTACCCAGAAAACAGCAATTCTTCCCCTTTGTCATTTTCCTGGTCAATTTCAGTTATACAGTTTGTTTATTTGCTTGTATGTTTGTTGGTGTTTAACGACCTTTTATTATGAGGTCATCCCGGGTCAAATTATTTTCTTTTCAGAATCAGATAGTTTTTACAATGTTTCATTTTTGTAAAGGAGTGCGGGATTCGGCTATTCATAATGTGTGAGTGATTTTGTTTGATCTTTAGACTTTGGTATGCTCTTTGATTTTTGGCGTTGTTTAAGATATTATTTGGGCTATTATTTTGAAGAGAGTTGTCTAAATGTTTGCTTGGTCACAAAGTAATTAAATTTTCTATGCTGATTAATTGGTGTTCGATGTTAATTGGTATCAGATGTTTTTATTTTCTTAATAATAGATTTGTGAAATTTAATACGTTTGTACGAATTAATTTCTTTATTTGAGAAAAAGCTGTATTTTAAAATATGTTTGTGATACTTTTGCAATATTTGTTGTGTATATACGCGTAGGAATTTTGGATTTCATTAATATATGTTGTATGGTTAATCCTCGTTGGGGAGGGAGGGGAAAACGGGGGGAAAAAGAGTAAGATAGAGAGGCGGCTGAAGGTTAAGAGATAGAAGTTTTAATAGAAATATGTTAGATGTTTGTCCCGGGAAACGCGGGGTAGCGTTGCTAGTATAATATTAAAAGCAATACTAAATAACCATATTAACAATTAAACATTTAGACAGGTCATGTAGAGAAATGTAGTTTTCAGATCACTTTAACAAAGGACACTTTGTGTGTGTCACGTTAGTTCAAGTATAATTTGTTTTGAATATGGTATTTTATAATAAAAACTCCCCGAAGATGTGTCTGAAATGAAAGAAATATATAATTTGATATTCTATTTCGTATATGTATGTAAATCAGTACAGAAAACGTAACGAGTGGCCTTAGATAGAGTAAGGAAACGCGAGGTGATCATTGAAAGTCCGATGCATAAAATGAAAAAAAATAGAACAGATTATATTACCTAAGGCGTCGAATAAGAAGGGTTTCAACAATTTTACGTCATAGGCGGTGAGCTAGAAATGCGAATCTCGAGAGATTTTCTCTAAAGAACAAATTCAAAGCTGACAATATCGAATGTCTTCTAGCATCACTATCAACACTCAACAGATGAATTGAATTCAAGAAATTTGGGCCGCCGGAGACAGAATTGAATCTAGAAGATTTTGACTAAATATCTGTTAGCCTAGCCATCTTTCTCCTCACCCCATTCCTCTCTCTGGACAAAGACACAGAACACTCTTCTTTATATAGATTCCTTGAAGAATGAGTCGGCATAAGGGAATTAACTCCTTAGTAAAGAATCAGAGTTACTTCCCTTTAGTAAATAAAATGACTGAAAAAAAAACAATCCTCTTGGTCAGGTTATCCCAAAAGAATATTATCCATTCCGGGCAACGCTGATCAAGAATATACGAAGTTTGTGCGTGTTTGTTTTGTAGATTTTTACATACACACACGCATAAATACACATAGACAACTGCCCTTTTATATAATACACTAGCAGGAAGACTCGACGTTGCTCGGGATTGAATGAGGTACACTAATATGTTCCTTTTCACTATGCTCATAATAACATATTCCTTCCTTTTTTAATTCCCGTTTCCTCTAGTAACATAGTCGGAAGTACTTGAAATTTTGGAAAACTCTCTGAATTAGTGTTTTATACATATGGTTCCAATTTCATTAAAATTGGATATACGTATTTGAAGTTTTATAGGAGGTCGATCCATCCCCCTTCCGTTAACTCTCTGCGAGATGCGAGTAGAAAAGAACGTACAGGTTCGAAACCACTTCTATTGTCTTTCCCAAATAATTTTATACATATGATTTAAATTTCATGAAAATAGAATATATTTGACTTGTGAAAAGAAGGTTCGGCCTCCAATCTGTAAAACATTCACAACAAAAACTTGTCTAGCTACAACCATTATAAAGAATATTCCTAAGAACTTCGCATCTGTGGAATACAATACCCCGGAGTTGCTTCCCAGCAAACTACAACATAGTTGTTTTCAAGTGCGGTGTTAACAAATTCTTGTCGATCTCTCTACTTAATCGATTTCACCCATTGTTTCTAATCCTAATAGGGTGTTGTTCTTCGCCAATTGACAATCTTATTAACCCTTATCCTCGAGTGGCCTTTGGGCCTTTGGGCCTTTATATGAGGTGACTCATTAGTAAAATATAATCTTGAGCCGAATCTGACTTTTATATCGGTAGAGAAGGTAGTTTCTATTTAAAAATTGGTATTGGTACAGCTTTTGAACCAAACAAAACCGACAAAGCGCTTAGCCAATCAGATCGTTAGAGAAACAGACGACAAATCTGGGTCTTCGGAGGATATGATCCCACAGAGGAAGGGTTATTTTCTAGTGACAGTACCCTAACCCTAACCCTAACCCTACCCCTACCCCCCCAAAAAAAGTATGCTAAATTTTCAAAAATGACTAAAACAAATCTCGCAAAACAAAAAGCTTGTACAGCTTAAAACCGGACAAAAACCAAACTATTTTGTGTAAACCCTAAGCCTAACCCTAACCTATCCATTAACTAACTCTAACTTAGTCGATTTTTGTCCGGTTCAAAAGCTGTACCAGTACCATAAAAACGAAAAGAAATCCTGTAAAAATCGTTGTTTCATTAATTATGTTATTTACAACCTTTAGTTGTTGTTTTTAAATTAAAAACAAAATTTATCGAAAATAATTTTTTTACTTTTAACTTTTTGGTGACTTTTTTTATTTCATTAATTTATTTCGTCAAAAAATCAATAAATTGTCATAAAAATAAACATACGTTGAGTGTTTTTCTTTCGTTATATTTTTCCGGCTGTTTACGTATTTCTCCGTCAGGGTTAGGGTTTGTCCGGTTCAACATCTGTACCAGTAATTCAAAAATTTATATTTCTCAGAATCTACATGACGTGAATACAAAAGATCAGTTTTTAAAATTTTTTTACTAAACATATCCAATTAATTCAGGGGGGGGGGATAAATATACGCTTGCATACAATAGATACATTGCAGACATCTGAAGGAACAGTTTTTTTTTAAAAACGTAGCCAAGCATTTGCTGAAAAAAAGTCGCGAATTTAACTTTCTTTTTCTCATAATTGCATATGTATTTTTTTGATTGTGTTTGGTTTATAACCTGGCGAATTTTGTTCGGAGGCAAATTTCGATTCTCTTGAGTACACCGCGAAAAAGAAAAGATTACGAACAAAAAAAAACCCAGGTAGTTACAATTTCGTACAATGATTAACGATCGCTTTAATGAGCAAATAACCGTCTTTGCGTTGTACAAAGTGATCACAACGAATGAGCTTGGTCAATTCACTTTTTTGTACAAAAGAAAATGGCATTACACGGATAGTAAAGATATCTTAACGCTTAAAAAAAACAAAAAAAACATCAAACTAAATTATTATCCCTGTCTCTGGCACGGTAGCGGGTAATTACAAACGATAATATGATATACTCATCACCATGCCAGAGACAGGAATAAGAAAGTTCCTACTCGAAATAATAGACACGCCTTTGCTTATACAAAGATAAAAACAAGGGGGATAACTCTTGTATCTAAAAAACATCACGTGACAGGAAGTAGTACAGAGAGACGCCGCCGTTACAAAGACGCGGGAGAAAACGAAAGTTCAGAGACATATTCACTGAATTCACCGTATCGGGATACCAATTCTTAGAACCGGAAACGGACTTGAAAAGACTGAGATATGCAACCGTAAAGAAAGTGTTTCAGAGAAAAAATAATTGGTGCTTATTTAAAAAAAACTGCCGCTTCTAAAATGTTAATAAGATAATAATGATATGCTTGAATGCTTGAAGACGAATAAAGAATTATTATTCAAAGTCTAATTGAAAACAGTATTTTTTTTAGATTTTCAAATAATCTGAGATTTTTAACAATTGATCAAAGCGGAATTTGGAATCTCGACCGCGATGACGGTATTCCCGACCGCCACACAAGGATTAGGAATGTTTTCGTTCTTCTAATTGTCAAGCACATTTGGTGAATTTTCCAGTATACTACAGGTTGACTAGGTCGTGAAGTAATCATCAAAGTGGTAACTGTCTAGTTGTTGTTCGAAATGTAAACAAAGTTTGTTTGTTTTAAATAAAAACAGACATCTGTCTACAATTCCACGATGCATTCTAGAGTGACGTTTATTCTACATTTTGTACGGCGGAAAATGAGGGTTCCAACGATCTAAACGGGGAGATCTTAACCCTAACCCTATCCCTAACCCTAATCCCAAACCTAGCCCTAACCATATCCTTAACCTAACACGACACAATATTTGTACGCATATCTCGATAGGACTTACAAAAGTAGGTCAAAAGCGTGTGCGCGCACTACACATTGCTAGTTAAGATTTTTTTTTTTTGCAGAACTCATTTTTTCATCAGATCCAAACAAAGTAGTAGTATGGTTTCACTTAAACTTCGAAAAATAATTGTTTATGTATACAATATACAATTAAGAACCATTAAAAAAATGTATTGAAATGTATAAGCATTGTAAAAAGCAGCGCATGATTTTGCTATATAGAAGCGTATGAGTTAATCATCATGGCCTCCGTTCAGTCTTGAGATACAATGGATACCCCCTGCAAAGGTAGCTGCGCGTGTAGGTGTGAAGCAAGGGTTGCACAATCCTCCGACCACACCTCTCCTGGGTCGGCATTGCTCGATTCCAGTGACAAGGAGAAGTCCAGGATGACTGGAAACAATGCCGACATAAGCGGAGAGCACATACAGAACCTGATCTTCCCAAATGGTCACCGATTTTAGTACTGACAAGGCACAACGTTGCTTAACTTCGGTAATCGAACGGGAACTGGTGTGTTAACGCGATTATGCAATAGCAGATAATCAAATACATTGTGTAAGTGAATTAAAAACTTTCTAACATATTTTCATGTAATTGTTTGCGATTTTGAAGGATCCTTCCTGGAATAGTTAATTGGGTTTAAGTAAGCAATATACGTCTGCTGTGTCTACGGTAGAGTGAGGACTGGTTACCCAGAACCTTGCCTTTCGGCTAGGAGCAAAGTGCAGTATATGTTCTGGTACTACACTTCGTCTTTTCTGTCCTCGGCTAGTTTAGGAGAAATCCTTCTAGGCTGAGGCAATTTTTGTATTTGTTCGAATCCAGAGAACCCTTGGGTGGCTGTATTTTCTCCACATTAAAAAACCGACGTTGTGTCTGACTCTGTCCTCGTGCGGGGTGGGGAGGGAAGTCAAATAAGAACAGACATCCGGGACAGCGAAGTGAGCCGCGTCCGGCTATGCAAATGATTCGTTTTGCTGAAGAACTAATAACATTTATGGCTCGATGTAAGCGGGCGTACTTCACTTATTAATCAGTCAGCTCGCCGACGATGCGCTTGCCGTTCTAATGTGTGTCGATCTCCATTGCGATAACCGTGTTCGTTGAAGGAAGTTTTCGTTAAAGACTTTTTTAAAACATAGTTCACCCCCAAACAAGGCAGGCCGCCACTGTAGACGTAAGGGGCTACTGAGAAGAAATAAAAGGGGAGAAGATTGGGGGGGGGGGTCAACCTAAATTGGGATCTGCGCAGCGAGATATCTGTTTACATTAGTTTTAAATTTCTGCATGTCAGTACCGTCGGGGAAACAGGGGGCAGGGAGGGAGTTCCAAAGGCCAGCAGCACGAGGAAAGAAGCTATTTGAGTAGAAAGCTCTCCGGTATCTGAGGATTTCCACATTGAATGGATTGGATTTAGTTGATTGTCGGGTTGGTCTAGTGAACTTACGACGAGGGGGCACCAGAGCAGCCAATTTATCGGAATATAATCCATTGAAGTATTTGTAAAACAAGCACAAGGATGCTACATTGCGGCGATGGGACAGGGACTGGAGCTTGGTTGACAGTGAGGGACCTATTAGGTTGGCGACTCGTTTTTGGACCTTGTCAACGAGGGAGAGACTAGTAGACGATGCATCAGCCCAGATGGGCAACAATACTCCATGCATTGGCGGATGGTGGCTTTGTAGAGATACAGATAATGTCCGGTGTGAGGAGTTTAGTAGCACGGTAGAGGGAGCCAACCTTCTTTGCGGCAGCCTTGGCAATGTCTTCAATGTATTTGTTGCAATTCATGTTACGTGTGAAGGTTAGGTCGAGGAGTTTGAATGAATTTTTATCTCTTGGTTCGTTCGTCCGTCGAACTAAAACTAGTTAAAGGCTGATCTACATTTGACTTTATGTATGTTCCGCTCACACTCTCGTATAGCCCAGGGTACAGACAGTCTAAACACTACTCCACTTTTATTTACAACAATGCAATGAGAATCTTTAAAAAATGTATCAGCCTTGTAAAGGTGCACTGTATTGGTAAACAAGACCAAGAGACCACGACTTTAGAAAGCTTTATTCAACTTAGAATAACTGAAACACGTGTAGGAGATTTTATAATCTTGTGCTTAACTAAAGAGTTGTCCCAAAGGGAGGAAATCATAAAAAAGGGAGGTTACTCTCAATTACTTTTTACATTTATCATATGATTTTGTTTAATAGTAGCATAAGAGCATCAATAACTGCATTTAAGTGCATTATATAAGTGAACTAGAGCAATACTCGTCCCAAGACGGGTAAAATGAATTTTCCGAACGAAACAGTTTTGCACCACTTTTACGTAGATTACAATGTAATGCTACTAAACCTTATGTCTAGAATAATTATTCGATTTTATATAACAAATTCATTACATTTAATTTTAGAACATTTTAAAAATGTAAGGCTACAGCTTAAGGAGGCTTAAGAAGAAATTGAAATTCTGGAAATCTGTCTTATTTTTTTTTATTGAAATCGCTCCAGACAAGGCATGAAGCCACTTGATGTAAGTAGCTAACAAGAATGAAAGAAGATTATCACAAAGACAGAAGATACCTATTCGTTTTAGTCTTGAAAAGACCAAGGCTATAGGTAGAAAGAAAACAGTCAGCAGGAAAAGAGTTCCAGAAGCCTGCAGTTCTTGGAAAGAAGCTACTGGAATAGGGAGCTGTATTACAATGAGGTATCAAAACAGCGAATTGATGAAGACCACTAGACCAACGAATCAAACGAGCTGGAACAAAAGAAGCAGGAAATAGATCACACAATTCTGAAGAACACGTGCCATAATAGTACTTATAGAAAAGACTGAGACTAGCAACATTACGTCAGTGAGAGAGAGGGTGCAGAAAGGAAGAAAGGCTGGGGCCAATCAAATTACAGATATGTTTCTGCATCTTATCAAGAACCCTCAAATGGGACAGAGATTAACTTGCTTACAATGAGGTATCAACACAGCGAATTGATGGAGACCACTAGACCAACTAGTCAAACGAGCTGGAACAAAAGAAGCGGGGAATAAATCACATAATTCTGAAGAATACATGTCTAATGAATGTGGATAAAATTCACGTAAATATAATATATTTAAAATTTAAAATACGACTTTGCGTTCATATTATTATTCTTAAAACCCTTAAAATATCACAAGGAAACTGAAATCTTGGGAATATTTGTTAAGTGATGCCTAATCCCTAAAAGCTTAAAATCCAACTGGCTAAATCTAGGATCTGTTCCCGCGAGTTTTGTCAAATAACAAACAAAATCCTTAACAGCTGCTCGACCACTATTCCAACCTTCATGAATGGACTAGATGTAATATGTTGACAAACTTACAAAAGCCATTGCTGCCAGAAAAATTGTGAAATATCTCAGCAGAAACAGTCTTCCCAGTGACAAGCAATATGGATTTCGTTCTGCAAAATCTTCAGTAGATGTACTGAATGTTAGATAACACAAGATCAGTTAATCTTCGTTTCTATCACATAGCTATTAACATAGCAAATACCTTTGATAGGGGTTGGTCTAATTGGCTGACTCATAACTCACC
>OY744541.1:86280546-86283046 GCA_963556195.1 Sepiola atlantica
TTTACACTCCTTGGATTATAACATCAAATCCGTCGTACGAAGACTAGAAAAAACGGATCAAAAGCTGAATAAGCAGAAGTTGGCACTCCTGTTTAATCAAACATGTATAATGGAGGGAATGCTGTCCAATTATACAACTTTTTAAATATATATATATATATATATATATATATATATATATGTATATATATATATATATATATATATATACATATATATATATACATATATATATATATATATATATATAGTCTAAAGAAGCTTTGAGTTATTTTAAACAAAAAGACAACAAAAAAAAGGAAAATGCAGTTTAAATTCCTAGAGAAACTAACTAAATCCAAAATAGTGTAGACTTAACATTTGTTGGAAAATTCATAAATAAATAATATATAATAGTAAGTAAATAAAATAAAAAGGGGGATTAAGTATCTAACAGTGAAACAGAAGCAGGAGACCTTAACGTAAGCATCTAATATTAACACGGGGATCATCAGCTTTTTACCATGTAACTGTTTCGGAGATTTAAAAACAGGACAGTTATAATATGCATTGCTCTCCAATGGTACAGATCAAACTACCATTTCCCCAATAATCAAGTGTCGATATAATTCAGCTTAAAATTTCACTTATATATACATAAATAATTAATAATAATAATAATAATAATAATAATAATAATAATCAAATAATAATAATAATATACTACCCTTAAGACTACCGTGTGATATGGTAATTTGCATATCAAATAAAATTCATTATAACAATAGTAATACTAGTAATAATAATAATAATAATAATATAAATAATAATAATACTATCTAAACACTACATTCAAGTACCATTCTGCGATATGGTAGCTAGAAATAAAATTATATAGGAATATATACCCCACCTGGTTTCTAAAAAAATATTCTTCAAAGAATGCTAACAAAATCAGATAGTTCAACTAAACAGAATGGTTACTGTTGTGAAGTAGTCCAACAGTAAAAAAAAAAGAGTCAAGTCGAGTTTAGGTTAAGATAACAAGTGTATTAACATAAAAGGTACAAAGGTAAGGAAACTGACTGGCACTCGGCTAGACAGTTACAATACTGTCCTTTTCCTCCCTGGTGATTGTCTACTCGCACTATTTATAGTGAGAACCGGTGTAGTTTCTCTTCTGTTAGAACGGCCGGTGTAACAGTTACAATAGTTAAACGAATTTCACGATCTGCTCAAAAGGAAACGACATATAAAACACTTCCGGTTTCCATATAAAAAAACTTCCGGTTTCCATTAGTCGAATATATAAATTCTTAATACCCATATCCATAATCGCATCCACGTTCTTGTCCATATTTATCCTTAAAATTACAATAAATAATTTTAAAAGATGTGGCACAAAGCCCCAAAAATGTCCACGTTCTTGTCGCATACATATTTACATTCTCATTTCGCTACGGTTGCACTTCTCATCATTTACTTTGTAATAGGGTTAGGGTTAGGGTTAGGGTTATTTTGTAATAGGAAAGACCAAAATGGTCGAATAACAAAAAGCGAATTTATTTTGACATGTGCACACATAACAGTTATAGACATTATCCGTCGAAAAATAAGATCCAATCAAAATCCGGACATTCCGTTGATAATTATAATTATGAACTGAACAAATATTCGATATTGGTTAAGGAATTAATCAACGCTTATAATTGGTTTTCGATATTACAATCTCGCGATTCCGATTTTCATATTTTTCCATATCCGTTTTTCAGTTGCCATGGATACAGTATATATGGATGCAACATAGACACCGACATATATATCGTCTTCAGAATTTGCTGATTTTGTGTTTCCGTTTTCATTTTCCATTTAATTAAAACGCAAGTATTGGGCGAAACTTTACGATCAATTAAAAATTGTTTTCGCATTTCCAGTCATTTGGTTTATCTTATCGGATAACTTATCTAATAATAATAATAATAATAATAATAATAATAATAATAATAATAATAATAATAATAATAATAATAATAATAATAATTATAATAATAATAATAATAATCGAGGAGGATGAGAAGACCGAGGAGGGATAGCACTAACCAGACCTCCACTAGAAAAATTGCGGAGAATACTGGGACCTTGGGGAGGCTTATTGCCACCCAAATCCCAGAGAAGACCAATGGTCCTTCAGCGAGAAACCAATGGTAAGAGGCTGTTGCGATATCGCAATGTTATTTGCGGTGGTTATCGAAAGTAGATGGAAAGTACTGGAAATCTGGGGAGGCTTGTTGTCACTCAGACTCCAGGAAATACCACTAGTTGTTGTCGTTGAGCAATCACTGACGATGATGTGTGTGGGAACTCCTAGTGAGTACAAATAATAATAATAATAATAATAATAATAATAATAATAATAATAATAATAATAATAATAATAATCAGAGGGTCGAGGAGGGGAAGCGCAAACCAGACCTCCACTGGAAGAGCGCGGACAGCTCTGGGACCGTGGGGAGGCTTGTTG
>OY744541.1:86285546-86308046 GCA_963556195.1 Sepiola atlantica
ATCGAGTCAGGTAAATATTGTTTAATAGTTACCTTTCTTTTGTTCTTCGGGTAACTTAGATATTGTCTTCTTATGAAATGTATATTTGAAAGGCATTAGCGAGAAAAAGTATGAGTAGAGTTTTTGAATATTTTCTATGTCGTATCCAAAAGACTGTTGGACATTCATGACTGAATCGCGGTGGACAAGTCAGAGATAAACCTACGTTTATGTGTACGAAATATGGTTCGATTGTAAAGAGGATGATTCATTTCATTAACGACTAGCGGAACCCGTCGCCCGGCGTTGCACGGGAGAAAGTACTACCTATTGCAGGATGTCGAATGGAAAAAAAAAGGCTTATAGTTACCGTGTTGGCGAATGTTTTGAATTTAAAAAAAAAAGAAAAAGGTGCCCGCGTAGAATGGGATTGAACACCGAAACAGTCGATCATGATGTATGCATTTTTAACCACTGCGCCACACTTTCGACTTAAAAATACATGTGAACATAGGCTAAGTCATAGGTAGAATGAGAAAGAACGTAATCTGATATTCGCGTAAAATGAACGGGGGCGGTCATTAAGTCTTTGCGTATTGCTTTATACTATGTAGTAAATTTATACCAGGCAAATAATAAATATGAACCGGTGTTTTGTGAAAATTAAACTGTGTTTATGAGTTCCCGGTGTCGATGAGTAGAGTGACAGTACAGAATTGTTAGGGAGAAAAAATTTTGCTACCACCTATATGGAGTTGGTTTTTCGGAGAGACGTTGATGGTGGGCCAAATGTAATATTTAGTGTTAGGTAGAAAAAAATAATAACAAATTTACTAAAACACGCTCGAGTGAATAAGTGTAGTATAGTAGTGAGTTAGTAGCCTGTGAAGCATGTGGTTATTTTCCTATACTCCGAGAAGGTACAGGGAAAAAATCGTATCTACTTTATATATTAGATGATATAGATGACTATTTTTTGGTAACGCTATACTTGATTTCGCGCTAAAATAAAGTCCAGTTTTTTACATGATTTCCCGCCCAATTTGATCACTTCTCACGTTAAAACGTGTTGGTTGTTCTTTTTATTTACTTTTTTTTCCTCTGCGGCAATCGGGTTATTTATAAAATCTGGAATCAAAGTAATTCTCACCTTTTCGTTTCGTTCAGCAACTTGTTATAACCGTTTGCGCCGAGGGAAAATATCTGTCACTCTTTTCAAAGGAAAATCGTATATTTACGAAGTGAACGAGTCAATGGCGCCTAATACTTTTAAAGTTGAGAAGAAGAAAAAAACGAAGATTGAAGGAACTGAGAACTGGGAATTTTTTTTTTCGTACAAAATAATTAAGAAATCGCAGATGCGATAATATTAGTGTTCCCTACAGAGTTATACGTGTGTAAGGCAGAATTACAAAACGAAGCGGGTATGGCGAGAAGATGAGAAGAGAAAGGTGACAATTATTGGCACGATTGGGAGATATATTAGCGAAGAAGAAGAATAGAATAGTTGGTAATCCGGAATCAAAACCGAGACCTCCTTAAATAGAATCTGTGCGTTTTGCTTTTGTAATTATGGATGTCCGAAAAGATAATAATTATTTACAGAAGTATTTAATAGTGAAAACAACTTTTTAAAGTATATTAAATAAATACATTATATAAAGTTATAATTATAGATTTGTTTTACATACAATTTTTTTTATTAATATTAAAAATGTAAATTTTTTTTTAATTAATGCCATATTTTTTAAGAAAATTTCTATGTGTCTAAAAATCTGAATTTAGCAAACTCAAATTAATGTTTTTTTACCTACAAGTTTATTTTTATTAATATTAAAAAAGTTAACATTATAGATTTTTTACATACAATATTTTTATTAGTATTAAAAAAATTAAATTTTATTTTCATTATAGCCATATTTTTTAAAGAAAATTCCTATGTGTCTAAAAATCTGAATTTAGAAAACTCAAATGAATGTCTTTTTACCTACAAGTTTATTTTTATTAATATTAAAAAGTTAAGATTATAGATTTTTTACATATAATTTTTTATTAATATTAAAAAAAATTAAATTTTATTTTCATTACAGCCATATCTTTTAAAGAAAATTTCTATGTGTCTAAACATTTGAATTTAGCAAACTCAAATTAATGTCTTTTTACCTACAAATTCATTTTTATTAATATTAAAAAAAGTTAATACAATTAAAAATTTTAACATTTTGTAATTAGAAATTCAGTAATCTTATTTTTAAAGAAAAGTGTTGGAATGTTTTGTAACATCCATTTTTATTAAAGAAATTTTGTTTTTGTCCAACATTCATGTGTTTCTTCTGCGTTTACAAATTATTTATTTATTTAAATTTCATCATACAAACAATATGTGGATGTGATCTAGCGTGGAAAAACACAAGACAGTAATATAGCACGTACTGGCAGATTGTTTCTGATTATTGTCTTTTTGGACATCCACACTTACAAAAGCTAAACGTAACAATTCTATCAAGAGAAAGATACTAAGATGAGAAACAGAGGGACATAAAGACTATAGACTTAGAAAAGTACTTGATATATCACTTTTTTCCTATGTGGACTTTCCCATAGAGTAACGGTTAGCGCAGTCGCAGTCTTGAAAAAACTACACTATATAGTGGTTCATTTTGGGGTGAAACCAAATAAAAAAACAAAGAAAAGAGCAAACTCACATGTGGGGAAAAACTCACTAGTACGCCATTTTTTATTTTTTCAGTTCAGAGCTAGTACATCCAAAAAAGTTGTACGGACATTTATAAATTTTAATTCACAAATATTTCTTCAAATAGTTAATAAATTCTATTATTTATTTATAAAAATTCGAATTCACTTGAGGGTAATTTTTACTTTCCTAAAGTGACATCAATTAGCTTGCAAATGCCTATTTAGGTCATTTGGTTACGAAGCTAAGTGCAGAGCTGATCTCTTTAAACTTCTTTAGTTGGGAGATAGCTGCATATATTCAGCTATCCATTCAAGCAATTATTAAGATTGTTATATTTCGGTGTTTTGGTGGAAGATGTTTAGTATTTATTTATAAATTGTTTAAAGTAACACTAAGATAATATTAATTGGCCAGATTTCTTCACTTAAGTAGTAAGTTTCTATTTAATGCGAAACTAAGTGGAGAGTCTGTCCCTTACAACGAAAATAGTTTATAATTACATGAACGCTATTATATATTTAATTTCTTCTATTAAATTATGCTAATTACCTCATTATAAAGTATTATGAGTTTCCCAATATGTGAGTTTGCTCTTTTCTAAAAATAAAGAATTAAATCACAGGAGCTTTTTACAAATATATTGGTGTTTTCCGAAACAATTGTATGCTGAATTAACAAAAAGTTTTATGAAATGACGTGAATTTATAACATTGAAATGGTTTAAATGACATCAAAAATATTGAATATAACATAGCTCTGGCCTTAAACTATTGAGCTATTATAATTACTTCATGTTGTAAAATTTATATACACACACATATATATATATATATATATATATATATATATATATATATATATATATATATATATATATATATATATATATGTATGTATGTATATGTATATGTGTTATTTTTATTTACACAGATACATATATATATATATATATATATATATATGTATATGTATATGTATAGTTATTTTTATTTACACAGAAATGTACAAAATCTGACACACTGGCATGTCGATGTTATCGATCAACAGCTGTTATAAACCGACATCTCAGCAGGCAGAGTTAAATCCGATCTTAACCTTAGATCATATTTATAAAGAATGTAATGTAGAGAAAGAAAAAGAAATTTAAAATTAAAATTTGGAAAGTCACGTGGTTGGGACCGTTAATATATATATATATATATATATATATATATATATATATATATATATATATATATATATATATATATTAACGGTTGACTCTGTGGCAGGGGTTCGAACCGTGCGACCGTCCTGTAAAAAATAATTTAGTATTATTTATTTAAAATAAATATATATATATATATATATATATATATATATATATATATATATATTGATAGATAGATACAAAACCGACTGAGAATTATAAATATGAGCAGACTGAGATAGATAAATACGAAGAGTCTTAGATAGATAGATAGATAGATAGATAGATAGATAGATAGATAGATAGATAAAGAGAGAGAGAGAAAGAGAAAGAAAGAAAGAAAGAAAGAGAGAGAAATAAAATAGATAGATAGATAGATAGATAGATAGGAACTGGCTCGAGTCATACGAACAAACTGATATAGATAGAAACAAAGGTACACGCTAAGAAAGAACTATAGATATATACCTACAGCCTTAAACAAGAAGTGTTAGATAAAGATGAATATGGAGGTGCGATACTTCTTAAAATAGAAATAAAATGATGATTTTACTTTTTTACAGTTAAATTGCAAGATTATTTCCCGCCCTTTTTTTCGCTCTTTAGGAAAACGGCGAATTCGCACAAAGACGGGCGTTAAGAAAGAAATATCACGCTTTTACGGTCATTCTAATTATGTAAAGCATCATTTGTGTTCATGCAACAATTATCTATGAGAACAAAAAGTTTTTTTGTTTTTTTTTTGCAATTTTATAAGTTTAATTTCGACTTTGGTCGGAGGAACTTGCGATTCAAAGAATTTGAGATCAATAACAGTGGTGTTTTTGAATTTTTTAGATGAGGATCGATAATTTGTATAATTTGGGTCATTCGGACTACTGTTCTCATCTTGAGTGTTATGATCACACAGACCCGTGCGTAGTGGGTATAGTACTAAGTAAAATTCAGTGATAGATATCTGAAGGTTAAAGGTTCAATCCTCGGTGCGGGCGATACGAAGAATTGCGAATTACTGAAGTCTTCTACCCGGTAAAGGTTGACGGAAGGAGAACATGCTATCCCCGTGGATTCAATAAAGGATCTCGTTCGAGATTCCCGAGTTCGACAGAAATATATATTTTTTTAAAAACTTAGTTCAGCCCAAACAAGGCAAGTTACCACTGTAGACGCCAGGGGCTACTGAGAATTAGGGTGAAAGTTTTTGGGGGTCATCCTAAATTGGGAGCTGTGCAGCGAGATGTTTGTTCACATTAGTTTTAGATTTCTACATGTCGGTACAGTTGGAGAAACGGGGATCAGGGAGGGAGTTCCAAACGCCGGCAGCTCGAGAAAATAAGCTATTGGAGTAGAATGCTCTCCAGCACCTGGGGCCCTCTACAGTGAATGCATGAGATTTGGCAGATTGTCGGGTTGGTCTAGTGTATTTACGTCGAGAGGGCACCAGAGAAGCAAGTTCATCGGACCACATTCCATTGAAGTACTTGTAAAACAAGCACAAGGATGCAACATTGTTGTGATGGGACAGGGGCTGGAGCTTGGTGAATAGTGAGGGACCTATTAGATTAGATACTCTTTTTTGGACCTTGTCTAAGAGGGGGCTAGTGGATGGTGTTCCAGCACAGATGTGGCAATTGTACAGGTAGAGGATGGCATCAGGGGTCAGATACTTTCTAGAGTGGTAGAATGATCCAACCATATTTGCAGCAACTTTAGCAACAGATTGGATATAGGTCATCTATTTTGGATCTAGTGTCAAAGTAAGTATTATGAGCTTATCAAAACAAGGGGCTCCCTCGAGGGGGGGTGCCAATGTCAGGAAACAAACGTGTCTCATAAGAAACCTTTATGACATTACTTTCTGATGCATGAGGAGGAATATCGATGATATCTCCGCGATTATATGTAAATATTTCGATGTCATCCGCCATTTTTAATTTGGAAAGCGTAAACTTATTATTCCATACTTAGTTCGAACTGCTGATTAACTTCAATGAGATCACCGCATACGTGCTGCTGTGTATAAGGTTTCTTTTTATTTCAATAAAGGTTTCTACACCAAATGATTAGGGCCGTTTGAATCGGCCGAAATATCGGTTCCGCTTTAATTATAAGTTTGTGTGTTTATTTTTACAAGTTTGTTTTTAATGCTTCTCTACTATATAATACAATAACATTCAATTTTGTCTGAAATTCCATTTCATGTTTCTAACTCCCTCATATATATATATATATATATATATATATATATATATATATATATATATATATATATATATATATATATATATATATTGTTGAATATAAGAGACAATTCATGTCTAGATATCCTTTGGTAGATACTTTCAATAGTCCGAATCAGGATCTTAGTTTCGGAGGAGAATTGGCTGATGAATTTGCCATAGTTTGAAGACAAATCCAAACGATGGCAAATTCATCAGCCAATTCCCCTTCGAAACTAAGATCCTGATTCGGAGTATTGAAAGGACCTACCAAAGGATGTGTAGACATGAGTTGTCTCTTATATTCAACAATACTTGTCTGCAAGAGAAGATGCTGTCTCTCTCTCTCTCTCTCTCTCTATATATATATATATATATATATATATATATATATATATATATATATATATATATGTACCATTTCGTCGATCTTTGTCTATTCATATACCTACATATATACATGCGATTGCACGATACACCAGTCTCATGAAACTATTTTATTCTCTTTCTTTTCAGACGCCAGAAGCAGCACGTAAGTTTCGTTTCGTTTCACTTTGCGTTTCATTCGGATTTACTCGATGGTTTTTAAGACCAACTTTCCAATGATCTATGAAAAAGGTGTCGTTTACTACTGCAATATAAAGCGTTTAACCTGCCATCATTCAATAGTAACTGTTTTCATGAGAAAGAACAAAGGGACACATAAAGAAAAAGGGGATTGAACATAAAATGGCTTGGGGAAGATTCGTTCACAACGCTTCGTCTACAATTTCAATTCCTTTCTAACATTTTTAACAGTCGTTTTTTTTTTAAATCTATTCATATATAGGTTGGGGTTTTAGTGTGATGAAATTAAAAATTTTAAAATATATGAATATATTTAAAAAATAATAATAAAATAAACATAAAAATATGTAAATTCTTTGAATTCTCCAATATTTAAAAAAATACTTTTAGAGTCAAACGGTTTCTTTAGTTTTTATCTTTTTAACTTTGCCGTCTGTTCCATTTTTCTTTCTTTCTTTCTTTTTTCCTTTTTTCTTTTTTTCTTTTTTTCTATTTCCTCTTCTTTTTCTTTATCGTTCCGTCTTCTTTTTCTCCTTATATATATATATATATATATATATATATATATATATATATATATAAAATTGAAATAAAAGCCAAATCAGCAATACAAGATTAATTTTTTTTTTTTTCTTACATTAATCCTATCGATTACGGAATAAAATTCCTTCTTCAGGGGTGACCAGTATTGAGTCATTTTTTTTTTTTTTTTTTTTTCATCAAAAAACAAGAATAAAGAAACTTACGTCGTACCATCTAAGACGTTTGTCAAATTAACAAAGAAATAAGTTTCTTTATTCTTGTTTTTTGATGAAAAAAAAAAAAAAAAAAAAATGACTCAATACTGGTCACCCCTGAAGAAGGAATTTTATTCCGTAATCGATAGGATTAATGTAAGAAAAAAAAAAAAATTAATCTTGTATTGCTGATTTGGCTTTTATTTCAATTTTATAAACTTTCCATGCAATACTTAAAACTTGAACGAAAAACACACACATTACTCGACAGCGTGCCAACGCATCTCTCGTTCGTCACCGGTTTTGAATCCTACCGCCATTTCATAACATCAAGGCGATTACGTCGTACCATCTAAGACGTTTGTCAAATTAACAAAGAAATAAGTTTCTTTATTCTTGTTTTTTGATGAAAAAAAAAAAAAAAAAAAATGACTCAATACTGGTCACCCCTGAAGAAGGAATTTTATTCCGTAATCGATAGGATTAATGTAAGAAAAAAAAAAAAAAATTAATCTTGTATTGCTGATTTGGCTTTTATTTCAATTTTATAAACTTTCCATGCAATACTTAAAACTTGAACGAAAAACACACACATTACTCGACAGCGTGCCAACGCATCTCTCGTTCGTCACCGGTTTTGAATCCTACCGCCATTTCATAACATCAAGGCGATTACGTCGTACCATCTAAGACGTTTGTCAAATTAACAAAGAAATAAGTTTCTTTATTCTTGTTTTTTGATGAAAAAAAAAAAAAAAAAAATGACTCAATACTGGTCACCCCTGAAGAAGGAATTTTATTCCGTAATCGATAGGATTAATGTAAGAAAAAAAAAAAAATTAATCTTGTATTGCTGATTTGGCTTTTATTTCAATTTTATAAACTTTCCATGCAATACTTAAAACTTGAACGAAAAACACACACATTACTCGACAGCGTGCCAACGCATCTCTCGTTCGTCACCGGTTTTGAATCCTACCGCCATTTCATAACATCAAGGCGATTACGTCGTACCATCTAAGACGTTTGTCAAATTAACAAAGAAATAAGTTTCTTTATTCTTGTTTTTTGATGAAAAAAAAAAAAAAAAAAAAATGACTCAATACTGGTCACCCCTGAAGAAGGAATTTTATTCCGTAATCGATAGGATTAATGTAAGAAAAAAAAAAAAAAATTAATCTTGTATTGCTGATTTGGCTTTTATTTCAATTTTATAAACTTTCCATGCAATACTTAAAACTTGAACGAAAAACACACACATTATATATATATATATATATATGTGTTAATTATAAGTCTGTGTGTTTATTTCTACAAGTCTGTTTTTAATATAACATCCGTTGGGATAGCTTTGCCCCTGACACCGAAGGGTTGGAGCGAACTGCTGTTCCAAGCATTGATTTTCGTATAAGAAAACACAGACGTCGTTGGGCTGGTCATCTTGTTCGTTTTACTGATGACAGACTGGCCAATCAGATGATTTATGAGGAACTAATTCGGAATACTGACCCACAGCAAAAACCGCGTAAGCGATTCAAAGATTGTCTCAATGTTGGAAGATGGGAGAGAATGGCTTGTAGATTAGTCAAGGTGGAGGAAAGTGATTTTTGAAGGCAGAACATCTTTTGAAAAGAATAGGACGAAACATCAGCAGCTGAAGAGAACAGTCGAGGGGGAGGGGTAGACGCGACGTGACACATCCAGAACACATGGAGGATATATGGAACAGCGAACATGCCAAACTTGCAATTTGGAAACTATGTCACGTGCCGGGTTTGTTGAATCACCAACGAGTGCATGTGCTACAAAAACAAAGCACGAACAAGAAGAGGTGGCTTCATTTATGGCATCCCTTCAGATCATCACAACATCTGCCACTTCTGTGGTATGGTCTGTAAATGTCTGGCAGGCTTGAAGAGCCATATCTGCGCCGCGCACTGGGAGGTTTTACTCGAAGATCATTCCGAAACGCAAAAAGTGGTCATACTCGAAATCGAATAGACAGCTGCCATATATATATTATTTTTTCTTATTAAAAACTGTGTTCTGCGGCTACGGTAGTCAAATCACATCCTGTAGCTGCAATCAGTCCTCCATGCTAGTCCCAGGCTATCTAGCCTTGTCATGCGCAAGTTGTCGTAACCAATGATATTGTTTCGCTGTACGTAGTGGTCCTAGCCCCGCCTGTTTGAGGTCAGCACGTAGTGTGCCCAGCAGATTTGCGCAGTGCCGTATATGTGCAGTGCGTATATATATATATATATATATATATATATATATATATATATATATATATATATATATATGATTTTTATTATTATTATTATTATTATTCATATATCATTATTTCATGTATCCACATAAAATGTTATAAGGAGATATAATTTTTTATGTATTAATTTTCAGTATTTACTTCAACAGTGCTCGATACGTAAGTAGAGCTAAGTAGTAAGCTATGAAAATATATTAATAGCAATTAAGCTACACAGAGGCTTTCGCGTTTTAATCCCTGGAGAGAATCGTCAGGCTAAAATTTTAACCTGACGATTACAAATATACATATAAATGCTCTGTACACTATAATTGTTTTTATTGGCCTTGTTCCGGACTTTACTGAATATTCTCAGTGAAACATATAAATCTCTCTCTCTCTCTCTCTCTCTCTCTCTCTCTCTATATATATATATATATATATATATATATATATATATATATATATATATATATATATATAAAATTTGTAAATATTAAGATTTTCTATAACCATGCCTTATTTACATTTAGTGTCTTGACCCCAAAAAATAAAAATAATAAGGAACGGCAACTCTTACTAAAAGAATAAGAGTTATAGTTCTTATTATTTTAAGGTGTTTATTTAAGAATGTCTTCATATAAGCAAGCTGTTAAAAAATGTCATTCGTTTTATTATTTCAATATTTCCTATAACAATGCTCTACCTCCAATATCACGCATATTCCTATCACGAAAGGATATAATATAAAATAATAATATTCATATTATATATATATATACAGGGTGGGCAAAAATAAGGGTCTTACTTTTAAAAATTCATAACTTTTTTATTTATTGATTTTTTTTTTTTTTTTTAGAATAAGTAAAGGACCCCTTCCGAAGCAAGCATGAGCCGTATTAGCCCTAAGGAACGTACCCTCATTTAGAAAACATTATTTTTGCTGAAAA
The DNA here is from genome assembly GCA_963556195.1 of Sepiola atlantica. Lineage (NCBI taxonomy): Eukaryota > Metazoa > Mollusca > Cephalopoda > Sepiida > Sepiolidae > Sepiola > Sepiola atlantica. The sequence goes on from OY744541.1 coordinate 86,296,137, forward strand.
AACTCAAAACAGTGTAAAAAACAATACTTTAGTTTTTGTAAGTTTTAAGAAGTGTTTTTCGGCTAAAATTTGTTTTGTTTATTTCAAAAAATCTCGGAAGGGTCAGTCTACACACACATAATGTTTGGTGAGTTTAACTTTTATTTTGTGGAAGTTATTCAAATTCAAGTTATTCAAATTTAAAGATAGGACCCTTATTTTGGCCCACCCTGTATATATATATATATATATATATATATATATATATATATATATATATATATATATAGCCAAAAAGATAGTGTGAGGGGGGGGGGTGAGAAATCACGAATAGTAGCAAAAGCTTTGAGAATGAAGTAAAGAAATTAGCGATGAAGGCGGTAAAGAAAGAAAAGTAACGATTGGAGATTTTTCACCGAAAGGAAAAGCGACTTTGGATAGTTTATTTTCAATCCCAGCATCCAATTGAACCATTCCCGGAAGCAGTAAGATGGAGGCTTTTGCGTCTGTTCAGTTTAAAAGACGCCGTATCGGAACGCCGAGCTGAATGCGACATTTGTGTCTGGTGCATTAAATAAACAATGAGATTGAGTAAATAAGCGGGGGATACACGTACGTATTTGTGTATGTGTGTATGTATGTACGTATGTATGTCTTATGTGTGTATGCATGTACGTATGTATGTATGTATGTATGTGTGTACATGTATGTATGTATTATGTATGTATATATGTGTGTATATGTATGTGTATGTATGTATGTACGTGTGCATGTATGTATGTATGCGTGTATGTATGTATGTATGTATATATGTATGTATGTATGCGTGTATGTGTGTGTAGGTACATGTATGTATGCATGTACGTATGTATGTATGTATTTATGTATGTGTGTATGTTTGTATGTGTGTATGTCTGTACTTGTATGTATGTATGTATGTATTTATGTGTGTATGTATGTATGTATGCACATGTATGAATGTATGTATGCACATGTATGAATGTATGTATGTACATGTATGAATGTATGTATGTATGTATGCATGTACGTATGTATATATATGTGTGTATGTATGTACATGTATGTATGTATGTGTGTACATGTATGAATGTATGTATGTATGTATGTATGTACATGTATGTATGTATGTATGTATGTATGTATGTATGCATGTACATATGTATGTATGTGTGTATGTATGTACATGTATGTATGCATGTATGTGTGTACATGTATGTATGTGTGTGTACATGTATGTATGTATGTATGTATGTATGTATGTATGTATGTATGTATGTGCAGGTCAAGCTGTGAGTCGACTTGCATACTTAGTGTTAGAAGATATTCCATTCGCGTACGGCTACCATCCCGTGGACGCATTGGTTTCCATAAGAACACCGGTTAAGCAACGCTGTTCCTGGTTTATAAAAATAGGGTGACTTTTAAACAGACCAGTTATGTAAAAACAAATCTTTTAACCAAAACTAAATAACTGTATACAAAATATAAGTACGATTTCAGCATAAAATGATCCAACGTTGGTTGATATGCATAAAACGCAACAATCAATTAATATACTATTCACGTTCAAAACTTACTACGAACCAACAAACAACACAGATAGCATGAGTTGGATGTCTAACAATAATAATGGAGTGTTATTATTGTTGTTGTAGGAGATGTGTGAGGAGGTGAAGTTCTTCATTGGAACTAAAATCTTTCATGTTATGTTTCTGAATTTTTGAGATGAGGAGTCATAATTTGTATGATTTGGCTTATTCCGATTACTGTTCTCATCTTTAGTGATACTCTCACAACGTTTCGGCCGATGTAACCTCCAACCTTCTACAGGTGTATCTTGTCGAACTCGGGAATCTGTACGGAATTTCGAACGGATGCCTTCATTTAACCCTCAGTGCTGACGATACTAGAAATTGCGACTTACTGAAGAGTGCTACCCGGTCATGGTTGACGGAACGAGAACAATCTACCCCCGTCGATTAAAGAAAGGGTTCCGTTCGAAATTCCGTCCAAGTTCTCGAGTTTGACAGAAAGATTCCCAAGTTCAACAAGATACACCTGAAAGAAGGTCGGAGGTTACAGCGGCCGAAACGTTGTGAGAATAATATTTACGATGAGAGCAGTAGTCCGAATAATCCAAATTCTACTAAAATGTTTCAATAGATGATTAAATTGAAAACAACTTTAAAGCACCCGGGATAAAAGTAATTGATTTGATTCTCATGAGAAAACGTGATATGCATGTCACTTGTAGTTTCAGTGTTAGGCGTGATGCAAAATGCTGGGTTTTCGTGTTGATGTAAAATAAAAAGCATTGCTATGTAAAACTTCGATACTATCTAATGTCGTCTATCAACTTATCTTTAGTGTCAAATAGACCTAATCCTAACCCCTAACCCCTAACCCCTAACCCTAACCCTTACCATAACCATAACCATAACCATAACAATAACCCTAACCCTAACCAAAACCCTAACCTTAACCCTAACCCTAACCCTAACCATAACCCTAACCCTAATCCTAACCCTAACCCTAACCAAAACCCTAACCTTAACCCTAACCCTAACCCTAACCCTAACCCTAACCCTTACCATAACCCTAACCCTAACCCCAACCCCTAACCATAACCATAACCATGACACTAACCCTAACCCCTAACCTTAACCTTAACCTTAACCTTAACCATAACCCTTATCCTACCCCTAACCTAACCCTAACCCTAACCTTCACCCTAACCCTAACCCCTAACCATAACCATAACCCTAATGTTAACCCTAACCCTTACCTTAACCCTAACCATAACCCTAACCCTAACCCTAATCCGATATATATATATATATATATATATATATATATAACAGCGCACTATAATTATAATAGAAAACGGATTCCATTCTTCCCGTTATCATTAAACTATCAAACATCTACAAGAAAAATGCATTGCAAATAGATGGACGTTTATGAGGTAGATAGCGATTAAACCTTGTGCCATACATGTCAAACACCAAGTTGCCGCAATAGTTACAGAAGAATTAATTTTCATAAATTATAGTAATATCTTGCTAGTTCTCTTTGTACGTGCTCCTGTGTTATCCTTCCAGACCGAGGGATTGCCGTCCTGAAATCAAAACTCCTTATTTATACCTTCAAAAGGACTAAGTCGATGCAAATCTGGTCGAAGACAGGGGAGGTTTATTCAACTTTATCTTCGTTCCAAATCAGTAACCAGTGGGATGGGGGAGACAGAGAGATCGATCACTGTTTAATCATATTCTGTGAGCTCATATAATTTTACACGTTCCAGGTTGTGTGCTTCTAACTGACTTTCGTCTTTTCTCGCACACTCTCTTTTTGTGTCATGTGACGTCATATCTGGTTATATTAATTCTCACAGTCTGGCAATCCCCACCTGGTGTACATCAAGTTGACCCGGGGTGACCTTTTATTTCGTGTTATTCTCAACTAACTATTTTATATACTAGTATTATTTACCTCCTCTCCATGAGTTAGGCACAAGGCCATTTTTATCTTACTCCCACAATGTAAGATGTGACCCAAGGTCGGGTCGGGAAAGTGGGAATTGAAAAGCCAGCGCCCGAGAAGGTAAGCACTCTGGCCATTAAAAATTGCCTGGACAGCCTCGTCGGCATTTCCCGGTAGGGGCGCCTGAGGCAGTAAGCAATAAACTTACTCCTCCCCAAAGAGGGGAGGCAAAGCCTGGGAGGGTGGACCTCCTAGAACTGCACAGGACAGACCCATAGACAGGCGTTAATCAAGACCCGAAGGTCAAGACAATACCAGTTTATGGGGTGCAGTATCCATCGGAACAGATACTACACTTTAATACTAATGAGTCTACTCACCTGATGTCTAAACGGTATTTGGTGACTTTACGAAGGTTTTTTATACCATGAACACTAATGGACTTTGGTGGATTTTAACGAAACTTGGTTGTCCTGAGAAACCAATTACAACTTTCCCTTTGTTTTCCCCGTCTTCATTCTAATTTATTTTCTCTTTCTTTTTATTTAATTCCATCTTCCAGTTTACCATTTTTCTTTGATTGTCTTCTGATCTTTCATTTTGTGTTGGCATCTATTATCAATCTATTTAATCTTTCCGATTCTTGATATTAAATTATCTGCCATTTTAAATATTAGCCCGCAATAACCTTCCGGCTTCTATTTCGTTCCATTCGAACGTTGTTTGTTTTTCTGTTTGTTTTCTTTTGTTGTTGTTTTTTTTGTTTGTTTTGAGTTTTGTTGTTTTGTTTTATTTTCTCTTACTTATTATTCCTTGGAAATTAACTCCAAATTGATTAACTGAACGTTGACTTTTCGAACAAGTCACCAGGTTCAATAAGAAAATTACTTTTTAATCTTAAATTTAATTTCCAGCATTATATATAACAATGGCAAATAATAAATCTTAAAACATTAATACTGTTGTCGCCTTAAAGGGCCGAAAAGAAAGAAATTATTGATGCGCTTCTGAATATTAGACAACCCATGAAACTGCAGTAAATTGTTCAGATAAGCCACATGGGCGCTGACTTGGTTTTCACATGCCAAATTATACTTAATCCTATATTTTCCAAACTTTTCTTCTACTTCTATTATTATAATTATTATTGGTACTAACTAGGAGTTCACACACAGATCATCGTCAGTGATTGCTCACCGACAACAACCAGTGGTATTTCCTGGAATCTGAGTGACAACAAGCCTCCCCAGATTTCCAGTATTCTTCACCTCTTTTCGATAACGATGCGGTATCGCAACAGTCCCTTACCATTGATTTCTCGCTGGTAAGGAGAATTGGTCTTCTCTGGGATTTGGGTGACAATAAGCCTCCCCAAGGTCCCAGCATTCTCTGCACTTTTCCAGTGGAGGTCTGGTTTGTGCTGTCCCTCCTAGGTCTTCTCATCCTCCTCGACTCTCTACAAATATTTTGTCTGGTGTCAGCCTAGGCCGGCACCATTTAAACAAAAAAATATTTTTTTAATTAATTAAAAAAAAAAAATTTTAACGAATGTATTTTTAATTCTTTTTAATATAATTTTTTTCTTCCCTTTAACTTTTTAATTTATTTTTAATTAAAAATTTTTTTTAAAAATTCTTTTTAATTTTTTATTTTAAATTAAAAAAAAATTTATTATTATTATTATTATTATTATTATTATTATTGCTGCTGCTGCTGCTGCTGCTGCTGTTGTTGTTGTTGTTGTTGTTGTTGTTGTTGTTGTTGTTGTTGTTATTATTATTATTATTATTATTATTATTATTATTATTATTATTATTCTTCTTCTTCTTCTTCTTCTTCATCATTAAATGTTCGTACGCGAGTCATTATCAGTGATCTCCCAATGCTAAAAACCTGTGGTGTTCTCTGGAATCTGAGTAACAAGTCTCTTTACATTTCCAATTCTCCCCGCTCCTGTGGAGTACAATTAGAACTCCCTTTCCATTTATGTACCAGCCGTTAATATCGATTCGTCACTGATAACGATCGATTGCTTCTCTGGAATATGAGTGAAAATAAGTCTCCCCAGGATTTCAGTAAACTCTGTGTCCCTCCAGTCGAAGTCAGGATTGCGCTATCCCTCCTCAGTCTTTTAATTCTCTCAATCATTTCACGGCCATTTTATGTGGTACCAATCGATTCTTGTGCCTTTAATTAAATGATATTATTAGTCATTATATCACAACCGTGATCGCATCATTGACAGAAAGAGCAAGAAAGAGAGAATGATTATTGATCGTAAACCTGTCCAAGTTAAAGGGTTGTCAAGCATATGCGACATTCTCGATCGCTTCATTTAAGAGTCTTTTTTCGACGAGAATTATCTCGTGTTTTTATAACGTCACTTCCCCTTTCCCGTATGCATACTTCCGTTCTCACGCTTTTGATTCCCAATCACTGTTGACTTTTTGATCTCTTGTCTATAACATTTTCTGTCCTACAAACCCATATTTTTTCTTATCACAGTCGATGCTAAAAATAAAATAAACATCGCTTAACACTTTTACCCGGTCATGGCTGACGGAACAAGAAAAATCTATCCCAATGTATTAAATAAAGTGGTCAGTTCGAAATTCCGTCTAGATTCACGAGTTGGACATAAGAATTCGCGAATTCGAAAATATGTACCCGAAAATGTTCGGAGGTTACATCGGTGGAAACGCTGTGAAAATATTAACCAAGATGAAAATAGTAGTCCAAATAATCAAAATAATAAAGGCTTGTATATGTATTTTACATATATATGTATATGTATTTGGGTTAAATATGTAAAATAAAAAGCGTAAATAAAAAAAAACGAAATACTATATTCGCCTGTTTCTTTTGTAAACTGTACTTCCGGTTTCTTTTGAAAACTGTACTTCCGGTTTGCTTGTAAACTCTTAGATTTCCTAGCTGAACGTATGTTGGAAGTTACGCAAGCTTGTACAAATATGCCGCTATTTGTAATTGTTTGTTGAGAGGGCAGGCCTTCCGTACGGACGTGACTTTCTTGCGTTCTCGCGTTTGTAAACGATTAAAGTCGGTGCTTAAGTAATGGCATAGCATAATACGATGCGCAGCCTTGTGTTATTTCAGAGGTAGAAACTCATGAGGGAAAACCACAGTGAATCTCCGAGCAGATCAGATTTCCCAACAACAGGATCACGGAGCAGTACCCGGCCGTTGATCATTCACTACCCGTTTGTTTCCTTTTTATTCCATTGCTGCAGGATTTTTCTTTTTAAATTAGAAGTTCCGAACGATCTTAGTTTTTAATGACCTAGTGTTTATACACGCCCGAATTTCCAGCTCACACAACAGTCCCGATTACTTGCTTTCTTCTCTCCCCACGAGGGAAGAGTTAGCCAAAGGGTCGGTTTTTAATATGGGGAAAATCCAGCTCCCCGAAGATAGGTACACTGGATTGAGACCAAAAGAAAAATTGCTCCAGTCTACAAGGATTCTTCCTTCAGTGAAAGAGGAAAATAGATGAAGTGTAGTACAGGGTGGGCCAAAATAAGGGTCCTATCTTTAAATTTGAATAACTTGAATTTGAATAACTTCCACAAAATAAAAGTTAAACTCACCAAACTTTATGTGTGTGTAGACTGACCCTTCCGAGATTTTTTGAAATAAACAAAACAAATTTTAGCCGAAAAACACTTCTTAAAACTTACAAAAACTAAAGTATTGTTTTTTACACTGTTTTGAGTTTTTTAAGCAAAAATAATGTTTTCTAAATGAGGGTACGTTCCTTAGGGCTAATACGGCTCATGCTTGCTTCGGAAGCGGTCCTTTACTTATTCTAAAAAAAAAAAAAAATCAATAAATAAAAAAGTTATGAATTTTTAAAAATAGGACCCTTATTTTTGCCCACCCTGTATAACAACAGATACTACACAATGCTCCTATCCAAAAGCCGTCGACGAATTGAAAGTATGTATGTAGTAATTTAAGAGAAGTGGTACACGTTTGAAGTGATTTCTGATTGAATCGACATTTCATTAAGAAGACTTCTCGTATATATTCAGGTTGTTTTGTTTGATGAGACTTTCTTTTATTTTTCTCAATTTTCTGAATAATCCAGTTCGTATTTCTGTTAAATTTGTGTATGTAATTTCCAGTTGTTCTTTTTCTTCGTGAGTACTTTCGATTTGATTCATCGACTCATCATCAGGCGGGTTCATCTTTGTGTGTTTATATCGATTGTCTTTTACTGTTTAGATTTTAACGGCTAGTATTTACGACTTTAAAATGAGCCTCTATAGTGATATATATATATATATTCATATATATTTATATATATATATGTATATATATTCATATATATTTATATATATATATACATATTCATATATATTTATATATATATATATATATATATATATTCATATATATATATATATTCATATATATTTATATATATATATATTCATATATATTTATATATATATATATATATATTCAAATATATTTATATATATATATATTCATATATATTTATATATATATATTCATATATATTTATATATATGTTTATATTCATATATATATTTATATATATATATATATATATATATATATATATATATTCATATATATTTATATATATATATATTCATATATATTTATATATATATATATATTCATATATATTTATATATATATATATATATTTATATATTCATATATATTTATATATATATATATATTAATATATATTTATATATATATATATATTTATATATATATATATTCATATATATTTATATATATATATATATTCATATATATTTATATATATATATTCATATGTATTTATATATATATATATTCATATATATTCATATATATTTATATATATATATATATATTCATATATATTCATATATATTTATATATATATATATATATATATATATTCATATATATTTATATATATATATATATATTCATATATATTTATATATATATATATTCATATATATTTATATATATATATATATTCATATATATTTATATATATACATATATTCATATATATTCATATCTATTTATATATATATATTCATATATATTTATATATATATATGAATATATATTCATATATATTTATATATATAGATATATATATTCATATCTATTTATATATATATATATATGTATATATATATATATATATATATATATATATATATATATATATATATATATATGTATATATAATCTATATATATATATTAAAGAAAGATGAAGATAAAGAAATGTACAAAACTACAAAAAGTTACATAAATTAATACAAATCTTTTATTACATCGAAAGTTCAGATGCAAGGAGTTACATTAATCCTTAAACCATTAATTGATATAAATACCATATTACCAGATTTATCCTCTGACGAGAAGAGTTTTATCTTTGAAAAACCATGGTTTAAGGATTAATGTAACTCCTTGCATCTGAACTTTCGATGTAATAAAAGATTTGTATTAATTTATGTAACTTTTTGTAGTTTTGTACAATTCTTTATCTTCATCTTTCTTTCTTTAATATTGATTGCTCTACTCAACGTATTGAGCTTTACTTTATCGAGATAGATCACTACGATATTTCGCTTATCGTTAATTCTATTATCATTATGTATATATATATATATATATATATATATTTATATATATTTATATACTATACATATTTTAAATATTAAAGTGTTTTATACCTACAGACGACGTCGTTTCGGGCTTTTTACCCCCATCAGTGCAGGAGTAGCGGTTGCATAGTTCATCCTAGAATCACGAGACAAACGTTCAGGACCACGCGGCCGCGTGAAATCGCCACAGACAGTAATTAAAATTAAGGTATACTTACACGCGAGTGTCTTCTCATCTACAGCATATATATATATATATATATATATATATATATATATATATATATATATATATATATATATATATATATATATTGGTACAGAAAAATTAGTACAACATTCGTACCGTCGGTTTTAAGCACAGAAGGACTTAGCCATCCGGCTAATCAAGCTTTGCCAGGTAAGTATTGTTCAATGAGGAAGGTGGCCTCGACGATGCTTTCAGGAATTCAATTGAGAAAAGATCGAATCCAATTCTATAAATGCCGTTGCCATTAGCAACTGCATCATTTACGAACGATTCCGCTGCTTCATCTGACACCGCCATTAGTTATCTTCTTCTCTACATAATCGATACCAACATCTTATCTCCAGTTTCCCGCCTTTTCTTGTAATTATTTCTGCCTCTTTTTGTCTTCATCCTTTCTTTCCTCCCTTCCTTACTCCTTTCCTTCCTTCCTCCCTTCTTTCCTTCCTTCCTTCCTTCCTTCCTTCCTTCCTTCCTTCCTTCGCCGTGACATGAACTGACGCAGTTGTTAACGAACCGGAAATAGAAATAAGTTTACGTATTAAGTTCAAACCTGTTACAGTTTCTGGTATATTATCACTCTAAGAAAAATAAGAACACTCAGATTTTAGCATTTTTAAAGATTTACAACTACCTGCCTTAACCGCCGGAAGTCGGCAAAATGCTGTTAAAAATATTACATTAGAAATAAGATAGAATAGTAGAAAAATAGAATGACTTAATTTCTAAGAAAAGGAAATGCATCCAAGTGGATTTAAATTAAGAATAAGTAAAATTTGATAAATAAATTAATTAGTCTAAATCAGGGATACCCAACCGAAGTCCACATGGACCACCAGTGGTCCACAGTAGCTTTATGGGGGTCCAAGAAAAATTGTAATTTGGGGATTCATGGTAATTAGTAAGGGGTCCATATCGAAATCTGTTGAATATAAATAATATTTTTTATAACAATCATATGATAAATATATAATAATGGAATAAAAAGAATATGTGATACAGATAACCACTGCTTTCTTTGGGTTAGTATATTGCACATTGTAGAGCCAGGCTGTCAGACGTACGATCACAGCGTGAGGTATTAGTCCGGAGTAGTCCTAGGAGGTCGACTCTCCCAGGCCTCGTCTCCCCTCTTTAGGGTGGAGTAAGTTTATTTCTTTCTGCCTGAGGCACCCTGAACGGGGAATACCGACGGGGTTGTACAGGCAATTTTTGATAGGTCAGAGTGCTCCTTCTTTAGGGGCGCAAGCTTGACCCTCCCCGCGCCTTCCGACCTTGTACCACATATTTCTGCAGTGGGAAGGAATTAAATACCTGGACCTACACCAGTCTATACTGGCTGTCAGATCTACCACCATTTTCATAGGGTTGTATGTCATTTATAACATTTTAATCCGCTCTAAATATATATTTCTGTCCATGAACACATTGTGCGTATGCTAATAAGTATTCACTAGTAACGTTTGATTTTTTTCAGTTTATATATGGATGTATGGATGGCCACAAATGATAAATATCGTTCAGGGGATCCACAAGTAGAGTAAGGTTGGGAACCTCTGGTTTAAATAGGACTATACCTCCACGAAGCAAAATCATTAAAATGGCAGACTTCTTTTATAAGAAATAGAAATGCATTCTATAGGATTTAATATAATCAGTAAGTTTTTGATTTTATAAATGAACTATTTTGTGATAATAGCATTTTAATTTCATGACGGATTTCATTGAAACGGCAAAATATTTTGATAAGAAACCGAAATGCATTATACTGGATTTTATGTACCGAGATGTACATAGTGAATCTAACGTCAATTGTAAATTATAGCATGTAACTAAATAATTATTTCTAAATAGCATTTTAATATCACGAAATAAATCATGAAAATGGCTGACTTGTACGCACACGCCCAAAGTCAATTACAGCAAAGTCAGCTGTATGTATAAACGGAATCAGGGAATCACGGAATAACTATTCTAAGTAATTCACTTCGTGTTTTAAACGAAGCGTACGCAATGTTTATTTTTGTGAGAACGATCGTTTTTGAAAGAACGGAATGAGCGGATATCCATTAATTATATGTTAATGAATCGAAAAGAAGGCCAATGTATTATGTTTTAAAGGGCGATAGCCGCTCAATACGACTGGAATACATTATATAATATTAAGATAGATGTATTCGCAAAGCAGTGGTAGACACGCTGTATGCATTTTTGGAAGATCGAATTGGATTTGAATGACCAGATGTAGAAAGTGTTTGAGAATTCTAAGTCTGTTAATCTTATATTCCGTAATGGCGAGAATGTAAAATGGTTAGCGTTTATAATAAATGAAACTACTACGTTTCAGCTATATATTTTTAATCCCTTGAAACTCCATACTTTATGAGAAAAGAAAGTTAAATAAATAAGTCGCTAAATGTAAAAACCAGGGGGTGATTTAGTTGTCAAAGGATCTTTGATACGCTTATCGTTTGGGATATTTAAAAAGCCATTCGGATACCAATGACCTTGG
>OY744541.1:86313046-86338046 GCA_963556195.1 Sepiola atlantica
ACAAAGGGGGAAGAATTGCTGTTTTCTGGGTCGGAATCTATCCATCTAGCACTTATCGTTGACTAGTTTTTTTTTACATAGAAGTAATTTTTTTTTAGCTTCCTGCCTTGTCTGGAGCGATTTCCATAAAAAAAAAACGCTTCGTAATTGCAAGCTTTTTCGAACTGACAATGCGGATTGCTATTAACACCAGTCATACGCGTCTCCCTTTGTCATCGTTCTATATTGGACTCAAATGATCACGCAAGTTAGACTTTTATCCGTTTTCTTTTTTCAATCGGTGTCATTGTTTTGGCTTGCATTCTTTTCGCTTTGATGTGGTTCCACCAAATGCATTGGCCTTTTTTCTGCCATTATTAATGATTAAATCCTTTTTCTGCGATTTTCCTTTTTTCAGCCAAATCTGTGATGTTTCCTTTTCTGCTATCGACACGTTTTTGTTTCATTCCTTCGATGCTACAATAACTGATTTTTTTTTTTTGGCCGCCATTATGAGTCGTAATTCTCTGTCTCTTTTGAATTTATCTCATCAAATGATCAAATAGATTTAATGTCTTTTCTATTGTGATTGCTTCCCGTAAGATCACCGACGTTAAGCGACGTTGGGTCTGGTCAGTACCAGATGGGTGACTATTTGGGAATAGCAGGTGCTGTATGTGGAAAGACAGCGACACTTTTTTTTTTTACGGAAGTCATTCCAGGCAAGACATGAAGCCACTTGATGTAAAGAGCTAAAAAATACTAATTCAATGTCAAAAACTAGCCATATATATATATATATATATATGGATAGATTCCGACCCAGAAAACAGCAATTTCCCCCCTTTGTCAGAAACATCGCTCAGAGAATGTGAGGACTAAAGGATAAAATAAGGGAAGCGAGAGTTAGTCACTTTCTACTCTCATGATGAGTCTCCGCTTAGTAAGGCCCGAAAGCCACTTGTGGGCAAGGGTTCATGAATTTATCAGGTGGACGGTAAGACACACATCTTGAGGATTGGGGACTATGGTTGGAATTGGGCAGACATTAAACTAGAAAATAACCATGTTGTAGTAAGCTGGGAAGCAACATCGTGGTTTTGTGTTCCATACACGAGTAGTTTTTTGAAAGAAACGCTGCTCAGGGAAGTTCCGTTTAGCTCTAGGTATACTGAGAAAGATGGTAGTTTTGTTTTACGGCATATCAATCCTTTTCTAGTTAATGCCGAATCTGGTCATTTTGGTGAAGGGTTTTATGCTTCAAGTTCTTTATATCTTCAAATGTTTAATCATGGTTTTTGGTTTGGTTGTTTTGTTTTACGACATATCAACCCTTTTCGGGTGATTTAATGCCGAATCTGGTCATTTTGGTGAAGGGTTTTATGCTTCAAGTTCTTTATATCTTCAAATGTTTAATCATGGTTTTTGGTTTGGTTGTTTTGTTTTACGACATATCAACCCTTTTCGGGTGATTTAATGCCGAATCTGGTCATTTTGGTGAAGGGTTTTATGCTTCAAGTTCTTTATATCTTCAAATGTTTAATCATGGTTTTTGGTTTGGTTGTTTTGTTTTACGACATATCAACCCTTTTCGGGTGATTTAATGCCGAATCTGGTCATTTTGGTGAAGGGTTTTATGCTTCAAGTTCTTTATATCTTCAAATGTTTAATCATGGTTTTTGGTTTGGTTGTTTTGTTTTACGACATATCAACCCTTTTCGGGTGATTTAATGCCGAATCTGGTCATTTTGGTGAAGGTTTTTATGCTTCAGGTTCCTTTTAAGTTTAAGTGTTTATCCATGGTGTTTGGTTGAGTGAAATGGAAGGGAAGAGGGAGAAGGAAAAAGAGGGGAGGGGGGAAATTGTTGCTTTTTGTTTTGTATTTTGCAGAACATGATTGAGCTTTGCAAAGGAAAAAACAATAAAACATCAAGTTTTGTCGGTTTTTTTCTTATCATCCGATATAAATAGTTTATCTTTGAAAATCCATGGATTAAGGATTTGAACTTTTGATGTTCTAATAAATATTGTATCTTTACAATTTTTTATTTTCATCTTTCATTTCTAGAATATATATATATATATATATATATATATATATATATATATATATATATATATTACTTCAGCCGAAGTTCTAAGAAATCAACGGGCCTCTTCTTGGGGCTAACACTAGATCTCTATGTGAGATACATAGATATTCGAATATTCCATTAAAGTCCTCATTTACCTGTCAAACGTTGAGTTAGTAAAGAAGTTAAACACATTCATTTTCCTCTCCCCCAATTGACCAGTTTACGATGTTTTAGTATATCTTTCTTGTGGTCTCTTAGTCATACCAGATTCCAGGACAAGAATTTATCTAGTCTGGTGGAGTATCCAGCGAAGTGATGTTACTTGATGTCACATATCTTGGACAAGGTGCACTATTCCTTGTATTAGCCAGTGTGTAGCTGTGTCGAGGGGATCTTATTTGGGCTTCGAATACTATGTTATTTTAAATATTTGGTCAGGGTTTACTTGTACGGTGAAGTATCTTCATGTCAGGTTCTCCTGACAAACCCTTGTACAGAGAGACCGAAGACACTCGAGGAGAGTGTCTAGTAGGTAATTCAAACTTTTCGAGTCGATAATTCAAATATACATATTTTTTATTCATTTTACTTCAGTCGAAATTCTCAGAAATCAAGGGGCCCCTTCCTGGGGCTTACACTTGATCTCTATATGATATAGATTGGTATCCGCCTGTTTCAATAAAATACTCGTTTAGCTCTCAAACGTTGAGTTAGTAAAGAAGTTAAGAACATTAATTCTCCTCTCCCCAATTGACCAGTTGATTATGTTATAGTATATCTTTCTTTTGCTCTCTTGGTCTTACAGAATTCCAGGGCAAGAATTCATCTAGTCTGGTGGAGTATCCAGCAAAGTGCTGTTACTTGAGGTAACATCAATAGAAGAAAGGGCACCATTCTTCGTATAAGCTGGTGCATAGCCACACCGAGGAGATCTTATTTGGGCTTCGAATACTATGTTATTTTTAACATTTGGTCAGGGTTTACTGGTAGGGCAAAGTATTCTCATGTCAGGTTTTCCTGACAAACCCTTTTACAGAGAGACCGAAGACAATTGAGGATGGTGTCTAGTAGGTAATTCAAACTCCCCAGTAGGTAATTCAAACTCCCCAGTAGGTAATTCAAAATATATATATATATATACGTGTGTGTGTGTGTGTGTGTGTGTGTGTGTGTGTAAAGTAAATATATAAATGATGGAAAAATACGTACATGTGCTTCTGTATTTGTGTAAATATATATTTTTTTATGGCAAGAACATTACAGCATTTCGTAATATAATGTCAACTAAAATGCATTGTATTTTTCCCGCCGTTTTCCCGTCGGCCATTGCTGTTGTATTATTTCCAACTTCATTTCTAATGCATCGTTATTGATAAAACAATTTTAAAAAGGAAATAAAATCAACAATAAGAAGTTATCCTATTATCGCGTTGAGTTTTGAAATAAATAGTTCCATGTGAATGCACTTAACGGAAACCTCTACGGAGACAAGTCCTAATGTCTTCCACATTAAAATAACTATTTATTTATTCCAATTGTTTCATTCAATTTTCACTCAGCAAGTTTTGTGCTGCGATTCTCATTCGTTATTAATATTTGATTTATTGCCATCATTTAACAATCGAACAAAAATGGATTCCATATCCTCGCAACGGACGAGATAAGTACAGTCATATCCGTTTGATAATAATTGCGTTTCGTTCGATTTAATTGCAAATCACATTTTGTTTTGTTTCAATCGTTGACTTTTTGTTCGATTTTAATTTTGAGATGCGTCTTCAAATTGCAAAGGATGGCTTCGTCCGTCAGTAGGCCAGGATGTTTTCCATCTGAGATCAACTTTTTCATCGCTCAACGAGCGGATTTAATATACGAGTCTTATTTTAGTTGTGTTCAACCGTCGATTCAGTTTGGAATATCATTTTTGTAGGTCTGTCACGCTTAAGTGGTAAATAGAATTTTTAGTTTGTCTGTCCGAGTAAGTCTGGAATCGAATTAAATATAAGGAAGGTAGAAATCTTGGGTTACCTCTCGGCAGCCTCGTAACTATCGCTTCCCTTATTTTGTCCTTTAGTCCTCATATTCCATGGGCGATGTTTCTGACAAAGGGGGAAGAATTGCCGTTTTCTTGGTCGGAATCTATCTAACACTTATTGTTGGCTATTGTTTTACCTTAAAGTAGTATTTTTTAGCTCCTTACAATCAAGTGGCTTCATGCCTTGTCTGGAACGATTTCTATTGAAACATTTAAAAACATTTTTTCGGTCTGTCACGTTTCAGTTTTTAATAGCATTTTTGTTACGTAGTACCTATTTATTATGGAAGGGAATTTTCATCTGCTAAGCTAAAGGTTTAAATAGCATTTTTGTCTGTCTTGTCACACGTAAGTTTTAAATAGAATTTTCGTTCATCTATTACGCTTCAGTTTGAAATAGCATTTTTCTTGTATTGTTCCCAATATGTATGAATTAGTGTTTTCGTTGGCTTGTCACACTTTAGTTTAAAATAATATTTTCTTTGGTCTGTCAAGCTTCACTTTTAAATAGCATTTTCATCGGCCTGTTACGCTTAAGTTTAAAATCGAATCTTTTTTGGTTTGTTACGCTTTAGTTTAAAATTTTAAAGATTCGGCCTGTTACGCTTAATTTGAAATATAATTTTTTTTGGTTTGTTACGCTTTAGTTTAAAATTTAACAAATCGGCCTGTTACGCTTAAGTTTAAAATAGAATTTTCTTTGATCTGTTACGCTTTAGTTTAAAATTTAAAAAAATCGGCCTGTTACGCTAAAGTTTAAAATAGAATCTTTTTTGGTTTGTTACGCTTTAGTTTAAAATGTAAAAATTTCGGCCTGTTACGCTTAAGTTTAAAATAGAATTTTCTTTGGTCTTTTACGCTTTAGTTTAAAATAAAAAGTCGGCCTGTTACGCTTAAGTTTGAAATAGAATTTTTGTGTTTGTTACGCTTAAGTTAAAAAATTTAAAATTTCGGCCTGTTACGCTTAAGTTTAAAATAGATTGTTTTTAATTTGTTACGCTTTAGTTTAAAATTAAAAAATTTCGACCCTTTACGCTTAAGTTTGACATATAATTTTTTTTAGTTTGTTACGCTTTAGCTTAAAATATAAAAAAATCGGCCTGTTACGCTTAAGTTTGAAATAGAATTTTCTTTGGTCTGTTACGCTTTAGTTTAAAATGGAATCTTTTTTGGTTTGTTACACTTTAGTTTCAAATTTAAAAATTTCGGCCTGTTACGCTTAAGTTTAAAATAGAATTTTCTTTGGTTTGTTACGCTTTAGTAAAATAAATTTAAAAATCGCCCTGTTACGCTTAAGTTTAAAATAGATTTTTTTTGGTTTTTACGCTTTAGTTTAAAATTTTTTAAATGTCGGCCTGTTACGCTTAAAGTTAAAATAGATTTTTTTTTAGTTTGTTACGCTTTAGTTTAAAATTAAAAAATTTCGGCCTGTTACGCTTAAGCTTAAAATAGAATTTTCTTTCGTCTGTTACGCTTTAGTTTAAAATTTCAAAATTCGGCCTGTTACGCTTAAGTTTGAAATAGAATTTGTGTTGGTCTGTTACGCTTTAGTTTAAAATAAAAAGTCGGCCTGTTACGCTTAAGTTTGAAATATAATTTTTTTTGGTTTTTTACGCTTAAGTTTAAAATTAAAAAATTCGGCCTGTTACGCTTAAGTTTAAAATAGAATTCGTGTTGGTCTGTTACGCTTTAGTTTAAAATAAAAAGTCGGCCTGTTACGCTTAAGTTTGAAATATAATTTTTTTTGGTTTGTTACGCTTTAGTTAAAAATTAAAAAATTCGGCCTGTTACGCTTAAGCTTAAAATAGAATTTGTGTTGGTCTGTTACGCTTTAGTTTAAAATAAAAAGTCGGCCTGTTACGCTTAAGTTTGAAATATAATTTTTTTTAGTTTTTTACGCTTAAGTTTAAAATTTATAAATTCGGCCTGTTACGCTTAAGTTTAAAATAGAATCCTTTTTGGTCTGTTACGCTTTAGTTTAAAATTAAAAAATTCGGTCTGTTATGCTTAAGTTTAAAATAGAATCCTTTTTGGTCTGTTACGCTTTAGTTTAAAATTAAAAAATTCGGCCTGTTACGCTTAAGTTTAGAAAAAGCATTTTTGTTGGTTTGTCGTTAACAAAGCTGAAATGCATTTTCGTAATGTTTCAGTTCTGAATAGTATTTTCATGGTCCGATAAACATAAGTTTGAAATGGCATTTTTTTCGGTTAGCCAAGCTTCAATTTGAAATAGTTTCGCAATAAACGCACAGATTGAATGGACGCATCTTCAAAATAGATGCATACTTTTTTTTATTGACCGTTAATTTCGTTCAATTTTGATTTTTATCGAATTTTCAATTTTTTTATTTCGTTTATTTTTTGTCAATTTTTCGATTTAATCTCCTACTTTATCTTTATTTAATTTCTGGGTAGTTTTTTTTTTCGGTTTCTGATATTTATTTATTTATTTATTTATTTCGCATTTATTTATTTATTTCGCATTTATTGCATTCGGATTGGTTTCGATGCCGATCAAATTGAACGCAGCTCTGAAATCGAAGCTGTTAGACAATCGGAAAATCGTTTTCGTTTTGTTTTTTTCCCCGCCATCGAACGGCGGGAAAACTGATTAGAAAAAACGAAGTCGAAACAAAAAAAAAACGCCACAAGAAAAAGCAAATTCATTACAGAACGTTTTTCGATTACGGAAAGAAAAAACAAATTTTTAACTTTTTGCTTTGACTTTTATCGTTTTTATTTGGTCTCTTTATTTGAATTTCATCATTGTTTTATTATTACATCTTTTATGCCTCATACAAACACGCATATATATATATATATATATATATATATATATATATATATATATATATATATATATATATATATATATATATATATATATATATAAGTGCAGGTTTGTAATCCGAGGCTGTAGCAATGCGATGTAGGTGCTGGGAGGTGGAGAGGGTGAACAGAAACAAACGAGGAGAGAAAACGAGAGTGGAATCTCAAAACGATTTATTAATATTTCACGTAAAAACTGATTAAATACCAGGACAGTAAATACTGTCAGGTAAATAAAAAGTTCCGGCACAAGGTAATCTTATTTTCGAAAGAAAAACTTTCATTATCAAAAGACAACAATTAAAGACCGAAAGGGTCGAACAATCGGGAAAAAAACGGAATCAAACTGTTGAAACACTGCCGCAGAGTATTGAGAGGAGGAACGCAGAAAATGTCAAAATTTAATTAAATAATTATTCAGCTAAAGTTAACATCTTATTAACATTTGTTTATTTATATACTAATTATTATAATTTTATTATTTTTTATTTTATATGATTTATTAACTTTTATTTATTTATTCAATTCTAATTTTAAATTTACGTGTGGACCGTAATTGTAATACGGACAGTCAAAGGGGGATAACTCAGAACAAACGGAATATGGTTAGAAATGAGACTTGAAATTTGAAAAAAAAATTGATATCAATTGTGGAAAAAATTTATATATATATATATATATATATATATATATATATATATATATATATATATATATATATATGGGTAGATAAAAGGATAAAACAATCCGACGGGATGAAATTTAAAATGCAACATTGGCTCAACGTTTCGCCTGATGTGATGTGGGCTTTTTCATGAGCGGATGAAAAGTGTGCTAAAAATGATAAAAGACGGGAAGGTCATATAATTGTGAAATATATATAGTGGTAGTGTTTGAATGAAGGGAAATATATGCAAATATGTAAAGTGTCAGAAATAAGTGTGCAAATTGTCAGCATATAATTATACGTATATATTTTATATATATATATATATATATATATATATATATAGTAAGAGAGAGAGAGGGGAGAGAGAGAGAGGGGGAGAGAGAGAGAGGTCGTTCACTAAAAAGCATTGGTGGGTCAGTATTATTAAAATTGAAAATAGATACCTTTATCAATGCAAGATTAATTAATTTATTTTTTTACTTTAATCTTATTAATTTCGGAATAATATACATCATCAGAGTTGACCAGTATTGTGTCACTTTTTTTTTCAAAAGATAAAAATAAACATTTATATAATGTTCTTGTAATCGTGTGTTATCCGCGGAGATGTTCTTGACGGTTATGAATTCAAATTCTAGTTGTAAAACGAAGACGCATTGGCATGTTCGAAGTTTAAAAAGAAAGGTCGTTCATTTAAAAGCATTGGCAGGTCAGTAGTATTAAAATTGAAAATAAAAGCCTTTATCAATGCAAGATTTTTTTGTTTACTTTAATCATCATAACCGCCAAGAACATTTCCGCGGATAACACCCATTACAAGGACATTATATAATAAAAAAAACAAATAAGTTTGTTTATTTTTATTTTTAAAAAAATTGACAGAATACTGGTCAACTTGTGCAAACATTCTTTAAAATAACAACATTCGTCTGTTTAATTATACCTTTTTTATATTTTTATTTTTTATTAAAATCAAAAAGATTAATAAATACTCCATAGGTTTCACAGGTTTCACGAACGTTTTCGATTCTTCGTCGGATCACTGTCAGGTGTCAAAAGCAAATGAACAAAAATGCTGGAGAATAAAGAGAAACGCGCATAGAACGTTTTTCGCATTGTTCCAGGAAGTCGTGACGATTTAAATTAGCAACGCTGGATGGCATCACAGAACAACATCGTATTAGGTTAAGCATTTTAAAATGTTACCACTGATTTCATATGTGATGTCGTTAATTTTAGGTTGTTGTGTTTTTATGTAGATAGCTTCCAGTATATATATATATATATATATATATATATATATATATATATATGTATGT
This sequence comes from Sepiola atlantica, assembly GCA_963556195.1. Lineage (NCBI taxonomy): Eukaryota > Metazoa > Mollusca > Cephalopoda > Sepiida > Sepiolidae > Sepiola > Sepiola atlantica. The sequence goes on from OY744541.1 coordinate 86,321,954, forward strand.
ATATTAACTGAATGACATAATAAAATGAGAAATTAATCAGATTTTATTAAAGTTAAAAAACAAGGAATGATATTGCGTCCTTAACTCATTACTATTTCTATCGTTTTATTAATTTGCATACACCCTGAATACACTTTTCACTGTCATCTACTGCATCGATAGCAAGCACATTACCAGCCTGTGTAACATTTTTCGTTTTAAACTACCATTCACCACCTGGATTGTGTTTTAATCGACTTCTTTGACATCTTTCTTGAAATTGTTTAAAACTTTATGACTTGGATGAACTGTAGAAGTTTAACAAAAAAGTGTGTTTTTGGCCAATATATTTGATGTTTTATATACTTTTATGTATTTTTTATATATTTTAATATGTTTTTAAAGCTTAATTTTATCACCTGCAGTAATGCCATTGCGGTAATGGTCCTCTGAGGAGAAGATCTTCTTTGCAAACTCATGCAAACAATTAATATTATTGCTCTATACACTATATTGAGCTTTGTTTTTATCCTGATAGTCTACTGGTTAAAGATATTATTTATATCTTTAAAGTATTATCTTACTCTCTCCCTCTCTCTTTCTCACTCTCTCTCTCTCTCTCTCTCTCTCTCTCTCTCTCTCTCTATATATATATATATATATATATATATATATATATATATATATATATATGATTATTTTTATTTACACAGACATGTACAAAATCTGCGACACTGGCATGTCGATGTTATCGATCAACAACTATTACAAACTGAGATCTCATCCAGCAGAGTTAGAATCCGATCTTAACCTTAGATCATATTTGGGAAGAATTAAATGGAGTAGAAAAGAAAAGAAATGAAATATGTCAAAATTTTGGAAGCCACGTGGTTTGGACCGTTAACAATCAAAATGTTAAAATAAAAATAAAAATAAAAAATAATTAAAAAAATAAAAAATATATCGCTCTCTTTTCACTTTATTTTTTTTACTGTATTTTATTGTATTTTATATTTTATATATTATCTTTTATATTAGGATTTTTCATTATTTTTTTATTTTAACATTTTGATTGTTAACGGTCCCAACCACGTGACTTCTCAAATTTTGAAATTTTAAATTTCTTTTCTTTTTTTCTCCATTTTATTTTTTCCAAATATGATCTAAGGTTAAGATCGGATTCTAACTCTACCTGATGAGATCTCAGCTTATAATAGCTGTTGATCGATAAGATCGACATGCCAGTGTCGCAGATTTTGTACATGTCTGTGTAAATAAAAATAATCATATATAAAAGCTCTATTTGATATTGAGCACTTTTTATAAACCCGGTTGAAATTCTTTTGATTACTACTCTGTGGATGTTTTACCTGGATCTTTATATATATATATATATATATATATATATATATATATATATATATATATATATATATATATATATATATATATATATATATATATATATATATATCCTGTGGATGTCTACTTTACCACGAATTCACTCTCTTACTCTCTCTCTCTCTCTCTCTCTATATATATATATATATATATATATGTATATATATATATTTATATATATATGTATATATATATATTTATATATATATATATGTATATATATATATATATATTTATATATGTATATATATATATATATATATTTATATATATATATATATATATTTATATATATATATATATAGAGAGAGAGAGAGAGAGAGAGAGAGACGGAGAGAGAGAGAGAGAGAAAGAGAATGAATTCGTGGTAAAGTAGATATCCACAAGATACAAATGTATAGAATTTCAACCGGGCTTATAAAAAAGTGCTCAATAGTAAATAGAGCTATTTATGAAATTATTTTATATTGGTAAAGCTTTGCCAATTTTAACATCTGAGTGAAAAATCAGACTTTTTCCGCCTGATGAGATCTTAGTTACTAATAACTATTGATCGATAACATCAACATACCAGTGTAGCGGCTTTTTGTACATTAGAATCCTCACCACTATTACGCATACAACTACTACTACACCTACAACTACTACCACTACCACTACCACTACTACTACTACCTTCACCACTACAAACAATACTACCATCACAGCCACTACTTCTACTACCACTACCACTACTACTACTACCTTCTTTACCACCGTTACTCTTTGATTCATCTTTTTCTTCTTTCATAGTTTCATACTACATTTGTTTATTTGCTCTCGTTTCACATTCTCACTTTTCATTGACATGAATTTATTATTTCTTTTTTTTTTGTCATTCATTATTTTCTTTTTTTTTCTTTTTTTTCGTGTGTTCTTGTGTTAATCCACTTGAAAGCGGCGACTAATTGACTTTCTAACTAAATAATGCGTCTCGAACGAAACAATCGCCGGTGGCCATCTTGGGATTGCATTCCGCCAGGTTTTGACAAACAATTTGCAGGAAGAGATAACAAAACATAAAAAAAGAGAAAGACATAATGAGTTTGGTGTCAAGTGAAATGAGTAAAGAAAGGACAGAAAGGAGGAAAGGAGAAGAAGGTGAATGCGAGAGAAGGGAGGGGGAATGAGGAATGAAATGGAGGGGGTGTTAATAGATAACATAAGAAAGAAAGAAGAAAGGTAATGAGATAAACGAAAGAAAGAATGATGAAATGAAGAAAGTAAAATAAAAGAAGAAAGAAATAAAGAACGAAAGACAGAAAATTAAATGAAACAAAAGTAAGAGAAATGTAAATGAGCAAGAAAGAAAGGAAGAAAGGAAGAAAGAAAGAAAATTAAATGAAACAAAAGTAGGAAAGAAAGAAAGAAAGAACGGATCAATGAACGAGAAATGTAAATGAGCCAGAAAGAACGAAAGAAAGAAAGAAAATTAAATGAAACAAAAGTAAGAAAGGAAGAAAGAAAGAAAGAACGGATCAATGAACGAGAAATGTAAATGAGCCAGAAAGAAAGAAAGAAAGAAAAATAAATGAAACACAAGAAAGAAAAAAAGAAAGAAAGAAGGGATCAATGGACGAGGAAGATAAATGAGCCAGAAAAAAAGGAAGAAAGAAAGAAAGAAAGAAAGAAGGGGAGAATCAATTAATGATAAATGAGACAGTAGAAATGATGAAAGAAAGAAAATAGCGAAAAAAGCGACAAAAAAGTCAGAACAAGTTAATTAATGTAGCAGATAAATCAGAGAATGAGAAAAACGAACGAAAGAAAAAAGATGGAAATGAGACAATAGAAAGAAAGGAAGAAAATGAAAAGAAAGACAAAAAGGACGAATCAATGAATGTTGAAAGTAAATGAAACAAAAGAAGACAAAACGAATTAATGGTTGATAAACGTAAATAAGATAACAAAGAAAGAAAGAAAAGAGGTAAATAGAAGAAAAGTAAATGAGAAAAAAAGACAGAAAAGGTAAAAGATAAAAAATGAATAACGATTAAAAGGAGAGGGGGAGAAAGGGAGAGAAAGGGAGAGAGAGAGTGAGAGAAAGAAAGAGATGGAAGGATAGATATATATATATATATATAGAGAGAGAGAAATAAATATACCCTCCCTGGTTATAAAAAAAATTCAAATAACAATAAAAAGAAAAAAGTGTTGATTTTCTAAAAGCTTTCAAGAAAGAAGTAAACCTGATCACTTTTTAAATCGCCAATAGCCAGATCGATACAAACGCCTTTATATTCAATAATCCAACACTCTATCCGTTGCGATGTGTGTCGGATGATAATAATAATAATAATAATAATAATAATAATAATAATAATAATAATAATAATAATAATAATAATAATAATAATCGTTTCAACTACAGCGGCAAATAACATTTACCAGATTTATTCTATCCGAAGCAACATTCACAGCTGGCCACTTGGCGCATGCGCGCACACGAAACTGATTTACATTCAGCCATTTTGATTTGCCTTCGAGAACACATTAGGCGAAATGTATGAAGGTGCAATTTGATTAGTGGTCGTAAATGCATTCTTTTATGCATTCGTTATATTATTTTAATTTTATTCATTTTCTCTTTAGAAAGATCTTACTGGTGCGGTTTGCTAGGACGAGTAAAAAGAAAGCACATTCCTTTGTTGCTAAATAACAGCTTTCGCGACATGTAACATAATACGGGGTGTTCTTTGATTCTGGGCACGGCAACATAGTGTGAAGAGTTTTTTTATACTGGTCACAGCACCAAAAGAATGACTTTGTAACATAGTGTAGAGTGTTCTTTGATTCTGGTCACGGCACCAAAAGAAGGACTTTGTAACATAGTGTAGAGTGTTCTTTGATTCTGGTCACGGCACCAAAAGAAGGACTTTGTAACATAGTGTGGGTGTTTTTTCAATCCAAACGGTTAGTCTGTAGTCCACCTCCTCGCCAAAACAAGCTGGTCGTCTTTCTGAAGTCACAATGCAAATGTGGCAGTCGAAGTTTGTGTGTTCCTCTCTCACAAGGTACGTGTAATGAGGGATAACATAAAAAACTAACACAACGTTGTTTCTCAATGGCTCATACAATTTTATGTTTTATTTTCTTAAGACACTGGTATTCTATCGCTCGCACCCCACGAGAAGTGTCAACGAAAGACGGCCAAATCCAATCAGCTCATTTACTACTTCGGTCTTCCTCTCATGGTGCATCTTTCTGTACACGTAGCTGTGATTATTCTCTTAACTTTTATGGCAATTCTCTACCTACTTACTTTATTCCAAACTTCTGTGGAAATTTTCCGATTCGAACCTTATTTTTACCCCTAACCCTATTCAAATATTGCTACAAACGGGCAACTTCTAAAATCCGTAATTTAACTATTTATGTCCCTATTTACTTACCTCCCCACGAGAGCAGAGTTAGACAGAAGGTCGGATTTTAATGTGGGGAAAATTCAGCTCCCCAGAAAGGGGCACTCTGGATTGGGAAAAAAATTAAAATTTCCCCAATCGAGAAAGATTTATCCTTCACTGACCGAGGACAGAAATAAATGAAGTGTAGTATCAAAACAGACACTACACTTTACTTTCAGACAAAATTATCATACTACAGTTAAGTTAATCAACGTTTGTTTCCATAAAGCTCTTCGCGTCCATATTTTAATCACACAAAATACATGTTAAAATATTCTTTGGAATTGGGATTGAGTTATGGTTGAAATAAAAATTAAGTTTACGTATTATTTGCATTATTCGTACTACTATCCTCAGGTGCAACTTGTCGAGCTTTTTATTTAATCCATAGGGGGAGGGAAGATTGTTCACGTTCCTTCAGCCATGACCGAGCAGAAAGTTCAAACTCCTCGGCCTAACATTCACAGGTAACATGAATTGGAACAAATACATAGAACACATTGCCAATGCTGTTGCAAAGAAAGTGGGCTCCCTCTACCGTGTTAGAAAACTTCTCACACCTGACAGTATCCAATATCTCTACAAAGCCACCATCCGCCCATGCATGGAGTATTGTTGCAACATCCGGACGGGAGCGTCAACCACTAGTCTCTCCCTCTTAGACAAGGTCTAAAACAGAATCGATAATCTAATAGATCCCTCAATATTCAGCAAGCTCCAGCCCCTGTCCCATCGCCGCAATGTTGCATTCTTGTGCTCGTTTTAAAAGTACTTCAGTAGAATGTGCTCCGATGAACTTGCTGCTCTGGTGTTCCCTCGACATAAATACACTTGACCAACCCGACAATAGGCTAAATCCCATCCATGCACTGTGAGGGTTCCCAGATTCCGGAGCGCCTTTTATTCCAAGAGCTTCTTTCTTCGTGCTGCCGACCTTTGGAACTCTCGCCCTGCTTCCTGTTTCCCCGACATGCAGAAATTTAAAACTAATGTGAACAAGCATCTCGCTACACAGCTCCATATTTAGGATGACCCCTCAAAACTTTCACCCTAATTCTCAGTAGCTCCTTACGCCTACAGTGGAAACTTGCCTTGTTTGGGGTGGACAATGTTTTTAAAAAATATTTCATCCTTTTTAATAAAGTGTAACAACACTTTGTTAAAAAGGATGTAGTGGGAATTGAATCGTCAACACCCACATGGCATTTTAACCTGAAGATTCCCCCCGGGGATGAAACGCGGAAGCCTCTGTGTAGCTTAATTGAATCGTCAACACCCACAAGACTGTCACTCGGGAAACGAGCGTATATTAACTCGGCTATATTCTAAGAATAGATGTTTGCCTACAATATAAACTTGTCCGACATTACTAAAACCTAAAACAATATCTTAATTCGAATTAAGATGGATTCCATGAATCAAGATAACAAGTGCCTGGTCTATAAAATCAGAAAACCAATGGTTTTAGCTCACTGTTTATCAACTTGACATATCAACAGAACACATTATTATTTGTTTTGTGGACGTTCGCTTGTAAATTGACTAGGTCGCGTTTTGGCAGTGCTTGTCACGTTCAGAAAATACGCCAAGTGAACTTTTTCTTATTGACACATTCAGATTTTGACGCGACTAGATTTTACAAGTTTAGCGTGAATGAATCGTAACATCCGCGTGAGAAAACATGACGCCAACTTGGTCGGTTTTCTAATTCTTGTTTTCGTACGGAAAATAAGAGAACAAAAATGGCTACTCGTCTGAAACCGTCGAATCAGATTCATTTTAATATTCCTTCTTGTTCTTCTTTTCCAGCTACGGCTCTCTTCTTTTTTCTTCTTTTTTTTTCTTCTTTTTTTTCACTTTTCTTCATACTTTTCCGCTATTTTCAACGGTCCGCCCTGCATAACGATGACGCTAGTTATAATGTGCGCACGAGGGCATTGCTCTTCTTGGACTATACTCTGACGTCACTAACTACATCACTTTGTGCGTATAATCGATGTTCATCTGTAAGCTATATATATATATATATATATATATATATATATATATATATATATATATATATATAATATCTGTTTTGTTTATTATCTATGTACGTACACGTTTCGCCCTTTATAATCAGCATAGAGATATGACTATTCACTACTGGTCATGCGATTCGAAACCCCGGATTCTGAGTATTCTGCAACTCAAATCCCGACATCTAGGACCACTCTGGCAACCCTGAATAGCGAATAAACAGTGATAATTTTAATACTTTATCCGGCGGCGTGACATCATAAGAGCGTTCGACTTAATGAAATAAACAGTGCATTTATAGCTAGCGAAGTATATATATATATATATATATATATATATATATATATATATATATATATATATATATATATATATATATATATATATATATATATATATGGCATTGACGAGACAATATTTATTACTCATGATGAATTAAGAAATTAAAAAGATGAAAGGGCAGCTGACCGGTTTCGTACCTCTCTCAACAGAGCCAAATATCGAGGTATCGTATAAAAATAATAAAAAAGATGCTATGAGAATTAGCGAGGGAAGCAAAAAAAAATGTTCATACAAATATTATTGGTTACATATGTGCATACATGTTTAGGTTGTACTCTTCACAGAGAGTCAACCCCTTTCAGACCAAAAAAAAAAAGAAAACGTCAAATGGGATTTGGAAAACTTATTAAATAAAAAAATATATTCTTAATTTGTATAAATAAAAAATGTCTAATATATATATATATATATATATATATATATATATATATATATATATATATATATATAGTAAGCTATGAAAATATATTCATGGCAATTAAGCTACACAGAGGCTCCCACGTTTCATCCCCGGGGGGATCTTCAGGCTAAAATGCCATGTGGGTGTTGACGATTCAATTCTAACTACAACGCTTTATTATTAAGAATTAAATATTTTTTTAAAAACATTGTTCACCCCAAACAAGGCAAGTTTCCACTGTAGGCGTAAGGAGCTACTGAGGGTGAAAGTTTAGGGGGTCATCCTAAATATGGAGCTGTGTAGCTAGATGCTTGTTCATATTAGTTTTAAATTTCTGCATGTCGGGGAAACAGGAAGCAGGGCGAGAGTTCCAAGGGTCGGCAGCACGAGGCTAGAACCAATTGGAGTAGAAGGTTTTCCAGCATCTGGAAACCTTCACAGTGAATGGATGGGATTGTGCTGATTGTCGGAGTGTGTCGAGTGTATTTACGCCGAGGGAACACCAGAGCAGCAAGTTCATCGGAGCACATTCTACTGAAGTACTTGTAAAACAAGCACAAGGATGCAACATTGCGGCGATTGGACAGGGGCTGGAGCTTGCTGAATAGTGAGGAAGCTCCATTAGCGATTCTTTTTAGACCTTGTCTAAGAGAGAGACTAGTGGTTGATGCTCCCGTCCAGATGTTGCAACAATACTCCATGCATGGGCGGATGGTGGCTTTGTAGAGATATTGGATACTTTCAGGTGTGAGAAGTTTTCTAACACGGTAGAGGGAGCCCAATTTCTTTGCAACAGCATTGGCAATGTCTTCTATGTATTTTTTCCAATTCATGTTACCTGTGAATGTTAACCCGAGGGGTTTGAACTTTCTGCTCGGCCATAAATATATTTTCATAGCTTACTACCTAGCTCTACTTACGTATCGAGCACTGTTGAAGTAAATACTGAAAATTAGTACATAAAAAAATTCATATCTCCTTATAAAATTTCATGTGAATACATGAAATAGTAATATATATATATATATATATATATATATATATATAGGTATCCATGCAAATCCGGAAACCACTATTTGCTATGGTGACATATCTAATACAATTTCAAAAGGACTAAAAGGTCGACCCGAACATACGATCTGATATACCCACCTTGCGGGCAACTTGTGACTCCCGTATTCAAAGTACATAAATTTACACCGGCGTCAACGACGCTGACTTTTCTTACAGATTGCCTTCCACCGCACCAGGCATGACGGACCGCTGAAAATAGCACGAACATATTATTTATTGCTTGTATAAAAATTTAAATGTGAAAGTCAAAAAGTATGGTTCTTTTGTGCTCCCAATTCAAAAGATAACATTGATTTTTTTCACGCACCCTATCGTTTGAAAGAATCCACTATCGTCATACGCTTAGTGTTTTGTTCTATTCCTCGTTTCCCTTTATACTTCCCGCCATCTTTGTCTTAATAAATTCCTCAATCCCCTTTCTATTCAATTTCCTCTGTCAGCCATGAAACCTCACGTCGCATTATGACACAAAGTACAAGCGTATAACAATAAAATGGAGCCTCGGGAAAATATCTTTTCACCTCCTAAATCTCACTTAAAAAAATAATAAAGCATTTCTGATGGCATTATTCGCGAATCTGTCCAATAGAATGCCATTGGCAACACCTCAAAGTAACGCCATTCATTAGATTGACTTAAGGAGTCAGGAATATGAATATGATTATGATTAGACAGAAACTTCATAAACTTTCCAGTCGCCATTTTGTTTTTCGTTAACTGCTTCCGCCTTTCTCCTTCTCTCTCTCTCCCTCCCTCTCTATATCTCTCTATCTTTGTCCCTCTATCTATCTTCATCTGTTTGCTCTCTCTCTCCTTCTCTCTAACGCTCTCACCATCTCTCTCCTTTTCTACCTCCTTCTCCAACTGCCACTTCAGTCTGTAACACTTCTGTAATACTACAATTCATCTGACGTTTCATATCCATCTAAGTTTGATATCGTAATAATTATTTTAGCTGCAACAAAATTCTGTTTACGTTTTTACTTTAATTTCTCTTATCTTGATTTCTTCCTTCGATTTCTTTCACATTTTCTTCCTCAATTCTTTTCAATCTTGTCATTTAACCACTTCTTCCATTTTCGTTTTATTATCCTTAAGAACATAAAAAACGCACTCTGCAGACGTAAATATGTTTTATATATATATATATATATATATATATATATATATATATATATATATATATATATGTAAAGGAGTAAGGCTACCAACATTTGTAGAATCTTTTTTTCAACATTTATTTATTACTTTTTGTGTGTGTGCGCGCGTGGGTGTGTGTGTGCGTATTTATGTGTGTGTGTGTATGTATCGCTCACCTATTCACAAGACTCAAGATTAGACCACACGCATACGGGCGCACACACACGCAGGCGCGACTTCGTTCTTGGAGACGACAAAAAGCAATAAAAAGTATTAAATTTCAAAAGCAATTCGGCGCACCATAGGAGGGTGGGATGACCGATGGGTAACACGCACTTGACCAAGAGAAGCAGGAAAAATGGCAAAAAAAAAAAAAAGATACCCACACACCCGCAAACCCACGCATGCGCAAAAACAATAACAAATTCCTCAAATGAAACATTTGCTCAAATCGAAAGACATTTCTTCAAATGGATTTTCATATCTGATGAAAGCGGAACACCGCTTGAAACGCGTTATATAACATTATAAAATGGTAAAACAACAAAATAATAAATAAATGTTGAAAAAAAGATTCTACAAATGTTGGTAGCCTTACTCCTTTACATATATACTTTTCTCTCGTTGGAACTGCACTAATACTGCACTACCCTCTTTTATATATATATATATATATATATATATATATATATATATATATATATATATATATATATATATATATTTGTGTTATAATGAAATAATTCCAGGAGGAAATCCGGGTATAAGAGCTCAATGTAATAAACAGAGCAAGGATGAAATAAAATTTAGTAACACGAAATTACATAATAATCGATGCAATCATTTATTTCAACCTTGTGGTATTGTCAAGCATCCAATTCAGATTATTACATTTTTAAAACTGCTTCAAACTGTTTCAAAAATGTAATCATCTAAATTGGATGCTTGACAATACCACAAGGTTGAAATAAATTATTGCATCGATGATTATGTAATTTCGTGTTACTAAATTTTATTATATATATATATATATATATATATATATATATGATGAGTCCCGATTATAAAGAACGAAACGTATACGTACATAGATAATAAACAATAACAAATATTTATTATTTGTAGCTCCTAGAAAACCCTCTAGTTGGGCACTGTAAGTGTAGTATTAACACAGCATGACGTCGCTAGCTATAAAAATGCATCGTTCCTTTCATTAAAAAAGTCGAACGCTCTTGTGACGTCAAGCCGCCGAATAAAGTGTTAAAATTATCAGTTTATTCGCTATTCAGTGTTGGCCGAGTGGTTCTAGACGTCGGGATTTGAGTTGCAAAATACTCGGAATTCGGTGTCGAATCTCATGACCAGTAGTGAATAGTCATATCTCTATGCTGATGAGTCCCGATTATAAAGGACGAAACGTATACATACATAGATAATAAACAAAACAAATATTTATTTCCATATTTATAACTACTAGCGACCATGCGCAATCAAGTTCTATTTAAAACAGACATTTTCACCATTAGTCTACAACATCGGACGAGACACTTTTACAAGACCAAGAAGGATATTATGGAAAAAAAAGGTTATACCTTTAATTGTCTAAGCTCTGTCGAGGCTTGTTTTATCAAGCGAAATATTAGCTAAAAAAAAAAATCAAAATGAAGAAAAAAATAACGGAAGGTATTTTGAAATATTTTGAGAAATGTTTTGAAATATTTTTTATTTTTATTTTGATTTAATTACTCGCATCTAATACATGGTTTCTTTGAAGGCATTTTGCCTGTATATTTATATTAACATTCAAAAGATGCTTTATAAAATGAACTTTCCTAATTTATATATATATATATATATTCCATGAAAAATGCCAGTATACTGAAATCATATGCCCTTAATAGGGTTCAGATGAAAATTCATATACACTAAATGTACAAAAGCAAGGAAATTCCCAAATTTTTACACTTTTATTGTCATTAAGGGTATGCGAGCACAACAGGGCTATGTATTTTACTGGTAGGAATTTTTCTTCAGCACACCTCGCACACTTCATCCACTCATGCATAGAGATTTATACTGTAGTGATAATGAAATGGTTTGGTTGATATGTAGTCATACCCTTAATGACAATAAAAGTGTAAAAATTTGGGAATTTCCTTGCTTTTGTACATTTAGTGTATATGAATGTTCATCTTAACCCTATTAAGGGCATATGATTTCAGTATACTGGCATTTTTCATGGAATGTCACTACTTTCGTAAAGGCTATGCCTCAAGACAATGGTAATTTTTAAGTTTTTTTTTTAATTTTCTGGAAAACTAACGTATATGGTAAACTGAAATAAAAATGCCATCAACTAGACCCTAGAACCTCTATCTCTGCCAAAAATCAGCTGAATCCATCAAATAGTTGATGAGATACAGGGTGGCACACACGTATGTACACACGGATAACACAAAATCACTCCTGACCTTTCTGGATCTCTGGGTATCCTTGACTAATGATGCTGAAATTCTACACACTTATAGAACCTATCAAATAAAAATTTTGTGCAAAGTTTTAACTAATTTGGTTTATTGGTTTTTGAGTTATGACTGATCAAAGAAATGATATTTCTAGTATAGGTCGTTTTTGAAGTCTATTAAGGGATAGAGCGCTATCGCGCCTCCCTTTGTGACGTATTGTTAGTTCCAGATTAAGGAACGTTATATAAATGTTTAGGCTGTTGATGTAAATAAATTGTGTTTGACCAGAGTTTCTTTAAGTTCTTGTTATCTACATCTGTTGTATATTCGTTTACCTTTGTGTATAGCTTTTCGCTTTACGCCACTGTGACGACGCACGTGGGTACCTGTCTGTCCCGCCGTGGTCACTGCTGTCAGCATCACCATCATGAACAAAAATACGCGAACGCCGTCGATGGTTTTGCAACCGCTTATTCCGACATAACCCACTAGACAGAATTACTGCGCGAGGTAAAAGAAGGCTGAGAAACATCAGGGTAATTTGAGAAAGATACTATATCACTTTGGCAACTTGTGTGCATTGTCCAGCCCTACCACGTCGGGGTTAGCGGGACGACCACTTTTTACGTCCAACTCTGCTGGTGACTGGAACAAGAATGTCGACAAAGCCTCCCACCATCATGACGTCACTTCCGACTTCCGTTTTGGAGCCCCCCTACTCTCTGCAACCACCATTACCTAACACATCTTTAACACCCAGTTTATCTCCTTTAACAACATCCGCCGTCGATGTTAGTAAATGTGTCTGACCCACCAAAACAGAAATAGAAATCCCTCGCCGTCGATGTGAGTAAACGTGTCTGACCCACCAAAACAGAAATAGAAATCCCTCGCCGTCGATGTGAGTAAACGTGTCTGACCCATCAAAAAAGAAACAGAAATCCCTCCGCCGTCGATGTGAGTAAATGTGTCTGACCCATCAAAAAAGAAACAGAAATCTCTCCGCGGTCGATGTTAGTAAATGTGTCTGACCCATCAAAAAAGAAATAGAAATCCCTCCACCGTCGATGTGAGTAAATATGTCTGACACATCAAAAAAGAAATAGAAATCCCTCCGCCCTCAATGGTAGTAAATGTGTCTGACCCACCAAAAAAGAAATAGAAATCCCTCCGCCGTCGATGTGAGTAAATGTGTCTGATCCATCAAAAAAGAAATAGAATCCCTCCGCCGTCGATGTGAGTAAAAGTGTCTGACCTACCAAAACAGAAATAGAAATCCCTCCGCCGTCGATGTGAGTAAATGTGTCTGACACATCAAAAAAGAAATAGAAATACCTCCGCCGTCGATGTGAGTAAATGTGTCTGACCCATCAAAAAATAAATAGAATCCCTCCGCCGCCGATGTGAGTAAATGTGTCTGACCTACCAAAACAGAAATAGAATCCCTTCGCCGTCGATGTGAATAAATGTGTCTGACCCATCAAAATATAAATAGAATCCCTCCGCCGTCGATGTGAATAAATGTGTCTGACCCATCAAAAAAGAAATAGAATCCCTCCGCCGTCGATCTGAATAAATGTGTCTGACTCATCAAACAAGAAATAGAAATCCCTCCGCCGTCGATGTGAGTAAAAGTGTCTGACCCACCAAAACAGAAATAGAAATCCATCCGCTGTCGATGTGAGTAACTGTGTCTGACCCATAAAAAAAGAAATAGAATCCCTCCGCCGCCGATGTGAGTAAATGTGTCTAACCTACCAAAACAGAAATAAAATCCCTCCGCCGTCGATGTGAATAAGTGTGTCTGACCCATCAAAAAAGAAATAGAATCCCTCCGCCGTCGATGTGAATAAATGTGTCTGACCCATCAAAAAAGAAATAGAATCCCTCCGCCGTCGATGTGAATAAATGTGTCTGACCCATCAAAAAAGAAATAGAATCCCTCCGCCGTCGATGTGAATAAATGTGTCTGACCCATCAAAAAAGAAATAGAATCCCTCCGCCGTCGATGTGAATAAATGTGTCTGACCCATCAAAAAATAAATAGAATCCTTCCGCCGTATGTGAGTAAATGTGTCTGACCCATCAAAAAAGAAATAGAAATTCCTCCGCTGTCGATGTGAGTAAATGTGTTTGACCCATCAAAAAAGAAATAGAATCCCTCCGCCGTCGATGTGAGTAAAAGTGTCTGACCTACCAAAACAGAAATAGAATCCCTCCGCCGTCGATGTGAATAAATGTGTCTGACCCACCAAAACATAAATAGAATCCCTCCGCCGTCGATGTGAGTAAAAGTGTCTGACCTACCAAAACAGAAATAGAATCCCTCCACCGTCGATGTGAATAAATGTGTCTGACCCATCAAAAAAGAAATAGAATCCCTCCGCCGTCGATCTGAATAAATGTGTCTGACCCATCAAAAAAGAAATAGAAATCCCTCCGCCGTCGATGTTAGTAAATGTGTCTGACCCACCCATACAAAAATAGAAATCCCTCCGCCATCGATGTGAGTAAAAGTGTCTGACCCACCAAAACAGAAATAGAATGCCTCCGCCGTCGATGTAGGTAAAAGTGTCTGACCCATCAAAAAAGAAATAGAATAACTCCGCCGTCGATGTGAATAAATGTGTCTGACCCATCAAAAAATAAATAGAATCCCTCCGCCGTCGATGTGAGTAAATGTGTCTGATCCATCAAAAAAGAAATAGACTCCCTCCGCTGTCGATGTGAGTAAATGTGTCTGACCCATCAAAAAAGAAATAGAATCCCTCCGCCGTCGATGTGAATAAATGTGTCTGACCCATCCAAAAATAAATAGAATCCCTTCGCCGTCGATGTGAGTAAATGTGTCTGATCCATCAAAAAATAAATAGAATCCCTCCGCCATCGATGTGAGTAAAAGTGTCTGACCCATCAAAAAAGAAATAGAATCCTTCCGCCGTCGATGAGAATAAATGTGTCTGACCCATCAAAAAAGAAATAGAATCCCTCCGCCGTCGATGTGAATAAATGTGTCTGATCCATCAAAAAAGAAATAGAATCCCTCCGCTGTCGATGTGAGTAAATGTGTCTGACCCATCAAAAAAGAAATAGAATCCCTCCGCCGTCGATATGAATAAATGTGTCTGACCCATCAAAAAATAAATAGAATGCCTCCACCGTCGATGTGAATAAATGTGTATGACCCATCAAAAAATAAATAGAATCCCTTCGCCATCGATGTGAATAAATGTGTCTGACCCATCAAAAAAGAAATAGAAATCCCTCCGCCGTCGATGTTAGTAAATGTGTCTGACCCACCAAAACAGCTGAGTTTTAGCTCTAACATCAAACGCTCAAAACCTTTTTGGACAACTCAATACAAATAAAACTTCTTATAGATATCATCTTGATGGGTATTTATATGTTCGTAGTATACAAAGCGTTACAAGACACGACAACAGTGGATCTTCTTCAGACGTTTTTGGACGACCAAATATTAATAGAATTTTTCAAACGTATCATATGCATGCGTAAATCTGGCGTTGATGGTATATTGATAATGCGAACCGAAAGCTTAAAAGAAATAAATAGCTGGAGGCATCAAACTAAATACAACGCGATAAGAAAGCATTTGGATGAAGGCAGGGGGGGGGGAGAGTTTTAGAATCGTAATAAACGGATGATATGTGATCCCCAGGTGTAAGATTGAAGGGCTTCAATCAAATGAATGTAAGGCTTACATATTTTCTCATATTTATTTATTAAGTTTAAGGCTTGTAAAGTTGTTTTTGTATCGTAGGCATAGAAAATATTTTTATTCCCAACAAATTTTGAGGAAAGAAACAAAT
>OY744541.1:86343046-86363046 GCA_963556195.1 Sepiola atlantica
AAAGAAAGAAATGAAACCTATTTAACTTTAGGTGACTGAAAAAAATTTAACCTATTATATTTTTAAACGCACGGATTTCGCGTTGATCGTTTTCAATCCTCTCATAGCAATGTTCATCATCCAACTGACTATTTCATTAAACTTTATCCTCGAATGGGTTGGCCTCGGTAAGTAATGAGTTATTAGTATATAAAAATGCGGAGAATCATTCGGTACAAACCTTCCCCGGTGAAAGTAGTTCTGAATTCCACACAATAGAACCGATGGGATTTAAATCCGACATGGCCGATTCCATAATCCGCCATGGAAAAAATCACATAATCATTCACAATAGTTTCGATAGGATTCGAGCCCGACGTGGTCCGTTTTCCATAATCCGCCGTGGAAACGTCACGTGGTCCGTTGTTGTGCCACTTTATAGAAACCCGTCCTTAAAGAAGGACAAATCACTCGTTGTTATTGTAAATTGAAAAATGTTTTTTTCAAAGCGACAAACGCAATCACTCATTAATCGGTGTTTAGGTTTAGTCAACCTTTATCTTTGATTCCGACATTAATCCTAGCGGCCATGTTGTTTTTGTTTTCAAATGTCTTGCTCCATACACACATTACCGACGCCATTTTATCGCAGTAATATGATTAATGGCGGCATTTCCGGCCGTAAACACAGTCATCAACTGAGACCGACATCTTTTTCTATAGCGTGATATCTCGACATCTCATACTCGGATTGTTGACTCGAGAATGGTAGCATTCTTCACTAAATATCTATAACATTTTGAATACACAAATAAAGCCATGCAAATGGCCATAAAATAGAACTGACCTAGATCTATATCGTCGCTTGCCTTTCCAATGGACCATACCAGCGACGTGGAGATTTGTATATTCCCCAAATTTCGCCATTAGTTTGATGAAGCTGTAGTGATTTTCCTAGCCAGACGGTCCGGATGTTCCACATTTTTTTAAACCGCCTGTATACAATATTATTAATCCACGTTTCATTGCATAGTATGATCTATGATAAATATGTTATGATCTTACAACGTAAATTAGCTTTAGCTAAACTACTTACATACATATACACACACATTATATATATATATATATATATATATATATATATATATATATATATATATATATATATATATATAGGAGATGAAAAAAGAAAAAACCAAGAGATATATTTTTATATATATATATTCATCAACGTTTCGTCTTTATTGTAAAACTTCCTCAGGATGATAATTTGAAGAAAAATGTCTGAGAAAGTCTTACAATGAAGACGAAACGTTGATGAATATATATAAAAAAATATATCTCTTGGTGTTTTCCTTTTTCATTTCTCATTACGTCGGATTACTCTCATCCTTCCTTTCTCATATATATATATATATATATATATATATAATTAATTATTAAAGACAATATATGTACTATCATATATTATCAGATCCTTTAACTTTGTAGTCTCCTTTGAAGATTCAGCTCAATGTTTGTCAATTATTGATAACAGAGCAAAATATAGAACAGTTTTTTTTATTATATTCCAATAACCATGGTTTGTTTTATTACTTTTATTTTTAATTTTTCACATTTCCAAAAATGCCAAATTTCTGTGATATATATTTAAAGGTTTCATTTGTTTTGTGCCAAACAACATTTGTATGTCAATATCGTCTCTGCAACACTACAAAATCATCAGAAAAAGTTCACAAATAATAAGAGTTCTTAGAATAGAGTGTCTTGAAAAACACCCACATCATACATCAGTTTCATTTTACGGTGAAAATAAACAAAAGAACAAACAATTTTTTTTAGAGCAAACACTCACACGTGTGCGATCAAACTAATCAGCCATTTTTTCAGTTTTAGTTATTGTTCTTTTTATTAGCGATAGAAACATAGATGTTTTTCTTAGTATTTTTTCTAACTTTGTAAACAGTAAAGAATATTGAATGAACATTAATTAATGTATATATATATATATATATATATATATATATATATATATAGTAAATGAAAAAGGAAAAACCAAAAGATGTTTTTTAATGTATTCATCAACGTTTCGTCTTTATTTGTAAGACTTCCTCAGGATGATAACTTTAAGAAAAATGTCATGCAAGTACATAAAAATATTGGGTTGACATGATGGGTTAATGAGAAGAAAGTACTAGCCACTACTGGGAGCGCAGGATCGAGGTCCAGGCTGAGAGAAGTCGGTGGCAGCGACTTCTTTCAGCTCGGACCTCGGTCCTGCGCTCCCAATGTTTGCATAAATGATAAAATGCTGCCTAAATACACACACACACAATATATATATATATATATATATATATATATATATATATATATATATATATATACATATATATATATATATATATATATATATATATATATATATATATATATATGTGTGTGTGTGTGTGTGTGTGTGTGAAAAATGACAAACGGAAACCGGTTAAACTGCAGGAGAAAAACAAAAACAAGAGATTTGACCGGTTTCGTTCGTGTTGGCGAACGTCTTCAGAAAAGTACAGATTTGGAAATAATTTTATTTTGAAGGCATACACATGAGATGATTCGATTGGACCATATGAGAAGACTTTAAGTGACGTTGAAATATGACAAGTGGGTGACATATTCTTCTTTATTTCTTCTTTTTATATTTTTATTGATTTTCTTTTTCTTTTTCCCTTCCACACCTACTGAGCTAGTATGGGGGGCGGTGGGGGAGGGGATACATGACTTTCGTAACTGGGTTGGAACCGTGTGACCGCCAGGGATTGTCTCCTTCTATACTGATGATTGCAGGTTTGGCCTAAAGAGTCTTCATCAGGAAGATACAGACAATATTTTTCTTTCTTTTTTATGCGACATGTTGTTGTCACGTGGCCGTAGACTTCTGTTGTTGTCACGTGGCCGTAGACTTCTGTTGTTGTCGAAGTTCAGGTGTTATATGTCCGATTCGAGTGGTGTTGTGCTCTGGTGCGCACGTGTGAGTTAGAAGTAAAAGTATTTTCACTGTTTGAATGCATTTAAATTATATATATATATATATATATATATATATATATATATATATATATATATATATATATATATGTGCTTCCTTTACATTTGATGTGGTTTAAGTAAAATTAAGATATTCTGGAATAATAGCTCTAGACTCACACTATTGAGCTATTACAATTGCTTTATGTTATAACATTGATATTTTAAATATTAAAATTTTAAATATAAATATATACATACATATTTATATATATATGTATATATATATATATATATATATAAATTTCTTTAAGTTCACACAAAGGTTTATATAGTAGCTCAATAGTGTATAATAAGACGACAGCTCTTAATTTATGTTATAAAATTTATATTTTAAATATTAAAATTTTAAATATAAATATATAGATGATGATGATGATGATGATGATGATGATGATGATGATGATGATGATGATGATGATGATGGTGATGGTGATGATGATGATGATGATTATGATTGAAGCATACAACAATGCCATCGTTTTTTAATATTATTTTATTATTATTCAATATCTCAAACGCTGTACGTAAACAAACAAGTCAGGAAAAGTAGGGAAAAAAAGCAAGAAAAGACGAAAGAAAAGATATGCATCAGCATTTGAGGTAACTGTCTTGTTTACTCTTTTTTTCGACGCGTCTTGTACATTTTGAATTTCTGTTCATTAAAGTGCTTACTTCCAACCGAGGATGGTTGCTTTCTAGCAACTGAAATATCTTGGTAGACTTTTCATATGTGTTTGAGTTTATATTTTTGTTAGTTTGTTCATTCGCTTATCCTCAATTCCATTTTTATCTTGCATATATATATATATATATATATATATATATATATAGTCTAAAGAAGCTTTGAGTTATTTTAAACAAAAAGACAAAAAAAAGAAGGAAAATGCAGTTTAAATTCCCACAGAAACTAACTAAATCCAAAATAGTGCAGACTTAACATTCGTTGGAAAATTCATTAAAAAAATAAAATATATAATAGTAAGTAAATAAAATAAAAAGGGGGATTAAAAACAGGAGACCTTAACGTAAGCATCTAATATTAACACGGGGATCATCAGCTGTTTACCATGAAACTGTTTCGGAGATTTAAAAACAGGACAGTTATATGCATGGCTCTCCAATGGTACAGATCAAACTACCATTTCCCCAATCAAGTGTCGAAATAATTCAGCTTAAAATGTTACTTATATATAAATAAATAATAATAATAATAAAAAAAAAAATAAATAAATAAAATAATAATAATAATAATAATAATAATAATAATAATAATAATAATAATAATAATAATAATATACTACCCTTAAGACTACCGTGCGATATGGTAATTTGCATATCAAATAAAATTCTTTATAACAATAGTAATACTAGTAATACTAGTAATAATAATAATAATAATAATAATAATAATAATAATAATAATAATAATAATAATTATATATATATACATGTACATAATGTATGTGTACATATGTACGTGTGTGTGTCCCATTTTGTTCAGGTATGTACCATAAATATTATTTTTTCTAATTAACATCGAAACTGAAGGCGGTGGATTCGATATCAATATCTGGTGTAGGTGAACGTTTTGTGGATCGAATTTGTTTGTGTTTAATCTTGTTTATTGTTCTCTCGAAGATGGAATCGTTAAGTCATCTTCATCTCATGCAAATATCGATTTTTCATCTATTCGTAATTAAGGAATATTACATTACAGAGAAAAGGGGTGGAAGGCATGTCTTCAAACGCGAAAGAAAAACAAGTGTGGCCGGTCATAAATTTTATTGAATCAAAGCAAGGCAGCTTAATTTCGCTGAAAGCTAAAAGCTATCGTAGCAAACTTTTCAAACTTAACGAAAACGATGAACCGAATATGAGAAGTCGGCAAAAGACATGCCAGACTGTTCATATCCGGAATATTTCGACAGGGCGTACAATGGTAGATCGTTCCACGGATTGAAACATCGCCGTCTGATACGTCCCAAAATAGAATACTACTGCCACATCTGGGAAGGTGCCGCTCAGAGTACCCTTTTCGTCCTTGACAGAAATCAGAATCGACTTCGAAATCTAGTGGATAACATTCGGTTCCGTTCCTTACAGCTTCTTTCTCACAGAAGAGACGTTGCTCGTCTCTCTCTCTAGATTATTGTCGCCCTGTCGGCGGGGCCACGAATTAGCTGACTGAAACCCCAAACGTGGCAACATGTTGGTCGTGGCTGGCGAACCGTGATGCCGTAGGACGGGATTCTAGTAGCTTGGCATTCGTCCACTTCGGCCCTTAACTTCGGCTAGACGGAGGGGGGGGGGTCGGAGAGGCCCGATCCGATCAATTAGTAGGTCACGTCATTCCATAATATCTCTAAGTTCATCCCCAACCGTATTATTTTATCTGATTCTTCAAAAAAAATCAGAACCTTTTCTTTTTCTTCTCAAGGTGATACTAAAGGACGGTGACCGAGGATCAATCACATTGAGAAGATTACCAATCCCAAAGAGTAACGTTTTCAAAGAGTAATGTTTTCAATGAAGTAATATATTTCTAGGAGTGGTGTTTTTCTTGGAGTGGAGCAATGCTTCTTTCACTCAGTAAAGTTCTCTTCTAAGAGTAATGTTCCCGCCTTAACTGTTAAATTTCCTTCTAAGAGCAACGTATTCTGAGATCAATTTATTCTAGTATATAAATGTATTCTGGGAGCAGTGTATTCTGGTATTCTAAGAGCAATATATTTTAGTGTTCTACATGCATTCTATTCTACGAGTATATATATATATGAATATATATATATATATATATATATATATATATATATATATATATATATATATAATCACCCTAACTACAGAATTATATTTGACAAATGTCGGGATCGATTCCCAGCTTGGGTATAGGCATTTTCAAAGAGTAATGTTTGCAAAGAGCAATGTATTCTAAGAGCAATGTATTCTAAGAGCAATGTATTCAAAGAGCAATGTATTCTAAAAGCAATGTATTCTAAGAGCAATGTATTCTAAGAGCAATGTATTCTAAGAGCAATATATTCTAAGTGCAATGTATTCTAAAAGCAATGTATTCTAAAAGCAATATATTCTAAAAGCAAAGCATTCTAAGAGCAATGTATTCTAAGAGCAATGTATTCTAAGAGCAATATATTCTAAGAGCAATGTATTCTAAGAGCAATGTATTCTAAGAGCAATGTATTCTAAGAGCAATATATTCTAAGTGCAATGTATTCTAAAAGCAATGTATTCTAAAAGCAATATATTCTAAAAGCAATGTATTCTAAGAGCAATGTATTCTAAGAGCAATGTATTCTAAGAGCAATGTATTCTAAGTGCAATGTATTCTAAAAGCAATGGATTCTAAAAGCAATGTATTCTAAGAGCAATGTATTCTAAGAGCAATGTATTCTAAGAGCAATATATTCTAAGAGCAATGTATTCTACGAGCAATGTATTCTAAGAGCAATGTATTCTAAGAGCAATATATTCTAAATGCAATGTATTCTAAAAGCAATGTATTCTAAAAGCAATATATTCTAAAAGCAATGTACTCTAAGAGCAATCAATTCTAAGAGCAATGTATTCTAAGAGCAATGTATTCAAAGAGCAATGCATTCTAAGAGCAATGTATTCTAAGAGCAATGTATTCTAAGAGCAATGTATTCTAAGAGCAATATATTCTAAGTGCAATGTATTCTAAAAGCAATGTATTCTAAAAGCAATATATTCTAAAAGCAAAGCATTCTAAGAGCAATGTATTCTAAGAGCAATGTATTCTAAGAGCAATATATTCTAAGAGCAATGTATTCTAAGAGCAATGTATTCTAAGAGCAATGTATTCTAAGAGCAATATATTCTAAGTGCAATGTATTCTAAAAGCAATGTATTCTAAAAGCAATATATTCTAAAAGCAATGTATTCTAAGAGCAATGTATTCTAAGAGCAATGTATTCTAAGAGCAATGTATTCTAAGTGCAATGTATTCTAAAAGCAATGGATTCTAAAAGCAATGTATTCTAAGAGCAATGTATTCTAAGAGCAATGTATTCTAAGAGCAATATATTCTAAGAGCAATGTATTCTACGAGCAATGTATTCTAAGAGCAATGTATTCTAAGAGCAATATATTCTAAATGCAATGTATTCTAAAAGCAATGTATTCTAAAAGCAATATATTCTAAAAGCAATGTACTCTAAGAGCAATCAATTCTAAGAGCAATGTATTCTAAGAGCAATATATTCTAAGTGCAATGTATTCTAAAAGCAATGGATTCTAAAAGCAATATATTCTAAGAGCAATGTATTCTAAGAGCAATGTATTCTAAGAGCAATATATTCTAAGTGCAATGTATTCTAAAAGCAATGGATTCTAAAAGCAATGTATTCTAAGAGCAATGTATTCTAAGAGCAATGTATTCTAAGAGCAATGTATTCTAAGAGCAATATATTCTAAAAGCAATGTATTCTACGAGCAATGTATTCTAAGAGCAATGTATTCTAAGAGCAATGTATTCTAAGAGCAATGTATTCTAAGAGCAATGTATTCTACGAGCAATGTATTCTAAGAGCAATGTATTCTAAGAGCAATATATTCTAAATGCAATGTATTCTAAAAGCAATGTATTCTAAAAGCAATATATTCTAAAAGCAATGTATTCTAAGAGCAATCAATTCTAAGAGCAATGTATTCTAAGAGCAATATATTCTAAGTGCAATGTATTCTAAAAGCAATATATTCTAAGAGCAATGTATTCTAAGAGCAATGTATTCTAAGAGCAATGTATTCCAAGAGCAATATATTCTAAAAGCAATATATTCTAAGAGCAATGTATTCTAAGAGCAATGTATTCTAAGAGCAATGTATTCTAAGAGCAATGTATTCTAAGAGCAATGTATTCTAAGAGCAATGTATTCTAAGAGCAATATATTCTAAGTGCAATGTATTCTAAGAGCAATGTATTCTAAAAGCAATGTATTCTAAGAGCAATGTATTCTAAAAGCAATATATTCTAAGAGCAATGTATTCTAAGAGCAATGTATTCTAAGAGCAATGTATTCTAAGAGCAATGTATTCTAAGAGCAATGTATTCTAAGTGCAATGTATTCTAAAAGCAATGGATTCTAAAAGCAATGTATTCTAAGAGCAATGTATTCTAAGAGCAATGTATTCTAAGAGCAATATATTCTAAGAGCAATGTATTCTACGAGCAATGTATTCTAAGAGCAATGTATTCTAAGAGCAATATATTCTAAATGCAATGTATTCTAAAAGCAATGTATTCTAAAAGCAATATATTCTAAAAGCAATGTACTCTAAGAGCAATCAATTCTAAGAGCAATGTATTCTAAGAGCAATGTATTCAAAGAGCAATGCATTCTAAGAGCAATGTATTCTAAGAGCAATGTATTCTAAGAGCAATGTATTCTAAGAGCAATATATTCTAAGTGCAATGTATTCTAAAAGCAATGTATTCTAAAAGCAATATATTCTAAAAGCAAAGCATTCTAAGAGCAATGTATTCTAAGAGCAATGTATTCTAAGAGCAATATATTCTAAGAGCAATGTATTCTAAGAGCAATGTATTCTAAGAGCAATGTATTCTAAGAGCAATATATTCTAAGTGCAATGTATTCTAAAAGCAATGTATTCTAAAAGCAATATATTCTAAAAGCAATGTATTCTAAGAGCAATGTATTCTAAGAGCAATGTATTCTAAGAGCAATGTATTCTAAGTGCAATGTATTCTAAAAGCAATGGATTCTAAAAGCAATGTATTCTAAGAGCAATGTATTCTAAGAGCAATGTATTCTAAGAGCAATATATTCTAAGAGCAATGTATTCTACGAGCAATGTATTCTAAGAGCAATGTATTCTAAGAGCAATATATTCTAAATGCAATGTATTCTAAAAGCAATGTATTCTAAAAGCAATATATTCTAAAAGCAATGTACTCTAAGAGCAATCAATTCTAAGAGCAATGTATTCTAAGAGCAATATATTCTAAGTGCAATGTATTCTAAAAGCAATGGATTCTAAAAGCAATATATTCTAAGAGCAATGTATTCTAAGAGCAATGTATTCTAAGAGCAATATATTCTAAGTGCAATGTATTCTAAAAGCAATGGATTCTAAAAGCAATGTATTCTAAGAGCAATGTATTCTAAGAGCAATGTATTCTAAGAGCAATGTATTCTAAGAGCAATATATTCTAAAAGCAATGTATTCTACGAGCAATGTATTCTAAGAGCAATGTATTCTAAGAGCAATGTATTCTAAGAGCAATGTATTCTACGAGCAATGTATTCTACGAGCAATGTATTCTAAGAGCAATGTATTCTAAGAGCAATATATTCTAAAGGCAATGTATTCTAAAAGCAATATATTCTAAAAGCAATATATTCTAAAAGCAATGTATTCTAAGAGCAATCAATTCTAAGAGCAATGTATTCTAAGAGCAATATATTCTAAGTGCAATGTATTCTAAAAGCAATATATTCTAAGAGCAATGTATTCTAAGAGCAATGTATTCTAAGAGCAATGTATTCCAAGAGCAATATATTCTAAAAGCAATATATTCTAAGAGCAATGTATTCTAAGAGCAATGTATTCTAAGAGCAATGTATTCTAAGAGCAATGTATTCTAAGAGCAATGTATTCTAAGAGCAATGTATTCTAAGAGCAATATATTCTAAGTGCAATGTATTCTAAGAGCAATGTATTCTAAAAGCAATGTATTCTAAGAGCAATGTATTCTAAAAGCAATATATTCTAAGAGCAATGTATTCTAAGAGCAATGTATTCTAAGAGCAATGTATTCTAAGAGCAATGTATTCTAAGAGCAATGTATTCTAAGAGCAATATATTCCAAGAGCAATGTATTCTAAGAGCAATGTATTCTAAAAGCAATGTATTCTAAGAGCAATGTATTCTAAAAGCAATGTATTCTAAGAGCAATATATTCTAAGAGCAATGTATTCTAAAAGCAATATATTCTAAGAGCAATGTATTCTAAGAGCAATGTATTCTAAGAGCAATGTATTCCAAGAGCAATGTATTCTAAGAGCAATGTATTCTAAGAGTAATGTATTCTAGGAATATAAATAAGTATCTTACTGATAGAATTATATTTGACAACTTTATTCAGCATGAAATAATCCATAGATGTTTGATATGCCGTAAAACAGAACAAACCTATAAACTATTGTTATTGTTATTTCCATGGAAGATGCTCAACTAAGCTCAAATCTCTGTTTTCTCCCTGTTAGACATTCACAGCAAGAACTCGTGTTATTACCACAACGAAGAGGAACTTCCCTTTTCTTCCTCAAATGTGTCTAACGTCAGGCGGAATTTCCACAGACAGAACTTCTTTGGAACAAGAATTAATCTGATCGAGTCAAGTATCCAGCTTAGTGATGTTACTTAAGCTAACATCACTTGGAGAAGGTGCATAATTTCACGTATGAGCCAGTGTATAGTCGTGTCGAAGAGATCTTATTTGGGCTTAGAATTCTATGGTATTTTGTATATTAGTTCAGCGTTTACTATTAGGATTGAAGTAACCTCATGTCAGGTTGTCTTGACAAATCCTTGTACATAGAGGCCAAAAGCACTGGAGGATGGCGCCTAGTAGGTAATTCAAACTCTCTATATATGCACTTCCTAAATGTTAAAATTTACACAAAAAGTAATGTGCCTATTTTACTCACTGTGTTATCTAGAATATGTATTCCAAAATTCATAATGATTTTTTTTATTAGTTTATGAGCCCTACATTTCTACTCGTTCAGGGTTAGGGGTAGGGTTAAGGGTAATTGATAGAGTTAGGTTAGCGTTAAGGGTTAAAGGTTAAGGTTAGGGTTAGGGGTTAGTGTTAGGGTTAGGGTTAGGGTTAGGGTTAGTATTAGGGTTAGGTTTAGTGTTAGGGTTAGGTTTAGGGTGCGGGGTTAGGGTTAGGATTACGGTTAGGGTTAGGGTTAGGGTTAGGGTTAGGGTTTAGGGTTAGGGTTTAGGGTTAGGGTTAGGGTTACGGTTTGGGTTAGGGTTAGGATTACGGTTAAGGTTAGGGTTAGTTTCTCTCTTTTATTCTATAGCTAGTATTCGTATTAGTGGTGATATTACCTTTTGTTTACAATAGACTGTTCCGACCCCGTTATTCTTTCTTTTTTTTATTACTTTAGACTGATAATAAACAGATATAGAGTGACGTAAGCGAGAGTTATAGGTACTGTATAAAATACAAGATGGGAGTCAAACAACATACAGTGAGAATGGGTGAGTGCGATAGACAGAATGTAAGTAAGAGGTGGGTCACTTAGTGAGTTAATTGCAAATCACGGCTAATTGAAACAAGTAAAATCGAAATGTATTCAAACATACCTTAATCACAAATCCGAAGAATATTTTAATATGTATTTTGTGTTATTAGAATATATTGTGAAAAGGCCTTAGGAAACAAACGTTGATTAACTCAGTCTTAGTATAAGAATATGTATCGAGTTATTAATTATTCCTCTTGTAATTTTTTGGACAGATGGCGCTCAACAACAAAACTAAACATTAATATAAGAAATTCAAAAAGACAATAAATATGCAAAAATCTATAAAAAAACGTATGTTGTTAGAAATGTGAAAGACATTTTATAATAAGAAAAGAATAGTTAAAAGTATGACTAAGGTATAGCCGCTCTGTGTTTTAAATATAAAACAGCTCATCCTGTTTTCTGTCAGTCTTAAATACGCCTGGAAAAGAGAAAAAGTACTTGAAAGGAGTGGCATATATTTAGAATGAAAATATATTGTAGTATATAGACAATAGTAAGAACGAACAATTTAAATAATAAAGGCGATAGCGCAAAATAATCAGCCTATTAAGAACATTCCCGCGGGAAAGTGAAAATATCACCGATCTCATGTGTTAAGAGAAGTTGCGGAGCCGGTAAAATTGTAAGACCATTTGAAAGAGAACGTGTAGTTTGTTGGTGTTAGAGATAAAGTCAAATACCATATTTTCTGTAAACAGGAATTAACACCAACAATTTTTTCATGATAGAAAAAGGTAAAAGAGACAATAAAAGACTAACAAAATGTAGAAACAAATCACCTCAATTGGCCCTAACCAGCACTCCAATCTGCAGATACGATAGGAAAAAGCAGAAGTTCTCCACTCCCAGTCCGTCCATTAACATGAAAAAAACATTCTTTAATCACCATCTCAAATTTTAGACAGACTAACTCAACAATAGTCTAGCTAATTAAATACAAATGAAATTCAAACTTAAAAATGAAGAGCTGTCGTTAATTAGTTATTAATGAAACGATCATGTTTCCAATTTAGATAATCATTATTTTTTAAAAAATCTACGCTCATCAAATCTCGACACAGATATACATACAGAAAGGTATACACACATGTACACATATATATGCATATATACCTATGCATAGGTGCTGTGTTATTTTACGACATATCAACCCTTTTTTGTCATTTACTGCCAAATACAATTATTTTTCGTTGTTAAGATTTTCAAATATTTAATCGTGTAGTATTTCTGCTGTAATAAAAAAAATGACGAAACAAAGATATATGGAAATATAATGATACGTTTTTATTGTCGGCGGCGGTGAAGGAGTGTGGGTGAATGAAGAAGCACAGGAATTCGATCAGTAGGTTTTCTCGGACCCAAATCGCCAACCAACTCACAGTATCAATTTCGAGTTGTTCTTATATAACAATTTCGAGTTGTTCTGATATAACAATTTCGAGTTGTTCTTATATAACAATTTCGAGTTGTTCTTATATAACAATTTCGAGTTGTACTTATATAACAATTTCGAGTTGTACTTATATAACAATTTCGAGTTGTACTTATATAACAATTTCGAGTTGTACTTATATGAAAATTTCGAGTTGTACTTATAACAATTTCGAGTTGTACTTATATAACAATTTCGAGTTTTTCTTATATAACAATTTCGAGTTGTACTTATATAACAATTTCGAGTTGTTCTTATATAACAATTTCGAGTTGTACTTATATAACAATTTCGAGTTGTACTTATATAACAATTTCGAGTTGTACTTATATAACAATTTCGAGTTGTTCTTATATAACAATTTCGAGTTGTACTTATATAACAATTTCGAGTTGTACTTATATAACAATTTCGAGTTGTTCTTATATAACAATTTCGAGTTGTACTTATATAACAATTTCGAGTTGTACTTATATAACAATTTCGAGTTGTACTTATATAACAATTTCGAGTTGTACTTATATAACAATTTCGAGTTGTACTTATATAACAATTTCGAGTTGTACTTATATAACAATTTCGAGTTGTTCTTATATAACAATTTCGAGTTGTACTTATATAACAATTTCTAGTTGTACTTATATAACAATTTCGAGTTGTTCTTATATAACAATTTCGAGTTGTTCTTATACAACAATTTCGAGTTGTACTTATATAACAATTTCGAGTTGTTCTTATATAACAATTTCGAGTTGTTCTTATATAACAATTTCGAGTTGTACTTATATAACAATTTCGAGTTGTTCTCATATAACAATTTCGAGTTGTACTTATATAACAATTTCGAGTTGTACTTATATAACAATTTCGAGTTGTACTTATATAACAATTTTGAGTTGTTCTTATATAACAATTTGTAGTTGTACGTATATAACAATTTCGAGTTGTACTTATATAACAATTTCGAGTTGTACTTATATAACAATTTCGAGTTGTACTTATATAACAATTTCGAGTTGTTCTTATATAACAATTTCGAGTTGTACTTATATAACAATTTCGAGTTGTTCTTATATAAAAATGCGTGATCCCCTGCAAACGGACACTTTTGGACTTCACTGTCAATGTAACCACACTCTACGACGTTTTATTCGGCTACGGGGTGTTTCCTTCTGACGTCAACTTTTTACAGTTGGTTTCAATCAACTTTGTTTTATGTTTGACGATTCTACTATTTTTGACAATCAACCATATTTGTTTTGTCCAGACTAGATGGCCGACAATAACCAACGATTATTTTATTTTTGACAATCAATCATGTTGCGTTCTTTCGGACAAGAGCGTACCCATGTCAAGTGAACCTATTCTTGCAGAATGACATTTTCAGTACACCCTGCCTGGATATTTAACAATAGATGTTATTTTGTATACGAATGTTTTGTAGATTGATTTATTTTGTAGGCGTATATTTTGAAAATCAATGTCTGTAGATGTTAAATACTATTTAACCCACAGATTTGACCCTGATAGGTATTACCACTCCTCCGGGTCAGAATGGACCTAAGAGTAATGGTAAGTAAAAGGTTACTCAACACACCCCAAATCGCCAAAGCTCCCTAAGTGGGGTCTCACCACTAGATGACCCTTAAAGCCATACCCAATGTAAACATAGACATATATTCTAGAGATGGAAGATGAGAATAACAAATTTTAAAGATACAATATTTATGAAGACCAAAAGGTAAAGAGTCTTATGGTGCTGGAATTATCCGTTTCGCAGGGTTCTCAAAGAAGTTTGAACCCTGCGAAACGGATAATTCCAGCACCAAACTAATGCACAGACAGGATAAACTGGACGTTACCAATACTATCGTGGTAATATAAAACTCAATATATTGAATCACAGCTTACAAGCAACAGATCTATTCCGCTCAGGCTTGAAAAGTATCGGATCTAAATAGTTGCCTATAACTTATCGATACACTGATCAACCAGGGAGCTAGAGGTTTTCGAAATACACACTTTAATATATACCGAACTCTAACTGACAAACTTCAATCTCAACCCTGCGAAACGGATAATTTCAATACCAAACTAATGCACAGACAGGATAAACGGGACGGTACCAATTGCCGTCTGAATACCAACCTCTTAACAAAAACAGTTGGATTCCTAAACAATTTGAGTATTATTCTTTTTCAAACATTCATTTCCAACCTAACAGCTGTTTTTATTTTGACGTGTTTTTAAACAGCATCCACCCTGACTCATCTCAACATAAGACTCTTTACATTTTGGTCTTTATTTTGTTAAATTTTCAAAGTTAAATGTTGCCGATAATATTTACAATTACATTGTCGGCTTTTCCCTATCCTCTGATTAAAAGAGTTTATCTTTGAAAATCCATGGATTAAGGATATGAAGCTTCTTGCTCTGAACTGCTGATGTTCTAATAAATATTGTATCTTTACAATTTTTTATTCTCATCTTTCATCTCTAGAATGGGTTGCTCTATTCAATTTATCACGACAGATTATTATTAAACGATAATTCAATTATCTTTAATTTAATTCAACATTTAAATACCATATATATATATATATATATATATATATATATATATATATATATATATATATATATATATATATATATTATAAGTATGGTGGAGTAAATATGAAATAAAAGTTTTAAACAAAACGGACGGAAAATTAGTTTATGGAAATGTGGATGAGCATGAAACAAGTCGAAGTAAGGACCTGTGAGTAATGGTTCCTAGGAGGTTAGTCACACTCCCCAAATCGCTAAAGCTCCCTAATTGGGGTGTTACCATTGAATACACGTTAAGGTCATACAAAATACCACTCATATATAGATACAAACATATATATGTTTGGCGTCCATGTTTCATTTCCGCTGGAAATCATCAGGCTAAATGCGCGGAAGTTTTGTTCGGGATTGCTTTTATGAACTAATAAATGTTTTATCTAGCTAGCTAACCAATCAGATTCGTTGTTACTACACCCTCATGGGCTACTATAATAATTGACCAATAACCGAACTCCTTTCAAACAAAGGCCTTAATGCCTTTATTTGATTTTTTGTTTTGATTTTAAGTTTGTCAAATTAAAAGATTTTAATACTGAAATAATTTGTCATTTCTATCTATTTTTTTATTTTTATTGTTACTTTAGAGATTTTTTAGTTTAGTTTTGTATTTATTTATTTTATTTTATTTATTTATTTAGTTATTAATTTAAAATATAGGCATACGCCTAAAAGCACCGAGGATGCGGAATACAATAATGAAATAAAAATCAAGACATATTTATTTTTCTCATTTTAAATATCGTATATTTGTATTTATGTTTTGCAATATTTCGCTAAAAACATAGCTTTGTCAAACAGAGAGATATTAGAAGTAGTAGTAGTACCTTGTGTTCCGTCAGGAAGGAAATGGGCGACGATATTATTTTCTTTTTTATATGTACTGGTCTCTTGTTTTGAATATGGGAGACGCCGTGCAGCGTTGAAATGTTAAAGATTGGTATATGCCTATATTTCATACTAAATTTCTTAAAAGATGCTTTAAAAGAATATGAAAATACCAATCTTTAACATTCCAACGCTGCACGGAGTCTCGCATATTTAAAACAATAGACCAGTACATATGAAAAAAGAAAGTAACATCGTCGTTCATTTTCGTTCCTGATGGAACATAAGGTACTACTAAATTCCCAGGGATACTAACTAAATCCAAAATATCGCAGACTTAGCACTTGCATAAGCTGACTTACCGCTGGAAAATTGACAAATGAAAAAGGGGATTCCAATATCTAACAGTGAAACAAAAACAGGGGACCTTAACTTGAGCGTGAAATATTAAACAGGGATCATCAGCTGTTTACCATGTAACTGTTTCGGAGATTTAAAAACAGGGCAGTTTTAAAATGCATGGCTCTCCAGTGGTACTGATCAAATGTAGAAATAATTCAGCTTTAATTTCAATAATATATATATAAATAAATAAATAAATAAATAAATAAATAATAATAATAATAATAATAATAATCATAATAATAATCATAATAATAATAATAATAATCATAATAATAATACATTACACTTAAGACTACAGGGAGATATGGTAATTTGCATATCAAATAACATTAATTATAACAATAATAATAATAATACTATCTAAACACTACACCCAAGAACTATTCTGCGATATGGGAGCTAGCAATAAAATTATATAGGATAAAAGTTGCATTAAGAATATATATATATATATATATATATATATATATATATATATATATAAAATATGAAACTAAAAGTATACTTATAGTAGATAGAAATTAAAAGTATACTTTTAGTATATAGAATCTATAATGAAATGGTTTAAGCTCAATATACGAGATAGAGCAATTATAAAGATGAATGAAAGAAGAGGGATACACATGTACGAATGCCAAATCTATTTCAACTTCTAAACTTTTTAAACGCTGCCTTCACGAAAACCCTTCTTTTCCATCTTTAAATCTCCTTTCACTGGACACCTTATCAACGGACATTCATCAACTGGATAGACCCCATATGTTTTTACACGCACACTCTCACTCTCCATTACTTAATATTTTTTCAAATTTTGAATTTTAGCTTTTCCACTGCCAACTTATCCATCTATGTAATTCCTCTGATGATAAGATTTTAATCTTTGAAAAGCCTTGGCTTAAGGAAAGAATAATAAACATGTTTTTTACCGAGTACACCGAAGTTGAAATAGATTTGTCATTCGTACATGTATATCCCTCTTCTTTCATTTATCTTTGGTTGGTGGCAACAAGTTATGATCAATGTATGCGTATATTATATCAAAATGCATAAAATAGACTTGATTTTATTATTCATATTATGTTGCAGCAAAGTTCATCGAATTGCAACATTTAAAATTCGTGTGAAAAATGTTATCAATGTATTTCAGGATTATGCGTGTACTCGTATCAGCATGTAGGGATGACACATTATTTAAAAATTCAGGATCGTTTAAAGACTTGATATCTCGCAGGAGATAAGATAAAGCACGTGTTGATTAATTTGAATTTGTTTGACCATTTTTAGTCGACGAGTCAATATTGACCTTCAAACTGGCTAAAAGCACAGTTTTCACAATACGGGCTTTTTTTATTCAAGAAAATGGAAGAGTTTATAGCGGTTAAAACAAAGAATGCAACGCAATCATGTTCATACTTACTGGTATTTATACTGAGCCACCAAGAAGGGCAGACTGAACTAAATTGGTAATAGTCAATATATGTATCTCGGGTTAACACACAAGAAGTACTTTTCTACAATATATATATATAGAGAGAGAGAGAGATTTTATATATAAACATTAATTATTTATTACCTACAGACATCGATGTTTCATGCTTACGCAATCTTCAGTGCAGGAAGCTAATTCCCGACGGTCGGTGGGCGCGAACTCCGATCACAAATCGCCACTAATTCGCAGTCAAGAGACTTACATGTTGGCCACCACAAATTAACTTGCAAGTGAGGAATTTAACTTTGTAAATGCCAAGTCGGCGGGTATTTACAGCAAGCAGCGAATAGTGATCAACAACAACAAACCGTGTTTGATCTCGCAATGAAGCTAGTAGTACTGCTTGTTATTAAATTCACTCATATATATATATATATATATATATATATATATATATATAATTTTATTTATACAGATATTTTTTTCTTTTATTTTCTAATCTTAAATCTTAATTTTCCAGTGCTTTTTCTTTCTTTCATCTTATTGTTTTTTATATACCGCCATTTTATTCCTTTTCAATTTTTTTTATTTTTCTTTAATAATAATAATAATAATAATAATAATAATAATAATAATAATAATAATAATAATTAAATTTCCTTCAATCTACTTTTTATTTCTTTTTTTTATTCTTTCTATCCTTCAGTCATTTATAATTTCATTTGAATCTTTCCTTCGACTTTTTTTTCAATGAAAAAATATTACAATGTGGATTTGAGAAGATTTGCTATTTTTACCAGTTTTCATTTTATTTAGTTTTTGTTTTTACTTATCGTATCTACCCACGGACCATATTGTATCTTTATTTATCACCTACTCACAAAATTCCTGATAATTTTTAGCAAGGCTATTCTCACAGAATATGCTAAAAAGTGTAAGAAAAAAATGGCGCACAAACTACGAGACACCAAAAGAAATTACCAACTAAAGACAACATTTCTATATTTTGTACATTATACATTTTTATTTTTTATTTTTTAGACGATTCTCCGTACTTTCATTACGATACATGCATTTTACGTACGATATTTTAAAATGTTTATTTCTTTTTTTTTTTAGTAATACTAATGCGTTTACTAAGGCAAATAATTATTCCTGGAGTTAGTTCGGGAACTTTTCTAACCAGAGAATTCGTTCCGCGTTCTTTGCCTTCGGAATGGAACAGGTGAGATAAAAAAAAGAAACGCTTTTTTCTGCGTTGTTTTAGAATGTTCAGCCATTTTGTCATTGTTCGTAAAAAGTGAACACATTGGAAAATTAACGAAGTAGACGCTTCTTTTTTTCTGATAGTGATCATGGGAAAAGTTCAAGGAATAAAAAAAAAGGTTTAAAAGCGAAAACTAATGAAAGCACAGTTCAGTCGGTATCATAAAATTTAAAAGATTGAAACATTTGAAAGAGTAAAGAAATTGAAAAATCAAACTATTGGAGGCAGTGAACGCTTTGTACGTTTTCTCTGTCAATATTGTTAATTAGTTTGTTAACCTGCTTATCAACTCATTCAATACACTACACTAAGCATCTCATTTTTGTCAATAATTACAGTTACAAAATCCCTCGTGTGTGTGTGTATATATATATATATATATATATATATATATGTTATTAATTTTATACGTACATAAAAGTAATCGATGGACACATGTTTCTGGCTCACAGCCGTCATCAGCATGGCTAACTTAGACAAAGATCGAACCTTCGATATTGATGTATATAGTCTAGTGTCTTACCATTGGACCAAGACGCCCAGTCTAGAAATATGTACGATTTTTATCACCTAAATATTTTGATGTATTTTTATGTAATTATTTTTATTGTTGATTGCAGCGTTCGTTGTTTTTTTTGCTTA